>CM017190.1:13908550-13918550 GCA_004837865.1 Musa balbisiana | reverse complement strand
TGTATTTGGTTCTTAGACTTGAGACACTAAGGATGTCCTGTATGAGTGCTCCACTCTTTAATATCAGATTTATCAGTTTGGTTATCTAAGATCTATCATAGTCGGTCATTTGAAGTTGTTGTTAACCTTACGAGGGCTATTGAGTGCCGATAGAGGATCATCCACTCTCGGTGTTATGCGAGGATTATCCCATATATTATTACTCAAACAAATCCATAGGTATGGTCATTCGAATTGAGAGAGAAAGAGTTCTCTAGGAGAATCCAATTATCGTAAGACTCGAGTAGAAACCATATGAGTCTGACAATACTATGCCCGGTATACGATCTCTGGATTATTAGATAGATGAGTTACTATAGGTATATGATAACTGAGGACGGACAGGTCCAATGGATTGGATTCTCTTGTATCATCTAGGGACTTTGGCGTAGTAGCCTAGTACGTCCGTAGTCGATGAGTCGAGTGAATTATTATGGAGATAATAATTTACTAAGCCAGAATGAGTTCTGACAGGTACGACTCATGGCCAGTTCGATATTTGGCCTAGAGGGTCACACACATATAGTAAGTGTTGTGATGAGTAGAGGTTTGGATATGAGATATTGGTCGGAGCCCCTATCTTATTGGATATCTAATAAGATCCTGAATTATTGGATATCCAATAAGCCCCTGAATTATTGGATCTTATGAATGAGATCAAATAAAAGCTCATGATAGATTATTGGATAGAGATCCACTAATCTAATAAGCTTGGGAAATTGGCTGCAAATCTAATACCCAACAGGGGAGGATCCATTAGGGTTTGACAAAAGACCTCTATAAATAGGAGGGATTCAGTGGTTCATAGGCTAGAGCCTTTGCTTGCCTCTCCTATTCTCCTCCCCCTCTCCAACTCAAAGTAGAACTAGTGTTTTGAGGAGCATCATCGTAGCCCTATTGTGTGGATCATCGCTAGAGAGGAGGGTGCTTAATCTCTTTCACCCTCTCAAGAAATCTGCAAGGATTTAGGGATATATGATCTCCCTAAGTAACACAATTTATCTTATACGTAGTTTTCAGTTTTTCGGATCTTTTTCACACCAATATTCATATGACGATGAATAAATCTTTGGGAAATTGAGGATTTTATTTTCTGTTCTTCTGCTATGTATGTGATGTCGTCCCCTAGATTTCCCAACAATGGTATCAGAGCTAGGTTGTTTATGTGATATATTAGTTTTTAACTATGTGTGTTGTTTTTTGGAGAAGCTTTTAGCATCAAAAGCGAGGAAGGGCAACAATAGTTGCTACCCTCGATCTGTTAAATCTCGGATTTTGATGATGAAACTAATTGATTGTATTTAGATGTTTAACTGTATTTTGAGTGATGCAGGTCTACTCGATCAGGATTAGACAGTTGACGCAGGAGGAATTAACGTTGCGCCGGAGGAGATCACGTTAGGATATTGGATGGTAGAACGCTTCGGACGTCGGGCATCGGGCCAAGGAGAGCGGAATTGCACCAAGGATATTGGGGTTGCGGAGGTCAACCGCTGATTGGGTAACAAGCCGCAAGAGTGGACGATGCGCTGAAGAATCGGACGAAGCGCCAACCAATGACGTGCCGGGCAACAGATTATCAATTCGCGTTGTAATAATTGTCTAGATCGGAGTAGAGTTTTGGATTGTGTATGCAGGATTAACTATGATAACGATGAAGACATAAAGCAAAACAAAGTGCCGGAGTCAAGCGCGAAGGATTCGTTGGGAGTTCGAGAGTCCGACGGAAGTCTGAAGGTTCGTCGGGAATGCTGCCGGAACTAGCCGAGAATGAGTAGGGAGCTTGCCGAAGGGTTTTCGGAAGCTCGCTAGAATGTACGTCGGAAGTTCACGGAGCTCACCGAGAAAGATTGTAGCTTGCTGAAGAAGCTCATCGGAACTCGCCAAGATCAAATCGTGAAGTCTAGGAGCTTGCCGGGAGTCCGCAGAATGGTTTTCGAGAGTTTCTCGGAAGATCGCCAGAAGTTCGCCGGAAGAAGTCTTGACTTGTGGACTTTGTAATAGCTTAGGAAATGTCTTTAAATTGTAGTTAGCATATTAATTAGGGTTAGTATTAGGTGTTAATCTTTTAACCCATGTAGGGGCCAATTGGGCCCGAGTTCGGACTGGTTTGGGCCAAGTTTGGAGCCCAACCAATGAGCTGAAATAGCCAGGCGGTGGCACCGCCACTGACAGGCGGTGGCACCGCTAGCTTCGGGGACCGAAGAGAATTCAAATTTTGGAGCCCAAATTTGAATCCTCTTGAGGCCTATAAATACCCCTCTATTCTCAGTTGAGATAACAACTTTTGAGAAGCAATAGATTGAGATAAAAGCCTTAGCAAAGTCTTTAGCAAGTCTAGTTTTCAATTGCTTGAGTGTTCACCTCCTTCTTTCTCATTGAAACTTTGTAAGAGTGTGAACCACTTGTAAAAAGTTGTAAGAGGGGTATTTGTCCTTCCCCTTCAAAGTGATTTGCTAATGGAAGTTGGGAGCCTCATCGAAGAAGGCTTCGCAAGTGGATGTAGGTCATTTTGACCGAACCACTTTAAAATTGGTGTGTTCACTGGTTTGCATTTATTTATTGCACTTTACCTTACTACAAAGCTTTATACGTGCTTTACTTCCTTATTACTTTTGCTGCACACATTTACGAACACGCTTTCAAGTTAAGCACTTCCGAGTTCGATTTTTATCGTACGAAAAAGTTTCCAAAACCGACGTTTTAATCCGCTGCACTAATTCACCCCCCCCTCTTAGTGCCGCTCCGATCCTAACAATTGGTATCAGAGCTCGGTATTTCTCATTTTGGATTTACACCCGAGAGAAATGGCTCTTCATGGCTTTCAAGAGGGCTTTTCGGTTTTTCGTCTACCGTTGTTTAACAGATTGGACTACACTTATTGGAAAACTCGAATGAGAGTTTTCTTGATTTCTATGAATTTGGATTTATGGAATATTGTTGAAAACGGTTTTCAACTTCCTTCTAAACCGATGAACGAATGGTCGGATTTGGAGAAGAAGTATTTTTCTTTAAACGCAAAGGCTATGAATGCCTTATTTTGCGCTTTGGACAAAAATGAGTTCAATTGGATTTCTACGTGCGAAATGGCTTTTGATATTTGGCGAACACTTGAAATCACGCACAAGGGAACTAGTAGAGTCAAAAACTCGAAAGTTAACATTTTATTGCATGATTTTGAGCTTTTTCGAATGCAACCAAGCGAGACTATAGGCAACATGTACACCCGTTTCACGGATGTCGTCAATAATCTAAGAGTTCTTGGTAAATCTTTTTTGAATTTTGATCTCGTAAGTAAGATCTTAAGATCCCTTCCAAAAAGGTGGGATCATAAAATAATCACAATAAAAGAGACAAAAAATTTAAATGATTTTTCATTAGAAGAATTAATCGGGTCATTAATGACCTATGAAATGACACTTTTGGAACATTTTGAACCCGATGAGCACTTGAACCACCTTCCAAAGAATAGGTAGGATTTGGAACTCCGGACAAATGAATACCACTTGAGCGATGACTCAAGTGATGAGGACAATGATGAACTTGAACTTCGAATACTAAATCTTAATAAGTTTATTAAATAAAAATCTTAAATAAACAATGAACTTGAATGGAGGAAGAGGCCAAAGAAGAGGAAGGCAACCAAGGATGAATCAAAAACTTCCAAAGGTGAAACGGCGAATTGGGATGAATCAAAAACTTCGACTACAAGGTAAGTAACTCAACTCCCTTAATTAATTTTGAAATTACTTGATGTTTTCCATGATGCATTTTCTTTTTTTTGAATAATTATTTTTCTTAAAAATTGCATGTTTTATGTTAATGGAATAAAAAGTTAGATATAAATCTAATGATCGTAAACCTAGTGAGATTAATCTTATGTATGTGCTTGAGAAGCAAGAATGTGTATTTTGATGATTTTCATAATGTTTTTCAATGAAGATGCATGGCTTTTGTATGAAAGGCTTGATATCTTTTATGTACATTATCTTTGTTTTTCAAACATTATGTATGGTTTTGACATAAGAACAAAAATTTGAGCATGCTATTATAAAATCAATCATATAAATTAAAACTAAAGAAGTTTTAGGTATCTATAAGAATCATTCAAAATTATGTTCAATGAAACCTTGCTTAATGTTGTAATGAAAATATTAAAGTTGTGATACCATGATATAACGATTTTATGTATAAAATTTTAAATTTATACATGATGATTTTTGTGATTTATTAGTCTTGATGGTTTTATGACGAAATTCATTTTTCGATCCTAAACGTTGATGCATGTTTTTATTTGACATAAATGAAAAAGCATGCTAACATGAAATCAATCACTTAAATTGAAACACTTAAAAAAGGGGGAAAATATATTATCAATGAAATCATGAATCTATTTATGTTATGAATTTTGTGAACCTTAAAAATGATTTTGATGATTTAAATTTGAAATGAGTTTTATCAAAATCATGATCTTGATTTCTTGGAATAACATGAGATTTCCTTTGACGATCATTTTGATTATTTAAAAGGAGATTTGTCGAAATGATTTATAGAATTTTGGATTCATGAATTGATCCTTTATTTGCTTATGAGATGGTTGAAATCTTTGTACCTTTGAATTCTTTCCCTTCTCCCTTCGATTTTTAAATTTATACATGTTATATGTTGAAGATTTGAAACCATGTTTTGATATCATGCATACCCAAGAAATGTTGATTTGACAAATTGAATGAATTGAATATGAATGATGAATTTTCTATTGAATATTACTTGTGATATTTTTTATGAATCATTATCTTGATTTCTCGATATTTGATATATGAAATTTTATAATGAATCAAGATCTTTCTTTAATCAATCTCCTAAGATTTTCTTTTGATTATTTATGAGGAGGTTCTTCAAAAAGAAATCATGCCTTTTGGTATACACATATTCTAATCCTTCATGATATGATTTTTATGCAATTGCTTGTGTTCATGAAAATATTCATCTCATCATCCAATTAATTCTTCTTGATATTCCTAATATGATGAAATGAAATTATGCATGAAATACAAATGAGAAGTTAATTATCATGCATGATAGGATGTAATGAACTTTGACATTTAGATACCATCATTTGAAAAGCTATGATCATGTTGCCAAAATAATGTATCATGAATGCTTGAATATCATGTATAATATGCTCATAATGATGATTGATTTATTTGTATCATGCATGAAAAATGAAAGGTATAGTTTTGAAATTGTGCAATTTGAAAATATGATGATGAATCTTGTGATTTACGTATTATTGATTTTTATCAAAATGAAAGTGCCTCATTGATCTTTATTGTAATAAATCTTACACTTTCGATTTTAAATGATGATATATGTTTTCACAAAAGACTTGAATACCCTCACATGAAATCAATTGTATGAAATGGAAATGAATTTTCTATCCTATTGAGATTAATGAATTTATTTTACCAATCTTGTGAATCTCATAAAAATAAACATGATGAATATTTTGAAAATAAATTAGTGTATCATACATTTGGTCTTAATGATTTCTCTTGAACATACTTTTTGAAATCATACTTGATGATGAATATCAAGATATTAAAAGGATGTTATCATGGAATCATGCTTGATGATTTGTTTTATGAAATTTACCTTTCCGTCTTAAATGTTGACACTTATTTTATTAAAGGTAAAGGCATGCTTTTAAGAAGCAAATCACATGAATAGAAATTTATAAAAACGAAATGCGATCCTCTATCTTATTGACTTTTCAATAAATCTATGCTTGTCATGTATGAATTTATTGAATGTGACTTTGAGGATGATTTCGGATTTCACAAATGCTTGATTCATACTTATGACATGAGACACATTTTAAATATGAATCATGTTCAATGCTTCAATCATATTATATCTCCCTTAATTCATGTTGTTCTCCTAGATTTATTTACCAAAGAGGAGAATCTTCCGAATGAATGAAATAATACAAATGAATCACTTGTGCTTCAATCATGTTATATCTTTTTGAAATATCTTTTTAATGTGATGTTGATAATTTGAGATGCCTATTGGAATTCATGACATGAGATAATTGAATCCTTGACTTACTCGCTTGAGAATAAATGTTTAAAATCTTGCTTGATGAGTTGTTTTATAAGATTTTGCCTTTATGTCTTGAACTTTCATGCTTATCTTGATTTGGCATATAAAGACTAAGGCATGCATAGATGAAAAAGAATTACTTAAAAAATGCTTATCCCATCTGATCGAGATTAATGATTTCATGATATTTTGTGAATCTCGAAATTGATTTTGATGACTTGATTATGAGTTTCAAGTTAACGATTTGATTTGAATAAGTTTTATCTAAATCATCATCTTGATCTTGCAAAATTGGAATCACAAATAATATCTTTTGGTATTCATGAATTGATACTCACAATATGAAAGTATTGCTACTCATGACTTGAATTTGATTGAAATATTGCATGCTTAAATTAATCATTCTCCTATGTTTCAAAAATTCTTTAAATGCCTTATGTGATGATTGAAAATTAATTTGCTTTATGATAAATCTATGTATACCATTTTGAATATCTTGAAAGTAATGTTGAGATTTCGATGAATTTGATGATTTGGTATTATGCCTGCGATACTTTAACGTATGATAATGATGCACAAATAAGATTGATACTTACCTTTGTCATAATTGATGTAAAGGGTCTTCCCTTCTTTTTGACAATGACAAAGGGGGAGATAGCTAATTTGTACAAGTCAAGAAGATGCAAAAACTTGATTGCTAGCTTGCCTATCTTAAGTAGCAAAGATTGCTAACTTGCTTATTTCAAGAAGCAAAAGTTGTCTTCTTGAACATCACTATCTTGCCTATCTCAATAAGCAAAACATGCTAACGTGCACATCTAGCAAACTTGTATATTTTAAGAAGCAAGGGTTGCTTTCTTGAACATCTCAAAACTGCTAGCTTGCATGTTCTAAAAATATTGTAAAATTTGCTAGCTTGTATGTTATAGAAATTGCTATCATACTACCTTGCATATCTATGATGATAGCAAAATTGCATAATGATAAAACTAGGAGAGTATGTTAATTATGCAATGTGTTGAACTTGGATATTTCAAAAACTTGTAAATTGCAATAGGAAGCAAGAATCATGGGCTTACACAAGAAAGCTATCTTGCATTTGCTTTCGAAATTTTTGCTAGCTTGTATGTAGCAAAACTTGCATATCGTAAAAATTGCTAGCTTGTAGTCTAAAGAGAAGCAAACAGTTGCTATCTCAAGAAAAGCAAACATGCTAAACTTGCACATCTTTAATTGCTAAATTGCATGATGATAAAATTGGATACTATGTTTATTATGCAATGATTAGAACTCATATCTCTAAACACATAAGCGTTGGGACTTCTCCTTTTTGTTGATGACATAGGGGGAGAAGTATATTGATGACTTCATGCATTGAATTGAATATTTTATATATTTGCATGATGGTTTAAATGTTTTTCATAACATGTGATGAATGTTGCTTGGATTTGGGATAATCCAAGTGTTCTATCAATGGCATATTGATAAGGGGAGTTTGTTTAAACTCCGGGGAGTTAAGGTTAACTCCGGTAGTCATCAATTAGTTGTCACATTAAAAAGGGGGAGATTGTTGAATCTCGGATTTTGATGATGAAACTAATTGATTGTGTTTAGATGTTTAACTACATTTTGAGTGATGCAGGTCTACTCGATCAAGATTAGACAGTTGATGCAGGAGGAATTAACGTTGCGCCAGAGGAGATCACGTTAGGATATTGGATGGTAGAACGCTTCGGACGTCGGGCATCGGGCCAAGGAGAGCGGAATTGCACCAAGGATATCGGGGTTGCGGAGGTCAACCACCGATTGGGCAACAAGCCGCAAGAGTGGACGATGCGCTGAAGAATCGGACGAAGCGCCAACCAATGACGTGCCGGGCAACAGAATGTCAATTCGCATTGTAATAATTGTCTAGATCGGAGTAGAGTTTTGGATTGTGTATGCAGGATTAACTACAATAACGATGAAGACATAAAGCAAAACAAAGTGCTGGAGTCAAGCGCGAAGGATTCGTTGGGAGTTCGAGAGTCCGACGGAAGTCTGAAGGTTCGTCGAGAATGCTGCCGGAACTAGCCGAGAATGAGTAGGGAGCTTGCCGAAGGGTTTTTGGAAGCTCGCCAGAATGTACGTCGAAAGTTTGCGGAGCTCACCGAGAAAGATTGTAGCTTGCCGAAGAAGCTCATCGGAACTCGCCAAGATCAAATCGTTAAGTCTAGGAGCTTGCCGGGAGTCCATAGAATGGTTTCCGAGAGTTTCTCGGAAGATCGCCGGAAGTTCGCCGGAAGAAGTCTTGACTTGTGGACTTTGTAATAGCTTAGGAAATGTCTTTTAAATTCGTAGTTAGCATGTTAATTAGGGTTAGGATTAGGTGTTAATCTTATAACCCATGTAGGGGCCAATTGGGCCCGAGTTCGGACTGGTTTGGGCCAAGTTTGGAGCCCAACCAGTGAGGTGAAATAGCTAGGCGGTGGCACTGCCCAGCACCCAAGAGCCAGGCGGTGGCACCGTTGGACTGGGCGGTGGCACCACCCAGTACACTGTCAATGTCACAACTGACAGGCGGTGGCACCGCCACTGACAGGCGGTGGCACCGCTAGCTTCGGGAACCGAAGAGAATTCAAATTTTGGAGCCCAAATTTGAATCCTCTTGAGGCCTATAAATACCCCTCTATTCTCAACTGAGATAATAACTTTTGAGAAGCAATAGATTGAGATAAAAGCCTTAGCAAAGTCTTTAGCAAGTCTAGTTTTCAATTGCTTGAGTGTTCACCTCCTTCTTTCTCGTTGAAACTTTGTAAGAGTGTGAACCACTTGTAAAAAGTTGTAAGAGGGGTATTTGTCCTTCCCCTTCAAAGTGATTTGCTAGTGGAAGTTGGGAGCCTCATCGAAGAAGGCTTCGCAAGTGGATGTAGGTCATTTTGACCGAACCACTTTAAAATTGGTGTGTTCACTAGTTTGCATTTATTTATTGCACTTTACCTTACTACAAAGCTTCATATGTGCTTTACTTCCTTATTACTTTTGCTACACACATTTACGAACACGCTTTCATGTTAAGCACTTCCGAGTTCGGTTTTTATCATACGAAAAAGTTTCCAAAACCGACGTTTTAATCCGCTGCACTAATTCACCCCCCCTCTTAGTGCCGCTCCGATCCTAACACGATCTACGTGCATGCAACGGCCTGCAGCGATAGCCGTAGGCAGGTAGCATAGTGTCGACGCACACGCAGGCGCTGCGCTTACAATAGCCAGCAGATGGCCTGCATGCAGCAGGCTTACGGCCAGTGGGGTTGGCAGTCTGCGAGCGCTACTTGCGGCCATAAGGCCCGCAAGGGTAGGCGACCAGCCTACAAGGGTCGATGACACCTACAAGCGACGCTTGCAGTCAGACTACCCGCAAGGGTGGGCGGCGCCTACAAGCGTGCCGGCAGTGGTGGTCACCCAAAAGGAGGCACCTCCCGATGGGGCAGCATTGCCCACTAGGGTGCCCGCTAGCTGGGGCACCCACCTACAGCGGCGACGTCACCTGTGGGTAGGAGCGGTGCCCGCCGTCACATTTGCCGTCGCCGATAGGGTGGCGACGGCCGTAGCAGCAGGAGAAAGAAGGTTAGGGTTTTTTTTGGGCAAAAAGATAGTTTTGCCCAAGTGAATTTGATAAATTTCAGTTCCATCATTTTTTTTCTAAATTACAAAAATACCCCTTTGAATTTAAAAAATTCTCTACATATCATTGATTTCAGAAAATATTAATTAATTAAAAGGTTTAATTGATTATTATTATTTTATTATCTAGTAGTCCTAAATGATGATGATTTATATATGTGATATATGATGTATAGACGGATAATCATGGA
>CM017190.1:13836050-13906050 GCA_004837865.1 Musa balbisiana | reverse complement strand
ATGGTTGGTCGAGTCCCTCGAGACCATGGTGATTCAAAGGCTAAACATGACGGGAAACACAAGGAGTTATGATCGACAAACTTCTAAAAAGGATGTTTGATGTAATGCTTATGTGTGTCCGTGTCTTGTGGTATGTTCATGCTTTGCACAACATGTAGAGGGACAGCCAAAGGCTTAATAGTCTCATTTTAGTTCGGTCTATGGTGGACCATTTTGCCCATTTGTTGTGCAACCGTTCTGAGCTTGTAAATGTTAGGATAGCAGCGGCACTAAGAGGGGGGGGGGGGGGGTGAATTAGTGTAGCGGATTAAAACTAGTAGGTTTGAAACTGATTCCGTAAAATGCGAGGAGATTTTGTTCGATAGTAACTTGAGTAAAGTAAAGAACAAAAACTTGCTTCTATGTAGACAATGATTGTAGAAAAATAACAACTCACACATTCAAGGAACATGTAGATTTAAAGTGGTTCAGTCAAAATGAACTACATCCACTTGCGAAGCCTTCTTCGATGAGGCCCCCAACTTCCACTAGCAAATCACTTTGAAGGGGAAGGACAAATACCCCTCTTACAACCTTTACAAGTGGTTTACACTCTTACAAAATTTCAACAAGAAAGAAAGGGAGGTGAACACTCAAGCAATTTGAAAGTAAGACTTGTTAAGGCTTTGCTAAGACCCTTTTTTTTTTACTCTATTGCTTCTCAAAAGTTGTAATCTCTGCTGAGAATTGAGGGGTATTTATAGGTTTCAAGAGGATTTAAATTTGGGCTCCAAAATTTGAATTCTCTTCGGTTCCCGAATCTACCTAGCTCTTCGGGTGCTGGGCGGTGCCACCGCCCGACCTTACTGGTCACTAGTTGGGCTTTAAGTCCGGCCCAAACCAGGTTTCATTTTGGGCCCAGTTGGCCCCTAATCAAGATATAGGATTATTTCTTAATCCTAACCTTAATTACATGCAAACTACGTAACTAAAAACATAATCCTAAGCAAGTTTTTAACCGGCGAACTTCAAGTCTTGTTCCGGCGAGCTTTCCGGCGGACTTCCGATATGCCCTTGGATTTCTTCCGATGGACTCCCGGTTAGCTCTGATCTTGTGGCGAAATCAGCGAGTAGCCGAGCCTTCTCGGTAATCTCTGCGAACCTCCGATGATCTCTTCGGCGGACTTCCGAAACTCCGACAAGTCCCCAATTTCTTCTCGATTGGTTCCGACAGCATCTCCGACGAATCTTCGGACTCTCAAACACCCATCAAACTTGATTTCGGTAGACTCACTTTATATCTTCAAGCTTTCGTAGTTAATCCTGCATACTAATCTCAATATATGGATAAGATAAAACATGACAATTGACTTCATCATCAAAATCTGAGATTCAACAATCTCCCCCTTTTTGATGATGACAATCAATGATAACGGAGTAACCTTAACTCCCCCTATCTATATGCCATACTTGAGATAAGTCATTCTTGAATTCAAGGCCTTTGAATTCAAGAAACATATTGATAAATTAAACCTTATCAATACTCCCATCATGATTCCTATCATGATGTATATTTCTGAAAATGATGTCAAGACTTGACAACCATTTTCAAGTTTTATATTTCAAACGTGAATGATAGTGATCATAGCAAGATTTGAAAATGATGTCATAGACTTGCAACCATTTTCAAGTTTTATATTTCAAACTTGAATGATAGTGATCATAGCAAGATATCAACATATAAATTTATGATTTAAGCTTTGATATCTTACATAATACAAACATTCATAGTGAAAATATGGCAATCATAGCATAGCAATTATCAATTTACAATCATTTTAAGTTTTATATTTCAAACGTGAATGATAGCAAGATATCAACATATAAAATTATCATTTAAGCTTTTGATATCTAACATAATTCAAACATTTCATAGTGAAAATATGGCAATCATAGCATAGCAATTATCAATTTACCATATTTCTCCCCCTTTGTCATCAACAAAAAGGAGAGCGACTTTAAGCGTATAATTTGTAATTATTAAAGCAAAGGAATTTAAGATTACTATGGAATTTAGTTAAAAAAATTAATCCAGAATTTAAAACTATATCTTTCATTCAAAATACATCGCAAAAGAAGATTCAGCATTTATTCAAAATATATTGCGAAAGAAGGTTCAACATCATTCAAGGAAAGAAGATGATAAAGATCGCATGTCAAGATAAAAGATACATCGATTAATCTTTAGGAGGAAATGCATAGTGCTGATACAGGACATCTATTTCTTGAAAGATGGAGAGCTTGGACCAACAAGAATCCCTTTCCAAGGCTTCTAAATGTTGGAATGAGGCTTTAGAGAGGTTGGGGGAGGGTTGAGGTAGGTTCTCACAGGTTGGGGGCAGTGTCACTGCTGGCCCTAACCCTTAGATTTATATAGGGGCTCTTGGGCGGTGCCACCGCCAAACCGAGTGGTGCCATCACCTAGCGACCGAACACTCAGGCGGTGCTACTGCCGGTTCTAGCGGTGCCACCGCTGGCATGCCGTGGAAGGAAGGCGGTGCTACCGCCGGTTCTGGCGGTGCCATTGCTGGCATGCCACAGAAAAAA
Organism: Musa balbisiana; assembly: GCA_004837865.1. Lineage (NCBI taxonomy): Eukaryota > Viridiplantae > Streptophyta > Magnoliopsida > Zingiberales > Musaceae > Musa > Musa balbisiana. Next base: position 13,903,464 of record CM017190.1, on the reverse strand, counting down.
TTTTCATTCCTTCCCCCCCCTTTTTTTTTCAGAGATGTTAGGATAAACATTTCTTTTGGAATTGAAAGAGAAGGATCAAATCCACCAAGGAACGGAAAGAGGATGAAAAACTTTTCAGAAAGTACATTCTTAGGGACAATTTAACATGCCTAGTTCCCCTCTAATGAATTCAAATTGGTCTTCATATAAGGCTTTTGTAAAGATGTCTGCCAATCGATGCTTTGTGTCAATGAATTCTAGAACAACATTATTATTAAGGACATGATCACGTATGAAATCATGCCTAACGTTGATATGCTTAGTTCTAGAGTGCTGAATTGGATTTTTGGTAAGACATATGGCACTTGTATTATCACATTTTATGGGAATATTTTTCAAGTGAATTCCATAGTCTTCTAATGTATTTTTCATCCAAACAATTTGTGCACAACATGCACTTGCAGCGATGTATTCAGCTTCTGCCATAGATAGTGCAATTGAATTTTGTTTCTTGGAAGTCCAAGAAATAAGTGCATGTCCTAAAATTTGGCATGTTCCGGATGTACTTTTTCTATCTATCCTGCATCCACCAAAATCGGCATCTACATAAGCTATTAAATCAATTTTTTTTGATTTCAGATACCAAAGTCCTAAATTTGGAGTTCCTTTAAGATATCTAAATATATCTTAACACTCTTGAGATGAGATAATTTAGGATTAGATTGAAACCTAGTGCAAAGTCCCACACTAAACATAATATCCGATCTAGTCGCGGTGAGGTAGAGTAGACTGCCTATCATTCCCCTCTACGTTTTTTGATCAAAATTTTTATTATTTTCATCCATATCTAACTTAGTCGAAGTACTCATAGGGGTGTTTATTGCTTTTGAATTATCCATGTTAAATCGTTTTAACAATTCTAATGTATATTTAGATTGGTTAAGAAATATATCGTCACTAAGTTGTTTGATTTGTAATCCTAAAAAGAATGTTAATTCACCCATTAAACTCATTTCAAATTCATGACTCATAATTTGGAAAATGATTCACATAGTGATTCATCCGAAGAACCAAAAATAATATCATCAACATAAATTTGCACAATAAGAAAATTGTTTTCAAAGTGTTTGATAAATAATGTAGTATCAATCTTGCCTTTGGTAAAATTATTTAAAATAAGAAAGGAACTAAGCCTTTCATACCAAGCTCTAGGAGCTTGTTTCAAACCATAGAGAGCCTTAGTCAATTTGGATACATGATTAGGAAGAAGAAAATTTTCAAATCCAGGAGGTTGTTCGACATATACTTCTTCCAAAATAAAACCATTCAAGAAGGCACTTTTGACGTCCATTTAAAATAGTTTAAAATTATTACTACTAACATAGGCAAGGAGCATCCTAATGGCTTCTAATCTTGCCACAAGAGCGAAGGTTTCTTCGTAGTCGATACCTTCTTCTTGGTTGAAACCTTTGTCCACTAATCTAGCCTTGTTTCTAACCACGATACCACATTCGTCTTACTTGTTTCTAAAGACCCATTTAGTACCAATGACTAAATGGTCACTAGGTCTAGGAACAAGCTTCCATACCTCATTCCTCTCAAATTGATTCAATTCCTCTTGCATTGCAATGACCCAAAAATCATCTTTCAAGGCCTCATCAATGCATTTAGGTTTGATTTGAGAGAGAAAGGCAGCTTTAGCACAAAAATTCTTAAAAGAAGAACGAGTTTGAACCTCTTGTGATGTATCTCCTATAATTTGCTCTTTTGGATGAACATCTAAATACTTCCATTCCTTGGGTAAGGAGATTTTGGAAGAAGATGCATCCAAGTTGCTATTTTGAGGAGAGGGTTCCTTTAAATCCAAATTTTCAAAACCAATATCATCATCAAAATCATTTTTCTTTAACTCGGAAATTTCATTAAAAATTACATGAATAGACTCTTTTATAATTAAGGTTCTTTTATTAAAAATACGAAAAGCCTTAGAAACGGAAGAGTAACCAAGAAAGATGTCTTCATCGGATTTAGCATCAAATTTTCCTAAGGCATCCTTTTCATTTAAAATAAAGCATTTGCAACCAAAAACTTTAAAATAAGAAACATTTGGTGTTTTGTTATTCCATAATTCATAGGGAGTTTTTAATAGAGATGGTCTTATTAGAACCCTATTCATGATGTAGCAAGCCGTATTCATAGCTTCAGCCCAAAAATACTTGGGTAGACTATGTTCATTCAACATAGTTCTTACCATTTCTTGTAGATTTTTATTTTTTCTTTCTACTACTCCATTTTGTTGAGGGTTTCTTAGAGTAGAGAAGTTGTGGTTATATCCGTTAACTTCACAAAAATTTTGGAAATTGTGGTTTTGAAATTCGCCACCGTGATCACTCCGAATTGATGAAATCATGAAACCTTTTTCGTTTTGAGTGAGTTTACAAAATTTAGAGAAATATTTAAAACAATCAATTTTGTGAGCCAAGAATAGGTCCAAGTGTATCTAATATAGTCATCTACAATTACAAGAGCATATTTGCTTCCTCCTAGACTTATCGTGTCAATTGGTCCAAATAAGTCCAAATGGATCAATTGTAATGGTCTAGTAGTGCTAATTTGATTTTTTGGTTTGAAACTAGTTTTTATTTGTTTACCTAGTTGACACGCATCGCATACTTTGTACTTAACAAACTTTATATTTGGAATCCCTCTTACTAATTCTCTAGATGAGATCTTAGATATTAATTTCATGCTTGCATGGCCTAATCTCCTATGCCAAAGCCAAGCATCATCTTTTAAAGCGGAGAAGCACATTTCATTACCTAGTTCATCAAGATTAATGGTGTAGACATTATTTTGTTTTAATTCAATCATAGTCATGTTATTGTTTGGTTTTTCAATAATACACACATTTGATTCAAATCTAACGATATAACCTGTATCGCATAATTGCTAATACTCAAGAGATTATGTTTCAATCCATCAACTAGTAATACATTATCCATAGAAAAGTTTAATTTGTTAACTGTGGTTCCGTTGCCAATGATTTTGCCTTTGTTGTTGTCTCCGAATGTGACATAGCTTTCGTCTATGCTAGTGAGCTTAGAGAATTGGGATGGATCTCCGGTCATATGCCTTGAGCATCCACTATCAAGGTACCATCTCTTGCTCCTAGCTTGTGATGGTGTATGTTTCTACATAAAGGGATTATTTTTAGGTACACATTTACTTTTGGGTGCCTCAAAAACTGATCTAACTTGTTTATCATGTTGCATAGACTTGATCATGGTTCCTTTAGGAACCCAAATCAATTTGTTCAGACTAATTTTCTTGAATGGACATTGATAAGTTTTATGTCCATATTTGTAACAAAAGTTGCAATTGCTTTGGTGTTGAACATGTAAGATAGGACCTTTAATGAAAGTGGTTGGATTTTGGTGAGAACTTCTCACAAATCCGATTCCACTTCTTTTAGGAACGTGACCCTTATTTGTAAAGATCATGTTCAAAGACTTGCTACCGACCTCGAATTTCTTCAAGGTGTCCTTAAGTAGCAAGTTCTCCTTTTGGAGAGTTTCTAGATCATGGCATTTTATGCATGGAGCTAAACTATTATGATATTCAGTTTTTAATTTATCAAAATTACAAGTAAGACTATCATGCTCCTTTTTTAATAATTTGTATTTTCTACTAATTGTTTTGCATTCATCAAATAACTCATGGAAGGCATTTAATAATTCATGATAAGATAAATCTGCATCAATTAAATTCGTTACCTCCTCTCCAATGGCCATTAGGGCGTACTGAGCAACTTGCTCAGTGTTGGACTCCTCTTCTGCGGATGCGCTAGAATCATCCCACGTTGCTTTGAGTGCCTTCTTCTTTGATGTTCTCTTTTTGGCTTGGGGACATGACATTCATTTTTGAAATGCCCCGGCTTCTTGCATTCATAGCATATCACTTGGTCCTTTTTATGTTCAAGTTTATTTTTAGTGTTATTTTTAAATTTGTTCTTTCTTATAAATTTTTTAAATTTTTGAGTCAAAAGTGTAATATCATTGTCACTGTCCTCATCACTTGATGTTCCTTTCAAGTGGTCTTCTTGTGATGTGAGTGCCATATCCTTCCTGTTCTTTGGAAGGGGGTTCTCGAGCTCGTCATGAGCTTGACATGTCATTTCATAGGCCATTAGAGACCCATTAAGTTCTTCAAGAGGGAATATTTTAAGGTCCTTGGCCTCTTGAATGGCAGTAACTTTCGGATCCCAACTTTTAGGAAGGGATCTTAAGATTTTAGTTACTAGTTCAAAGTTAGAAAAATCTTTACTAAGAGCTTTGAGTCCATTGATGACATCCGTGAAATGGGTGTATATGTCTCCGATGGATTCACTTGGTTTCATTCGGAAAAGTTCGTAAGAGTGCACAAGAATGTTGATTTTGGACTCTTTCACTCGGCTAGTGCCTTCATGAGTGACCTCAAGAGTTCTCCAAATATCAAAAGCAGAATCACAAATTGAAACGTGATTAAATTCATTTTTGTCTAGTGCACAAAACAAGGCATTCATAGCCTTTGCGTTTAAAGCAAAAACTTTCTTCTCCGATTCATTCCATTCGCTCATTGGAAAAGAAGATTTTTTAAATGCATTTTCAACAATAGTCCGAAGCTCAAAATCAATGGAAATGAGAAAGATTCTCATACGTGTCTTCCAATACGTGTAATCTGACCCATTAAACATAGGTGGACGTGTAATAGAATGTCCCTCATGCATGCCGGAGTAAGCCATCTTTCTTGGGTATTAAACCAAATATGAGAGTGAGCCTTGCTCTGATACCAATTGTTAGGATCGGAGTGGCACTAAGAGGGGGGGGGGTGAATTAGTGCAGCGGATTAAAACTAGTAGGTTTGAAACTGATTCCGTAAAATGCGAGGAGATTTCGTTCGATAGTAACTTGAGTAAAGTGAAGAACAAAAACTTGCTTCTATGTAGACAATGATTGCAGAAAAATAACAACTCACACATTCAAGGAACACGTAGATTTAAAGTGGTTCGGTCAAAATGGCCTACATCCACTTGCGAAGCCTTCTTCGATGAGGCCCCCAAGTTCCACTAGCAAATCACTTTGAAGGGGAAGGACAAATACCCCTCTTACAACCTTTACAAGTGGTTCACACTCTTACAAAATTTCAGCAAGAAAGAAAGGGAGGTGAACATTCAAGCAATTTGAAAGTACGACTTGCTAAGGCTTTGCTAAGACCCTTTTTTTTTTACTCTATTGCTTCTCAAAAGTTGTAATCTCTATTGAGAATTGAGGGGTATTTATAGGCCTCAAGAGGATTCAAATTTGGGCTCCAAAATTTGAATTCTCTTCGGTTCCCGAAGCTAGCGGTGCCACCGCCTGTCAGTTATGACACTGACAGTGTACTGGGCGGTGCCACCGCCTAGCTCTTCGGGTGCTGGGCGGTGCCACTGCCTAGTATGGCGGTTCCACTGCCCGACCTTACTGGTCATTGGTTGGGCTTTAAGTTCGGCCCAAACCAGGTTTCATTTTGGGCCCAATTGGCCCCTAATCAAGATATAGGATTATTTCTTAATCCTAACCTTAATTACATTCAAACTACGTTACTAAAAACATAATCCTAAGCAAGTTTTTAACCGGCGAACTTCAAGTCTTGTTCCGGCGAGCTTTCCAGCGATCTTCCGGCGGACTTCCGATACGCCCTTGGATTTCTTCCGACAGACTCCCAGTTAGCTCCCGATCTTGTGGCAAAATCAGCGAGTAGTCGAGCCTTCTCAGTAATCTCTGCAAACCTCTAATGATCTCTTCGGTGGACTTTTGAAAACTCTGACAAGTCCCCGATTTCTTCTCGATTGGTTCCGACAACATCTCTGACAAATCTTCGGACTCTCAAACACCCATCGAACTTGATTCCGGTAGACTCGCTTTATGTCTTCAAGCTTTCATAGTTAATCCTGCATACTTATCTCAACATATGGATTAGATAAAACATGGCAATTGACTTCATCATCAAAATCTGAGATTCAACAGTAAAGTCTAATTGTAATTTGCATTGTTTATGAAGTATTTACGGAAATAATCGCTTGTGGATCCTGAGTGAGGCGCTTTCTCTAACCCATTTTATCTTTTGTAGGTCCTAAGGGACTATAGGAGGTTTCGGGGAGGCTGACCTTTGTGGACGGATATGTAAGGGTGCCGCACGACTTTCAAAAAACTATCTAAGTCTATGACAGATGGTATCAGAGTGGGACAAGCACTTATAGAAACACTTGGTATGCAAACATGGGAGACCTAGTGCATTTAGGGCAACCGGCACGCGGGACCATTTTGGGGAAAATGGGCATAGAGATGTAGGGAAAAGGAGTCGCTTAGAGGAGTGGGCATCTAAGATTGGCATTTAGAGGAATGGGCAACCCCTTCGTGCAAGAGGCACCACGAGGACAAGCAAGCTGATAAGAATGCATAGCGCATAAAGGTTGGGATGGCTAAATTTGAGCTACAGCTCAACGTTGGCAATCAAACTTGATGGTGCTCAAGGCAAGCAAGGAGCTTGATAAAGGATGAGACCATGTAAGTTGGAATGAGTTGTTCAGCGATCGAAAAAGTTATGCAAAGCTCACAGACGTGAGGGGAATTGCTAACTCGAAAAATTCGGTACTTATGCAAAGGCTTGTATACGAGCGATGGAGTGTTCGTGGCCATCCCAAGGTGACCGAAACTTGGTGCCATAGAGCTTTGAAACTTTCTCTTTAGTATGTGAAGGATATGTCCATAGGGGACTGAAGTGTACAGCGAGTTCATCATGTTCCTAGGCCTTGAGAGGTGTAGTGGGGGCTATATTGATGTGGAGTTGCAATCTAGCAAGTGCATTTGCGGGAGGCAGAATAATGCATATTTTATTCAGCAAGGCAGAGTAGTCCAAGGGGATGGTGGTCTTCGAAACTTTCAAAGAGAAGGAAGCGAAGAGAGAAGTTGCTCCAATGGGATAGATATCTATGAGGGATAGGTCCCAGATCTCTAGAGGGAGAACCATGTGCAACGGACCGCACATGTTGAGGAGGAGTACCTCAAAAAATAACTTCATAAAGCTCAATGGATTGAGTGAGCAACGTGGAGGCATTGCATAATCTCGCTTGAGATAATGTATTGGGGAATACATTATGAGATTAAGTGGGGGAGCGATCTAAGGCAATACAAATGAAGGCACACTTAGAGTCGATATGGAGATCGGACTCAACAAAGGGCTTTCCATTGGTGTAACTTGGCAAAGTACCCAAGCTGAGGCATAAAGCTTGGGTGTAACTTGGCAAAAACGAGGAGCAGTGTAACTTGGGTGTAACTTGGCAAAGTACCCAAGTTGTATGAAGGGAGTCGACATAAGAAGATGGAACATAGAGCGGAGGCACAGAGCTTTCCTTGGGCAAAGGTCAAGGACATGAACTCTTGTAAGAGGCAAGAGCAGGATCATGTCATTCCATGGATCCTTCATGCTAATAGAGCGGACTCATCTTGCATGGTGCCACAGACGAAGGGAGCTTTTAGGCACATGCATCTTATCTCGAAGAAGCATTTGATGGAGGAACTGAGGTGACTCAACTTGCAGAGGCAAAGTTGAGTTTAGAAACCCTTGGCAAGGGGCAAGAGGACGCAAAGGCGGGTACTCTTGAAGAATATGTCACAATGCTACCATTCAAGTTGCCATGAAGGGAGTGGTGCATAGCGGAGATTGTGCTGGTAGGGGTAGAGGCCCAGGATCCAGACAAATAGTGCACCAATTTTAGTGAAGTCGGTGGACTTCGGGAGCTACTAAGCGATGGACTGTCCTAGAGCAGTGCTTCGTCTAGGTGTGACTCGAGAGCAGGTGGATGAAGGTCGATTGCCAAAGGAGCAAACACAATCGAAGGTGGAAGAGGCCCTACGATGTGTTGGCAGAGACCACACATGGAGGGATCACAATTCGAGTTCATCCCACAAGGATCAAAATGCAATGGAGATGTCACTAAGAGGCAACATGATGTAGCAGATCATGGTGGAACAATTCGTGGCAATGCAACACACACAAATAAAGTCCCGTGAGGGACTTTATCATATGGAGGTATGATCAGGAGCTATTGGAAGCTCCACTTCGATGAACAACATGATGGCAAGAAGGGCTATGGATTCAATGAGTGAAGGCCACCGCAAAGGTGGGTCTTTTGTGCGTGCATCAAATTTTGCATCGGATGAAAGCCTTGGTCATCAACATATGGGGGGCTGCGTTCCACAAAGGGAAAAGTTCGAATGCAAGTACCAATGAGTCCTATGAGAGGGACTTGATCATGCAGAGGTATGATTGAAGCAGCTGGAGAGTTGGACTGCTCCAGAGCTCATATTCGCTTAAGGGAGCCCGGCAAGTCAGAGGATAATGTCGAGTAAGCGAACATTGCTACCAAGGAAGCTAAGGAGAACAGAATCGGTGCAAACCCTATAATGTGATGGCAGAGGCCATGCATGGGAGTTACAGTCTATCTTTCCATCGACCAAAGGGAGCTGCTTGGAGGAGGTATTGAAGTCGGGGGTCGAAAAGGGCGAGGAAGCGACGATGAGTCCAGAGGGACTTAGCTACCCAAAATTAAGCATCAGTTAGATTGGAGGTGGACTCGAAGGAGTACCATAGAGACATATCTACTGATCATGAAGAAAAGGGTTGCAGTGGCGAGGTAACGGATAGTAGGGCCATGGGCATGGCAGTGCCATGGTACCGCAGAGACATGACTTCCGTGAAAGTCATTGATCCCTTGCTCTCATGGAGAGAGAGTGCTTGGAGGTGGAGCATGCAGAGGCAAACTCCAAGTACCGAGACAAGGTTGAAGGGTAGAGGTCGAGAAACTTTGTAAGATCGGTGTCCACAAGCTTCTCATCAAGATAGCCGAAAGTGAAGGACTTTGGGTCATGCAAGAGTGCACGACCAAGGAACAAGCCAGGCAGTACGCGGTGCTGTACCTTTGCTACTTAATGGAGTAGGTGGCAGGGTTGATGGAGAAGATGGTACAATCCCAGAGGCGACCAAAACAATTAGAGACTTACTCTAAGTTGGGGTGAAAACTTCCTGCATTCCAGAAGTTCGATGGTATTAAGAAGGTGAATCACCATAGCTTACTCAATGCAAGGAGTGCAAACACTTCAAGTGCTTCAAAAAAGTGTGAGCAAAGAGCAGGCAAAGGCTAGTAACCAGCTCGATGCATGGAGTACAACCCTTGAGGAGGCGGGCGAAGTCAAGTAACCATTGTCTTCTCAACTTTTAAGAGAACGGGCGAAACCGAGTACCCCAATTCTCTTATCTATCTAGTAGAGGAACTCTACACAGGTTCAAAGACTCTTCGAAGATATTATAAGATAATAGTTGTCAAATCCTCACCAATGGTGATCAGTGTTACTGAGAGTACATTATCCGCTTCATTTCCCAATAGAATGCCAATCGAAAGCGGAAGTGATGCAAATCTACTTGGAAGGGACAACTAAGTGAAAGAAGAGTCAATGAGCAAATTTGGTGGAGGAAGGACCCAAAACTTCAGAAGCTTGCGAGGCGATGCTCGTTAAAGCTCCAACAAGCATCCACCCAGTTCAAGCAACATGAGGCATTTGAGAGATTGGCACATAGTAAGGATGGTCTTTTTCCTTCATCTAGAGGATCCGTAGGCACCAACAGGGATCAACACAACTCAGTCAACCCCACACTAGAGTTAGAGTCATTGGCGAGTTGAAGCAGCATGGCGGATAAAAGGTTCGACTACTCAAAAATAGTAATAGAGAGCAGCGGGGAGCCAAGAGGCACATTATAGCTAGAGCAGAAGATTGAAGACTCAACAAAGGAGAGGAGTTGCTGTGTCGGCAAAGGCTTCGACGAGGACGTCGAAAGAATAAGTGGGGGAGAATGTCACAAATAAACTTCTAAATAGGATGTTTAATGTAATGCTTATGTATATCTGTGTCTTGTGGTATGTTCACGCTTTGCACAGCATGTAGAGGGACGGCCGAAGGCTTAATAGTTTCATTTTAGTTCGGTTTATAGTGGACCATTTTGCCCCTTTGTTGTGTAACCGTTCTGAGCTTGTAAAGACTAATTATAATTTACATTGTTTATGAAGTGTTTACGAAGATGATTGCTTATGGATCCTGAGTGAGGCATTTTCTCTAACCTGTTTTCTCTTTTGTAGGTCCTAAGAGACCATGGGAGGTTTCGGAGAGGCTGACCTTTGTGGACGAATATGCAAGGGTGCTGCATGACTTTGACAAAACCAACTAAGTCCATGACAGTGAGGCAATTAGATTGACCCACGTGGCCTTCCATCGTTATAGGTAGGACATGGTATGCTTGGTGGAGTCCCTCGAGGGTATATTATCGAATCAGACTTATCTTGTAATGATGGTGTTGACTTAACTGAACATAATAGTTGGTCGAGTCCCTCGAGACCATGGTGATTCAAAGGCCAAACATGACGGGAAACGCAAGGAGTTATGATCTGCAAGAGTTGCCAACCTTTCGGGCTTAGTGTGATTGGTCGAGTCCCTCGAGGTTACACTAAGATGTTGATTGGATCTTGATCCCCACTAGAAGCCTGTTGGAGACTTTTGTTTCACGTGCTGTGGGTGTTGCATGACTCGCCAGTAAAATAGTGGGAGCAGATTAAGATAGAAGTACATATCTTGATTATTTATTTTTTACAAAATCTACATATTATTTATTCCTACTATATCTTTATTTTCAGAAAATGTTGCTTTCAAATCTCTTACGTGTCATACTTGATGTCAACCGCCTCACTGGTCCAAATTCTATGGATTGGCTCTGCAACTTGAGAATTGTTCTCACGGCGGAGAAAATCGTATACATCCTTAATACAATGATGCCTACGCCCGAGGAAGGGGCAAGCGAGGATAAAATTGCTTGCTACGTGAAGTACATTGATGACTCTACTCTTGCTCAGTGTTATATGTTGGGCTCGATGCTTCCTGAGTTACAGAGACAACATGAAAAGATGGATACCAGATTCATTCTCCTATATGTCCACAAACTATTTAAGGAACAAGGAAGGACTCAACGATATGAGATATCCAAGAGCCTCTTCCATGCTAAGATGATTGAGGGGACACTAGTTCAGAACCATATCCTAAAGTTGATTGAGTGGATAGAGAAACTCATAGGTCTAGGAATTATCCTAGAGGATAAGGGCAAGGGCAAGGGTAGACTAGGTAAAGCGAAGGTTGCTAAGAAAGACCCAACAAAGGACAAAGACCAGTGCTTCCACTATGGCAAAGATGGGTACTGGAAGAGAAATTGCAAAGAGTACATTGTAGAGAGGGCGAAACAGAAGCTTGGAGAAGCTTTAGTACATTCATGATCAGTCTCCATTTATCAAACTCTTATGATAACACATAGGTATTGGATACTGGTAGTGCTTATAATATTTGTAATTCGTTGCAGATTCTGGCAAGGCCTAGGAGATTGGTGAGAAGTGAGATGGACCTTAAGATGGGCAATGGAGCAAAAGTTGTAGTAGTAGTTATTGGCGAGATCACCCTATATCTGCTTGGTGGAGCTATTATTGCATTAGATGCATGTTATTTTGTTTCTTCTATTATCAAAAATATTATCTCCATTTCATCTTTGATAGTTAGTGGACATAAATTAGTTTTTGAGAACAATGATTGTTCAATATTATTAGATGATGAGATCATCATGAAAGGAATATTGCATAATGGTTTGTTTATATTAGACACTACTCTGCATATCATGAATGTAAGTATGTCTAAGAGGAAACGAGATAAGGTGAACAGTACATACCTGTGGCATTGTAGGCTAGGTCACATCCATGAGGGAAGGATTCAAAAGTTTCTAAAGGATGGATATCTTTATCCATTCGACTGTGAGTCATATGCAACTTGCAAGCTTTGCCTTCATGGAAAACTGACCAACTCTTCATTTAGTGGAACTGGAGAGAGAGCCACTAAGCTGTTGGAACTCATATATAGTGATGTATGTATACCTATGTCAACTCATACCGTTGGTGGTTACTCCTACTTCATTACCTTTACTGATAATTTCTCAAGGTATGGATATGTGTACTTAAGGAAGTACAAGTCCGAGACCTTTGAGAAATTCAGAGAGTATAAGAATGAAGTAGAGAATTAGATTGGAAAGAGTATCAAGACTCATCGATCAGATCGAGGAGATGAGTACTTAAGTACAGAGTTTACCCAATTCCTCAAGGACTATGGGATTCTATCCCAATAGACACCTCCTTATACACCTCAACTCAATGGTTTGTCTAAAAGGAGGAATCGTACAATGTTAGATATGGTATGGTCCATGATGAGTTTTGTTGACCTACCAATCTCATTCTAGGGATATACCCTAGAGACCGCAACTTACCTTTTGAACAGAGTTCCAACTAAGTCGGTATTGTCTACACCATATGAGATATAGAAAGGGAAGAAGCCTGATCTTAAGGTTATTAAGATTTGGGACTGCCCTACCGACGTTAAAAGATAGAAACCCAATAGCTGGAATCAATGACGGAGCAATGCAAGTTCATGGGATACCTTAAGGAAACTTGTGGGTATTATTTCTATCATCTCTAGGACCAAAAGGTCTTTATAGCCAAGAGAGCAATGTTTCTTGAGAAGGAACACATTCTTAGCAGAGACAATGGGAATATGATAGAGTTGAGCGAGGTTGGAGAACCTAGCTCAAGCACCACTCTACAGCCCAAGTCTGTTCAGGTACCTAACACACAAGTTACAACTTTACATAGGTTTAGTTGAGTATCTCATATTCCTGAGAGATATGTGGGACATATTAGAGGAGAAGATATTGAGGATATTGATCCTCGAACCTATGAGGAGGCTATTATGAGTATAGACTCCGGGAAGTGGCAAGAAGCCATGAATTCCGAGATAGATTTCATATACTTTAATAAGGTTTGGAATCTAGTTGATGCGTCCGAAGGTATTGTACCCATCGATTGCAAGTGGATCTTTAAGAAAAAGATCGGAGTAGATGGAAATGTAGAGACCTATAAAGCAAGGCTAAGGGGTATCGTCAAAGGCAAGGTGTTAACTATGACGAAACCTTCTTACCCATAGCAATGCTAAAATCCATTCAAATTCTATTGGCTATTATATCACACTAAGATTATGAGATCTGGCAAATAGATGTGAAAACTGCATTTCTCAATAAGAACCTCGAGAAGGAGGTGTATATGATACAACTCGAGAGATTTGTGTCTAAGGACTGCCCAAATAAAGTGTGTAGGTTACTTAGATCCATTTATAGACTAAAGCAAGCTTCCCGAAGTTGGAACATAAGATTTGATGAGGCAATCATATCTTATGACTTCGTTAAGAATGAAGATGAGAATTGTGTGTATAGGAAGGTAAGTAGGAGCACTATCACCTTTTTTGTGTTATATGTAAATAACATCCAGATCATTGGGAATGATGTAGAAATGCTATCCACAGTAAAGGCTTGGTTATCTAGACACTTCTCCATGAAGGACTTAGGGGAAACATCCTATATCTTGGGGATTCAGATCTATAGAAATAGATCCAAGAGGATGCTTGGCTTGTCCCAATTCAGGTACGTAGACACCATTGTTAGAAGGTTTGATATGAAAAATTCCAAAAGATGTCTCATACCGATGAGACAAGGGCTATCGCTTTCTAGGAGTATGCCCTTAAAGACTCCGAAAGAAAGGGCAAACATGGATAGGATACCCTATGCCTCAGCGATAGGGTCTATCATGCATGTCATGCTATGTACCAGGACTAATATAGTGCATGCTCTAAGTGTCACGAGTAGGTATCAAGCGGATCCAGGCTTGGAGCACTGGAAAGCAATAAAGTGTATCCTTAAGTACTTGAGAAGGACTAAGAATCTTTTACTAGTATATGGAGGTAGTAGCCTCAGGGTTGAAGGCCACACAGACTCAAGTTTTCAATCTGATGTCGATGATAACAAGTCAAATTCAAGGTATGTGCACACTCTGAATGGAGGAGCAGTGTGTTGGAAGAGTTCCAAGCAAGATACTACTGCTAACTCAAATATAGAGGTGGAGTACATTGTTGCAGCAAAGGCAGCAATGGAAGGAGTTTGGATAAAGAGGTTCATCACAGATCTAGGAGTCGTGCTAGGCAACAAGGAGTCAATTCCCTTATATTGCAACAACTACGAGGCGATTACTCAAATAAGTGAACCCATGTCTCATTAGAAGTGTTTTGAGGAGGTTCTAACTTATTAGAGAGATCATGACCCGGGGAGATGTAGTAGTAGAAAGAGTTCCTTCCAAAGATAATATTACAGATCCACTAACAAAACCGTTGTCTCATATTATCTTTGAGCATCATAGGAGTCTGATGGGGATCAAATACATAGGTGATTAGCTTTAGGTCAAGAGGGAGATTGCTAGTCATATATGCCCTACAAGTCAATCACATGAGTGATGACACATGTGACTTAACACTAGTCTTTTTTCTTATTATGTTTTGGCATTTATCAATTTATATTGCTTGTTGCATATATACAAATATATATTATGATGTCCTTGGATCTATGCAATGGGAATCGAATCATGATGAAATCATGATAATGAGACTGATTCACCTTTAAACACAGATCCTAAATAATCTCAGTCATAGGTTACTTGAGAGGGACATCGAGATAACTGGGTGGACTGGTGTGTTGTATACCCATCCGTATGATGGATGTAGCTGGTCTCATAGCTGCTCATATGGGGACACTAGGGATATAGTACAAGTGCTCATTAGAGAATGAGTTCACTGATTAATCCGCTTACTGAATGCTTGATGGTTGATGATACCTTATTGTCAGACAACGATTCCGTATTCCTAGTGGTGTATATGGTTCTTAGACTTGAGACACCAAGAATGTCCTATATGAGTGCTCCACTCTTTGATACCAGACTTATAAGTTTGGATGTCCTATATCTAGCATAGCCGGTAATTGGGAGTGGTAGTCAACCTTACGAGGGCTACTGATTGTCGATAGAGGATCATCCACTCTCGGTATCATGAGAGGAATATCCCATGTGTTCTTGCTTAGACAAATCCCTAGCTAGGGTTATTCGGATTTAGAGATAAAGAGTTCTGTGGGAGAATCCAATTAGAGTAAAACTAGAGTAGAAACTACATGGGTTTACAGGACCATGCCCGGTATATGGTTTTTGGGATATTAGATGGAAGAGGGACTATAGGTATATGGTAACTAAGGACAGATAGGTATGATGGATTGGATTGCCTTATATCATCTAGGGACTTCGGCATAGTGGCCTAGTACGTCCGTAGTCGATGAGTCGAGTGAATTATTATAGAGATAATAATTTACTAAACCAGAAGGAGTTCTGACAGGTATGGCTCATAACCAGCTCGATATTGGGCCTAGAGGGTCATACATATATGATAGGTGTTGCGAAGAGTAGAGGTTCGGATATGTGATATCCGCCGGAGCCCCAATCTTATTGGATATCTAATAAGCTCCTGAATTATTAGATCCTATGAATGAGATACAATAAAAGCTCATGATAGATTATTGGATAGAGATCCACTTATCTAATAGGCTTGGGTAATTGGATGCAGATTCAATACCCAATAGGGGAGGATCTATTAGGGTTTGACAAGGGACCTCTATAAATAAAAGGGATTCAATGGTCTATAGGCTAGAGCCTTTGCTTGCCTCTCCTATTTGTTGAATCTCGAATTTTGATGATGAAATCAATTGATGAGTTAATTGATCTAATCCATATTATTGAGTTAAGTGTGCAGGATTAACTACAATAGCCTAAAAACATAAAGCAAGGATATTAAAGTCAAGTTTGATGGGTGTTTGAGAGTTCGAAGATTCGTCGGAGATGTTGCCAGAGCCAACCGAGAAGAAATCGGAGACTTGTTGGAGTTTTCGGAAGTCCACCGAGGAGATCATCGGAGGTTCGCGGAGATCACCAAGAAGGCTCAGCTACTCGCCGAACTCATCACAAAATCGGGAGCCTATTGGGAGTTCGCCGAAAGAAATCCGAGGATGTATTGAAAGTCCACCGGAAGATCGCCGAAGAGCTTGCCGGAAGGAAACTCGACGTTGTCGGCTAAAAACTTGCTTAGGATTATGTTTTTAAGTGTGTAGTTTGTATGTAATTAGGGTTAGGATTAAGGGTTAATTCTATTACCCGATTAGGGGCCAATTGGGTCCGAGTTCGGATTAGTTTCGGCCAAGTTTGGAGCCCAACTAGTAAGATAAAATGGTGTAGGCGGTGGTACCACCGGACTGGGCGGTGGCACCACCCAGAACCTGAGAATTCCGACGGTGGCACCACCCAGAACCTGAGAATTCCGACGGTGGCACCACCCAGAACCTGAGAATTCCGACGGTGGCACCACCCAGAACCTGAGAATTCCGACGGTGGCACCACCCAGAACCTGAGAATTCCGACGGTGGCACCACTAGAACACTATCAAATGTGGAAATTGACGAGCGGTAGTACCGCCACTGACAAGCGGTGGCACCGCCCAGCACCCGAGTTCGGGCGGTGGCACCACCCAGAACCTGAGAATTCCGACGGTGGCACCACCCAGAACCTGAGAATTCCGACGGTGGCACCACCCAGAACCTGAGAATTCCGACGGTGGCACCACTAGAACACTATCAAATGTGGAAATTGACGAGCGGTAGTACCGCCACTGACAAGCGGTGGCACCGCCCAGCACCCGAGTTCGGGCGGTGGCACCACCCAGAACCTGAGAATTCCGACGGTGGCACCACCCAGAACCTGAGAATTCCGACGGTGGCACCACCCAGAACCTGAGAATTCCGACGGTGGCACCACCCAGAACCTGAGAATTCCGACGGTGGCACCACCCAGAACCTGAGAATTCCGACGGTGGCACCACCCAGAACCTGAGAATTCCGACGGTGGCACCACCCAGAACCTGAGAATTCCGACGGTGGCACCACCCAGAACCTGAGAATTCCGACGGTGGCACCACCCAGAACCTGAGAATTCCGACGGTGGCACCACCCAGAACCTGAGAATTCCGACGGTGGCACCACCCAGAACCTGAGAATTCCGACGGTGGCACCACCCAGAACCTGAGAATTCCGACGGTGGCACCACTAGAACACTATCAAATGTGGAAATTGACGAGCGGTAGTACCGCCACTGACAAGCGGTGGCACCGCCCAGCACCCGAGTTCGGGCGGTGGCACCACCCAGAACCTGAGAATTCCGACGGTGGCACCACCCAGAACCTGAGAATCGCCAATCACTGGTTAATGACATTGACAGGCGGTGGCACCGCCACCCTCGGAAACCCAAGAGAATTCAAAATTTGGAGCCCAAATTTGAATCCTCTTAGGGCTTATAAATACCTCTCAATTCTCAGTAGAAAATACAACTTTTGAGAAGCAATAGATTGAGATAAAAGCCTTAGCAAAGCCTTTAGAAAGTCTTGTTTTCAATTGCTTGAGTGTTCACCTCCTTCTATCTCGTTGAAACTTTGTAAGAGTGTGAACCACTTGTAAAAAGTTGTAAGAGGGTTATTTGTCCTTCCCCTTCAAAGTGATTTGCTAGTGGAAGTTAGGAACCTCATCGAAGAAGGCTTCGCAAGTGGATGTAGGTCATTTTGACCGAACCACTTTAAAATTGGCGTATTCTCTGGTTTGCATTTACTTATTGCTCTTTACCTTACTGTAAATCTTCATACGTGCTTTACTTCCTCATTACTTTTGCTGCACACATTTACGAACACGCTTTCAAGTTAAGCAATTCCGAGTTCGGTTTTTATCGTATAAAAAATTTTCCAAAACCGATGTTTTAATCTGCTGCACTAATTCACCCCCCCCTCTTAGTGCTGCTCCGATCCTAACAATTGGAATCCGAGCAAGGCTCACTCTCATATTTGGTTTAATACCCAAGAGGGATAGTTTACTCCGGCATGCTTGCGGGTCACTCTATTACACGTCCACCTATGTTTAATGGGTCGGATTACACGTATTGGAAGACTCGTATGAGAATCTTCCTTATTTCCATGGATTTCGAGCTTTGGACTATTGTCGAAAATGGATTTCAAAAATCTTCTCTTCCGATGAGCGAATGGAATGAATCGAAGAAGAAAGTTTTTGCTTTAAATGCAAAGGCTATGAATGCCTTGTTTTGTGCACTAGACAAAAATGAATTTAATCACGTTTCAATTTATGATTCGGCTTTTGATATTTGGAGAACTTTTGAGGTCACTCATGAAGGCACTAGCCGAGTGAAAGAGTCCAAAATCAACATTCTTGTGTACTCTTACAAACTTTTCCGAATAAAACAAAGTGAGTCCATCGGAGACATGTACACCAGTTTCACGGATATCATCAATGGACTCAAAGCCTTTGGTAAAGATTTTTCTAACTTTGAACTAGTAACTAAAATCTTAAGATCCCTCCCAAAAAGTTGGGATCCAAAAGTTACGGCCATTCAAGAGGCCAAGGACCTTAAAACGTTTCCTCTTGAAGAACTTATTAGGTCTCTAATGACCTAGAAATGACATGCCATGCTCATGAAGAGCTCGAGAACCTCCTTCCAAAGAACAAGAAGGATATGGCTCTTACATCACAAGAAGACCACTTGAAAGGAACATCAAGTGATGGGGACAGTGACGATGACATTGCACTTGTAACTCAAAAATTTTAAAAATTTATAAGAAAGAAAAAATTTAAAAATAACACCAAATACAAACTTGAACATAAAAAGGACCAAGTAATATATTATGAATGCAAGAAGTCGGGGCACTTCAAAAATGATTGCCCCCAAGCCAAGAAGAAGCAACCGAAGAAAAAGAAGGCTTTAAAGGCAACTTGGGACGATTCAAGTAATTCAGAAAACGAAGAAGCTAGCAACAAAGAGGAGGCAAACTTTGCACTAATGGCTTTAGGAGAAGAGGTATGTGATTTAATTAATGAAGATTTATCTTTTGATGAACTTTCTATCACTTTTCACGAATTATTTGATGAGTGTAGAACTATTAGTAAGAAGTTTAATCTTTTAAAGAAAGAGCATGTTTTACTTCAAAATAAGCTTGATAGTCTTCAAACTTCTCCATGCTCTAAGTGTGAACACTTAGAAGCAATAAAAAATAAAAATTTGCTGCTTAAAGAGACCTTAAACAAGTTTAAGGTCAGTAGCAAGGGATTGGATATAATCCTTGCAAACAAGGGTTATGTCGCAAATAGAAGTGGAATTGGTTTTGTGAGAGGATCTCACCAAAATCCTACCACTTTCATTAAAGGACCCACATTACATGTTTCACCTTGTTTGAAATGTAACTTTTGTTGTAAATCCGGACATGTTGCTTACAAATGTCCATTTAGGAAAATTAGTTCAAATAAGTTGATATGGGTTCCTAAAGGAACTATTAATACTTCAATGATGAATAACAAAATTGGTAGATCAATTTTTGAGGCACCCAAAATCAAATGGGTACCTAAAAACCATCCTCTTTTATAGACAAACCTACAAGCTAAGAGCAAGAGATGGTATCTTGATAGTGGATGCTCAAGACACATGACTGGAGATCCATCTCATTTCTCTATGCTCACTAGCAAAGAAGAAGGGTATGTCACCTTCGGAGACAACAACAAAGACAAAATCATTGGCAAGGGAACCATAGGTAACAAATCATGTTTTTCAATTAATGATGTATTACTAGTTGATGGATTAAAACATAATCTCTTAAGTATTAGTCAATTATGTGATAAAGGTTATATCGTTAGATTTGAATCTAATGCATGCATTATTGAAAAACCAAACAATAACTTGTCAATGATTGCTATAAAACAAAATAATGTCTACACCATCAACCTTGATGAACTAAGTAATGAAATGTGCTTCTCCGCTTTAAATGATGATGCTTGGCTTTGACATAAGAGATTAGGCCATGCAAGTATGAAACTAATATCTAAGATCTCATCTAGAGAATTAGTACGAGGGATTCCCAATATAAAGTTTGTTAAGGACAAAGTATGTGATGCGTGTCAACTAGGTAAACAAATAAAAACTAGTTTCAAACCAAAAAATCAAATTAGCACTCTTAGACCATTACAATTGATCCATTTACACTTATTTGGACCAATTGACACAATAAATCTAGGAGGAAGCAAATATGCTTTTGTAATTGTTGATGACTATACTAGATACACTTGGACCTATTTCTTGGCTCACAAAAGTGATTGTTTCAAATGTTTCTCTAAATTTTGTAAACTCACTCAAAATGAAAAAGGCTTCATGATTTCATCAATTCGGAGTGATCACGGTGGCGAATTTCGAAACTGTGATTTCTAAAGTTTTTGTGAAGTTAATGGATATAACTACAACTTCTCTACTCCAAGAAATCCTCAACAAAATGGAGTAGTTGAAAAAAAAAATAGAAACCTACAAGAAATGGCAAGAACTATGTTGAATGAACATAGTCTTTCCTGGTTACTCTTTCGTTTCTAAGGCTTTTCGTGTTTTTAACAAAAGAACCTTACTTATAGAAGAGTCTATTCATGTAGTTTTTAATGAAATTTCTGAGTTAAAGAAAAATAATTTTGATGATGATCTTGGTTTTGATAATTTGAATTTAAAGGATCCCCCTCCTCAAAATAGCAACTTGGATTTATCTTCTTTCGAAATTTCCTTACACAAGGAATGGAAGTATGTAAATGTTCACCTAAAGGAGCAAATTATAGGAGATACATCAAAAGGGGTTCAAACTCGTTCTTCCTTCAAGAATTTTTGTGCTAATGTTGCCTTCCTTTCTCAAATCGAACCTAAATGCATTGACGTGGCCTTGAAAGATGATTTTTAGGTCATTGCAATGCAAGAGGAATTAAATCAATTTGAGAGGAATGAGGTATGAAAGCTTGTTCCTAAACCTAGTGACCATTTAGTCATTGGTAATAAATGGGTCTTTAGAAACAAGCAAGACAAATACGGTATCGTGGTTAGAAACAAGGCTAGATTAGTGGATAAAGGTTTTAACCAAGAAAAAGGTATCGACTATGAAGAAATCTTCACTCCTGTGGTAAGATTAGAAGCCATTAAGATGCTCCTTGCCTATGCTAGTAGTAATGATTTTAAACTATTTCAAATGGATGTCAAAAGTACCTTCTTGAATGGTTTTATTTCTGAAGAAGTATATGTCAAACAACCTCCCGGATTTGAAAATTCTCTACTTCCTAATCATGTATTCAAATTGACTAAGGCTCTCTATGGCTTGAAACAAGCTCCTAGAGCTTAGTATAAAAGGCTTAGTTCCTTTCTTATTTTAAATAATTTTACCAAAGGCAAGGTTGATACTATATTGTTTATCAAACACTTTGAAAATAATTTTCTTATTGTGCAAATTTATATTGACGATATTATTTTTGGTTCTTCGGATGAATCACTATGTGAATCATTTGCCAAGTGTATAAGTCATGAATTTGAAATGAGTTTAATGGATGAATTAACTTTCTTTTTAGGATTGCAAATCAAACAACTTAGTAATGGTATATTTCTTAACCAATCTAAATATACATTAGAATTGTTAAAACGATTTAACATAGATGGTTCAAAAGCAATAAACACTCCTATGAGTACTTCGACTAAGTTAGATATGGATGAAAATAGTGAAAATTTCAATAAAAAACATATAGGGAATGATAGGTATTCTACTCTATCTTACCGCGACTAGACCGGATATCATGTTTGGTGTAGGACTTTGTACTAGGTTTCAATCTAATCCTAAATTATCTCATCTTAAGAGTGTTAAAAGAATATTTAGATATCATAAAGGAACTCCAAATTTAGGATTGTGGTATCCGAAATCCGATAAATTTGATTTAATAGCTTATGCAGATGCCGATTTTGGTGGATGCAGGATAGATCGAAAAAGCACATCCGGAACATGCCAATTTTTAGGACATACACTTGTTTCTTGGACTTCCAAGAAACAAAATTCAGTTGCACTATCTACAGCGGAAGCCGAATACATTGCTGTAAGTGCATGCTATGCACAAGTTATTTGGATGAAGAATACATTAGAAGATTATGGAATTCACTTGAAAAACATTCCCATAAAATGTGATAATACAAGTACCATATGTCTTACCAAAAATTCAATTTAGCACTCTAGAACTAAGCATATCGACATTAGGCATCATTTCATACACGATCATGTCCTTAACAACAATGTCGTTCTAGAGTTTATTGACACAAAGCATCAACTAGCAGACATTTTTACAAAAGCCTTAAATGAAGACCAATTTGAATTCATTAGAAGGGAACTAGGCATGTTAAATTGTCCCTAAGAATAAGCTTGTTTGAATGTATTTTCTGAAAAGTTTTTTTTCATTCTCTTTCCGTTCTTTCATGGATTTGATTTCCTCCTTCTATTTCGATTCCAAATGACATATTAAAGTACAAAGATCCTATCCTATCTGGAGCCAAACACCTCTGAAAAATAAAACAATAAAGGGGAAGAAAGGAATTTTTTTCTCCCTTCCATGGCATGCCAGCGGTGGCACCGCTAGAACCGGCGGTAGCACCGCCTAAGCGCTCGGTCACTAAGCGATGGCACCGCTCGGATTGGCGATGGCACTGCTCGAGATCCCCTTTATATAAAGGGTTAGGGTTGGCGGTGGAACCGCCCCCCAACCCGTGAGAGATTGGTTCAAGCTCTCCCATAACCTCTCTAACCCTCAATTCCAACCTTTAGAAGCCTAGGAGAGGGATTCTTCTCGGTTCAAGCTCTCCATCTTTCAAGATATTCTCCATAAGGTAAAATTTGAAATCTTTTCTTTCTCTTCTCAGTATTTTCCTTACTCTTCACAGTTTCATATTTTTGATCCATCATCTTATCTAGATAATGGCTCCCAAGAGATCCACAAGATCAAAAGGGAAAAGGGTTGAAGGAGATTCATATAACCAAAATCTTTTTAGATCTAAAGAAGTAGCACTTAGATTTCCAAATTTTGAAACAAGAACTATACATAAGGGTAAACACGTTGATCTAAATGAACTAAGAAACCTAGAACCCATTAGGTGGTTTGCACATTTAGATGCCTTACCTCTCCTACAAATCAATGAACCAATTTATCCTAGGTTAGTTAGGCTATTTTATGCAAATTTGTGTGTGGACAACGAAAGCCTAAGTACTTACTTTTTAGGAACACAGATTAGAATGTTTGATAGTACTATTTGTGAACTAATTGGAATTACTGAAAAGGATAGTGGCTGTTACTTTAGAAACAAATGGGATGTCAATGTGATCGGAGCAACTTACTCCGAAGCCTTAGAAACTATCTTTGAAAATTTGAACCTAGGCATGATACCCAAGAGTTGCGAGCACCTACTACCCTTTAACTCTAAAATTCTTCATCACATCATGACTAGCATACTACTTCCCAAGCAATTTCATCTTGATGAAATAAGTCAAATAGAGCTAAGCACCATGTACTGGATTATAACCGGACAAAATAATTGCTTTGGTTACTTAATCCGGCAACACATGCAAGATATAATAGCTAAAGATACTATGTTACCATATGAGGGGTTAATTACTCGATTAATACTTGCCCATAATATTAGTGTCTTGCTTGATGAAGAAATTATTCAAGTTGATCATTTTAACACCATCAATAAGAATTTACTGAAAAGACTTAGGTGCACATTTAGCAATGGTATATGGGTTAGGCAACCTAGAAGGACTGATCCAATTCCCCCACCCGTAGAACACCCCGAAACACCAATTTTTAGGGGAAATGAATCTCCTCCTCCTAGTCCCTTTGGTGCAACACCTTCAGCTCCTGCTTCATCTTCTAAAGAACTCATAATGGCAGAATTGCATCAGATCAAATCACAACAAGACCAACTTAAATCACAGCAAGAGCAAATTCAAATTCAACAAATCGAAATTTTGAAGGAACTGCGATAAATGAATCAAAAAATAGATGTCATGTATAAGAACTATGGATTTCCTCCTAAGGATTAATCGATATTCCTTCTAACATGCTAACTCTTAATGCCAAGTTAAAGTTTTGTATGACAGCCATGCGTCTTAATAAGATGAATTTTGAATAAAAGCTGAATTTTTTTCTGGATGAATGCTGATTTGTTTTATGAGATGAATTTTGAATAGATGCTGAATTTTGTATGATCAATCTAAAGGCTGGATTTCTTTTCTAATGATTTTATGATCACAAATTCTCCGCTTAAATTCCCATCTCCTTTTTGTTGATGACAAAGGGGGAGAAGAATGAGCAAAAGATGAAAAGATGACTTGTGATGACTTGACATATATAAATTACAAAAATGAAAATGTCTAATATGCATCAATAGCATGACTTATATGAATTGCAAATGCTTGTGTAATGCAAATGTCTTATATGCATCGCAAAATTCTTTGAGAATATCGCATGATTGATTGATCATATGAAATCATATCTTACACTTATATCATGCAATTCATGTTGAAAATTCTTATCTCTTATTGAAGTGATCATTTGACTTGAAAATGATTTTCATAACTTGAAATGATGAGAAATACGAACTTTCGTATTTGCTCATGCTTAAAGAGAATAATGATAAGTTCAACGGATAGAACTTATCAGTTCAGGCTTGAATACAAAAGATTGAATTCAAGTGTTTTTAGTTTTTTTTTTTTTCATAATATGGCATATAGATAGGGGGAGTTATGTTTAACTCCGTCATCAATTAATTGTCATCATAAAAAAGGGGGAGATTGTTGAATCTCGAATTTTGATGATGAAATCAATTAATGAGTTAATTGATCTAATCCATATTATTGAGTTAAGTGTGCAGGATTAATTACGATAGCCTAAAAACATAAAGCAAGGATACTAAAGTCAAGTTTGATGGGTGTTTGAGAGTCCGAAGATTCGTCGGAGATGCTGCCGGAGCCAACCGAGAAGAAATCAAGGACTTGTCGGAGTTTTCGGAAGTTTGCCAAGGAGATCGTCGGAGGTTCACAAAGATCACTGAGAAGGCTCGGCTACTCGCCAAACTCATCACAAAATCGGGAGCCTGCTGGGAGTCCGCCGGAAGAAATCCGAGGATGTATCGGAAGTCTGCCGAAAGATCACCGAAGAGCTCGCCGGAAGGAAACTCGACGTTGTCGGTTAAAAACTTGCTTAGGATTATGTTTCTAAGTATGTAGTTTGCATGTAATTAGGGTTAGGATTAAGTGTTAATCCTATTACTCGGTTAGGGGCCAATTGGGCTCGAGTTTGGACTGGTTTGGGCAAGTTTGGAGCCCAACCAATAAGCTGAACCCAAAAGGTTGGGTGGTGGCACCGCCCAGCACCTGTGTTCGGGCAGTGGCACCTCCCAAAACCTGAGAATTTCGGCGGTGGCACCGCTAGAACACTATCAAATGTGGAAATTGATAGGCGGTAGCACCGCCACCGACAGGCGGTGGCACCGCCAGCCTCGGAAACTCAAGAGAATTCAAAATTTGGAGCCCAAATTTGAATCCTCTTAGGGCCTATAAATACCCCTCAATTCTCAGCAGAGAATACAACTTTTGAGAAGCAATAGATTGAGATAAAAGTCTTAGCAAAGTCTTTAGAAAGTCTTGTTTTCAATTGCTTGAGTGTTCACCTCCTTCTTTCTCGTTGAAACTTTGTAAGAGTGTGAACCACTTGTAAAAAGTTGTAGGAGGGGTATTTGTCCTTCCCCTTTAAAGTGATTTGCTAGTGGAAGTTGGGAGCCTCATCGAAGAAGGCTTCGCAAGTGGATGTAGGTCATTTTGACCGAACCACTTTCAAATTGGCGTGTTCTCTGGTTTGCATTTACTTATTGCTCTTTACCTTACTGCAAATCTTCATACGTGCTTTACTTCCTCATTACTTTTGCTGCACATATTTACGAACACGCTTTCAAGTTAAGCACTTCCGAGTTCGGTTTTTATCGTACGAAATTTTTTTCAAAATCGACATTTTAATTTGCTGTACTAATTCACCCCCCCTCTTAGTGCCGCTCCAATCCTAATACTATTCTCCTCCCCTTCTCCACCTCAGAGTAGGCCTAACATTTTAAGGAGCGTCGTTGCAGCCCTACTGTGTGGATCACTATTAGAGAGGAGGGCGCTTGACCTCCTTCACCCTCTCCTAGAAATCTTTAAGGATTCAGGAATATACGATCTCCCTAAGTAACACAATTTATCTTATATGTAGTTTTAAGTTTCACATATTTTTTTTGCACTAATCTTCACACGATGATGAATAAATCTTTGGAAAATTGGGGATTTTGTTCTCTGTTCTTCTACTGAGCATGTGATGTCGCCCCCTAGATTTCCCAACACCTACTATGTGGATCACCACTATATTGGAGGGCACTTGACCTCTTCACCCTCTCCTAGAGATCTGTAGGAATTCAGGGATATACAATTTCCCTAGGTAACACAATCTATCCTAAACATGGTTTTCTGTTTTGTGGATTTTTGCGTACCAATCTTCGTATGAAGACGAACATATCTTTTGGAATTGGGCATTTTGTTTTCTATTCTTCCTCTGCGAATGTGATGTCAACCTAAGATTTCTCAACAAGTGCTGTAGGCGGTGGAACCGCCAATACCCCGAAAACCAGGGATAAGACTCTTTTATGCTCTAAGTTTGAATCCACTTGAGGCCTATAAATACCCCTCTCATCCCTGATTAACAAATACAAGAATTGAGAGCAAAAAAGTAGAAAAACACTATTGTAATCTTGTGAGAACTCCTCTAAAGATCTAAGTGTTAGTGTGGTTTAAGAGAGGAGTAAATGGGGGTATAAAGATTCTCTCCTGAACCTGTCAAAAGGAGAATCAAGTGTAAAAAGGTAGTTGATCTTCACTCATTGAAAGAAGATCGGTAGTAAAAGCCGGTGGCCTCTAGTGAAGAGGAATCAGGAGTCGATGTAGGTCACGACGACTGAACCACTATAAATCGGTGTGCATTTCTATTATTGTCATTTACTTACTTTACAATTGCTTCACTTCCTCTTTACTTTGCTTTCACTATGCTTACGAACTAGCATTCAATTTCAAGTTATCTTCCGAAATTGATTTTTATCGTATGAAAATTTTTTAAACTGACGTTTTTATCCGCTGCACTAATTCACCCCCCCTCTTATTGCCGACTCGTTCCTAATAGATTTATCACAAAAATCATCAAGGTCAAAGGTGTAACATATAATTCCAAAGCATAAGATTGCAAATCATCATTACTTCAAATCCTTATGCATAATATAAAATCATTAAGCATGATACCAAATCTTTTAATATTTTCATTATATCATTACATCATTAAAATATCAAGCATGATTTCATTCAAAATAAGGCATTTTAATTCAAAATTATTTTGTTTGTTGTGGTAATGCATTTTTCTTTTTAAGTGAATTTAACTTTTCATGATTAGTGCTAGGAGTTAACATGCAATTGTCATGCTCAAGAGTTTGTCGAAAGGCCGAACGCTTATCGAAAATTCTGTCGGAAGTGACCGAAACGTCCAAGTGCTTGCCAAAGAAGCTCGTCAGAACTCGCCAAGAAGATCATCGTGAAGTCTAAAAGCTTGCCGAGTGTCCATTGAAATATTGTTGAGAGATCATCGGAAGTTCGTCGAAAGATCACTGGAAGCTAGCTCGAGGAAACCAAGATTAACCAGACTTGATTTGCTTAAAATATATCTTAAGAATCATAGTTAGCATATAATTAGAGTGTGATTTGGGAGGTAATCCCATCAACCCTGTTAGGGGCCAACTAGGCCCAAAGTTAGGTTAGTTTAGGCTGGATTCAAGGCCCAACTAGGATGCTGGACCCTATCTGGCGGTGGCATCGCTATACTAGGGCGGTGGCACCGCCTGGGACTCAGTCTCCCAAGTGCTTTGGGCGGTGATACCGCTAGTAGTTATTACCTATCGGTGGTAATACCGCCTTGGCAAGCGGTAGTACCACCCAATAATGGTGGTGGTACCGCCAATACCTTGAAAATCTGGGATGAGACATTTTTTGTCTCCAATTTTGAAGCTATTAGGGCCTATAAATACCCAACCCTTTTCTGCATGAAAGGGTACAAAAAGTGTTAGCATAATCTTGAGTTTTAGGGTGTTAAAGTGTTGTAAAAGTGCTAGAGTTCTCCTCTTCTCTTTCTAAGTGTTGAGATCATTCAAGAGAGGTGTGAGACTTGTAATGGTCATCTCCTAAACCCATAAAAAGGAGAAAGAGCTATAAAAGGTGGTTGGTCTTTACCTATTAAAGGAAGGCTATTATTGGACGCTGGTGACCTCGATAGAGGAGGAATCGAAAGTGGATGTAGGTCACAACAATTGAACCACTCTAAATTCTGATTTGCTTTTCTATTTGTGTAATTTTCATTACTGTAATCTTCCTTAACCCTCTCTTTATACTCTTACGAAAGCTTTCAAGTTCAATATCTTTTCTAAAATGGATTGAATCGAAACAAATATTTTTCAGAATCAACGATTTTTTCACTACACTAATTCACCCCCCACCCCCCTCTTAGTGCCGCTCTTGATCCTAACAATTGGTATCAGAGCAAGGTCACTCTCATTTAGTTTAAAACCCAAGAGAGATAGCATTTGTCAGCAACCAAAAGGGTCATTCAATCACACGTTCTCCTACGTTCAATAAAACGAATTACACATATTAAAAGACTAAAATGAGGATCTTTTTTATTTCTATAGATTTTGAGCTATGGAACATTGTCAAAAAAGGTTTTCAAAATTCTTCGCTTCCAATAAATGATTAGAATGAGTTGGAAAAGAAGACTTTCGCTTTAAATGTCAAGGCTATGAATACCTTGTTTTGTGCCTTAGATAAAAATGAGTTCAATCGAGTGTCTATTTGTGAAATGGCTTTTGATATTTGGCACACACTTGAAGTTACTCATGAAGGCACTGGTAGAGTAAAGGAGTTGAAACTTAATCTTTTAGTCCATACTTATGAGTTGTTTTGGATGAAATCGAGTGAGACCATTAGAGACATGTACACCCGATTCACTAATGTCATCAATGGTCTAAAAGGACTTGGCAAAAGTTTATCAAATTTTAAACTTATTAATAAAATCTTAAAATCTCTTCTAAAGAGTTGGAACCCTAAAGTAACTACCATTCAAGAGGCTAAAGAATTAAATAAGTTTCCTCTTAAAGTACTAATCGGGTCACTAATGACCTATAAGATGACTTGTAATACTCATAAAGAGCTTGAAAACAACCTTCCAAAGAACAGGAAGGATATGACACTAAGAACTCAAGAGGACCATTTGAAAAAAAATTCAAGTGCGGAGGACTATGATGAAGACTTGTCACTCTTGACAAGAAAGTTCAAAAAATTCATAAAAAGAAATAAATTTAATAATGATACTAAAAATAAAATTGAACCCAAGAAAGAACAAGTGATATGCTACGAGTGCAAGAAGTTGGGACATTTCAAAAGTGAATATCCCCAAGCAAAGAGGAAGCAACCAAAGAAGAAAAATGCCCTTAAAGCAACTTGGGACGACTCAAGAGCATCCGAAGAAGAAGAGCCAATGAACACCAAGTGCGCTAATGGTTATCGGCGATGAGGTAAGCAATTTATTAGATGCAAATTTATCTTTTGATGAACTATTAAGTGCTTTTCATGATTTATTTGATGAATGCAAATTAGTTAGTAAAAAATATAAATTATTAAAGAAAGAGCATGCTTCTCTTATTAGTGATTTCAATAGATTAAAAGTTGAGCACAATGATAGTTTAGCTCCTTGTACGAAATGTGATGAGCTAGAAATACTTAAAAAAGAAAACTTGCTACTCAAAGAAACCTTAGAAAAATTTGAGATTGATAGCAAGTCCTTAAACATGATCCTTGCCAATAAGGGTCACATTTATAGGAAAGGCAAAATCAGATTTGTGAGTAGCTCTCACCAAAATCCAACCACCATTGTTAAAGGCCCTACCTTGTATGTATCACCTCACACCAAATGCATCTTTTGTTGCAAACTAAGACATGTTGCCTATAAATGTCCACTTAAGAGATATAGTCAACATAAATTAATTTTAATTCCTAAAAGAACCTCACATGACTCAATGCAGCATGATAAGCTATATAGATCGATTTTTGAGGCACCCAAGGTCAAATGGGTACCTAACAATCATCCTTTTTTATAGAAAAATGTACTATCACAAGCTAGGAGCAAGAGATGGTACCTAGATAGTAGATGCTCAAGGCATATGACTAGAGATCCATCTCAATTCTCTAAGCTCACTAGCCTAGACGAAGGATATGTCACCTTCGGAGACAACAACAAAGGTAAAATCATTGACAAAGGAACCATAGATAACAAATCCAATTTTTTTATTGAAAATGTGTTGTTGGTTGATGGCTTAAAGCATAACCTTTTGAGCATTAATCAATTATGTGATAAAGGATATATCATTAGATTTGAATCCAATGCTTGCATTATAGAAAAACAATACAAAAACATATCTATGATTGCCCTAAAATAAAATAATGTATACACTATCGACATTGATGATCTTTATAATGAAATATGTTTTTTAGTTTTGAATGATGATGCTTGGCTTTGGCATAAGAGATTAGGTCATGCTAGTATGAAACTAATCTCTCAAATCTCATCTAAAGAACTTGTAAGAGAAATTCTTCATATTAAGTTCGTTAAAGACAATGTGTGTAATGCATGTCAACTAGGAAAACAAATAAAAAGTAGTTTCAAACTAAAGAATCAAATAAGCACCTTTAGACCATTGCAATTGATCCGTATGGATTTGTTTGGATCAATTGTTACATCAAGCCTAGGAGGTAGCAAATACGCCTTTGTCATCATTGACGATTATAGTAGGTACACTTGGACTTACTTCTTGGCACACAAAAGTGATTGCTTTAGGTATTTCTCTAAGTTTATACTCTTGTTCAAAATAAAAAGGGTTTTATGACTCTATCAATTCGAAGTGATCATGGTGGTGAATTTCAAAACTGTGATTTCTAAGATTTTTGTGAATCTAATGAATACAACCATAATTTCTCTACTCCAAGAAATCCTCAACAAAATGTAGTAGAAAGAAAAAATAGAAACTTACAAGAAATAGCAAGAACCATGTTAAACGAACATAGCTTACCCAAATATTTTTGAGTCGAAGCCGTAAATAGAGCATGCTATGTCATGAATAGGGTTCTAGTAAGACCATTACTTTCCAAAACCCCTTATGAGTTGTGGAACAACAAAAAACCTAATGTTTCATATTTTAAAGTTTTTGGGTGTAAATGTTTTATCTTAAATAAAAAGGATACCTTAGGAATGTTTGATGCAAAATCCGATGAAGAATTTTTTCTTGATTATTCTTCAATTTCTAAGGTTTTTTGTATCTTTAACAAAATAACTTTGGTTATAGAAGAGTTTATTCATGTTATGTTTAATGAAATTTCTGAAGTTAAGAAAAATGATTTTGATGATAATCTTAATTTTGATGCTTTGAATTTAAATAAAACCCTTTTCCCATCTAGCATATGCATCTTCTTCTGAAGTATCCTTACCCAAGAAATAGAAGTATGTAAATGCTCATCCTAAGGAGCTAATCATAGGAGATACATCAAAAGGGGTTCAAACTCATTTTTCTCTTAAGAATTTTATGCCAACGCCGCTTTTCTCTCCAAATTGAACCTAAATGCATTGACGAGGCCTTGAAAGATGATTCATGGGTTATCGCAATGTAAGAAAAGTTGAACCAATTTAAGAAAAATGAGGTGTGGAAGCTTGTTTCAAGGCCAAATGACCATTTAGTTATTGGTACTAAATGGGTCTTTAGAAACAAGCAAGATGACTTTGGTATCGTGGTTAGAAATAAGGCTATATTAGTGGCCAAGGGTTTCAACCAAGAAGAAGGTATCGATTATGAAAAAACCTTCGCTCCTATGGCACGATTAAAAACCATAAGGATACTCCTTGCCTATGCTAGTAGTAAAAATTTTAAGTTATTTCAAATGGATGTTAAGAGTGCTTTTCTTAATGGCTTTATTTCTAAAGAAGTTTATGTTGAATAACCTCCCAGATTTAAGAATGATAATTTCCCTAATCATGTGTTTAAATTGACTAAAGCTCTCTATAGATTAAAATAAGCCCCAAGGGCTTGGTATGAGAGACTGAGCTCCTTTCTTATTTAAAATAATTTCTCTAAAAGCAAGGTCGATAATACATTGTTTATTAAAAATTTTGAAAATGATTTTTTTATTGTTCAAATTTATGTTGATGACATTATTTTTGGTTCTACAAATGAATCCTTATGTGAATCATTTGCCAAAAGTATGAGTCAAGAGTTTGAAATGTGTCTAATGGGTGAAGTAACTTTCTTTTTAGGCTTACAAATCAAACAACTTAGTAATAATATTTTTCTAAGCCAAACAAAATATGCTTTAGACTTGTTAAAATGGTTTAATATGGATAGTTCAAAGGCTATCAACACTCCTATGTGTACCTCCACCAAATTAGACATTGACGAAAGTGGAGAAAGCTTTGATAAAAAAGATTATAAGGATATAATAGGTAGTTTACTATACCTCACCGTAACTAGACCGAATATCATGTTTAGCATAGGACTTTATGCTAGGTTTCAATCTAATCCTAAGCTATCTCATCTTAAAGCAGCCAAAAGAATACTTAGACATCTTAAAGGAACCACAAATCTAGGATTATGGTATCCAAAATCTGAAAACCTTAAATTAATTGCTTGTGCTGATGCAAATTTTGCTGGATGTAGATTAGATAGAAAATGCACATCCGGAATATGTCAATTTTTAGGACACGCACTTGTCTCTTAGTCTTCCAAGAATCAAAACCCAGTTGTACTATCCATGACTGAAGCTAAATACATTGCGGCTAGTGCATGTTGTGAACAAGTTGTACGGATGAAAAATACATTGAAAGATTATAAAGTTTATCTTAAGAAAATACCTGTAAAATGTGATAATACAAGTGTAATATATTTAATAAAAAATTATATTCAACACTTTGGAACTAAACATATTGACATTATGCATCATTTCATAAGAGATCATGTTAATATCCATGATATATCTTTAGAGTTTATTGACACAAAACATCAATTA
The DNA here is from genome assembly GCA_004837865.1 of Musa balbisiana. Taxonomy (NCBI): domain Eukaryota; kingdom Viridiplantae; phylum Streptophyta; class Magnoliopsida; order Zingiberales; family Musaceae; genus Musa; species Musa balbisiana. The sequence continues at coordinate 13,870,306 of CM017190.1, read as the reverse complement.
GCCGATATCTTTACAAAACCTTTAAATGAAGAATAATTTGATTTTATTAGAAGGGAGTTAGGGATGTTAAATTGTCCAAATGCATGAATTTATTATATTTCATTTTTAGAATTTTTTAATTTTTTAAATAAGGCTTTCATGAAATCTGAAATATCAATTTACTTGGTATCAAATTTATTTCATACCCTTGCTCCATCTCTTAATGATTTTTGATACACCTAATGGAATTTATTAACAAATACTTCTCTCACAGATTTCACTCTTGTGAATTGTTTTAATAAGAAACAGATTTGATTCATGAACTTTTATTCAAGGACTTTTTATCCTTCATTTGATACTTCTTTCTCAATCTTCTCATGAAAGAAGAATTTTATGAATTTATAGTGTGTAATTATCACTACAAGAATGACAATTTGATTTCATTGAAGCATGATTTAAATAAAACTCATCATTTTAAATATGACTTAGTTCGAATCCTTTCATGAATTTGGTTCTTGAGAAATTCCTTCTCTTTCTTCCTTTACTTCTTATTCTTATGATAAAGGAAGAAAGAAATTTACACTTCTTAAGAAGAACCAAAAGCTTTTGCGCATTTAAAGTAAAAATGTTAGCTTATCCAAAAGTAGTAATCATGCATATTTTTTAAATTCTCATCTTTGCTAACTTGGATAAATTAGTGTGAAACTTGCTTGAACTTTTGTTTACCATGCTTACATTGTTGAATAGTTCTCCTTTTTATTGATGACAAAGGGGAAGAAATATGGCAAATTGATGACAATTTGACATTTTGAATGTATTGTATCATAAATACTTGAATGCTTTACGAATAATTTAAATATGAGTAAAAATGATTGGTATCATTAAATACATACTTGAAAATATCAAAATATTTGCTTGAAACATATCAGAATGTGGCATGATTACTTGCAAATATTTTATTCTCAGTATCATGCTTGATTTCATATCAAAATGATAAATGTCTATCATTATGATGAAATATTAAAATTATCATACTTTATTACATTACAATTGGAAGTATGCCTTGGATTGATGAATCATCATTTTTATTTGAAACTTGAGTATTGCTAAATTTTATATTTGAAATTTCTATAATAAGTGAAATGATGATAGTTTATCATCTTTCTATCTTGAACTTGATGTCATGTATTGACATCATTTTTATTGAAACTTGAGTATTGCTAAATTTTATATTTGAAATTTCTATAATAAGTGAAAATGATGATAGTTTATCATCTTTCTATCTTGAACTTGATGTCATGTATTGACATCATTTTTATTGAAACTTGAGTATTGCTAAATTTTATATTTGAAATTTCTATAATAAGTGAAAATGATGATAGTTTATCATCTTTCTATCTTGAACTTGATGTCATGTATTGACATCATTTTTATTGAAACTTGAGTATTGCTAAATTTTATATTTGAAATTTCTATAATAAGTGAAAATGATGATAGTTTATCATCTTTCTATCTTGAACTTGATGTCATGTATTGACATCATTTTTATTGAAACTTGAGTATTGCTAAATTTTATATTTGAAATTTCTATAATAAGTGAAAATGATGATAGTTTATCATCTTTCTATCTTGAACTTGATGTCATGTATTGACATCATTTTTATTGAAACTTGAGTATTGCTAAATTTTATATTTGAAATTTCTATAATAAGTGAAAATGATGATAGTTTATCATCTTTCTATCTTGAACTTGATGTCATGTATTGACATCATTTTTATTGAAACTTGAGTATTGCTAAATTTTATATTTGAAATTTCTATAATAAGTGAAAATGATGATAGTTTATCATCTTTCTATCTTGAACTTGATGTCATGTATTGACATCATTTTTATTGAAACTTGAGTATTGCTAAATTTTATATTTGAAATTTCTATAATAAGTGAAAATGATGATAGTTTATCATCTTTCTATCTTGAACTTGATGTCATGTATTGACATCATTTTTATTGAAACTTGAGTATTGCTAAATTTTATATTTGAAATTTCTATAATAAGTGAAAATGATGATAGTTTATCATCTTTCTATCTTGAACTTGATGTCATGTATTGACATCATTTTTATTGAAACTTGAGTATTGCTAAATTTTATATTTGAAATTTCTATAATAAGTGAAAATGATGATAGTTTATCATCTTTCTATATTGAAACTTGAGTATTGCTAATTTTATATTGAATTTCTATAATAAGTGAAATGATGATAGTTTATCATCTTTCTATCTTGAACTTGATGTCATGTATTGACATCATTTTTATTGTGATAAATACGTAGTATCATATTTTGAATTGATAAGTATCATAAAGTGCATGTTGATAAGCTCAAATAAATTTAGCTTATTTGTTTGATGCTTGAATTCAAAGGCTTTGAATTCAAGAGTTTTCCTTTCTCAAGTATAGCATATAGATAGGGGGAGTTAAGGTTAACTTCGTCATCAATTGATTGTCATCATCAAAAAGGGGAAGATTGTTGAATCTCGGAGTTTGATGATGAAATCGACTAGTGAATTATTTGATCTAATCTATATATTGAGAAAAGTGTGTATGAATGACTACGATAGCAGTAAGACATAAAGCAGATGATAGACCGAAGTCAAAATCAAGATTTCGTTGGAGTTCGAGAGTTCGTCGGAAGGCTGGACGCTCGTCGGAAAGTTCTACCAGAAGTGACCGAGACGTCCATGTGCTTGCTAAAGAAGCTAATCAGAACTCACTAAGAAGATCATCGTAAAGTCCAGAAGCTTGTCGGGTGTCCGTTTGAAACATTACCGAGAGATCGTCGAAAGTTCACTAGAAGCTCGCTGGAAGAAACCAAGACTAATCGAACTTGATTTGCTTAAAATATGTCTTAAGAATCATAGTTAGCATATAATTAGAGTGTGATTTGGGAGATAATCTCATCAACTCTGTTAGGGGCTAACTGGGCCCGAAGTTACGCTGGTTTGGGCCAGATTCAAGGCCCAACTAGGATGCTGGACCCTGTCTAGCGGTGGCACCACCAGACTAGGGTGGTGGCACCACTTGGGACTCGATCTCCCAGGTGCTCTAGGCAGTGGTACCGTCGATACTTATTACCTACTAGTGGTAGTACTACTTGTCAAGCAGTGGTACCGCTAGTACCCAAAAATCCGAAATAAGACCTTTAATATATATAGTTCGTCCCATTTAACATAGGAGGATGAATAATAGAGTGACCCTCTTGAAAGCCGAAAAGAGTCATTTCTCTTAGTTGTTAAACCAAATGAGAAAAAGCATGGCTCTGATACCAATTGTTAGGATCAAGAACAGCACTAATAGGGGACGTGAATTAGTATAGCGTTAAAAATTACATCGAGTCAGAAATCTCATTCGATAAAAACTTTTTGACAAAGCTCGTATAGGAAATATGTTTAACTTAAAAGCATATAGAAGCGTAGTGAAAGCAAAGTAGTTTGCAATGAAAGTAAAGAGCAAAATAAAAATGCAAACCAGATTTTTATAGTGGTTCGATCGTCGTAAACTACATCCACTCCCGATTCCTCTTCACTTGAGGCCATAGGCTTCCATTACCCAATCTTCTTTCAATGAGCGAAGATCAACTACCCTTTTACACTTTCTCCTTTTCATAGGTTTAGGAGACAACCTTTACACCCCTCTTTTACAAGGTATCCCTCACACACCTCCCTTAGAACTTTCTCTAAGCTTTAGGAGGAGGGAACTCAATGCTAGTCATATGTGCTCTATAAGCCAATTACATGAGCGATGACACGTGTGACTGACATACAATCTTTTTACTTATTATATTTGGCATTTACACTTTATATTACTTATTGCATACACACACACACACACACACACACACACACACACACACACACACACACACACACACACACACACACACACACACACACACACACACACACACACACACACACACACACACACACACACACACACACACACACACACACACACACACACACACACACACACACACACACACACACACACACACACACACACACACACACACACACACACACACACACACACACACACACACACACACACACACACACACACACACACACACACACACACACACACACACACACACACACACACACACACACACACACACACACACACACACACACACACATGTGGTTTTTTTGCCTATTGAAGGAAGGCCATTAGTGGATGCCGATGACCTCGACGGAGGAGGAATCGGAAGTGGATGTAGGTCACAACGTTCCGAACCACTCTAAATTCTAGTTTGCTTTTCTATTCGTGCAATTTTCATTACTGCAATCTTCCTTAACCTTCTCTTTATACTCTTACTAAAGCTTTCAAGTATAATATCTTTTCTAAAATGGATTGAATCGAAACAAATATTTTTTAGAATCAATGATTTTTCGCTGCACTAATTCACCACCCCCCCCCCTAGTGCCGCTCTTAATCCTAACAGTTTAAGTCTTTAGCCTCTTGTATTGCCATCACTATCATGTCCTAACTTTTTCAAAGAGATCTTAGTATTTTATTAACAAGTTCAAAATTAGAAATATATTTACTAAGACTTTTTAAACTATTGATGATATTCATAAAACGGGTGTACATGTCAACGATAGTTTCGCTTGGCTTCATATAAAACAACTTGAAATCATGTATCAAAAGATTAATTTTAGAGTCTTTAACTCTACTAGTGCCTTTGTATGTGATTTCAAGTGTGTGCCTAATCTCATAAGTCGTTTCGCAAATAGAAACTCAATTGAATTCATTTTTGTCTAAGGTACAAAATAGAGCATTCATGACTCTAGCATTTAAAGAAAATATTTTTTTTTTAGATCAATCTATTCATTCATTATTCTAGAGGATTTTTGAAAGTTATTTTCAATAATACTCCATAAATTTAAATCTAAAGAAAGTAAGAAAACTCTCATTCAAGTTTTCCAATATATATAGTTCGTCCCATTTAACATAGGAGGATGAATAATAGAGTGACCCTCTTGAAAGCCGAAAAGAGTCATTTCTCTTAGTTGTTAAACCAAATGAGAAAAAGCATGGCTCTGATACCAATTGTTAGGATCAAGAACAGCACTAATAGGGGACGTGAATTAGTATAGCGTTAAAAATTACATCGAGTCAGAAATCTCATTCGATAAAAACTTTTTGACAAAGCTCGTATAGGAAATATGTTTAACTTAAAAGCATATAGAAGCGTAGTGAAAGCAAAGTAGTTTGCAATGAAAGTAAAGAGCAAAATAAAAATGCAAACCAGATTTTTATAGTGGTTCGATCGTCGTAAACTACATCCACTCCCGATTCCTCTTCACTTGAGGCCATAGGCTTCCATTACCCAATCTTCTTTCAATGAGCGAAGATCAACTACCCTTTTACACTTTCTCCTTTTCATAGGTTTAGGAGACAACCTTTACACCCCTCTTTTACAAGGTATCCCTCACACACCTCCCTTAGAACTTTCTCTAAGCTTTAGGAGGAGGGAACTCAATGCTAGTCATATGTGCTCTATAAGCCAATTACATGAGCGATGACACGTGTGACTTGACATACAATCTTTTTACTTATTATATTTTGGCATTTATCACTTTATATTACTTATTGCATACACACACACACACACACACACATACACATATATATATGATAATGAAACCGATTCACCTTTAAACATAGATCCTAAATAATCTCGGTCATAAGTTACTCGAGAGGGACATCGAAATAACCAGATAGACTAGTGTACTATATACCCGTTCATATGATGGATGTAGCTAGCCTCATAGCTACTCGTGTGGGGAAACTAGGGATACAATACAAGTGCTCATTCGAGAATGAGTTCACTGATTGATCCGCTTACGGAATGCTGGATGGTTGATGATGCCTTATTGTTAAACAGTAATTCCGTAGTCCTAGTGGTGTATCTGATCCTTAGACTTGAGATACTAAGGATGTCTTGTATGAGTGCTCCACTCTTTGATACTGGACTTATAGGTTTGGCTGTCCCAGATCTAATACAACCGGTCATCGAGAGTGGCAGTCAATCTTACGAGGGCTATTGAGTGACAATAGAGGATCATCCACTCTCGGTGTTATGAGAGTAATATCCCATGTGTTCTTGCTCCGAAAAATCCCTAACCAGGGTCATTCGGATTGAGAGAGAAATAGTTCTCTAGGAGAATTCGATTAGAGCGAGACTCGAGTAGAAATTGTATGGGTCTAACAACACCATACCCGATATACGGTCTTTGGGATATTAGATGGATGAGGGACTATAGGTACATAGTAATTGAGGACAGATAGGTCCGATGGATTGGATTCCACTATATCATCTAGTGACTGCGGCGTATTGGCCTAGTACGTCTGCAGTCGATGAGTCAAGTGAATTATTCTGAAGATAATAATTCACTAAGCCAAAAGAAGTTCTGACAAGTATAACTCACGGCCAGCTCGATATTAAGCCCATTGGTTCACACACATATGGTAGGTGTTGCGATGAGTAGAGGTTCGGTTATGAGATATCCGCTAGAGCCCCTGAATTATTGGATCCTATAGATGAGATCCAATAAAAGCCCATGATAGATTATTGGATAGAGATCCACTAATCTAAGATGCTTGGGTAATTGGATGCAGATCCAATACCCAATAGGGGAGGATCCATTAGGGTTAGACAAGGGACCTCTATAAATAAGAGTGATTCAGTGGTTCATAGGCTAGAGTCTTTGCTCGCCTCTCCTATTCTCCTCCCCCTCTCCACCTCAAAGTAGGCATGGAGTTTTGAGGAGCATCGTCATAGCCTTGTTGTGTGGATCACTACCAGAGAGAAGGGTGCTTGACCTCCTTCACCCTATCCTAGAGATCTGTAGGGATTCAGGGATATACGATCTCCCTAGATAACATAATTTATCTTATACGCAGTTTTAAGTTTCGTGAATTTTTCGCACCAATCTTCGCATGACGACAAACATCTTTTTGGGAAATTGGGGATTTTATTTTTCTGTTCTTCTGCTGCGTATGTGATGTCGCCCCCTAGATTTCCCAATAGTGGTATCAGAGCTAGGTCGTTTGTGCGAAAGATTAGTTTTGAACTACGTTCGTTGTGTTTTGTAAAAATTTTTGACGTCAAAGTCATTTACGCAAAAGCATGTTGCTGCCTTTCTTACCCTCGATCTATGTGCATGCAGTCGCCGACAACAGCAAGCAGCACGGCACAAGCACCGGTGTTGCTCTTATAGAAGCCGGTCGATGGGGCTGGCATCCCGCGGGTGCCCCACCCACGGGCGCTGCCTGCTACCACAGTGCCCACAAGGGCAGGCGGCGCCGGTAAGCAAGCTGCCTGCGCACAACAACTATTGCTCTGTGCGGTTGCAGCCTTAGGTGGTCGGCCGCCCACAGGAAAAGCCACTTGTGGCACGTAGGCCATGGCGCCCGCGGGTGTTGCCTACCCGCACACCGCCCGTAGGTGTGTGGCCCGTAGGGGCGGCCACCGCCTGTAGCGCCGACCGCTGGGGCAACCGCCCGCATAGGTGACGACTACAGGAACAGCCGCCTGCTGGTGCTGCATGGGGCAACACCACCCGTAGGGGTGCCCATAGGTGAGGGGGGCTGCCCGCAAGTAGGGGCGGCGCCCTTCCGCCCCCGCCCGCTCCCTACAGTGGCTGTCGTCGTTAGGGTGGCGGCGACGACAACACAATAGGGGAGAGGGTTAGGGTTTTGGGCAAAAGATAATTTTGCCCCTCGGAATTTAAGAAATTCCAATGTTGTCCTTTTGTCCAAATTATGAAATTACCCCCTCAAAATTCAAAAAATTACTTGCATGTCCCTAATTTCAGAAAATATTAATTAATTAAAAGGTTTAATTGATTATTATTTTATTATTATCTAGTAGTCCTACATGATGATGATTTATACATGTGATGTATGATGCATGGACAGATGATCATGGACCGTGTGATGTGTGTACTTGTGATTATTATTATTGGGGCCTAAGAGCCTTCATTATATTTCTCATTTATTGTCGGGCATACGTGCCTATGATTAAGTTGTAATCATATGAGGAGGTGCAGCGGGTGCGTGGAAGCGATAGCGGGAACCACGAGATGGACGATCGAGATGCATGGAGATACATCGAGATGTCGACGGAAGTAACGAGGATGAGATGGACGATCATAGGGCATGGAGACGATCATAGAACTTGATGTGAGTGATTAGGCCTACTGGCTCGGGCCTGATCACATTAGGCTGTGGTCCATGATCATCTAGTGTGATTGCTTATACACCTACTATATATATATATATATATATATATATATATATATATATATATATATATATATATATATATATATATATATATATATATATATATATATATATATATATATATATATATATATATATATATATATATATATATATATATATATATATATATATATATATATATATATATATATATATATATATATATATATATATATATATATATATATATATATATATATATATATATATATATATATATATATATATATATATATATATATATATATATATATATATATATATATATATATATATATATATATATATATATATATATATATATATATATATATATATATATATATATATATATATATATATATATATATATATATATATATATATATATATATATATATATATATATATATATATATATATATATATATATATATATATATATATATATATATATATATATATATATATATATATATATATATATATATATATATATATATATATAATATATATAAATATTTACATGCGATGTAGATATATTAAATATGTATATGTGTGATATGTCATATTAGGAGACCAAATCATAGAAACCCCTCTCTCGATAATATTAAGTCGGTAAACGTGAGGCAATTAGATTAACCCATGTGGTCTTTCATCGTTATAGGTAGGGACTAATTCCCGATGTAGGTTAAGTTAGTTAAGTCCCTTGAGGCTCACCTATATCGGGATTCGGTATCTTGCCTATGACATAGAGATGTCACCAGTGACCTGAGGATATGGTATGCTTAATTGAGTCCCTCGAGAGTATATCATCGAATCAGACTCATCTTATAATGTAGGTGTTGACTTAACCGAGCATCATGGTTGGTTGAGTCCCTCGAGACTATAGTGATTTAGAGGCCGAACAAGATGGGAATCATAAAGAGTTATGATTGACAAGAGTTGCCTACCTTTTGGGCTTAGTGTAATTGGTTGAGTCCCTCGAGGTTACACTAAGATACTGATTGGATCCTAATCCCCACTAGAAGTCTACCGAAGAATTCCGTTTCACATGCTAAGGGTGTCGCGTGACTCGCAAGTAAAATAGTGGGAGTATATTAAGATAGAAGTTCATTGTTTATTTTTTACAAAATTTGCATATTATTCATTTCTACTGCATCTTTATTTTCAAAAAATGTTGCTTTCAAATCCCTTACATGGCATACTTAATGTATACCACCTCATTGGTCCAAATTATGCAGATTGGCTCCGCAACTTGAGAATTGTTCTCACGATGGAGAAAATCGTGTACATCCTTGATATAGTAATGCCTACGCCCGAGGAAGGGGCAAGCGAGGATGAGATCGCTTATTACATGAAGTATATTGATAACTCGACTCTTGCTCAGTGTTACATGTTGAGCTTTATGACTCCTGAGTTATAGAGACAACATAAAAAGATGGATGCTAGATCCATTCTCCTATATGTCCGCAAACTATTTAAGGAACAGGGAAGAACTTAGCGATATGAGATATCCAAGAGCCTCTTCTACGCTAAGATGACTAAGGGGACATTGGTTTAGAACCATATCTTAAAGATGATTGAGTGGATAGAAAAACTCACAAGTCTAGAAATGGTCCTAGAGGATAACTTGTGTGTAGACATTGTGCTTCAGTCCCTACCAGATTCCTTTTCATAGTTCATAATGAATTTTAATATGAACAAGCTTGAGATGACTCTTCTAGAGCTCCTCAATATGTTGAGAGAGGCAGAGAGCACTATCAAAAAGGAGAAGCCAATTCTCTACACAGGTGAGACCAGAAAGAAAAGGAAAGTAGAAAAGTCTCTTAAGAAGGGCAGGGCAAGGGTAGACTAGGTAAAGCAAAGGTTGCTAAGAAAGACCCAGCAAAGGACAAAGGCCAATGCTTCCACTATGGCAAGGATGGGCACTGGAAGAGGAACTGCAAAGAGTACCTTATAGAGAGGGCGAAACAAAAGCTTGGAGAAGCTTCAGGTATATTTATGATCAGTCTCCATTTGTCAGACTATTATGATAATACATAGGTATTGGATATTGGTAGTGCTTATCATATTTGCAATTTGTTGCAGGTCCTGATAAGGCCTAGGAGATTAGTAAGAGGCGAGAAGGACCTCAAGATGGGTAATGGAGCAAAAGTTGCTGCAGTAGTTGTTGGCAAGGTCGCCCTACATCTGCCTGATGGAGCTATTATTGTATTAGATGTATGTTATTTTGTTCCTTCTATTATCAAAAATATTATCTCCATTTTATATTTGACAGTTAATGGATATAAATTAGTTTTTGAGAACAATTGTTGTTCAATATTATTAGATGATGAGATCATCATTAAAGGAATATTACATAATGGTTTGTTTATGCTAGACAATACTCCACATATAATGAATATAAGTGTGTCTAAGAGGAAATAAGATGAGGTGAACAGTGCATATTGTTAGAACCCTTACAGAATCTAAGTTTGGGGTTGATCTCTTTAGGGGATCGGCCTCCTTGGAACTCTATAGGGGTTCTTTCCTCTACGTTGCTGCACAAAGGCTGCAGAAAAGATTCATCTATTGCTTATGAAAAGAGGAGGAATACATGGCTATTTATAGGGCTTCTAAACCCTAACTCCTAATAGGACTCCTACTCAAGATTCCTACTTCTAACTAACTCCTAATAGAACTCCTACTCAAGACTCCTATTCCTTTTCAACTCCTAATTCTTCTATAAGAAACAACCTCCTAACCCTAGCCGACCTCTTTACCTTTTTAATAAGGGTCGGCTTAGGTAGGTTTTACATGAATGTCCCTCTCAATTAGGACTCTCCTAGCTAGAGTCCTAATAGACCCGCCCTCTTCAAATCAGCCTTGTCCTCGAGGCTGATGATTTATGAATTTTGGGAATTTGATCTTCAAGTCGTCATAGTTCTCCCAAGTGGCATCTTCTGTCGGTAGATTCACCCACTGTATTAGCACTTCAGTAGTGGGTCGTCATCATCGAGTCACGATCCATTGATCAATAATGGAACTTGGTTGGGTCTAGAGTTCTCCTTGAGTAGTCATATTTGGTGGGTGGCTTTGGGCTGTCTCCAAGCACCTATTTACAACTTTCGTTTGGCTATCGGTTTGTGGGTGATATGTTGTACTTCTTTTCAATTTAGTACTTTGCATATAGAATAACTTTGTCTAAAATTTGCTCATGAAGATGCAAGTAGAATTTGTCATAAGCACAATACGTCCTTTATAGTGTAATTCTTTTGAGTCCTAATTGTAATGAGCCACAGAGCTTGATGCTTCTTCCATTTTTTTATGATTTTCCTGGTCGCTAGATCTTTCTGCCATTCCATCTTAATATCCTCCAGGAAGTCATTGGTCGGAAGTGAAACAACCGAAAGTTCAGCTTGCTTGGCTAGTTGCGAAAGCGCATCTGCAACAACATTCTCTTTCCCCTTTTTGTAAGTTATTTTATAATCAAATCTAAGAAGTTTTGTTACCCATTTTTGCTGCTCAGGGGATGATATCTTTTACTCCAAAAAGTACTTGAGGCTTTTATGTTCGGTTTTAATTTGAAATTGTCGATCGATCAAGTAGGGTCTCCACCTTATTGCTGTGTGCACAATGGCGAGCATCTCCTTATCATATGTTGACATATTTTGATGGGAGGGAGACAATGTCTTGCTAGTGTATGCGAGTGGTTGACCATCTTGCATGAGAATGGCTCCAATTCCAACTCCGGATGCGTCGGCCTCAATAATGAAGGGTCGACTGAAATTGTAACATCCCTCATTTTTGAAAATTTATAAGAACTTATTTGTAAATATGAGGATTTTTTTAATAATTCTTTAGCACTAAATACTTTTTTATATATATTGAAAGTATTATGAGGGACCAAAATGTGAATCTCATTAATTGGAGGTGATTTGTGAAATATTCACATTAAGATAAATAAATAAATAAATAAAATGGAGGACATGTGGCATTAGCAAGAATGAGCCACTTACATTTATTCTAAAGATGACACCTAAACCTCCATGCATGCTTGCCACCTCACTAATTTAGCATGAACCAAACCTAAGTAATTTAAGGCACAATTGAGGGAAAACTTTGCAGCCAATGTAACTTGAGAATAGGAGAAGGAATTGAAGGAGAAGAGAAAAAGAAAGAATTGAAGAAGAAGAATAAGTTTTATCTTGGCTTAAGACTTTGCATCAATTCCCCCATATTTAGAAATCAAAACTTTTTAAGGTAAGTGTTCTAACTCCATCCAATAGAATCGTAATCTCTGTTTTCTTTTCAATTCTACAAAATTTGAAAGATTTCAGCCGAGAACCAAACATTTCTTTCGTTTTGATACAAAGCTATGAATCTGTAATTTTTGGTAATCTGACCTCTATGCATTATTTCGGTCCTAACTTTTTATACTAAACTCTGATTTAGGCGAGACCTATTCCATTTGAAAGTGGACTCGAAGATTATTTTGATACCTTGATTGAATGATTTGGAGTCAAAATGCCTAATATGATTTCTGTTGCAATTAACCCTATAGATTCTACAAAATAGGGACTGTAATTTTGGACCTTCTGTTACTAAATTGCTCATAACTCTATAGTAAAAATTCTGAATTATGTAAAACTTAGTTCTTTGGAAACTAGATTTACATATCTTTCTTTTAACACCCAATTTGGAAATTTTAAAGTATGTTTGCCTTCTAAAACATCTATTTAAATTGATTCTATCTATTCTGCAAAACAGAGATGATCAATTCTGACCTTCTATTACTAAATTGCTCATAACACTCTAGTGAAAACTCTGAATTATACAAAACCTGATTCTATGGAAACTAGATTTGCATATCTTTCTTTGACCTAATTTGAAAATTTTGAAGTATGTTTGCCTTCTAAAACATCTATTTAAATTGATTCTATCAATTCTACAAAAATAGAGATGATCAATTCTGACCTTCCTTTACTCTATTTATTGTAACTTCATGTTTTGGAAAATAGATTGATATAGCTTTCCAATGACACCTATTTTTAGTGAATTAGAGCATACTTAGTCACTCAAACAAATTAGGAAATGTACCATTCGAATTCTGCCAGAATTGAAAACTTTGTTGAGTTTTGCCTATTCAAGTTTCATTCTATTGGAAATTTGATTTCTGCTAAATTCTTCTTCAATTGAGCTTTATATTAGTCCTTTGAAAATTCTTGTATTGTTCATCCTGAAATTATTGTATGACTAAAATTTATTATTTAATATTTTGTTTGCATTTCCTTGTTTGATAAAGGCACATGCATATTTCCGTTGTTTCCGCATGTGCTTCCAATATGTGACAATGTCATTGTTCATGCTACCCTTTTGTACTCTGGTGTCTTATGGGATATTGTGAACCTTATGCTTGGTGATCATCTTGAAATGGATGAATCACATTATGTATGTGGTCCCACAGCACCCTCTATGTTTTTGATATGATATCCAAAGCTTTGCTTATGAGTTTATATTTATGCTTTGGATAAAAATGGAATGCAAGCTACATCAGAAATGACATACAAGCTTGTGTTTATTATTCGGTTCACTTGTTATACTTTGAAGTATTTCGTATGTTATTGTTATGCTCCCAAACACTCTTACGCCTTTGATATGCACCTAAATGCTTCATGTGCCATTTGATACATGCCTAAATGCTTCTTTTGCTAATAAAATGCTCAATTTCCTTTCTCCTATTGTTATGTCTAACACCTATTTTTGAATGAGGTAACCCTTTGTGATTTTTATATCAAATAAGATGATTTCAAATGAACACTGGTATTTTTGCTTTTATTTTATTATCTTGATACTAAGCCTACTTGAACTTCTTCTATCGCCATAGATATGTTAGTCACTTGCTAAGCTCTTTATGCTCACCCTATTGCTATATAAAATATTCAGGGTAGCTTGTCATGCACTGAAAAGCTAGAATTGGGTTGAAGTAGTGAAAGGCTAGAAGATTTTTGGGCTAATCTTTGTTGGTTGATAGGTTTTTGTTGTATAGTATACTTTACTTCTGATGTAATGTTAAGGATATATTGATACTTGTTGTAAAAGTTTAATGGACCGCTAATGTTTAGGGAATGATAAGTTTAAGTTGTATAAGGATAAGAACTCATGGTAAATAATTATTTTTTGTGATTGTATATATTTCTATGATTATGGATTTGTGTTGTGATTGATGTTTAGTTGAGCTGCGGATTTTATGAATCTTTGAGTGAAGTGGAGTATGATTTATGAAACGTACAGGTTTGTGAATTGTGAATATTGATTTGAATGGTTCTTAGTATCCTCAAATGTTAGATTGTATCCTGGATTAATTTATGACGATGAATTATAATATTATTGATTTTAGACAGGGTCACACCTCCCAAATGGATTAAATTCGGCCGGGGGGTGTGACAAAGTTGGTATCAGAGCATGGTTTGAGGATTTCTAAGAATTTTGATATACTAGATGTGTAATAAAATTTGAGGTTTAGTGATTTCTATTTAGAGACTGATCAAAAGTTTTCTTTTGCCATTTTTAGGAAGCAAGGATGACGAGGTCATCTAGTACTCCTATTGCATCTACTTCTGCTCAATTGAGTGGAATTATGAAAACTCTAGAGGCTATGACACAAGTAATGCAACAACAAGTCCGACAAGGAAGAAATGATAAAACTGGGAATTCAAACCAGACTGGGTTGGGAATTGAACAGTTTAAGAAGCTTAGTCCTCCCAGTTTTAGTGGTGAGCCTGATCTAATGGTAGCAGAACAATGGATGATGTGGATAGAGAAAATATTTGATGTTTTAAATTATCCAGATGATAAGAAGGTTTCTCTTGCTACCTTCAGAAGGAGAGGCTGAGCACTGGTGGAGAACCACGAAGAGGATTTCTAAAGCTCGATAGGAGCCCATCACTTGGAAGGTATTTACAGAAAAGTTTAATGATAAATATTTTTCAGATTGTATCAGAGAGCAGAAAGAATTGGAGTACTTGAATCTCATCTAGGAAAATTTGACAGTAGCCAAATATGAGTCTAAATTCACTGAGCTCTCTAGATTTGTCATGCATATAATCGATGATGAATATAGGAAAGCAAGAAGATTTGAAAGAGGACTAAGGCCAGCAATATCAAGGACAAGAAGCCGGATATTAGCTTTAAAACTCTAAATATACACTGATATAATAGAAAGAGCTTTCATACTTGAAAAAGACTTGGAGGAGATCCAAGAAATCAGGGACAAGAACAACAAGGATAAGTTTGTGTTGAATCTCGGATTTTGATGATGAATTCAATTGTCATATTTTATCTAATCCATATGTTGAGATAAGTATGCAGGATTAACTATGATAGCTTGAAGACATAAAGCAAGTCTACCGGAGTCAAGTTCGATGGGTGTTCGAGAGTCCGTTGAGAGTCCGAAGATTCGTCAGAGATGCTGCCGGAACCAATCGAGAAGAAATCGGGGACTTATCGGAGTTTTCGGAAGTCCGCCGAAGAGATCATCGGAGGTTCGTAGAGATCACCGAGAAGGCTCGGCTACTCGTTGACTTCGCCACAAGATCGGGAGCCAGCTGGGTGTCCATCGGAAGAAATCCAAGGGTGTATCGGAAGTCCGTCGGAAGATCGCCGGAAAGCTCGCCGGAACAAGACTTGAAGTTCGCCGGTTAAAAACTTGCTTAGGAGTATGTCTTTAGTTACGTAGTTTGAATGTAATTAAGGTTAGGATTAAGTAATAATCCTATATCTTGATTAGGGGCCAACTGGGCCCAAAATGAAACTTGGTTTGGGCCGGACTTAAAACCCAACCAGTGACTAGTAAGGTCGGGCGGTGGAACCGTCGGTCTAGGCGGTGGCACCGCCCAGCACCCGAGAGCCAGGCGGTGGCACCGCCGGTCTGGGCGGTGGCACCGCCGGTCAGGCGGTGGCACCGCCCAGCACCCGAGAGCCTGGCGATGGCACCGCTGGACTGGGCGGTGGCACTGCCCAGTACACTGTCAGTGTCACAACTGATAGGCGGTGGCACCGCTAGCTTCGGGAACTGAAGAGAATTCAAATTTTGGAGCCCAAATTTGAATCATCTTGAGGCCTATAAATACCCCTCTATTCTCAGTTGAGATTATAACTTTTTGACAAGCAATAGAGTAAAAAAAAGGGGTCTTAGCAAAGCCTTAGCAAGTCTTACTTTCAAATTGCAAAAGTGTTCACCTCCCTTTCTTTCTTGCTGAAATTTTGTAAGAGTGCGAACTACTTGTAAAGGTTGTAAGAGGGGTGTTTGTCCTTCCTCTTCAAAGTGATTTGCTAGTGGAAGTTGGGAGCCTCATCGAAGAAGGCTTCGCAAGTGGATGTAGGTCATTTTGACCGAACCACTTTAAATTTGGCATGTTCTCTGGTTTGCATTTACTTATTGCACTTTACCTTACTGCAAATCTTTATAAGTGCTTTACTTCCTCATTACTTTTGCTGCACACATTTACGAACACGCTTTTAAGTTAAGCACTTCCGAGTTCGGTTTTTATCGTATGAAAAAGTTTCTAAAACCGACGTTTTAATCCGCTGCACTAATTTACCCCCCCCTCTTAGTGCCGCTCCGATCCTAACAATTGGTATCAGAGCAAGGCTCACTCTCATATTTGGTTTAATACCCAAGAGAGATGGCTTACTCCGGCATGCATGAGGGACACTCCATTACACATCCACCTATGTTTAATGGGTCGGATTACACGTATTGGAAGACACATATGAGAATCTTCCTCATTTCCATGGATTTCGATCTTTGGACTATTGTTGAAAATGGATTTCAAAAATCTTCTCTTCCGATGAGCGAACGGAATTAATCGGAGAAGAAAGTTTTTGCTTTAAACGCAAAGGCTATGAATGCCTTGTTTTGTGCACTAGACAAAAATGAATTTAATCGCGTTTCAATTTGTGATTCTGCTTTTGATATTTGGAGAACTCTTGAGGTCACTCATGAAGGCACTAGCCGAGTAAAAGAGTCCAAAATCAACATTCTTGTGCACTCTTACGAACTTTTCCGAATGAAACCAAGTGAGTCCATCGGAGACATGTACACCCGTTTCACGGATGTCATCAATGGACTCAAAGCTCTTGGTAAAGATTTTTCTAACTTTGAATTAGTAACTAAAATCTTAAGATCCCTTCCTAAAAGTTGGGATCCAAAAGTTACTACCATTCAAGAGGCCAAGGACCTTAAAACATTCCCTCTTGAAGAACTTATTGGGTCTCTAATGACCTACGAAATGACATGTCAAGCTCATGACGAGCTCGAGAACCCCCTTCCAAAGAACAGGAAGGATATGGCACTCAAATCACAAGAAGACCACTTGAAAGGAACATCAAGTGATGAGGACAGTGACAATGACATTGCACTTTTGACTCAAAAATTTAAAAAAATTTATAAGAAAGAACAAATTTAAAAATAACACCGAAAACAAACTTGAACATAAAAAGGACCAAGTGATATGCTATGAATGCAAGAAGCCGGGGCATTTCAAAAAAGAATATCCCCAAGCCAAAAAGAGAACATCAAAGAAGAAGGCGCTCAAAGCAACGTGGGATGATTCAAGCGCATCCGAAGAAGAGGAGTCCAACACCGAGCAAGTTGCTCATTACGCCCTAATGGCCATCGGAGAGGAGGTAACGAATTTAATTGATGCAGATTTATCTTATCATGAATTATTAAATGCCTTCCATGAGTTATTTGATGAATGCAAAACAATTAGTAGAAAATATAAATTGTTAAAAAAGGAGCATGATAGTCTTACTAGTAATTTTGATAAATTAAAAACTAAATATCATGATAGTTTAGCTCCATGCATAAAATGCCATGATTTAGAAACTCTCCAAAAGGAGAACTTGCTACTTAAGGACACCTTGAAGAAATTCGAGGTCGGTAGCAAGTCTTTGAACATGATCCTTACAAATAAGGGTCACGTTCCTAAAAGAAGTGGAATCGGATTTGTGAGAAGTTCTCACCAAAATCCAACCACCTTCATTAAAGGTCCTATCTTACATGTTCAACACCAAAGCAATTGCAACTTTTATTGTAAATATGGACATAAAACTTATCAATGTCCATTCAAGAAAATTAGTCCGAACAAATTGATTTGGGTTCCTAAAGGAACCATGATCAAGTCTATGCAACATGATAAACAAGTTAGATCAGTTTTTGAGACACCCAAAAGTAAATGGGTACCTAAAAATAATCCCTTCTTGTAGAAATATACACCATCACAAGCTAGGAGCAAGAGATGGTACCTTGATAGTGGATGCTCAAGGCATATGACCGGAGATCCATCCCAATTCTCCAAGCTCACTAGCATAGACGAAGGCTATGTCACCTTCGGAGACAACAACAATGGCAAAATCATTGGCAAGGGAACCATAGGTAACAAATTAAACTTTTCTATTGATAATGTATTACTAGTTGATGGATTGAAACATAATCTCTTGAGTATTAGTCAATTATATGATAAAGGTTATATCGTTAGATTTGAATCAAATGTGTGCATTATTGAAACACCAAACAATAACATGACTATGATTGCATTAAAACAAAATAATGTCTACACCATCAATCTTGATGAACTAGGTAATGAAATGTGCCTCTCTGCTTTAAAAGATGATGCTTGGCTTTGGCATAGGAGATTAGGCCATGCAAGCATGAAACTAATATCTAAGATCTCCTCTAGAGAATTAGTACGAGGGATTCCCAATATGAAGTTTGTTAAGGACAAAGTATGCGATGCGTGTCAACTAGGTAAACAAATAAAAACTAGTTTCAAACCAAAAAATCAAATTAGCACCACTAGACCATTACAATTGATCCATTTGGACTTATTTGGACTAATTGACATGACAAGTCTAGGAGGAAGCAAATACGCTTTTGTGATTGTAGATGATTATACTAGATACACTTGGACCTATTTCTTGGCTCATAAAAGTGATTGTTTCAAATGTTTCTCTAAATTTTGTAAACTCACTCAAAACGAAAAAGGATTCATGATTTCATCAATTCGAAGTGATCACGGTGGCGAATTTCAAAACCGCAATTTCTAAAATTTTTGTGAAGTTAACGGATATAACCACAACTTCTCTACTCTAACAAACCCTCAACAAAATGGAGTAGTAGAAAGAAAAAATAGAAATCTACAAGAAATGGCAAGAACTATGTTGAATGAACATAGTCTACCCAAGTACTTTTGGGCCGAAGCCGTGAATACGGCTTGCTACATCATGAATAGGGTTTTAATAAGACCATCTCTATCAAAAACTCCCTTTGAATTATGGAATAACAAAACACCAAATGTTTCTTATTTTAAAGTCTTCGGTTGCAAATGCTTTATTTTAAATGAAAATGATGCCTTAGGAAAATTTGATGCTAAATCCGATGAAGGCATCTTTCTTGGTTACTCTTTCGTTTCTAAGGCTTTTCGTGTTTTTAACAAAAGAACCTTAGTTATAGAAGAGTCTATTCATGTAATTTTTAATGAAATTTCTGAATTAAAGAAAAATGATTTTGATGATGATATTGGTTTTGAAAATTTGGATTTAAAGGAACCCTCTCCTCAAAATAGCAACTTGGATGCATCTTCTTCCAAAATCTCCTTACCCAAGGAATGGAAGTATGTAGATGCTCATCCAAAAGAGCAAATTATAGGAGATACATCACAAGGGGTTCAAACTCGTTCTTCTTTCAAGAATTTTTGTGCTAATGCTGCCTTTCTCTCTCAAATTGAACCTAAATGCATTGACGAGGCCTTGAAAGATGTGCAAGAGGAATTGAATCAATTTGAGAGGAATGAGGTATGGAAGCTTGTTCCTCGACCTAGTGACCATTTAGTCATTGGTACTAAATGGGTCTTTAGAAACAAGCAAGACGAATGTGGTATCGTGGTTAGAAACAAGGTTAGATTAGTGGCCAAAAGTTTCAACCAAGAAGAAGGTATCGGCTACGAAGAAACCTTCGCTCCTGTGGCAAGATTAGAAGCCATTAGGATGCTCCTTGCCTATGCTAGTAGTAATAATTTTAAACTATTTCAAATGGACGTCAAAAGTGCCTTCTTGAATGGTTTTATTTCGGAAGAAGTATATGTCGAACAACCTCCTGGATTTGAAAATTCTCTTCTTCCTAATCATGTATTCAAATTGAGTAAGGCTCTCTATGGTTTGAAACAAGCTCCTAGAGCTTGGTACGAAAGGCTTAGTTCCTTTCTTATTTTAAATAATTTTACCAAAGGCAAGGTTGATACTACATTGTTTATCAAACATTTTGTAAATAATTTTCTTATTGTGCAAATTTATGTTGATGATATTATTTTTGGTTCTTCGGATGAATCACTATGTGAATCATTTGCCAAAAATATGAGTCATGAATTTGAAATGAGTTTAATGGGTGAATTAACATTCTTTTTAGGATTGCAAATCAAACAACTTAATGACGGTATATTTCTTAACCAATCTAAATATACATTAGAATTGTTAAAACGATTTAACATGGATAATTCAAAAGCAATAAACACCCCTATGAGTACTTCAACTAAGTTAGATATGGATGAAAACAACGAAAATTTCGATCAAAAAACGTATAGGGGAATGATAGGTAGTCTACTCTACCTCACCGCGACTAGACCAGATATTATATTTAGTGTGGGACTTTGCGCTAGGTTTCAATCTAATCCTAAATTATCTCATCTCAAGAGTGTTAAAAGAATATTTAGATATCTTAAAGGAACTCCAAATTTAGGACTTTGGTATCCGAAATCAGAAAAATTCGATTTAATAGCTTATGCAGATGCCGATTTTGGCAGATGCAGGATAGATAGAAAAAGTACATCCGGCACATGCCAATTTTTAGGATATGCACTTGTTTCTTGGACTTCCAAGAAACAAAATTCAGTTGCACTATCTACGGCGGAAGCCGAATACATCGCTGCAAGTGCATGCTGTGCACAAATTGTTTGGATGAAAAATACATTAGAAGATTATGGAATTCACTTGAAAAACATTCCCATAAAATGTGATAATACAAGTGCCATAAGTCTTACCAAAAATCCAATTCAGCACTCTAGAACTAAGCATATCAACGTTAGGCATCATTTCATACGCGATCATATCCTTAACAATAATATTGTTCTAGAATTCATTGACACAAAGCATCAATTGGCAGACATCTTTACAAAAACCTTAAATGAAGACCAATTTGAATTTATTAGAAGGGAACTAGGCATGTTAAATTGTCCCTAAGAATGTACTTTCCGAAATGTTTTTCATCCTCTTTCCGTTCCTTGGTAGATTTGATCATTCTCTTTCAATTCCAAAAGAAATGTTTATCCTAACATCTCTGAAAAATAAAAAATAATAATAATAAAAAAAGGGGACGGAGAAGGAATGAAATTTTTTTCGCGACATGCCAGCGGTGGCACCGCTAGAACTGGTGGTAGCACCGCCTTCCTTCCGCGGCATGCCAGCGGTGGCACCACCAGAACCAGCGGTAGCACCGCCTGAGCGTTCGGTCGCTAGGCAGTGGCACCGCCCGAGAGCCCCTATATAAATCTTAAGGGTTAGGGCCGGCGGTGACACCGCCCCCAACCCGTGAGAACCTGCCTCAACCCCCCTCATTCCAACATTTAGAAGCCTTGGAAAGGGATTTTTGTTGGTCCAAGATCTCCATCTTTCAAGAAATTCTCCATAAGGTAAAATCTGAAATTTTCTTCTTCCTCTTTTCATTATTTTCCCTACCCTTTACAGTTTAATATTTTTGATCCATCATCTTGTCTAGATAATGGCTCCTAAGAGATCAAAAGGGAAAAGGATTGTAGGAGATTCATATGACCAAAATCTTTTTAAATCTAAAGAAGTAGCACTTAAATTTCCAAATTTCGAAACAAGAACTATACATAAGGGTAAACACGTTGATCTAAATGAACTAGAAAACCTAGAACCCATTAGGTGGTTTGCACATTTAGATGTCTTACCTCTCCTACAAATCAATGAACCAATTTATCCTAGGTTAGTTAGGCTATTTTATGCAAACTTGTGTGTGGACAACGAAAGCCTAAGTACTTACCTTTTAGGAACACAGATTAGAATCTTTGACAGCACTATTTGTGAATTAATTGGACTCACTGAAAAAGATAGGGGCTATTATTTTAGAGGTAAATGAGATGTAAATGTAATCGGAGCAACTTACTTCGAAGCCGTAGAAACTATTTTTGCAAATCCGAACCTCGGCATACTACCCAAGAGCTGCGAACACTTACTACCCTTTAACTCTAAAATTCTTCATCACATCATAACAAGCATCATATTTCCTAAACAATTTCATCTTGATGAAATAAGTCAAATAGAGATGAGCACAATGTATTGGATTATGACCGGTCAACATAACTGCTTTGGATACTCAATCCGGCAACACATGAAAGATATTATAGCTAAAGACGGTATGTTATCATATGGGGGGTTAATCACACGACTTATACTTGCCTATGACATTTGTATCCCACCCGACGAAGAGACAATTCAAAGTGATTGATATAACATCATCAACATAAATCTATTGAAAAGACTTAGGTGCACTTTTAGCAACGGTATATGGGTGAGGCAACCTAGAAGGACTGATCCAATTCCTCCACCAGTAGAACACCCTGAAACACCAATTCTTAGGGGAAATGAATCTCCTCCTCCTAGTCCTTTTGGCGCAGCACCTTCAGCTCCTGCTTCATCCTCTGAAGAACTCATTTTAGCAGAATTGTATCAGATCAAATCACAACAAAACCAACTCAAAACACAGCAAGAGCATATTCAAACTCACAATTTGAAATTTTGGAAGAACTACGGCAAATGAATCAAAAAATAGATGTCCTGTATCAGCACTATACATTTCCTCCTAAAGATTAATCGATGTATCTTTTATCTTGACATACGATCTTTGTCATCTTCTTTCCTTGAATGATGTTGAACCTTCTTTTGCAATGTATTTTGAATGATATTGAACCTTCTTTTGTGATGTATTTTGAATGAAAGATAAAGTTTTGATTCTGGATTTTTTTTTAAACTAAATTCTATAGTAGTGTTGAATTCCTTTGCTTTAATAATCACAAATTATACGCTTATAGACACTCTCCTTTTTGTTGATGACAAAGGGGGAGAAATATGGTAAATTGATAATTGCTATGCTATGATTGCCATATTTTCACTATGAAATGTTTGCATTATATGTTGATATCTTGCTATGATCACTATCATTCACGTTTGAAATATAAAACTTGAAAATGGTTGTCAAGTCTTGACATCATTTTCAGAAAGATACATCATGATAGGAATCATGATGGGAGTATTGATAAGGTTTGACTTATCAATATGTCTCTTGAATTCAAAGGTTTTGAATTCAAGAATGACTTATCTCAAGTATGGCATATAGATAGGGGGAGTTAATGTTAACTCCATTATCAATTGATTGTCATCATCAAAAAGGGGGAGATTGTTGAATCTCGGATTTTGATGATGAAGTCAATTGTCATGTTTTATCTAATCCATATGTTGAGATAAGTATGCAGGATTAACTACGAAAGCTTGAAGACATAAAGCGAGTCTACCGGAATCAAGTTCGATGGGTGTTTGAGAGTCCGAAGATTCGTCGGAGATGCTGCCGGAACCAATCGAGAAGAAATCGGGGACTTGTCGGAGTTTTCGGAAGTCCGCCGAAGAGATCATCGGAGGTTCGCAGAGATCACCGAGAAGGCTCGGCTACTCGTTGATTTCACCACAAGATCGGGAGCCAGTTGGGAGTCCGTTGGAAGAAATCCAAGGGCGTATCGGAAGTCCGCCAGAAGATCGCCGGAAAGCTCGCTGGAACAAGACTTGAAGTTCGCCGGTTAAAAACTTGCTTAGGATTATATTTTTTATTTACGTAGCTTGCATGTAATTAAGGTTAGGATTAAAAAATAATCCTATATCTTGATTAGAGGCCAACTGGGCCCAAAATGAAACCTGGTTTGGGCCGGACTTAAAGCCCAACCAGTAACCAAGAATGCTGGGCGGTGGAACTGCCCTGCTGGGCGATGGCACCGCCCAGCACCCGAGAGCCAGGCGGTGACACCGCCCAGTACACTGTCAGTGTCACAACTGACAGGCGGTGGCACCGCTAGCTTTGGGAACCGAAGAGAATTCAAATTTTGGAGCCCAAATTTGAATCCTCTTGAGGCCTATAAATACCCCTCTATTCTCAACTGAGATTACAACTTTTGAGAAGCAATAGAGTAAAAAAAAAAGGGTCTTAGCAAAGCCTTAGCAAGTCTTACTTTCAAATTGCTTGAGTGTTCACCTCCCTTTCTTTCTTGCTGAAATTTTGTAAGAGTATGAACCACTTGTAAAGGTTGTAAGAGGGGTGTTTGTCCTTCCCCTTCAAAGTGATTTGCTAGTGGAAGTTGGAGGCCTCATCGAAGAAGGCTTCGCAAGTGGATGTAGGTCATTTTGACCGAACCACTTTAAATCTGCGTGTTCCTTGAATGTGTGAGTTATTATTTTTCTGCAATCATTATCTACATAGAAGCAAGTTTTTGTTCTTCACTTTACTCTAGTTACTATCGAACGAAATATCCTCGCATTTTACGGAATCAGTTTCAAACCTACTAGTTTTAATCCGCTGCACTAATTCACCCCCCCCTCTTAGTGCCGCTCCGATCCTAACAGTTTTTAGGCTCGAAGTTTGAATCCACTTGAGGCCTATAAATACCCCTCTCATCCTTGGTTAACCTACACAAGCACAAAGAATTTAAAAGTGAGAAAATACTATGTTAATCACTTGAGAGATCCCCTCCTCTAAATTCTAAGTTTAAAATTCTGTTTAAAGAGAACTGAGTGCTTATAAAGATTGTCTCCTAAACCTGCAAAAAGAAGAAGAGGGGTGTAAAAGGGTAGTTGGTTTTCGCCCATTGAAGAAAGACCAATAGTGGATGCCGGTGGCCTCGATGGAGGATGAATCGGGAGTAAATGTAGGTCACGATAATCGAACCACTATAAAAATCTAATTTGCATTTCTTTTGTGCAATTTACTTTAACTATAAATCATTTTACTTGCTTATTGCTTTCAATACGTTTATGAACATGCTTTCAAGTCAAGCATATGTCCGAAACGGGTTTAATCGAATAAAATATTTTCAAACCAACGTTTTTATTTGCTGCACTAATTCACCGCCCCCACGTAGTGCCAACTCGTTCATAACAGTTGGTATCAGAGCCTCGTTATTTCTCATTTGATATAACACCCAAGAGAAATGACATTTTTTGACTTTCAAGAGGGATTTTCTCTCATTCATCCTCCCATGTTTAATGGGATGGACTACACATATTGGAAAACTCGTTGAATCTTTATTTATGGAATATAGTCAAATTTGATTTTTAAATGTCTTCTATTCTAATGAACCATTGGAATGATTTAGAGAAGAAGACTTTTTCTCTAAATGCAAAGGCTATGAATGTCTTGTTTTATGCCTTAGACAAAAATAAATTTAATCGGGTTTCTACTTGTGAAACGGCTTTTAATATTTGGCACACTCTTGAAATCACATACGAAGGCACGAATAGAGTAAAGGAGTCTAGAATAAATCTTTTGATGCATGATTTTGAGTTGTTTCAAATAGAACCAAGCGAGACTATTGGAGACATGTACACCTATTTTACGGATATTGTCAATAGTCTAAAAGTACTTAGCAAATATTTTTAAAATTTTGAACTCGTTAATAAAATATTGAGGTCCCTTCCAAAAGTTGGGATCCTAAAATAACGGCAATACAAGAAGCAAAAGATGTCAATATTTTTTCACTTGAAGAACTTATCAATTCATTATTAACATATGAAATGATTTGCAACGCTCATAAAGAGCTTGAAAATAACCTTCCAAAGGACATGAAGGATTTGACACTTCAAACAATAGAATACCACTTGAGTGATGACTCAAGTGATGATGATGATGATGACCTTGAATTCTGAAAGCTTAAGAAAATTCTTAAAACATGAATTAAAGATTATAAATGAACTTACAAAGAAAAGGTTGCCAAAGAAGAAGAAGATACTCAAAATAATTAAGCTCCTCTGAAAACGAGGAGCAAACCAACAAAGACAAGATGGCCTTTCACATTGAGGTAAACGACTCACGCGAAATCCCTTTACTTTATTTCAAAATTACATGATGCTTTTCATGAGTTATTTTTAAATTAATTAGTAAATAAAATAAAAAAAGAAAATTTTGAGCATGACAATTGCATGCACTAAGCATGAAAAGTTAGATTCACTTAAAAAGAAAATTGCATTACTACAACAAACAAAATAATCTTGAAAATGCTTTATATTTGATGAAATCAATTTTGGTGACTTAATGATGTATAATTATGTAATGAAAATATTAAAAGTTTTGGTACAATGCTTGATGATTTTATTTTATGCATGAGATTTTGAAGTTATACATGATGATTTTTGTGATTTATTGATCTAGAAGATTTTTGTGATAAATCTTGCACTTTTGTTTTAAACAATGATATATGTTTTAATTTGGCAAAAAAAGGACAAGGACATACTTGAATGAAATCAATTCACTTAAATTGAAACAACTAAAAGAGAATGGATTTTGAAAATAAATATTTGTGTCATATTTGATGATTTTACATTTTGAAATTATGCATGATGAGTTGAAGTAATAATGGTTTGAATGCATGCATCGACAATTTTTTTATCACACGAATCATGATTCCTTCACTTGATACTCTAATTATTTTTATGATCATGATAGATTGAGACATTATACATGAATCTAGTTCTCATGTAATTCTATTTACCTTGCCTTTATTGAATCTTCTGAAAAGTGATTTTGATGATTTGAATTTGAATGAAAAATTTTCAACCGAATCATGAACTTTCTTTTTTATTTCTCTACTTGAGCTATCTTTTCTGAGAATCAAAATATTTTCTATCTTCGATGATTTCTTCTTACCATTTACTAAAGAAGAGACATGCAAACAAACTATGATCTTGATAATGGTTTGTAATGGTTTGAAATTATGTATGTTATATGTTGAATATTTGAAACTATGTTTTGGTATCATGCATATCTAAGAAATGTTGATTTGAGAAATTGTATGAGTTGAAAATGAATGATGATTTTTCTCTTGATTATAACTTGTGGTATTTTTTAATATGAATCATCATATTGATTTCTCGATATTTGATACATGAGATTTTTCTATGAATCAAGATTTTTCATACTATGATTCTTCTTGGTATTCACTAAAAAGGATGTATTCAAATTAACCATGATATGCTACTTGACATCTTGATAATTTATGACTCGAGTTTTGTTATGCATTATTCCCCTCTTCTTCATTCTTATGTATAATCATAAAGGAGAGAAAAGAAATCACTAGTATTTCAAGAGATCGATAAATTTATTTATTTCATTTTGAATCTCTTGCAAGTGATTTTAATGATCTTGATTATTTGAAATTGAATGTTTGGCACCAACAATCATAAAGTGATAAATGCTTAAAAAATATTGATTTAATGCATGAGAGAAATGATTTGTATCATGAAT
This sequence comes from Musa balbisiana, assembly GCA_004837865.1. Lineage (NCBI taxonomy): Eukaryota > Viridiplantae > Streptophyta > Magnoliopsida > Zingiberales > Musaceae > Musa > Musa balbisiana. Next base: position 13,842,369 of record CM017190.1, on the reverse strand, counting down.
GCTTTAGTATCATGTATGAGAAAAATGATGAATGTTTGGTATCATGCATGAAGTAAGAATGAAATGAAAGGTTTTTAAATTATGCATGTTTTAATTTGAAACCATAATGATGCACAACCATATTAAAAAAAAGGAGGATTTATACTTTAACTTTGTCATGATTTAAAAATTGATGTAAAGGGAAAAGAATTACAACATTATATTCTTCCCTTCTTTTTGACAATGACAAAGGGGGAGAAAAATTGCTAACTCAAGATGCAAATTTTGAAAACTTGCATATTGCAAAAGAAGCAAACTTACCACCCAAACACAATGTAGTACCGCCAGACTGGGCAGTGGTACTGCTCAGTATCAGTGCTGTAGGCGATGGTACCGTTAAAACTCGGGAAACCCAAGATGAGATGCTTTTAGGCTCCAATTTTGAATCTACTTGAGACCTATAAATACCCTCTCATCCCTAGTTAACCTACACAAGCACAGAGAATTTAAAAGTAGGAAAATGTTGTTTTAATCACTTGAGAGATCTCCTCCTCTAAATTTTAAGTTTAGAATTCTGTTTAGAGAGGAGTGAGTGCTTGTAAAGATTGTCTCCTAAACCTGTGAAAAGGAGAAGAGGGGTGTAAAAGGGTAGTTGGTCTTCACCCATTGAAGGAAGACTAATAGTGGATGTCGGTGGCCTTGACGGAGGAGGAAACAGGAGTAGATGTAGATCACGACGACTAAACCACTATAAAAATCTGATTTGAATTTTTTTTAAGCAATTTACTTTAACTACAAATCATTTTACTTGCTTACTGCTTTCAATACGTTTATGAACAAACTTTTAAGTCAAGCATATTTTCGAAATGATTTTAATCGAACGAAATGTTTTTAAACTAATGTTTTTATCCACTGTACTAATTCACCCCTCCTCTTAGTGCTGATTGATTCCTAACAACCCTTACAAGCCTCACACCTCTTCTTAGATGATTACAAAGCTAAAGAGAGGGAGGAGGAGGAGGACTTTTCTCACTTTTATAACACTTTTAACACCCCAACACCTAGAGTTTTTTCACACTTTGATTGCACTTTGTTACCCTTTCATGCAGAAAAGGGTGGGGTATTTATAGGCCCCAATGGATTCAAAATTGGAGCCAAAAAGTATCTCATCCCGGATTTTTGGGGTACTGGCAGTACCACCGCCAATACTGGGTGGTACCACCACCTGACACTCTAACACTAGGCGATACCACCACCCAGTCTAGTAGTACCACCGTTTGACAGAGTCTCGGATACTGAGCTCTAGCGATACCATCGCCTGACCGGGGTACCACCGCCCAGACCTCATGGGAGACCATTCCCTAGGATGGTAGAAATCGCTTAGTAGGTAATAACTACCGAAGGTACCACCGCCTAGTCTGGGCAGTACCACCGCCCAGACCTCATGGGAGACCATTCCCTAGGATGGTAGAAATCGCTTAGTAGGTAATAACTACCGAAGGTACCACCGCCTAGTCTGGGCAGTACCACCGCCCAGACCTCATGGGAGACCATTCCCTAGGATGGTAGAAATCGCTTAGTAGGTAATAACTACCGAAGGTACCACCGCCTAGTCTGGGCAGTACCACCGCCCAGACCTCATGGGAGACCATTCCCTAGGATGGTAGAAATCGCTTAGTAGGTAATAACTACCGAAGGTACCACCGCCTAGTCTGGGCAGTACCACCGCCCAGACCTCATGGGAGACCATTCCCTAGGATGGTAGAAATCGCTTAGTAGGTAATAACTACCGAAGGTACCACCGCCTAGTCTGGGCAGTACCACCGCCCAGACCTCATGGGAGACCATTCCCTAGGATGGTAGAAATCGCTTAGTAGGTAATAACTACCGAAGGTACCACCGCCTAGTCTGGGCAGTACCACCGCCCAGACCTCATGGGAGACCATTCCCTAGGATGGTAGAAATCGCTTAGTAGGTAATAACTACCGAAGGTACCACCGCCTAGTCTGGGCAGTACCACCGCCCAGACCTCATGGGAGACCATTCCCTAGGATGGTAGAAATCGCTTAGTAGGTAATAACTACCGAAGGTACCACCGCCTAGTCTGGGCAGTACCACCGCCCAGACCTCATGGGAGACCATTCCCTAGGATGGTAGAAATCGCTTAGTAGGTAATAACTACCGAAGGTACCACCGCCTAGTCTGGGCAGTACCACCGCCCAGACCTCATGGGAGACCATTCCCTAGGATGGTAGAAATCGCTTAGTAGGTAATAACTACCGAAGGTACCACCGCCTAGTCTGGGCAGTACCACCGCCCAGACCTCATGGGAGACCATTCCCTAGGATGGTAGAAATCGCTTAGTAGGTAATAACTACCGAAGGTACCACCGCCTAGTCTGGGCAGTACCACCGCCCAGACCTCATGGGAGACCATTCCCTAGGATGGTAGAAATCGCTTAGTAGGTAATAACTACCGAAGGTACCACCGCCTAGTCTGGGCAGTACCACCGCCCAGACCTCATGGGAGACCATTCCCTAGGATGGTAGAAATCGCTTAGTAGGTAATAACTACCGAAGGTACCACCGCCTAGTCTGGGCAGTACCACCGCCCAGACCTCATGGGAGACCATTCCCTAGGATGGTAGAAATCGCTTAGTAGGTAATAACTACCGAAGGTACCACCGCCTAGTCTGGGCAGTACCACCGCCCAGACCTCATGGGAGACCATTCCCTAGGATGGTAGAAATCGCTTAGTAGGTAATAACTACCGAAGGTACCACCGCCTAGTCTGGGCAGTACCACCGCCCAGACCTCATGGGAGACCATTCCCTAGGATGGTAGAAATCGCTTAGTAGGTAATAACTACCGAAGGTACCACCGCCTAGTCTGGGCAGTACCACCGCCCAGACCTCATGGGAGACCATTCCCTAGGATGGTAGAAATCGCTTAGTAGGTAATAACTACCGAAGGTACCACCGCCTAGTCTGGGCAGTACCACCGCCCAGACCTCATGGGAGACCATTCCCTAGGATGGTAGAAATCGCTTAGTAGGTAATAACTACCGAAGGTACCACCGCCTAGTCTGGGCAGTACCACCGCCCAGACCTCATGGGAGACCATTCCCTAGGATGGTAGAAATCGCTTAGTAGGTAATAACTACCGAAGGTACCACCGCCTAGTCTGGGCAGTACCACCGCCCAGACCTCATGGGAGACCATTCCCTAGGATGGTAGAAATCGCTTAGTAGGTAATAACTACCGAAGGTACCACCGCCTAGTCTGGGCAGTACCACCGCCCAGACCTCATGGGAGACCATTCCCTAGGATGGTTAACTACCGAAGGTACCATCGCCTAGTCTGGGCAGTACCACCGCCCAGACCTCATGGGAGACCATTCCCTAGGATGGTAGAAATCGCTTAGTAGGTAATAACTACCGAAGGTACCACCGCCTAGTCTGGGCAGTACCACCGCCCAGACCTCATGGGAGACCATTCCCTAGGTGGTTCTACCATCCTAGTCTAACGGTGCCACCGCCAGACAAGGTCCAACTTTTGAATCTCATATTTTGAAGATGAAACCACTTAATATGTGTTTTTAATTTAATCTACATTTTGAGTGGCGTAGGATACTTCGATCAAGATGAGACAATTAAAGCAGGAAAATCATGTTGGGCCGGAGGAACATGTCAGAAGATTGGACATCAGACCGGTGGATCGGTCGACGTATCGACAAAATGCTTCGGGCCATAGATTCGGGCATCGGTCCAAGAAGAATGGGTATTGCGCCTAGGATATCGGAGTTGCGGAGTCAACTAGCCGATTGGGCAATAGGCCGCAAGAGAGGACGATGCGCCGAAAAATCGAATGAAGCGTCGAGGGACCAATAATATGCCGGACAACTTGATTAATTGCTTAGGAGTAAATGTTTAGATCGAAGTTTTGCTTTACTTGTGCAGGATTAACTACGATAGCTTGAAGATAAAAGTAAGTCTACTAGAGTCAAGTTCGATAAGTGTTCAAGAGTCCACCGAAAGTTTGAAGAATCGTCGAAAGTGCTACCGGAACCAACCGAGAAGAAATCGGGGACTTGCCGAAGTTTTCGAAAGTCCGCCGGAGAGATCGTCGGAGGTTCGCGAAGATCACCGAGAAGGTTTGGCTACATGCCAAAGACTCGCTGAACTCGCCACAAGACCGAGAGCCTGCTAGGAGTCCGTCGGAAGAAATCCGAGGGTGTATCGGAAGTCCACCGGAAGTTCGTCGAAAAGCTCGCCGGAAGGAAACTCAACATTGTCGGTTAAAAACTTGCTTAGGACTATGTCTTAATTTTGTAGTTTACATGTAATTAGGGTTAGGATTAAGGGTTAATCCTATAACTCGGTTAGGGGCCAATTGGGCCTGAGTTCGGACTGGTTTGGGCCAAGTTTGGAGACCAACCAGTGAGCTAAAATAGTCTAGGCGGTGGCAACGCCCAGAACCCAAGGGTCGGGCGGTAGCACCGCTTGTAAATGGTCAATATGACATTTACAAGCGGTAGCACCACCAGCGACAGGCGGTCGCACCGCCAGCTCCGGGATTTGGAACCCAAATTTGAATCCTCTTGGGGTCTATAAATACTCCTCAATTCTCAATAGAGAATACAACCTTTGAGTAGCAATAGATTGAGATAAAAGCCTTAGCAAACTCTTTAGCAAGTCTTGTTTTCAATTGCTTGAGTGTTCACCTCCTTCTTTCTCGTTGAAAATTTGTAAGAGTGTGAACCACATATAAAAGATTGTAAGAGGGGTATTTGTCCTTCTTCTTCAAAGTGATTTGCTAGTGGAAGTTGGGAGCCTCATCGAAGAAGGCTTCGCAAGTGAATGTAGGTCATTTGACCGAACCACTTTAAATTGGTGTGTTCCTTGAATGCATGAGTACTTACCTTTCTAAAATCATTATTTACATAGCAGCAAGCTTACGGTTTTCATCTTCTCACTTTACTCGAGCTACTTTTATCAAGTCATTCATTGTCTAATCGAAATATCTATGCATTTACGAAATCATTTTCAAACTTACAAGTTTTAATCCGCTGCACTAATTCACCCCCCCCTCTTAGTGCCGCTCCGATCCTAACACCAGCAACCTAGTTGGGCTTTGAATCTGGCCCAAACTAATCCAATTATAAGCCCAATTAGCCCCTAACAGAGTTAGTGGGGTTACCTCCCAAATCTAACCCTAATTATATACTAACTATGATTCTTAAAGCATAAACTAAGCAAGTCAAGTCCGGTGAGTCTAGGTTTCTTCCGACAAGCTTCCAACGATCTTCCGGCGAACTTCCGATGATCTCTCGGCAATGTTCCAGCGGACTCCCGGCAAGCTCCTAGACTTCACGACGATCTTCTTGGCGTGTTTCGACAAAGCTTCTTTAGCAAGCTCCTAGACTTCTTAGTCAATTCCAGTAGAACTTCCGATGAACATCCAGACTTCCAATGAACTCTTCAACTCCCAACGAAATCTCGATCTTGACTTTGGCACTTCATTTTGCTTTATGACTTGATTGCTATCATAGTTAATCCTATACACTTTTCTTAATATATAGATTTGATCAAATAATTTACGAATTAATTTCATCATTAAAATATGAGATTCAATAGCAGGAATAGATGGGGTATTTATAAACCCCAATTGGCTTCAAAAATGGAGCCAAAAAAGGTCTCATCTTGGGTTTCCCGGCTACTAGCGGTACCACCGCCTAATACTAGGTGGTACCACCACCCGGTCTGACGGTACCACCACCTAGTCTGACGGGACCATCGCCTAACACAATTTTAGAGATTGTGTTTGGGTGGTACCATCGCCAAACCCTAATTCTGGCCCAATTGGCCCCTAATTGAGTTGGCATTGTTTCATCCCAATACCGACCCAATTAGATCTAAACTACCTCGATCTAGACAAATTATTATAAGCATGAATCATATGTTATCCAACATGTCATTGGTTCATTCGACGCTTCGTTCGATCTTTTGGCGCATCGTCCTCTCCTTCGTATATTACCCAATCGGCATATTTTCTTCCCGTATCATCCGATTTTCTTGGCACAATATCCGATCTTCTTATCTCGATGACCGAACTCAAGGCACGAAGCCTTCTACTGATACGTCGACTAATCCTCTGACCCAACATTGATTCTTTTTGCTTTAATTATCTTTCCTAATTGAAGCTAGTCCTACATCACTTAAAATGCAAATTAGATCATAAACACATCAATTGATTTCATCATCAAAATTTGAGATTCAACAACATGTACACCAATTTTACAGATGTCGTCAATGGTCTAAAAGCACTTGGTAAAAGTTTTTC
>CM017190.1:13683550-13831050 GCA_004837865.1 Musa balbisiana | reverse complement strand
TGAGGTAATAGGAAGTCATTTATATCTAATCTTTGGTCGGAGATGTGGTGAGAGATGTTCTTCATCATAATCTTCAGGTTATTGCCAACAAAGGCTACGATGGTGCAATGTCAGACATCTGGTCTTGTGGTGTGATCTTGTATGTCATTCTTACTGGATGTCTTCCCTTTGATGACACAAACCTTGCCGTTCTCTATCAAAAGGTGACCCCAAAACACACTGCAAAATCATCTCTTTCTTTTCATATAATGTGCATTTAATAAACTCTTTTCTTGGTTGATTAGATCTTAAAAGGTGATGTCCAGATACCCAAATGGCTTTCGCCAGGAGCCCGTAACATGATAACGAGAATTCTTGATCCAAATCCTCATACCCGGATGAACATGGCTCAGATCAAAGAAGACAAATGGTTCAAGCAAGATTATGACCCTGCTAAGCCAGAGGAAGATGAAGAAGATATAAGCAGTGACGATGAAGCCTTCTCGATCAAAGAGGTAGAACCACATCACAGCCAATGATCTCTTGTGCTTCCTTTTCCACATCATTTACGGATTGCTCGTTGAAACTGAAGAAGTTGGATGGTTGGTCAAGGTTGCAGAGGCAGAGAGACATGGAGATGCATACACCCATATCAATGCTTTCGAGCTAATCGGAATGTCTTCCTGCCTTGATCTCTCTGGTTTTTTCGAGGAAGAGGTGAGCCTCCAATTGACAACAATCTTCTAGTTAACCATGTTCTTAATGTTATCCGGTAACCTTAGGATGCCTCTGGGAGAAAGATCAGATTCACCTCAAATTGTCAACCAGAGGAGCTGCTGAAGAAGATCGAGGACATTGTCTCAGGAATGGGATTCCAGGTGCAGAGAGGCCATGGCAAGGTTGGCATCTCAGAGTTCTTCAAATTAACTTCTCTGATCCATTTTTGTCTATCTTCAAAGTGTTTATCCTGTCCTTCGCAGCTAAAAGTCGTGCAACAGTGTGACAGCAAGTCAAGCAGCAGATCCTTTTCAGCTGTTGCTGAGGTACTCTCCAGTAGCCCAAACCACATGAATGTTTTCCATGCACAGGCATTCTCATTGCAGGTTGTAATCTGAAACTTAGGTGTTTGAGCTCGGTCCTTCATTGTACGTGGTGGAATTAAGGAAAACACAGGGAGACTCTTCCTTATATCGGCAGGCATGATCATCCGCCTCTAAAGTTCCTATTACTTGTCAGTGAGAGACGGGAGATCTTACAGCTTAGATCTAATTCCTTCTTCTCTATATCCTCACAGCTTTGGGCAAAGCTCTCAGATAACTTGGGAGTCTACAAAAGCCAAGAGGCTTTGACAAAGCAGCCATTGCTGACAGAGCTCACAGGATTAGGAGGGAGTCCTGTTATTGCTGCATGATTTCATGTTGAAGCCCACAAGTATTTTCTTCGATGCAGTAAGCGTCGGTGTGGGAGAATGGAAGCAATACGTTATTCTGTTTGATTGAAGCCTATTATTCTCTGTTATATGTTGTCCATGAACATCTAAGATACTCATTAATATTATTCCAATTGAAGGGGTTCGTCATCATATAAAAATTATAAGTCTACGTTAGAGATGTATTTCGCTCAACCATATTGTTGTCAGTGAATGGATTGAAGGTATGAGTTCGATCTTATGGAAGCATTATAGTGCTTCATGATCTATATTGTCAAGAGAATATGATCTCACCGATGTGGTCTACGGATGTGTTGAGCCAATGTAAAAGTAGGATATCAAATGGATAAAAATTAGGCTATAAATAATTGACAATCATTTGCATTCCATATATGTTATGATCCTTAATCTATGATTGACAATCATTGAAAGACAATCAATCGTTCTTCAATCTATATAAATATAGAATACCATACATCAATGAGATTATAACTTTTTACCACATATTTTTTCATGATATCAGAATTTTCTTATCTCAAGCAAGCCTTCTTCCCTTTCCTCTCTCTCTCTATCTCTCTATGATTGGGGTACCACTCAATCTCGTGCTGATGGAGGTCCCACTAGATCCTTCAATGCCTCCTTGCCACACTTGGTTCAACGAGGGATTCCTAATCAGGTTGTCTCCGCTCACTGGTGCCATCTCACAACACCACACGCCATAGGCGTGTCGTACTCCTTATCTACTTGTGATTTCGTCTTCCCCACTAAGGTGTGCAACAGACTGCGGCCACTCTTCCTTGTGCAGTTCGACACGTGTTCCTCGACGATGCTTCAGACCACGTCTTCCTCACAAAGTCTTCTGCGACTCAAAGCCCAGTCCGCATGTTCCTCGATGATGCTTCAAGCCATGTCTTCCTCAATCCGCAGGCTGCCCTTCACTACTCCCGGCCCTCCAATAGCCATCCTCCGATTATTTTCTCCGACGAAACCTCTTTGCTCATGCAACTGAAGGTGGACAGCGACTTATCAGCTCATGAAACTGATTTGATCCGTTCTGCTCGGCAGACAACGACAGTTCTGATCTGCTTGACGACTGATCTGCTCGTGCAAGGCAGACAATGACCAGAAGATGACCTTCTAATCGTACCCTCTCTCTCCCTTGGCAATAGATGGTGTTGCCTAGAATCATATCGCCCGACCTTGATCTACCACAAATCAGATCAAGGTAGTACAGATCTACTCTCCAACCACATCATCTGTCTTTCTCTTCAATCTCTTAAGACTCCAATGATTGTTTCATTGGGAAGAAATGGTTCTCTTAACCTAAGGACTTATATTCATTAATATAATCACTTTATCTTCTTAAAGTTTTTCAAAGTGACATATATATATATATATGTATATATATATATATGTATATATATATGTATGTGTATATATATATATATGTATGTGTATATATATATATATGTATGTATATATATATATGTATGTATATATATATATATGTATATATATACATACACATATACATATACATATATATGTATATATGTATACATATATACATATATATATGTATATATGTATACATATATACATATATATGTATATATATATGTATATATACATATATATGTATATATATACAAATATATACATATATATATACATATATATACATATAAATATATATATACATATATATACATATAAATATACATATATATATATATACATATATATATATATACATATAAATAGACATATATATACATATACATATGTATATGTATACATATATATACATGTATATATACATACATATATCTATATATACATATATTGTTAGGAAAAGAGTCGGCATGAAGAGAGGGAGGTGAATTAGTGTAGCGGTAAAATTACGTCGGTTCAAAAAACCTTCGTTTGATAAAAATCGATTTTGACGAAAACCATTTCGAAGAGAGGTTAACTTGAAAGAATTTTCGTAAAGATAGCTTGAAAGCTTACGGAAGAGCCTAGTAGATGTAAAGCAAGTTAAGAGGTTTGTAGTAAAATAAATTGCTCAAATATAGAAATGTAAACCAGAGAAGAACACGTTGATTTTATAGTGGTACGATCGTCATGACCTACATCCACTCCATTGATTCCTCTTCCGTCGAGGCCACCGGCATCCACTATCAATCTTTCTTTATAGGCGAAGATCAATCTTCTTTTTACAACTTTTTCTCCTTTTACCGGGTTTAGGAGATAACCCTTACACCCCCACTCACTCCTCTCTTAAACTATTCTAACATTTAGAACTTTGAGAGGAGCTTACACAAGATTGCAGCAGCATTTCTATCCCCTTTTTTTTACTCTCAATACTTATATCTTTAACTAGGGATGAGAGGGGTATTTATAGGCTTCAAGTGGATTCAAACTTGGAGCCTAAAAACTTCCCATCTTAGGTTTCCTAGGTGCGGGCGGTACCACCGCTAGTGTCAGTCTGACACTGACACTACACTAGGCGGTACCATCGCCTACAGACTCTCAAAGGCTATGTCTGGGTGGTACCACCGCCCAAACCGATGGTACCATTGCCTGACATAGTCTCGGAGACTGTGCCACGACGGTGTCACCTCTTGGGACACTGTTTGGGCTTCTTATTAGGCCCAACAGTGTCCTTACATAGGCCCAACTAGCCCATAATTGGTTGGCCCAAATCAAGTCCCAATTATGTGCCAATTACGAAATCTAAGACATACTTAAGCTAAACAAGTCCCTATGTCTTGGTTTCTTTCGGCGAGCTTCGGGCGATCTTCCAGCGAACTTCCAACGATCTCTCGACAATGTTTTGGCGGACTCCTGGCAAGCTCCTGGACTTCTCGATGATCTCCTTTGTAAGTTCCAATGAGCTTCTCTAGCAAGCTCCGAGACTTCTCGGCTGGTTCCGCTAGAACTTTCAACGAACTCTCGAACTCCCAACGAAATCGCATCCTTGACTCCGGGATTTCATTTTGCTTCATGTCTTGCTATCATAGTTAATCCTGCATATATAAAACACATTTCGATCTAGATAATTAATACTAAGTATTAATCATGTTGTTTGGCATGTCATTGGTCTCTCGACGCTTCGTCCAATTCTTCGGCACATCGTCCTCTCTTGTAGCCTATTGCCCAATCGGCCAATTGACTCTGCAACTCCGATATCCTTGGCGCAAAATCCGCTCTTCTTGGCTCGATACCCGAATCCATGGCCCAAAGCCTTCTGTCGAAACGTCGATCGATCCTCCGACCCAACGTCCAATCTTCTGATATATTTTCCCCCGACTTAACATGATTCTTCCTGCTTTAATTGTCTCATCCTGATCGAAGCATCCTGCGTCACTCAAAACGCAGATTAAATCATAAACACTTATCAATTGGTTTCATCATCAAAATCCGAGATTCAACAATCTCCCCTTTTTTAATTGATGACAACCAATCGATGACGGAGTTAATCTTAACTCCCGGAGTTTGAACAAACTCCCCTTATCAATATGACATATTTGATAGAACTCTTAGATTCAAAAATCCAAGCAACATGTTATCATAAACTTATACATAACATCATCATACTTCTCTCCCTTTATCACCAACGAAAAGGAGAAATTCAATCATCAAGTGTTTTAGGCAAACAAGTTTAAGTCATTGCATAATAAACACAATTTCCAATTTTATCATTATGCAAGCTAGCAATAATTAAAGATGTGTAAGTTTAGCATGTTTGCTTTACTTGAGATAGGCAAAATAGCAATCTTTGGTGATGTTCAAGATAGCAAGTTCTTTCTTCTCTTTTGGGAAGTTCGATTTTTGCTTCCTTTGCTATGTGTAAGCTAGAAAAAATTTTACAAATATTACAATATGCAAGCTAGCAATTTTGCAAGTGTTACATTGTATTCGAATATCCAAGCTAGCAAATTTTTGTGATGTTCATGATAGCAAGTTTCTTCTTGCAAGCTATCAATCTTTCTCCCCCTTTGTCATTGTCAAAAAGAAGGGAATAAAATTACAATGATATAAATCATTTCCCTTTACAATAATTTTCAAATCATGACAAAGATAAAGTATCAACCTTATTTCAATATGTTTGTGCATCATTATAGTTTCAAATTAAAACATGCACATATTTAAAATTTTACATTTCATTTTTCATGCATGATACCAAAAATAAATCAATCATCACTACAACTCATCATGCACATTATTAAAATATAAAATCATCAAATACGATACAAATATTTATTTTCAAAATATTCATCATTATTTTGAACATATCATACTAAGACATTCATAATACATCATTTTAGTAATAAATCATAGTATTTCAAATCATGATGATATCTAAATATCAGTATATCCTATCATGCATGATCATAACTTCTCATTTGTATAATATCATGAGTATTGCATAATTTCATATCATCACATGAAAATTAATAATAAAAATTGGTGATGAGATATACAAATCATGAAGACAAATTGTGAATAACAAGAGACATATTATGATTCTTTTTAGATAACTCAAATAATGAAAAGAACGAATCATAGTAAACAATTTTGATTTATAAAAAGAATTCTTAAGTTATAATTCCAAGAAATCAAGAGAAAATATGATTCATTTTAACAAATCTCCTCTTAAATAAAATAACGAAAAGAATTCTTAGGAGATCATAAAATAAAATATATTCAAGAGAAATTTTAAGTCATGAATTTTGAAAAAGATATTCTCTTTAGTAAATCGTAAAAGAAACTTAGGTGAAAAAGATTTCAATTCATGCATATAAAATCTTGATTTAAACATCATAAATCTCAAGTTATAAATCTTAAAAATCAAGATTAAGCTCATTCAAATTTAAATCATCAAATCAAAATCATTTTTAAGAGATTCATAAAAAGGACATAAATAGAGTCATTAATCTCTCATTTTTAGAAAAATGGAAAGAATAAATATATGAGTTCAAAAACTAGATCTTGATTCATAGAGAAATCAAGATGATGATTCATATAAAAAAAATATCACAAGTTATAATCAAAATAAAAATCATCATGTATCTTCAAATCATTCAACTTGTTAAATCAACAAAGTCATTTTTAAGTGATTCATAAAAATAATACACATAGATTCATTAAAATCAATAAGATAGAGATATTTCATTTTAAGTTGTTGGTTTCATACAAGTATACTTTTATCTTTTACCAACCAAAAATATGCATCATTTTTAAAACCGAAAAAGCCACTTTCATTATGGTAAAAATCGATAGTCCATAAATCGCTAGAATCATCATGCATAATTTTGAAAGATAAACTAATTAAGTATGATCTCAAATCATCATTAAACATCAAGCATGGTTTCATTAATCATAAGGCATCTTCAATCAAAATCGAAAAGCAATATGAAAATCAACATGATTACATATTATTGCTTCTTAAAAACATATATACGATTATTCCTATTAGGTATACAAGCATTAGATTTACATTTTATTGTATTTTTATAAAATATACAATTTTCATGATCATTTTAAAAAATTACTGGAAAGGTAAACATGATTCCTAATTTTTGCATTTTCATTACATTATTAAACATGCAATTTTCAAGAAAAATAAATTTTTATAAACTAAAATAACTCATGAAAAAGCATTATGTAATTTTGAAATAAATTAAAGGTATTTTGATTACCTCATCGTCGAAAGCCGTTAAGGCGTAGTTTGCCACCTCGCCTTTGTTAATTTTCTCCTCGTCTTTAGATGAGCTCGATTCATCCCAATTTGTGTTCTTCTTCTTGCGTTCATAGCAAGTAGTTACGTTCCTTTTGTTCTTTAATTTTTATTTCATTAACTTTTTAAATTTTATGAGTAATTTATGTTCACCATCACTTGAGCTTATACTCGAGTGGTCTTCATGTGTTCTAAGTTCAAAATCCTTCCTATTCTTTGGAAGGTGGTTCTCATGTTCATCAAGTGCCACATTAGTCATTTCGTAAGTCATTAAAGACCCAATTAGTTCTTTAATTGGAAAATAGTTCAAATCTTTTGATTCTTGTATTGTCATTACTTTCGAATTCCAATTTTTAGAAAGCAATTGTAAAATCTTGTTTCAAGTTCAAAATTCAAAAAACTTTTACCAAGTGCTTTTAAACTATTCACGACATCCGTAAACCAGGTGTACATGTCAACAACGGTTTCACTTGGTTTCATATGAAACAATTCAAAGTCATGCATTAAAAGATTAATCTTCAAAAATTTTACTCTACTCGTGCCTTCGTGTGTGATTTCAAGAGTATGCCAAATATTGAAAACCGTTTCACACAAAGAAACTCGATTGAATTCATTTTTGTCTAAGGCGCAAAACAAGACATTCATAGCCTTTGCATTTAGAGAAAAAGTCTTCTTCTCAAAATCATTCTAATGGTTTATTATAAGAGAAGATCTTTGAAAACCAAATTCGACTATGTAGATTTAATGAAAGCAAGAAAACTCTCATTCGAGTTTTCCAATAAGTGTAGTTCATCCCATTGAAAAAGGGAGGACGAATGAGAGAAAGTCCCTCTTGAAAGCCGAAAAGAGCCATTTCTCTTGGGTGTTAAACCAAATGAGAAATACGAGGCTCTAATACCAATTGTTAGGAAAAGAGTCGGCACTAAGAGGGAGGGGTGAATTAGTGTAGCAGTAAAATTACGTCGGTTCAAAAAACCTTCGTACGATAAAAACTGATTTCGACGAAAATCGTTTCGGAGAGAGGTTAACTTAAAAGCGTTTTCGTAAAAATAGCTTAAAAGCTTATGGAAGAGCATTATACCAATGCAAGATGGCCACCCCCTTGCTTATACCAATAAAGCATTATATTAGGACTCTAGCTAGGAGAGTCCTAATTAAGAGGGACATTCATGTAAAACCTACTTAAGCCGACCCCTATTAAAGAGGTAAAGAGGCCGGCTAGGGTTTGGAGGTTGTTTCTTAGAGAAGAATTAGGAGTTATAAAGGAATACAAGTCTTGAGTAGGAGTCCTATTAGGAGTTAGGGTTTAGAAACCCTATAAATAGCCATTTATTCATCCTCTTTTAATAATTAATAGATGAATCTTTTATGTAGTCTTTGAGCAACAACTTGGAGGAAGGAACCCCTATGGAGTTCCAAGGAAGCCGATCCCCTAAAGAGATCAACCCCAAGCTTAGAATCTACAAGGGTTGTAACACCTGGTATCAGAGTATCATTCTTGGCATCTCATTGCCCTTCCATAGCCATCCATCAGCCCTCCACAACCACCCAAAGCAGTTCCCATAATTGCTTAAAAGATCGTTGCCAAATTCCACCGTCATCTCCACCACCGCAGATCATCCTTTGATCTCCCCATGAATTGCAATAGGTTCTAGTTTCCTACCTTACTACTGCTACAATTTAGTTATCCTTATTCAAATATCTAAAAGAAATTATTCCTATATTGCTGCATAAACTTTTCATCGTAAAGTTTTCATCTCTTTGACAAAAGATACATTGCAGAATTCCAACCGCATAGCACAATCTGTTTGATTTTGCTACTATATTTTTTTTATCCAAATCTCTACAAATTTTTATGATAGCTTTGACACTTCCTAACAGAAGATTTTTCTTTAGCTTCATCAAAAAATTCTCAATATAAATCACTAATCTTTTACGTCCAATCTGCTATACTTGAAAATTTGTGCTGTAGAAAATTTCAGCAGCATATTATTGCCTTAACCGATCTATTTGCAATCTATTTTTAACAAAATTTCTTATACACTTCATAGATCATCTTGGCTTCCATTTAAGATTTATCTATTGAGGAATTCATCTCTAAAAACGATTTTGTGTTACTGCAAATTTTCATCACAAACCATTGAAATTTTTTGACGAGAATTTGCTATCGCAACTTGCACCAATTTCCTTACTGTTATACTGCCAAAATTTTCTTGATTAAATTGGACATCCTTGCTATCATATAAACTGATATTTTTCTATCAATTCCCTTAAATCTCTCAAGTTTTTGGTGGAAATTTCATTGAGAAACCACTGTTTCTTCGATGACAATTCGACTCTTACTTGACAACACATACCTGTAGCAACTTCCACTGATTTCTATCAAACCTTTGCTGCCATCTATCACAGATCTAAAACTTTCATTTATAGCCCTAAAACTCTACCAAACCTCACCCTCAAACTGCACCCAAAACAGCCACAAAACAAGCCTAAACCGTAGCCTACATCCACCAATCTACCAACCCTTTCGACCATCACTTCTCTCAACCTATACATGCCTTTAACCTGACAACAAAAGAGAGATCTTAACATCACATATTTAGAGGCATATACTATGACATCTGAGAGGCAATCAATGCTAAATTTGAAGCCTTCGAGGTGCAAATGGAGGATAAGATTTGGACTCTCTTTACCGAACTCAGTTTGGGCCGACCACCAAACCTGAAGAAATCACATCAAGGAGAGAGCTCTAACCAATTACACTAAGCCGAAAGAGATGACTTCCAAGAGAGGAGCGGCTTTATAACCGACCTCAACTATCCATGCATGAGGGTGTACTTCCCTAGATGGGAAAAAGGAGACCCGATTGGTTGGATCTCACGCACGGAGTGATATTTTCGGTACCACAAAATTACAGACGCATCTATGGTGGAAATTATGACTATACATCTTAAAGGGGATGCTGTACAATGGTTTGACTAGTTTGAACATACTCATGGAGTCCTCTCATGGTGACAATTCAAAGAAGGACTGCTGATTCACTTTAGACCAACCGATTACGAGAACATTGACGAACAACTAGTAAAGATCCGACAAACCTCCACCATTCGGGAGTACCAAACCAGGTTTGAAAGGTTATCTAATCAAACTCATGATTGGTCTGAAAAATAGCTATTGGAGACCTTTATTGAGGGCTTGAAGCCGGATATTCGGAGAGAAGTTAAAGCATGATAACCATACATGCTTATGACAGCCATCTCTTTCGCACGACTTCAAGAGGAGCGATTGAATCATGAAGCCTGGAGTATTATGATCACTCCTTGACCTGCAATACTGAAGCTCTCAACCCCCCTACTGTCAACCGTATGTTAGGACCCTTTTTCTAAGCTTTTGAATAATGTTTATTGAGTCTGTTTAGTCCAGTTGTTTATTGAGTCTATTTAGTTCAGTTAGAGTCAGGTAGAGGTTTATTTAATATTTATTTATTATTAAGAGTCCAAGTCTTGGTGGACTCTAGGTGGAACTCTATAAGTAGTAATGTAATTGCTTCTTTTTGGGAAATCAATGAATGAAATATTATTCCACTCTGTGGACAAACCCTAGGAGGCGATCCCCTCGAAGCGATCAAGGAGGGTCGATCAAGGAGGGCCGATCCCCTCGAAGCGATCAAGGAGGGCCGATCCCCTCGAAGCGATCAAGGAGGGCCGATCCCCTCGAAGCGATCAAGGAGGGCCGATCCCCTCGAAGCGATCAAGGAGGGCCGATCCCCTCGAAGCGATCAAGGAGGGCCGATCCCCTCGAAGCGATCAAGGAGGGCCGATCCCCTCGAAGCGATCAAGGAGGGCCGATCCCCTCGAAGCGATCAAGGAGGGCCGATCCCCTCGAAGCGATCAAGGAGGGCCGATCCCCTCGAAGCGATCAAGGAGGGCCGATCCCCTCGAAGCGATCAAGGAGGGCCGATCCCCTCGAAGCGATCAAGGAGGGCCGATCCCCTCGAAGCGATCAAGGAGGGCCGATCCCCTCGAAGCGATCAAGGAGGGCCGATCCCCTCGAAGCGATCAAGGAGGGCCGATCCCCTCGAAGCGATCAAGGAGGGCCGATCCCCTCGAAGCGATCAAGGAGGGCCGATCCCCTCGAAGCGATCAAGGAGGGCCGATCCCCTCGAAGCGATCAAGGAGGGCCGATCCCCTCGAAGCGATCAAGGAGGGCCGATCCCCTCGAAGCGATCAAGGAGGGCCGATCCCCTCGAAGCGATCAAGGAGGGCCGATCCCCTCGAAGCGATCAAGGAGGGCCGATCCCCTCGAAGCGATCAAGGAGGGCCGATCCCCTCGAAGCGATCAAGGAGGGCCGATCCCCTCGAAGCGATCAAGGAGGGCCGATCCCCTCGAAGCGATCAAGGAGGGCCGATCCCCTCGAAGCGATCAAGGAGGGCCGATCCCCTCGAAGCGATCAAGGAGGGCCGATCCCCTCGAAGCGATCAAGGAGGGCCGATCCCCTCGAAGCGATCAAGGAGGGCCGATCCCCTCGAAGCGATCAAGGAGGGCCGATCCCCTCGAAGCGATCAAGGAGGGCCGATCCCCTCGAAGCGATCAAGGAGGGCCGATCCCCTTGAAGCGATCAAGGAGGGCCGATCCCCTTTTGCTTTCTTCCACGATAAGACTTTAAGGGTCTTATCATTTGGTATCAGAGCCTACGATAAGACTTTAGGTTCTTATCAATTGGTATCAGAGTGGTGATCCTCGCGTTCTTTGCTGCAGTGTTGCCGTAGTTATTAAAAGAAAACAAAAAATTTGTGTGAGAAGGGGTGAAGCCGGCAGCCACGAACGTCGATCCTTCTCAACCGAGAAGGAACCTCTGCGTCTTGGTTAGCGACCACTGTTGCCCCTCGCTATCATCGTCGCTACTTGCCCAGCCAGCAGCCGCCACCACTAGCCACGCTGGCCTGCCCGTGACTGCAGTTATCTTCATCTCGGAAAAAAAAAAAAAAAAAAGAGAAAAGAAGAAGAAGAATAAGAAGCCGCAGCCACCTCTGCTTCCCAACCGAACCCCTGCCCGGACCCCTCGAAGCGATCAAGGAGGGCCGATCCCCTCGAAGCGATCAAGGAGGGCCGATCCCCTCGAAGCGATCAAGGAGGGCCGATCCCCTCGAAGCGATCAAGGAGGGCCGATCCCCTCGAAGCGATCAAGGAGGGCCGATCCCCTCGAAGCGATCAAGGAGGGCCGATCCCCTCGAAGCGATCAAGGAGGGCCGATCCCCTCGAAGCGATCAAGGAGGGCCGATCCCCTCGAAGCGATCAAGGAGGGCCGATCCCCTCGAAGCGATCAAGGAGGGCCGATCCCCTCGAAGCGATCAAGGAGGGCCGATCCCCTCGAAGCGATCAAGGAGGGCCGATCCCCTCGAAGCGATCAAGGAGGGCCGATCCCCTCGAAGCGATCAAGGAGGGCCGATCCCCTCGAAGCGATCAAGGAGGGCCGATCCCCTCGAAGCGATCAAGGAGGGCCGATCCCCTCGAAGCGATCAAGGAGGGCCGATCCCCTCGAAGCGATCAAGGAGGGCCGATCCCCTCGAAGCGATCAAGGAGGGCCG
The DNA here is from genome assembly GCA_004837865.1 of Musa balbisiana. Classification (NCBI taxonomy): domain Eukaryota; kingdom Viridiplantae; phylum Streptophyta; class Magnoliopsida; order Zingiberales; family Musaceae; genus Musa; species Musa balbisiana. Next base: position 13,818,311 of record CM017190.1, on the reverse strand, counting down.
ATCCCCTCGAAGCGATCAAGGAGGGCCGATCCCCTCGAAGCGATCAAGGAGGGCCGATCCCCTCGAAGCGATCAAGGAGGGCCGATCCCCTCGAAGCGATCAAGGAGGGCCGATCCCCTCGAAGCGATCAAGGAGGGCCGATCCCCTCGAAGCGATCAAGGAGGGCCGATCCCCTCGAAGCGATCAAGGAGGGCCGATCCCCTCGAAGCGATCAAGGAGGGCCGATCCCCTCGAAGCGATCAAGGAGGGCCGATCCCCTCGAAGCGATCAAGGAGGGCCGATCCCCTCGAAGCGATCAAGGAGGGCCGATCCCCTCGAAGCGATCAAGGAGGGCCGATCCCCTCGAAGCGATCAAGGAGGGCCGATCCCCTCGAAGCGATCAAGGAGGGCCGATCCCCTCGAAGCGATCAAGGAGGGCCGATCCCCTCGAAGCGATCAAGGAGGGCCGATCCCCTCGAAGCGATCAAGGAGGGCCGATCCCCTCGAAGCGATCAAGGAGGGCCGATCCCCTCGAAGCGATCAAGGAGGGCCGATCCCCTCGAAGCGATCAAGGAGGGCCGATCCCCTCGAAGCGATCAAGGAGGGCCGATCCCCTCGAAGCGATCAAGGAGGGCCGATCCCCTCGAAGCGATCAAGGAGGGCCGATCCCCTCGAAGCGATCAAGGAGGGCCGATCCCCTCGAAGCGATCAAGGAGGGCCGATCCCCTCGAAGCGATCAAGGAGGGCCGATCCCCTCGAAGCGATCAAGGAGGGCCGATCCCCTCGAAGCGATCAAGGAGGGCCGATCCCCTCGAAGCGATCAAGGAGGGCCGATCCCCTCGAAGCGATCAAGGAGGGCCGATCCCCTCGAAGCGATCAAGGAGGGCCGATCCCCTCGAAGCGATCAAGGAGGGCCGATCCCCTCGAAGCGATCAAGGAGGGCCGATCCCCTGCTTCCGGCCAGCACCGTCGCTTGCTGCCTTCCCGGTAGAACGGACTACCACCGCCGTCGCTGCACTCCGGCCAGCGACACCGCGGCTGCCAGCCACCGCAGCCTTCTCCTCAACCGCTTGTGATCCTTCCGGCCACCCCTTATGTGGTGCGACAAAAACAGAGCACGAAGCAACCACCGCCGCACGCAGCAAAAAAAAAAAAAAAAAAAAAAGAACAGTGGCACCCCCTATTGCCACAGCCGCCGATTGTAACCACCGCCACCACCGCTGCCTCCTTCTCCACCGCCGTCGCTGCACTCCGGCCAGCGACACCGCGGCTGCCAGCCACCGCAGCCTTCTCCTCAACCGCTTGTGATCCTTCCGGCCACCCCTTATGTGGTGCGACAAAAACAGAGCACGAAGCAACCACCGCCGCACGCAGCAAAAAAAAAAAAAGAACAGTGGCACCCCCTATTGCCACAGCCGCCGATTGTAACCACCGCCACCGCTGCTCCCAGCCAACGACCAATCCCTCATTCTACAGCAGCTGCCCTCTAGCAGCAGGTTGCCATCACCGCAGCCTCAACCCAGCTACCCGGCGATCGCCCCTTGGGTCCAGCAGCTACAACCACATCGACGTAGTCGCCTTTCAACCCCGGCGCTCTCACCCCACATAGTGACAGAGATAGGGCAACAACTCTTCCTCCAATGCAGCGACCGCAGCACTACCCTCGGCGTCCACCTCCTCGGCAACTTCGCATTGACAATGCTGATGCCCTTGACCGACATCAAAAATAGGAGTTGAGAACCTAGATTTGCAGTCTTGCGCAATGGCCACCGATAACGCAGGTGAAAGCACAAATGGAAGCATGGGAAATCAGAATTGAGAACCGGTTGCAAGAAACACTTAATGATTTCAAAAAGAGCCTACTGGAGAGTCTCAACAAATTTCAACAAGATAAAAGCTCAAGTTCTACGTTGCATAGATCTGAAAATATAAGAAAATGGCCCCAAGATTGTGACACAAACTACTCACACATGAAGGTGAATTTCCGAGATGGAAAGATGGAGATCGACTAGTTGGATCTCTAAGGCGGAAAATTTCTTTCATTTTCACAGAACCTCAGAAGAATCGAAGGTAGAAGTGGCCTCAATCCAGCTCGATGAAGATGCAATCCAGTGGTATAATTGGTATGAAACTTGCTATGGAGTTCCTTCATGGGAGCAGTTCAAAAGAGGGCTTCTTGTTCGCTTTAGTCCATCCGATTATGAGAATGTTGATGACCAGCTTGCCAAAATTTGTCAAACTTCTACAGTGTCAGAATATCAAAGTTAGGTTGAAAGATTATCAAATCAAGCTAGAGATTGGTCGGAACGACAACTTCTGGGTACATTATTGAAGGGCTTATTCCAGAGATCCGGTGTGAAGTTAAGGCTCGTCAACCCCGCACTATGATAGCTGCGATCTCATTCGCATATCTACATAAGAAAAAATTAGCAAGGAAATATCAGCAAAGGGTTTGTGCTATTATGAAAGTGGAGTATAGAGCACCGTTGTAAACAAGGGCAACTTCTAATGATTGAACCAATTAGAGAGGAGCCGAAAGCTAAGAATGTGGACTCCGATCATGAAGGTATAAATTCTAATGAATATGTTGAACCTACCATACATATAATGCATACATTAGCCGACTACTCTAACCCGCAAAACTATGGAAGTTGACGGAACTCTAGAGCATCAGCCTATTATAGTTTTGATTGATACTGGTAGCACTAACAAGTTTTGGACACAAACTACTCACACATGAAGGTGGAATTTCCGAGATGGAAAGATGGAGATCTGACTAGTTGGATCTCTAAGGCGGAAAATTTCTTTCATTTTCACAGAACCTCAGAAGAATCGAAGGTAGAAGTGGCCTCAATCCAGCTCGATGAAGATGCAATCCAGTGGTATAATTGGTATGAAACTTGCTATGGAGTTCCTTCATGGGAGCAGTTCAAAAGAGGGCTTCTTGTTCGCTTTAGTCCATCCGATTATGAGAATGTTGATGACCAGCTTGCCAAAATTTGTCAAACTTCTACAGTGTCAGAATATCAAAGTAGGTTTGAAAGATTATCAAATCAAGCTAGAGATTGGTCGGAACGACAACTTCTGGGTACATTTATTGAAGGGCTTATTCCAGAGATCCGGTGTGAAGTTAAGGCTCGTCAACCCCGCACTATGATAGCTGCGATCTCATTCGCATATCTACATAAGAAAAAAATTAGCAAGGAAATATCAGCAAAGGGTTTGTGCTATTATGAAAAGTGGAGTATAGAGCACCGTTGTAAACAAGGGCAACTTCTAATGATTGAACCAATTAGAGAGGAGCCGAAAGCTAAGAATGTGGACTCCGATCATGAAGGTATAAATTCTAATGAATATGTTGAACCTACCATACATATAATGCATACATTAGCCGACTACTCTAACCCGCAAACTATGGAAGTTGACGGAACTCTAGAGCATCAGCCTATTATAGTTTTGATTGATACTGGTAGCACTAACAATTTTATGGACAGTGAGACTATTGACCGATTGGTCTACCACATTGAAGACTATGACAGATTTGAAGTAAAGATCGTTGATGAATGGATTTTCACTTGTGATAGCAATGGTTCAAAGATAAAATTGATTATACAGGGCCAACAGTTTCTTCCAATGATTACTACACTGAAAGACCGACCTGTTGCTTACACTATCAAAAGGTGGAGATCATACTTACTTAATCAACGGGTTGTGATGCGTTGCAGATAGTCTATGACTAAAGAGAAGCTCCCCGTGATTGATGTTGCTCAGCCTTGAGGACAAGGCTGATTTGAAGAGGGAGGAACTGTTAGGACCCTTTTTCTAAGCTTTTGAATAATGTTTATTGAGTCTGTTTAGTCCAGTTGTTTATTGAGTCTATTTAGTTCAGTTAGAGTCAGGTAGAGGTTTATTTAATATTTATTTATTATTAAGAGTCCAAGTCTTGGTGGACTCTAGGTGAAACTCTATAAGTAGTGATGTAACTACTTCTTTTTGGGTAATCAATGAATGAAATATTATTCCACTCTGTGGACAAACCCTAGGAGGCCGATCCCCTCGAAGCGATCAAGGAGGGTCGATCCCCTTGAAGCGATCAAGGAGGGCCGATCCCCTCGAAGCGATCAAGGAGGTCGATCCCCTCGAAGCGATCATTATCATTCCCTTTTCTTTCCTTTCTTCCACGATAAGACTTTAGGGTCTTATCATTTGGTATCAGAGCCTACGATAAGACTTTAGGGTCTTATCACCGTATCCCTACACCAAAAAGGTTGACAAGAGAAGAGCTTTGGGAGCGATCTGCAAAGGGGTTATGTCAGCATTGTGACGAGCTGTGGAGCCGCGAGCATCACTGTTGAAAAGGGAGACTTCTTATGATTAAACTAGTAGAAGAAGAGGTCATTGAACATCTAGAAGAGAGCCTTGAACATGAAGAAGAAGATGCAAAAGAAGAGCTACAATCGACCGACGTTACGGTACACGCACTAGCCAGCTACTCAAACCCGCAAATGATGAAAGTTGGAGGCCTTCTCAAACAACAACCGATCACTGTTCTCATCGATATAGGCAGCACTAATAACTTCCTAAAGAGTAAGGTTATTGCTTGGATGGCATTGTATATCGAAGGTTGCAGCAAGTTCGATATAAAGGTTATTAACGGCAGAATCCTAAAGTGTGACCAAAGATGCCCACAGGTGAAACTATTACTGCAAAACCAAGAAATTATCACCAACTTCTTCCTCCTACCAATTGATAACTATGAGGCCATGCTTGGCATAGAATGGCTATTGCCTTCGACAAACTTAAGGTAGCTATGACAATGATGCCGGTGCTAGCGCTAATAGATTTTAGCTGACCCTTCATCATTGAGGTCGACGCATCTGGAGTCGGAATTGGAGTTGTTCTCATGCAAGATGGTCGATCACTTGCATACACTAGCAAGGCATTATCTCCCTCCCATCAAAACATGTCAGTATATGATAAGGAGATGCTCGCCATTGTGCACGTAGTAACGAGGTGGAGACCCTACCTGATTGACCGGCGATTTCAAATTAAAACTGACCATAAAAGCCTCAAGTACTTTCTGGAGCAAAAGATATCATCCCCTAAGCAGCAAAAATGGATAAGCAAACTTCTTGGATTTGATTATGAAATTATTTACAAAAAAGGGAAAGAAAATATTGTTGCAGATGCAGTCTCACGGCTACTTGAGCAAGCTAAGGTTTCAGCCATCTCCCTTCCTACCACCAGTCTCCTCGAGGACATTAGGAAAGAATGGAAGAAGGATTCAGAGATTAGCAACACCATAAAAAAATTGGAGGAGGATCCAAGTGCAATAACCCACTACACTTGGGATTCGAGAGATCTATGATACAAAGGTCGCATTGTGCTTATACCTGACTCCCCTTGTATCATAATCATCCTGCATGAAATGCACTCTACACCTTCAACAGGGCACTTCGGATTCCTGAGAACCTACAAAAGTGTGAAGCAAAATTTTTATTGGAGAGGGATGAAAAAAATTATTGCTGAATATGTGGCACAATGTGATATATGTCAATAGCACAAGGGTGAAACAGTGGCAAATTTAGGGAAGCTACAACCACTACCCATACTAGACTCAGTGTGGACTGATATATCCATGGACTTCATCGAAGGGCTACCACCTTCCAAAGGTAAAAGCACAATTCTCATGGTGGTTGATCGATTTATGAAATATGCTCATTTTTGTGCTGTGAGAAATCCCTACATTGCTGCTTAGTATTGCCCAGATTTTCATAGAAAATATTATTAAACTGCATGGGATGCCAAGGTTCATTATAAGTGATTGTGACAGAATCTTCACCAGTAAATTTTGGACCAAGTTATTTCAGTTACAAGGCACCAAACTCAAGATGAGCACAGTGTATCATCCACAAACTGATAGCCAAACAGAAGTGGTAAACAGGTGTTTAGAGACGTACCTTTGGTGTTTCGTTAGCGACCGACCAAAAGAGTGAGCAAAATGGATTCCCTGGGCCGAATGGTGGTATAATACTACATATCATTCATCTACATAATGTGCCCCTTTTGAAGCATTGTATGGTCAGCCAGCCCCTGTGATTCCAAAGTATGTAATTGGCTCGGCCAAGGTAGATTAGGTCGATCAAGAATTGATTGATAGGGATAAACTCCTACAACTGTTAAAGGATAATATCTCTATCGCTCAAGCCAGAATAAAGCAGCAAGCCGACACACAATGAAGTGAAAGAGAATTTTCAATAGGAGATTGGGTTTATCTTTGCTTATAGCCATACAAGCAACTTTCTATCAACCCTCGAGCCTCCATGAAGCTATCCCTATGTTTTTATGAGCCCTATCAAATCACAGAGCGTATTGGAGCTATGACGTATAGACTTAAATTGCTTGAGGGTGCCAAAATTCACTCTGTCTCCACATGTCATGCCTGAAGCCCAAGTTGGGAGAACACGAGTCACCCCAAATCCAACTGCCCAACACCACTGAGGATGGAGTTATTCAAGCCCAATCACAAGCCATCCTCAATCGTAGGATCATGATGCATCGTCGACATCCCTTTACTAAAATACTAGTGCATTGGAATAATTTACCAATTGAAGATGCCACATAAGAACTATATGATGAGCTGAAGACCCGATTCCCTGAGTTCATGGAATCTCAACCTTCGGAATAAGGCTGATTTGAAGAGGGCGGGTCTATTAGGACTCTAGCTAGGAGAGTCCTAATTGAGAGGGGCATTCATGGAAAACCTACCTAAGCCGACCCCTATTAAAGAGGTAAAGAGGTCGGCTACGGTTTGAAGGTTATTTCTTAGAGAAAAATTAGGAGTTTTAAAGGAATAGGAGTCTTGAGTAGGAGTCCTATTAGGAGTTGGTTAGAAGTAGGAGTCCTATTAGGAGTTAGGGTTTAAAAACCCTATAAATAGCCATGTATTCATCCTCTTTTGATAAGCAATAGATGAATCTTTTCTGCAGCCTTTGAGCAGCAACTTGGAGGAAGGAACCCCTATAGAGTTCCAAGGAGGCTAATCCTCAAAAGAGATCAACCTCAAGCTTAGAATCTGCAAGGGTTCTAACACATTATCTCCTTCCCATCTAAAAATGACTACTTATGACAAGGAGATGCTCGTAATTGTGCATGCGGTGGCCAAATGGAGATCGTACTTGATCGGGTGATGTTTTCAAATCAAAACCGACCATAAAAGCCTAAAATATTTCTTAGAGCAAAAGTTATCTTCTCTCGAGTAGCAAAAATGGGTAACAAAGCTTCTTGGATATGATTATGAAATAACTTATAAAAAGGGGAAAGAGAATATTATTGTAGATGTGCTTTCACGGTTACCCAAGCAAGCTAAATTTTTGGCCATTTCATTTTCGACCAGCGACTTCCTTAAGGATATTAAAAGGGAATGACAAGAAGATCCCGAGACTAGTAAGATCATAAAAAAATTAAAGGAAGCACCAAGCTTCGTGGCTCATTACAATTGGGACTCAAAAGAATTATGCTATAAGGGACACATTGTGCTTGTGTCAAATTCTACTTGCATCTTCATAAGCAGATTTTGGACAGACTTATTCCAAATGTAGGGCACTAAATTAAAAAGGAGTACAATGTATCACCTACACACCGACAGCTAGACTGAAGTGGTGAATAGGTGCTTGGAGACGTACCTCAGATGCTTCACTAATGATCGGCCAAAAGAGTGGACAAAGTGGCTTCCCTGGGCCAAATGGTGGCATAATGCAACTTATCATTCATCTACAAAATATACTCCCTATGAGGTTTTATATAATCGACCTCCCCATGTGATCCCAAAATATGTGTTGGGCATCTCTAAAGTGGAACAAGTAGATAGGGAACTATAAGACAAAGATAAAATGCTGAAGTTTCTGAAACATAATCTCACTGCAGCTCAAGCAAAGATGAAACAACAATATAATTAATATAAAGGTGAAAGAGATTTTTTAATAGGAGATTGGGTCTTCCTACGGCTCTAGCCATACAAGCAAACATCAATCCAGACTAGAGTATCTATGAAGCTTTCACCTCGATTCTATGGACCCTACCAAATTTTGGAGTGCATTAGAGCTGTACTATATAGATTAGACTTACTCGTCAGCCCCCAATTCTATCCAGTCTTCCATGTGTCATGTTTAAAGCTTAAGTTGGGACAAAATGATACAACCCAAAGCCATTCACCAAATATGACTACCCAAGGAGAACTCTAGACCCAATCGAGTGCTATTATTGATCGATGGATCGTGATTCGATGACGACGATGACCCACTAGTGAAGTACTAAAATAGTGGGCGAACTTACCAGCAGAAGGTGCCACTTGGGAGAATAATGATGACTTGAAGATCAAATTCCTAGAATTCTTGGATCGTCAGCCTCTAGGACAAGGCTGATTTGAAAAGGGCGAGTCTGTTAGGACTCTAGCTAGGAGAGTCCTAATTGAGAGGGGTATTCATGTAAAACCTATCTAGCCAACCCTATTAAAGAGGTGAAGAGGCTGGCTAGGGTTAGGAGGTTTTTTCTTAGAAAAGCATTAGGAGTTGTAAAGGAATAGGAGTCTTAAGTAGGAGTTCTAATTGAGTAGGAGTCTTATTAGGAGTTCAGGTTTCAAAACCCTATAAATAGTCATGTATTCATCCTATTTTCTCAAGTAATAGATGAATCTTTTCTGCAACCCTTAAATAGCAATTTGAAGGAAGGAACCTTTATAGAGTTCCAAGGAGGCCGATCCCCTAAAAAGATCAACCCCAAGCTTAGAATCTGCAAGGGTTCTACCAAGATATTGAGGATATTGATCCTCAGACTTACGAGGAGCCTATGTTTGCCCTTTCTTCAGGAGTCTTTAGGGACATACCCTAGAAAACGATATCCCATGTCTCAACGGTATGAGACATCTCTTGGAATTTTCCATGCTAAACCTTTTGACAATGGTGTCTATGTACCTAGACTGGGACAGGCCAAGCATCCTCTTAGATCTATTTCTTTATATCTGAATCCCCAAGATATAAGATGCTTCCCCTATGTCCTTCATGGAGAAGTGTCTAGATAACCAAGTCTTTACTATGGATAGCATTCCTACATTATTCTCAATTATCAGGATGTCATCCATTTATAACACTAAGAAAGTGATAGCACTTCCACTTACCTTCTTGTATACATAAGACTCATCTTCGTTCTTAACGAAATCATAAGATCTAATTGCCTCATCAAATCTTATGTTCCAACTTCTAGAAGCTTGCTTTAGTCCATAAATGGACCTAAGCAACCTTCACACCTTATATGGGCAGTCTTTGGACACGAATCCCTCAGGCTATATCATATATATCTCTTCGAGGTTGCTATTAAGGAATATGATTTTCACATCCATCTGCCAAATCTCATAATCATAATATGCTGCAATAGCCAATAGAATTCGGATAGATTTTAGCATGGCTACGGGTGAGAAGGTTTCGTCATAGTCAACACCTTGCCTTTGATAATACCCCTTAGCTACTAGCCTTGCTTTATAGGTCTCTACCTTTTCATCTACTTTGATCTTCTTCTTGGAAATCCACTTACAACCGATGGGTACAATACCCTCGGGTGCATCAACTAGGTTTCAAACCTTGTTGGAGTATATAGAATCCATCTAAGAATTCATGACTTCTTCCCACTTCTTAGAGTCTATACTCGTAATAGCCTCCTTGTAGGTCTGAGGATCAATATCCTCAAAATTCTCTCCTCTAATATGTCCCACATATCTCTCAAAAGGATAGGATATTCTGTCGGACCTATGTAAAGTCGGAACTTATGTACTTAAATAAATAAAGTGTATCCTTAAGTACTTGAGAAGGACTAGGGATCTTTTACTGGTGGTATATGGAGGTAGTAGCCTTAGGGCTGAAGGCTACACAAACTCGAGTTTTTAGTTTCATGTCGATGATAACAAGTCGAATTTGTAGGAAAATCTTGGGGGCGATATCACATGCGCAACAGAAGAATATAGAAACAAAATCCCCAAATTTTTCATCAATGTGTTCGTCATAGTGCGAAGATTGGTGTGCAAAAATTATGAAACTTAAAAATATATATGAAATATCATGTTACCTAGGGAGATCATATATTCCTAAATCCTTGTAGATCTCTAAGAGATGGTGAAGGAGGTCAACTGTCCTCCTCTCTAGCAGTGATCCATATAGCAAAGCTGCGACGATACTCCTAAAAACTCCAAGCCTACTATCTAAGGAAAAGGGGAGGAGAATAGGAGAGGCAACCCAAAAAGCTTTAGCCTATGAACTATTGGTTCTCTCCTATTTATAGAGATCTCTTGTCAACTTAACCTTAATGGATCATGCCTTATTGGGTATTGGATCTCCATCCAATTACCCAAGCCTCTTAGATTAGTGGATCTCTATCTAATAATCTATCATTGGCTCTTATTGGATCTCATCCATAGGATCCAATAATTTAGGGGCTTATTGGATATCCAATAAGATAGGGGCTCTAGCAGATATCTCATATCCGAACCTTTACTCATCGCAACACCTACCATATGTGTATAACCCTCTAGGCCCAATATCAAGCTGGTCATGAGTCATACCTGTCAGAACTCCTTCTGGCTCAGTAAATTATTATCTCCATAATAATTCACTCGACTTATCAACTATGAACGTACTAGGCCACTATGCCATAGTCCCTAGACCATATAAGGGAATCCAATCCATTGGACCTGTCTATCCTCAATTATTATATACATATAGTCTCTCATCCATCTAATTTCCCAAAGATCATATACCGGGCATGGTGCTGTTAGACCCATACGATTTCTACTCGAGTCTCGCTCTAATCAAATTCTCTCGAAGAACTCTTTCTCTCTCAATCCAAATAACCCTAGCCAGGGATTTGTCTAAGCAAAAATATATAAAATATTTCTCTCATGACATCGAGTGTGGATGATTATCTATTGACACTCAATAGTGTTAGGAAAGCAGTCGGCACTAAGAGGGGGGGTGAATTAGTGCAGCGGTAGAATACGTTAGTTTAGAAAATCTTTTCGTACAATAAAAACCAAACTTGGAAATGCTTAAATTAAAAGCATGTTCATAAATGTATTAAAGATAGTAAGCAAGTAAAATGGTTTGCAATAAAGTAAATTGCTCAAGACAAAATGCAAACCAGATTTTAGAGTGGTTTGGTCGTCGTGACATACATCCACTTCGTTGATTCCTCTTCTGTTAAGGGCACCGGCATCCACTATCGATCTTCCTTTAATAGGTGAAGATCAAACTCGTTCTTACACCCCTCTTCTCTTTTTCATAGGTTTAGGAGACAACCTTTATAAGTACGCACTCCTCTCTCAAACTATTCTAACACTTAAACTAGAAGAAGAGGATTCTCACAAGAGATTACAATAGCATTTTTCCTTTTATAAATTCTTTGTGCTTGTATATGTTAACTAGCGATAAGAGGGGTATTTATAAGCCTCAAGTTGATTCAAACTTAGAGCCTAAAAATTTCCCATCTCGGGTTTCCTAGGTACGGGCGGTACCATCGCTAGTGTCAATCTAACACTGAAACTACACTGGGTGGTATCACCACCTAGTCTGGCAGTACCACCGCCTGCAGCCTCTCAGAGGTTGTGTCTAGGCGATACCACCACTTGACATAATCTCGGAGACTGTGCCATGATGGTGTCACCTATTGGGTCACTATTTGGGCCTTTCATTGGGCCCAACATAGTCCTTACATGGGCCCAATAGGCCCTTAATTGGGTTGACCCAATTCCAATCCCAATTATGTACTAACTATGAAATATAAGATGTTTACTAAGCTAAACAAGTCCGTAAGTCTAGTTTCTTCCAACGAGCTTCCGGCGAACTTCCGATGATCTCTCGGCAATATTCCTGCGGACTCATAGTAAGCTCCTAGACTTTATGATGATCTTCTTGGCGAGTTCCGATGAGCTTCTTTGGCAAGCTCCTGGACTTCTCAGTCAATTCTGGTAGACCTTCCCACGAACATCCGAACTTCCATTGAACTCTCGAACTCCCAACGAAGTCGCGTTCTCGACTCTGGGACTTCATTTTGCTTTTTGCCTTGCTATCGTAGTTAATCCTGCACATGTAAAACATACTTCAATCTAGACAATTATTACTAAGCATGAATCATGTTGTCCAGTATGTCATTAGTCCATCGACGCTTCATTCAATTCTTCGATGCATCGTCCTCTCTTGCGGCCTATTGCCCAATCGGCTAGTTGACCTCTGTAACTCCGATATCCTTGGCGTAATATCCACTCTTCTTGGCCCGATGCCTGAAACCATGGCCTGAAGCCTTCTGTCAATACGTTGACCACTCCTTCGGCTCGACATATAATCTTCTAACATGGTTTCCTCCGGCCCAACATGATTCTTCCTACTTTAATTGTCTCATCCTAATCAAAGCATCCTACATCACTCAAAATGCAAATCAAATCATAAACACTTATCAATTAGTTTTATCATCAAAAATTAAGATTCAACAATCTCCCCCTTTTTTATGATGACAACCAATTGATGACGGAGTTAATCTTAACTCGTGGAGTTTAAACAAACTCCCCCTATCAATATGCCATATTGATAGAACTCTTTGATTCAAAAATCTAAGCAACATATTATCATAAACTTATGCATAACATTATACTTCTCCCCTTTTGTTATCAACAAAAAGGAGAAGCACAACTAGCAAGTGTTTAAATATAAGAGTTCAAATCGTTGCATAATAAACAATTTTTTCATCATGCAAGCTAGCAAGTCTTGGTGATGTTCAAGATAGCAAGTTCTACATCATGCAAGATAGCAATAATTAGAGATGTGCAAGTTTAGCATGTTTGCTTTTCTTGAGATAACAACTTTTTGCTTCTATTTGTAAATGAGCAAACTAGCATGTTTTTACATCTTCTTGACTTGTACAAGCTAACAAGTTTGCCTCATTTTATGATGTGCATGCTAGAAATTCTTTCTCCCCCTTTGTCAATGGCAAAAAGAGGGGAATAACAAAACAATGGTGCAAGTCATCAATTTTTAAATTATGACAAAAATAAAGTGTCATTCTTATTTTAATATGTCATAATTGAGATAAACCTTGAATTTAAATTTAATTCAAGTCAATGAAATTTTAATCTTGATTCTCATATATGATATGCAATACATCAAATACATCATCATAATAAAATCATGAGTATTGCATGCATCATTTTAGAATAAGCTAGCAATTTTGCTTCCTAGCAAGTTTTTCTCCTTACAATTTGTGAGCTAGCAAATTTTACACATGAAAGTTGGCAAAATTTTTGCATCTTTTGGGATAAGCAAGCATTTTTGCTTCTTCTTGAAGTATGCAAGCTAGCTAGCAATATTTCTCCCCCTTTTTCATTGTCAAAAAGAAGGGAAAAATACAATGTTAGTAATTCTTTTTCCCTTTACATCACTTTTCAAATCAAGACAAAGTTGAAGTATCAATCTTTTTTCAATATGTTTGTGCATCATAATAGTTTCAAATTAAAACATGCACAATTTCAAAACCTTACATATCATCCTTACTCTATGCATGATACTAAAAAATAAATTATCACTATGGGCATATCATACATGATACAAAGATATTAAAATCTTTAAGCATTTATCACTTCATGCATTAAATCAATCATGTTGAACATGATACCCAACATTAATCATTTTTCTCATGCATGATACTAAAGCATTCTTAATATCAATCATTTCTCTCAAGCATGATACTAAAACATTCATGACACCAAACATTAATCAATATTTTTAAATCATTACATAAAGAATAACAAGAGAAATTTTGGTGATGAGATATATTTCATGAATACAAGGAATTATAAAAATCATATCATGAATGATAAGATCATGTAAATACCAAAAGACATGATTCACATAATAAATTTCCTCTTTAAATAAAGTACCAAAAAAAATTATAGGGGTAAAAAGAAGAGATCTTGATGAAGAAAACAATCTCAAGTAATTCCAAGAAATCAAGATTATGATTTTGATAAAACTCATTCAAATTCAAATCATCAAAATCATCAAAACCTCAACATTACTTTCAAGAGAATCAAAATGACATAAATAATTTTATTGATCTCTTAGTGAAAAATCGATAAGGTAGGGATTTGAGAGGTTTTCAAGAAAAATACTTTCCTCTTTTTGTTTCAACTTATTGATTGATTTCATATATGTATGTTCTTTTCTTTTATGGCAAATCCATGCATCATTTATTTGTTAGGATCAAGAGCACTAAGAGGGGGGGGGGGGTGAATTAGTGCAGCGAAAAAATTTCGACGATTTAAAATAATGTTCGTACGATAAAGACGATTTCGATATGAAAGCCAATTAAGAAATTACTTCAACTTAAGATTAAACGAGAGTAGTGTTGAAGTAAAGTAATGGAGGCACTTTGTAGTTTAAGGTAGAGAGCAGAATATAAATGCAAACCGAGATTTAGAGTGGTTCGGTCAATCTTGACCTACACCTACTTTTGGCTACCTCCTCTGATGAGATCACCAACGTCCAATAGAGACCTTCCTTCAATAGGCGAAGGCCAACCACCCTTTTACAACTTTACTCCTTTTGACGGGCTTAGGAGACAACCCTTATAGATTTTTCACTCCTCTCTTGAATGATCAAAACTTAGAAGAAAAGAGGGAGAAGAACTTTTGGCCTTTACAACACTTTTGAGCTCTAAAATTTACATAATAAGAAATTTACATAATAAGATCAAGATTTCAATGCCCTTTCATGCATGAAAGGGTGGGGTTTATATAGGCCCCAAACTGGTTTGAATTTGGAGCTAAAAAATGTCATCTCCCGGATTTCCGGGGTCCTAGCGGTACTATCACCATAACTAGGTGGTACTATTGCTTGACATCGCTCGGAGACCAAGCTCAGACGGTACCATCACCTAACAGGGGCAGTACTATTGCCCAGAACTCCTAGGAGACTGAGTCTCCTAGGCGGTGGCACCGCCAGCCAGGAATTCTGGGTCTGAATAGGCTGACCCATTTGGCCTAATTTGGGTTTTTCAAGGGCCCAATTGCCCCCTGATTAAGTTAATGGGATCACCTCCCATTCCTAACTTAATAATCATGCTAACTACGATGTTTAAGACATTAATACTGCAACTTTCTCCGGTGCGTCAATCGCTTCTTCCGGCGAGCTTCCGGCAAACATCCGGTGAACATCCGACGAGCCCTCGGCGATGCTTCGGCGAACTTCCGACAAACTCCTGGACTTGCGACGATCCACTTGGCGAGTTTCGACAAGCTTCTTTAGTAAGCTCCTGGACTTCTCGGATTTGTTCCTGCAGAACCTCCGACGACCATCCGGAATTCCGTCGAACTCTCGAACGCCCAACGTGATCATGGTCTTGACTCCGGTGCAACTCCTACTGCATGTCTTTCTTCCATCGTAGTTAATCCTGTATACTTATCTCAACATATAGATTAGATAACAAATAACAATTGACTTCATCATCAAAATCCAAGATTCAACAATCTCCCCCTTTTTTATGATGATAATCAATTGATAACGGAGTGAACCTTAACTCCCCCTATCTATATGCCATACTTGAGATAAGTCATTCTTAAATTCAAAGCCTTTGAATTCAAGAGACGTATTGATAAGTTAAGATCATTTAACCTTATCAATACTCCCATCATGATTCCTATCATGATGTATCTCTCTGAAAATGATATCAAGGCTTGACATCCATTTTCAAGTTTTACATTTCAAATGTAAATGATAGTAATCGTAGCAATTCATCATATGGTAAGATATCAACATGTAAAATTGCGATGTAAGCTTTTGATCTAATTATAGTAATCGTAGCAATTCATCATATGGTAAGATATCAACTGTAAATGCGAATGTAAGCTTTTGATATCTTAACATAATGCAAACATTTCAAAGTGTTAGCAATCATAGCATTTCATCAATTTACCATATTTTTTCGATAAAAGCTTTTGATATCTTAACATAATTCAAATATGACACTCATAGCTATTATCAATTTACCTATATTTCTCCCCCTTTGTCATCAACAAAAAGGAGAGCGATTTAAGTAAATTTTTAAACATAAGTGCGGTAATGATTTATGCCATAACTAGGTTCATGTCATTTTTTAACAATGAGTGATAGGATATCAATTATACAAATATCTCAAGGAAAACATGACATGGAGATAGCTTTCATTACTTCTTCCTTTTTATTTGTTATTATCTTTTTGCATGAAGGAGGAAAGCCATTTGAATGAAGTTAAAGTTGATAAGAGATTTAAATCACGTTTCATTTTTACAAGGATCAAGATATGGATGTGAATCAAATCCTTACTAATGAAAAAAATCTTCCTTTCTCAAGAAGGTTATAAGAAAGAATCATTTCATCAAATCCATTTCTAGAAAAAAGATATTTTTCATATGATAAATCTATGAGAGATGCATTTGCTAATTGATTCTATATGTCAAAAATTAATGATATGAATTAACTCCATATGACATATGCTTATGAAAGCTGCATTAAGTTCGAAAGAGAATAATGTATCATTAGGATCAAGAAAATCTGAAAATAAAATTTAACACTTTCATGCATTCAGACAAGGTTTTGCTATAAATTTTCAAACACAATCATGAAGATAAAACATGCTTACTATCATGAAAATTTTTGTATCCAAAACATATAATTTCCAACTTGTTATTAAGGCATGTAATCAAGTAAAATTCATATCATAAGATTTTCAGCATTGAGTTTCTAAGTGATTAATCAAGGATCAAGAAAGTCCAAAAATAAAATTTAATAAATTCATGCATTCGGACAAATCAACATTCCTAATTCTCTTCTAATGAAGTCAAATTATTCTTTACTTAAAGGCTTTGTAAAAATATCAGCTAGTTGATGTTTAGTATCAATGAACTCTATAATTACATCATGATTAGTGATATGATCTCATATAAAGTGATGTCTAATATCAATATGCTTTATTCTTGAGTGTTGAATGAGATTCTTTGTTAAACATATTGCACTTGTGTTGTCACATTTAATAGGAATATTTTTAAGATGAACTTTATAATCTAAGGTATTTTTCATCCACACAACTTGTGTACAACATGCACTAGCTGTAATATACTCAGCTTCTATTATTGATAGGACAACCGAGTTTTGTTTCTTAGATGACCAGGAAACAAGGGCATGTCCCAAAAATTGACATGTTCCTGATGTGCTTTTTCTATCTAGTCTACACCCAGCAAAATCCGCATCAACATAAGCAATTAATTCAAAATTCTCGAATTTTGAATACCACAATCCTAGATTTGTTTCAGATATCTAAGTATTCTTTTAATTGCTTTGAGATGAGATATCTTAGGATTCGATTGAAACCTAGCACAAGATCCTACACTGAACATGATATCCGGTCTAGTTGTAGTGAGGTAAAGTAAATTTCCTATCATACCCTTATAAATTTTTTGATCAAAGCTTTCTCCACTTTCATCAATTTCTAACTTAGTAGAGGTGCTCATAGGAGTGTTGATAGCTTTTGAGCTTTCCATATTAAATCTTTTTAGTAAATCTAAAGCATATTTAGTTTAACTAATAATGATATTATTGCTTAGTTGCTTAATTTGTAAGCTTAAAAAGAAGGTTAATTCTCCTATCAAACTCATTTCAAACTCAAGGCTCATAGTTTTAGCAAAAGATTCACAAAGAGATTCGTTCGTAGAACCGAAGATAATATCATCAACATAAATCTGAACAATGAGAAAATTATTTTTAAAATTTTTAATAAACAATGTAGTATCGACCTTGCCTTTAGAGAAATTATTTTTAATAAGAAAAGAACTGAGTCTCTCATACTAAGCTCTTGGGGCTTGTTTTAAACCATAGAGAGCTTTAATTAATTTAAACACATGATTAGGGAAACTATTATTCTCAAATTCAGGAGGTTGTTCAACATAAACTTCTTAAAAAATAAAGCTATTAAGAAAAGCGCTTTTAACATCCATTTGAAACAACTTAAAATTATTACTACTAGCATAGGTAAGGAGCAACCTTATGGCTTCTAATCAAGCCACAAGAGCGAAGGTTTCTTCGTAATCAATACCTTTTTCTTGGTTGAAACCTTTGGCCACTAATCTAGCCTTATTTCTAACCACGATACCAGATTCATCTTGCTTGTTTCTAATGACCCATTAAGTACCAATAACTAAATGGTCATTTGGCCTAGGAACAAGCTTCCACACTTCATTTCTCTCAAATTGATTTAACTCATCTTGCATTGAGATAATATATGAATCATTTTTCATGGCTTTGTCAATATATTTAGGTTCAATTTGGGAGAAAAAAGTGATGTTGGCACAAAAATATTTAAGAGAAGAACGTGTTTGAACCCCCTTAGATGTGTCTCCCAAGATTAGCTCCTTAGGATGAGCATCTACATACTTTCAATCCTTGGGTAAGGATGTTTCGGAAGTAGATGCATCCAAGTTGCTAGTTGGAGAAGGGGTTTCATTTAAACTCAAAGAATCGAAATTAACATCATCATCAAAATCATTTTTCTTGATTTCGAAAATCTCATTGAAAACAACATGAATGGATTCTTCTATAATTAAAGTTCTTTTATTGAAGATACGAAATGCCTAAGAAATCGAAGAATAACCAAGAAAAATTCCTTCATCATATTTAGCATCAAATTTTCCTAAGGCATCTTTTTCATTCAAGATAAAACACTTACACCCAAAAACTTTAAAATATGAAACATTGGGTTTTTTGTTGTTCCACAACTCATTGGGAGTTTTGGTGAGTAAGGGTCTTACTAAAACTCTATTCATAATATAGCATGCAATGTTTATAGCTTCGGCCCAAAAATATTTGGGTAAACTATGTTCATTCAACATGGTTCTTGCCATTTCTTGTAAGTTTCTATTCTTTCTTTCAACTACTCCATTTTATTGAGGATTTCTTGGAGTAAAGAAGTTATGGTTGTATCCATTAGATTCATAAAATTCTTGGAAATCATGATTTTGAAATTCACTACCGTGATCACTTTGAATTGATGAAATCATAGAACCTATTTCATTTTGAACAAGTTTACAATACTTGGTGAAATATCTAAAGCATTCATGTTTGTGTTTCAAGAAATAAGTCCATGTGTATCTACTATAATCATCTACAATAACAAAAGCATATTTGCTACCTCCTAGGCTTGATGTAGAGATTGGTCCGAATAAGTCCATATGGATCAATTGCAAGAGTCTAGAGTTGCTTATTTGATTCTTAGATTTGAAGCTACCCTTTATTTGTTTTCCTAATTGACAAGCATTACACACATTATCTTTGATGAACTTGATATGAGGAATTCCTCTTACAAGTTCTTTGGATGATATTTGAGTGATTAGTTTCATGCTAGCATGTCCTAATCTCCTATGCCAAAGCCAAGCATCGTCATTCAAAACCGAGAAACACATTTCATTACAAAGATCATTGATGTCAATGGTGTATACGTTATTTTGTTTTAATGCAATGATAGATGTGTTTTTGTGTGGTTTTTCAATGATGCAAGCATTAGATTTGAATTTGACAATATATCATTTATCACACAATTGACTAATACTTAAGAGATTATGTTTTAAACCATCAATTAACAAAACATCTTCAATAAAATAGTTGGATTTGTTACCTATGGTTCCTTTGCCAATGATTTTACCCTTGTTGTTATCTCTGAAGGTGACACAACCTTCATCTATGCTAGTGAGCTTAGAGAATTGAGATGGATCTCCGGTCATATGTCTTGAGCATCTACTATCAACGTACCATCTCTTGCTCCTAGCTTGTGGTGATATATGTTTCTACAAAAAAGGATGATTTTTAGGTACCCATTTACTTTTGGGTGCCTTAAAAACTAATCTAAATTGTTTATCATGTTGCATAGAATTTATCATGGTTCCTTTAGGAACCCAAATCAGTTTGTTCGGACTAATTTTCTTGAATAGACAATGATAAGTTTTATGTCCATGGTTGCAAGAAAAGTTACATTTGCTTTGGTGCCGAACATGTAGGATAGGGCCTTTAATAAAGGTGGTTGGATTTTGATAAGGACTTCTCACAAATCCGATTCCGCTTCTTTTAGGAACGTGACCCTTATTTGTAAGGATCATGTTCAAAGACTTGCTACCAACCTCGAATTTCTTTAAGGTGTCCTTAAGTAGCAAGTTCTCCTTTTGGAGAGTTTCTAGATCATGGCATGGAGCTAAACTATCATGATATTCAATTTTTAGTTTATCAAAATTACTAATAAGACTATCATGCTCATTTTTTGACAATTTATATTTTCTACTTATTGTTTTGCATTCATCAAATAAGTCATGGAAGGCATTTAATAATTCATCAAATGATAAATCTGCGTCAATTAAATTTGTTACCTCCTCTCCGATGGCCATTAGGGCGTAATGAGCAACTTGCTCGATGTTAGACTCCTCTTCTTTGGACGCGTTTGAGTCATCCCACGTTGCTTTGAGTGCCTTCTTCTTTGGTGTTCTCTTCTTGGCTTAGGGACAATCACTTTTGTAGTATCCCGGCTTCTTGCATTCGTAGCAAATAACTTGGTCCTTTTTGGGTTTAAATTTATTTTTTGTGTCATTTTCAAACTTATTTTTTTAATAAATTTTTTGAATTTCCTTGTTAGAAGTACCAAGTCATCGTCACAGTCTCCATCACTTGAGTTTTCTCTCAAGTGGTCTTTGAAAGTTCTAAGTGTCATATCCTTCCTGTTCTTTAGAAGGATAACTTCTTGCTCTTCATGAGTTTTACAAGTCATTTCGTAGGTCATTAATGACCCGATTAATTCTTCAAGAGGGAAGTTGTTTAAATCTTTAGCCTCATGAATAGTAGTGGCTTTAGGGTCCCAACTCTTAGGAAGGGATCTTAGAATCTTATTTACGAGCTCAAAATCCAAAAAACTTTTGCCGAGTCCTTTTTTACTATTGACGACATTCGTAAAACGGGTGTACATATCGCCTATGGTCTCGCTCGATTTCATTCGAAAAAGTTCAAACGAATGTATCAAAAGATTGGTTTTTGACTCTTTTACTCTACTTGTGCCTTCGTGAGTCACTTTGAGTGTATGCCAAATATCAAATGCGGTTTCACAAACCAAAACACGATTGAACTCGTTTTTATCAAGTGCATAAAATAAAGCATTCATAGCCTTTGCATTAAGAGCAAAAGTCTTCTTCTTCAATTCATTCCAATTGATCATTGGAAAAGAAGATCTTGAAAATCTGTTTTCAATAATATTCCAAAGTTCAAAATCCATGGAAATAAGGAAGATCCTCATTCGGGTCTTCCAATAGGTGTAGTCCATCCCATTGAACATGGGCGGACGTGTAATAGAGTGGCTCTCTTGGTTTCCGGCGTATGCCATCTCTCTTAGATTTTAGTTCGATTGAGAGTTAACCCCACTTTGATACCAACTGTTAGGATCAAGAGCACTAAGAGGGGGGGGGGGGTGAATTAGTGCAGTGGAAAACTTTCGACAATTTAAAATGACGTTCATACAATAAAGATAATTTTGATGTGAAAGCCAATTCAGAAATTACAATTTTGATTAAGCGAGAGTAGAGTTGAAGTAAAGTAATGGAGGCAGTTTGTAGTTTAAGATAGATAGCATAATGTAAATGCAAACTAAGATTTAGTGTGGTTCGGTCAATCTTGACCTACATCCACTTTTGGCTACCTCCTACGATGAGGTCACCGACGTCCACTAGAGGCCTTCCTTCAATAGGCGAAGGCCAACCACCCTTTTACAACTTTACTTCTTTTGACGGACTTAGGAGACAACCCTTACAAAATTTTCACTCCTCTCTTGAATGATCAAAACTTAGAAGAAAAGAGGGAGAAGAACTTTTGGCCTTTACAACACTTTTCAGCTCTAAAATTCACAGAAAGATTTCGGTGCCCTTTCATACATGAAAGGGTGGGGTTTATATATACCCCAAACTGGTTTGAATTTGGAGCTCAAAAATATCATCTCTTGGATTTTCGGGGTCCTGGGGGTACTACCGCCATAATTGGGCGGTACTACCACCTAACATCACTCGGAGACCGAGCTTAGGTGGTGCCACCGCCTAATAGGGGCCGTACTACCGTTGGCAATAATAACTACTAGCGGTACCACTACCTGACAGGGGTGGTACCACCGCTTGACAGGGGTTTTACCACTGCCTGACAGGGGTGGTACTATAGCCCAAAACTCCTGGGAGACCGAGTCTCCTGGGCGGTGCCACTGCCAGCCAAGAATTCTAGGTTTGAATGGGCTGACCTATTCGGCCCAATTTAGGTCTTTCAAGGGCCTAATTGCCCCCTGATTAAGTTATTGGGATCACCTCCCATTCCTAACTCAATCATCATGCTAACTACAATGTTTAAGACATTAATACTGCAACTTGCTCGAGTGCGTCAATCGCTTCTTCCAACGAGCTTTTGGCGAACTTCCGACGAACATCCGACGAGCCCTCAACGATGCTCCGACGGACTTCCGGCAAACTCCTGGACTTGCGACGATCCACTTGGCGAGTTCCAACGAGCTTCTTTGGCAAGCTCTTGGACTTCTCGGATTTGTTCCTATAGAACCTCCGACGACCGTCCGGACTTCCGTCGAACTCTCGAACCCCCAACATGATCATGGTCTTAACTCTAATTCAACTCTTACTGCATGTCTTACTTCCATCATAGTTAATCCTATACACTTATCTCAACATATGAATTAGATAACAAATGACAATTGACTTCATCATCAAAATCCGAGATTCAACATCATTAAAATCGAAAAAGAACTTTCAAAAGATCGTAAAAACTATCATGCATAAGTTTGAAATATAAACTCATTAAGCATGCTTTCAAATCATCATTACATTATTAAAACATCAAACATGGTTTGATTGAACTTAAGACATCTTCAATCAAAATCGAAAAGCAATATGAAAATGAACATGATTACATATTATTAGTTCTTAAAAACATACATACGATTATTCTTATTAGGTGTACAAACATTAGATTTATATCTAACATTTTGTTATATTTTTATAAAACATGCAATTGTCATTAACATTTTCAAAATTAGCTCGAAAAAGAAAAGCATGATCCCCAATTTTTAGCATTTTTCATTACATTATTAAACATGTAATTTTTCAAGAAAAATATTTTTTCTAAACTAAATTAAAAATAACTCATAAAAAGCATTATGTAATTTTGAAATAAATTAAGGGAATTTTGGTTACCTTATCATCGAAAGCCGTTAAGGCATAGTTTGCCACTTCATCTTCATCGGTTTGTTCCTCGTCTTCATATGAGCATGATTCATCCCAAAGTGTTTCCCTCTTCTTGCATTCATAGCAAATAGTTGCATTCTTTTTGTTCTTTAATTTTTGTTGCATGAACTTTTTAAATTTCATAATGAGGAGTTTAGGTTCACCATCACTTGAGCTTATGCTTGAGTGGTCTTTGAATGTTCTAAGTCTGAAATCCTTTCTGTTCTTTGGAAGATTGTTCTCAAGTTTGTTTTGTGCATTGTGCACCATTTCATATGTCATCAATGAACCAAAAAGTTCTTTAAATGAAATTATTAAGATCTTTTTCCTCTTGTATTACGGTTACTTTCAGATCCCAACTTTTATTAAGAGAACGTAAAATTTTGTTTACAAGTTCAAAATCCGAAAAACTTTTACTAAGTGTTTTTAAACTATTGATGATATCTATGAAACATATGTACATATCAA
Source organism: Musa balbisiana (assembly GCA_004837865.1). NCBI lineage: Eukaryota > Viridiplantae > Streptophyta > Magnoliopsida > Zingiberales > Musaceae > Musa > Musa balbisiana. Next base: position 13,794,499 of record CM017190.1, on the reverse strand, counting down.
CAACGGTTTCGCTTGGTTTCATATGAAAAAGTTCAAAATCATGCATTAAAAGATTTATCTTAAAATCTTTTACTCTACTAGTGCCTTCGTGTGTGATTTCAAAAGTGTGCCAAATGTCGAAAGCCATTTTGCATATAGAAATTCAATTGAATTCATTTTTGTCCAAGGCGCAAAATAGAGCATTCATAGCTTTAGCATTTTTAAAAAAAGTTCTTTTCTCCAAATCATTCCATTCATTCATTGGAGTAGAAGACTTTTGAAATCCGTTTTCAATGATATTCCATAAGTTTAAATCCATAGAAAGTGTAGTCCGTCCCGTTGAACATGAAAGGACAAACAATAGAAAAACCCTCTTGAAATCCAAAAAGAGCCATTTCTCTTGGTTGTTAAACTAAATGAGAAATAACAAGACTATGATACTAATTATTAGGAAAGTAGTCGGCACTAAGAGGGGGGGTGAATTAGTGTAGTGGTAGAATATGTCGGTTCTGAAAATCTTTTCGTATGATAAAAATCGAACTCAGAAATGCTTAACTTGAAAGCATGCTCATAAATGTATTGAAGGTAGTAAGCAAGTAAAATGGTTTGCAATAAAGTAAATTGCTCAAGACGAAATGCAAATTAGATTTTAGAGTGGTTCGGTCGTCGTGACCTACATCCATTTCGCCGATTCCTCTTCCGTCGAAGCCACCGGCATCCACTATCGATCTTCCTTTAATAGGCGAAGATCAACCTCCTTCTTACACCCCTCTTCTCCTTTTTGTAGGTTTAGGATACAACCATTACAAGCACTCACTCTTCTCTCAAACTTTTCTAACACCTAGACTAGAAGAGGAGGATTCTCACAAGAGATTACAATAGCGTTTTTCCCTTTTCAAATTCTCTATGCTTGTATATATTAACCAGGGATGAGAGGAGTATTTATAGGCCTCAAGTTGATTCAAACTTGAAGCCTAAAAATTTTTCATCCTGGGTTTCCTAGGTACGGGCGGTACCACCGCTAGTGTCAATTTGAACTGGGCGGTACCACCACTTGACATTAGGCGATACCACTGCCCAGACCGGCGGTATCACCGCCTGTAGCCTCTCGGAGGCTATGTCTGGGTGGTCCCACCACTTGACATAGTCTCGAAGATTGTGCCATGACGGTGCCACCTATTGGGTTACTATTTGGGCCTTTCATTAGGCCCAACACAGTCCTTACATGGGCCCAACAAGCCGTTAATTGGGTTGACCCAATTTCAATCTCAATTATGTGCTAACTACGAAATCTAAGATGTTTACTAAGCTAAACAAGTCTATAAGTCTAGATTTTTCCGATGAGCTTTTGTCGATCTTTCGACGAATTTCTAACGATTTCTTGGCAATGTTCCAACGGACTCCTGGCAAGCTCCTGGACTTCACGGTCAATTCCGGTATACCTTCTGATGAACGTCTGAACTTCCGTCAAACTCTCGAACTCCCAACGAAATTACGTTCTTGACTCTAGGACTTCATTTTGCTTTATACCTTGCTATCATAGTTAATCCTGTACATATAAAACACACTCCAATCTAGACAATTATTACAAAGCATGAATCATATTGTCCAGTATGTCATTGGTCCATCGACGCTTTATCCGATTCTTCGGCGCATCGTCCTCTCTAGCGGCCTATTAACCAATCGGCTAGTTGACCTCTGTAACTCCGATATCCTTAGCGCAATATCCTCTCTTCTTTGCCCGAAGCCTTCTATCGATACATCGACCGTTCCTCCGGCTCGATGTCCAATCTTTGACATATTTTCCTCCGGCCCAACATGATTCTTCATGCTTTAATTGTCTCATCCTGATTGAAGCATCCTATGTCACTCAAAACATAAATGAAATCATAAACACTTATCAATTGGTTTCATTATCAAAATATGAGATTCAACAAATAATCCTCGTAAAGTTGGCTACCACTCCTGATGACCAATTGTGCTAGATCTAGAACCTCCAGACCTATAAGTCCAATATCAAAGAGTAGAGTACTTATATATAACATCCTTGGTGTCTTAAGTCTAAGGACCAAAGACGCTATTGGGACTACAGAATCGCTGTTTGACAATAAGGCATCATCAACCATTCAGTATTCCGTAAGTAGATCAATCAGTGAACTCATTCTCCAATGAGCACCTGTACTGTATCCCTAGTGTCCCCACACGAGCAGCTATGAGACCAGTTGCATCTATCATATGGATGGATATACAGCACACCAATCTATCTAGTTATCTCGATGTCCCTCTCGAGTAACCTATAACCTGAATTATTTAGGGCCTGTGTTTAAAGGTGAATCGGTCTCATTATCGTGAACTCATCACGATCTGATTCCTATTGCACAGATCGAAGGACATCACAATATATACATGTGTATATGCAACAATCAATATAAAGTGATAAAATGCCAAAATATAATAAACAAAAAGACTATGTCAAGTCACACGTGCCATCACTCACGTGATTGGCTTGCAAGGCACCTATGACTAGCAATCTCCCACTTGACCTAAAGCCAATCACCTATATGTCTGATCCCCATCAGGCCCCTATGACGCTCAAAGACAATATGAGACAATGACTTTGTTTGTGGATCTGTGATGTTATCTTTGGATGGAACTCTTTCTACCACTACATCTCCTTAGATCACGATCTCTCTAATCAGGTGGAAACTCCTCAAAACATGCTTAAACTTCTGATGAGAACTGGGTTCCTTCGCTTGAGTAATCGCCCCATTATTATCGCAATATAAGAGAATCGGCTCCTCGCTGCCTGGCATGACTCTGAGATCTATGATGAACTTCTTCATCCAGACTCCCTCCTTTGCTACGTCTACTACAATAATGTACTCCGCCTTTGTGGTCGAGTCAGCACTAGTATCTTGCTTGGAACTCTTCCAGCATATTGCTCCTCCATTCAAGGTATACGCATACCTTGAATTCGACTTGCTATCATCGACATCATATTGAAAACTCGAGTCCGTGTTGCCTTCTACCATGAGGCTACTACCTCCATATACCAGTAAAAGATCATTCGTCCTTCTTAAGTACTTAAGGATACACTTTACTACTTTCCAGTGCGCCAAGCTTGGATCCGCTTGATACCTGCTTGTGACACTCAGAGCATGCGCTATATTAGGCCTGGTATAGAGTGTTGAATCTGGGATTTTGATGATGAAACCAATCAATATGTGTTTATATTTTAATCTGTATTTTGAGTGATGCAAGATGCTTCGATCAGGATACGACAATTAAAGCAGAAAAAATCATGTTGTGTTAGGGGAAAACATGTTAGAAGATTGGATGTCGGGCCGGAGGAACGATCGACGTATCGACATAAGGCTTTGGGCCGTGGATTCAAGCATCGGACCAAGAAGAGTGGATATTGCGCCAAGGATATCGAAGTTGTAGAGTCAACTAGCTGATTGGGCAATATGCCATAATAAAGGATGATGTGCTGAAGAATTGGACGAAGCATCGAGGGACCAATGACATACTGGACAATATGATTAATGCTTAGTATTAATTGTCTAGATCGAAGTATGTTTTACATGTGAAGGATTAACTATAAAAGCAAGGCATAAAGCAAACTGAAGCCCTAGAGTCAAGATCGAGATCACGTTGGGAGTTCGAGAGTTCGTCGGAAGTTCGAACATTCATCGAAAGTTCTAGAGGAACCAACCGAGAAGTCTCGTAGCTTGCCAAAGAAGCTCGTCGGAACTCTCCAAGAAGATCGTCGTGAAGTCCAGGAGCATGCCGGGAGTTTGCTGGAGCATCATCGAGGGTTCGTCGGATGTTCGCCGGAAGTTCGTCGAAAGCTCACCGAAAGAATAGACATAGAGACTTGTTTAGCTTAGCAAACGTCTTAGGATTTCGTAGTTAGCACATAATTGGGCTTGGATTTAGGCCAACCCAATTAGGGGCTAGCTAGGCCCATGTAAGAACTGTGTTAGGCCCAATAATAAGCCCAAATAGTGCCTCAAGAAGTCTCACCATCATGGCACAATATTCGAGACTATCTCAAGTGGTGGTACCGCCAATCAGGGTGGTGATACCACCCAGCACTGGCCCCTAGGTGGTGGTACCACCCAGAACAGTGTCAGTCAAACTAACACTAGGCGGTGATACCGCCCGTGCCCGGGGAACCCAGGATGAGATGATTTTAGGCTCCAAGTTTGAATCAACTTGAAGCCTATAAATACCCCTCTCATCCCTAGGTAAAATATACAAGTATTGAGAGAAAAAAAGTATAGAAACACTGCTGCAATCTTGTGTGAGCTCCTATCAAAGTTCTAAGTGTTAGAATAGATTGAGAGAGGAGTGAGTGGGGGTGTAAGGATTATCTCTTAAACCCGATAAAAGGAGAATTGAGTTGTAAAAGGTGATTGGCCTTTGCCTATTGAAGGAAGGCCTCTAGTGGACGTCAGTGACCTCGTCAGAGGAGGAAGCCAAAAGTGGATGTAGGTCAAGATTGACCGAACCACACTAAATCTCGGTTTGCATTTACTTTCTGCTCTTTATCTTAACTACAAACTGCCTTCATTGCTTTATATCAACTATAATTTCGTATGCTCTCAACTTAAAGATCTTTCCAAAACAGTTTTCATCAAAATCAGATTTTATTGTATGAAAGCCTTTTTAACCAACGAAAGTTTTCCGCTACACTAATTCACCACCACCCCCCCCCCCCCCCCCCATCTTATTGCTCTTGATCCTAACAATTGGTATCAGAGCCATGGTTTTCTATTTTGGTTTAACACCCAAATAGATATGGCTCTTTTCGGCTTTCAAGAGGGTCACTCTCTCATTCGTCCTCCCTTTTTCAATGGGACAGACTACACTTATTGGAAAACTCGAATGAGAGTTTTCTTGCTTCCATTGAATCTCGATTTATGGCATATAGTCGAATTCAGTTTTCAAATGTCTTCTCTTCCAATGAACCATTGGAATGATTTAGAGAAGAAGACGTTTTCTCTAAATGCTAGAGCTATAAATGCTCTATTTTGCGCCTTAGTAAAATAGAGTTTAATCGGGTTTCTTTGTGCGAAACGGCTTTTGATATTTGGCACACTCTTGAAATCACATATGAAGGTACAAGTAGTGTAAAAGATTCTAAAGTAAATTTTTTGATGCACGATTTTGAGATGTTTTGTATGGAACCAAGAGAGACTATTGGAGATATGTACACCCGTTTTATGGATGTCGTCAATAGTCTAAAAGCACTTGGTAAAAGTTTTTCGAACTTTGAACTCGTTAACAAGATCTTAAGATCACTTTCTAATACTTGGGAATCGAAAGTAACGACAATATAAGAAACAAAAGATTTAAATATTTTTCCACTTGAAAAACTTATCGGTTCATTGATGACATATAAAATGGTGCACAATGCATATAATGAATATGATGAACAAAACTACCTTCCAAAGAACAAGAAGGATTTGTGACATAGAACATTTGAAGACCACTCGAGCATAAGCTCAAGTGATTGTGAACTTGAACTTATTAAGAAATTTAAAAAGTTAATGAAACAAAAATTTACGAATAAAAAGAATGGAACTACTTGCTTTGAATGCAAGGAGAACAAAAATTGGGATGAATCGAGCTCCTCCGAAGACGAGGAGAAAATCAAGAAAGGCGAGGTGGCAAACTACGCCTTAACTGCTTTCAATGATGAGGTAATCGAAATCCCCCTAATTTACTTTGAAATTATATAATGCTTTTCATGATGCATTTTTTTTGTAATTTAGTTTTGAATTAATTTTCTTGAAAATTAAATGTTTAAAAATGAAAATGCAAAAATATGATCATGCTCGTAATGATAATGAAAATTACATGTTTTATGTTAATGCAATAAAATGTTAGATATAAATCTAATGATTGCACAACTAGTAAGATTAATCTTATGTATGTGCTTGAAAGCAAGAATGTGTATTTTGATGATTTCTATATTGCTTTTCAATGACGATGCATGGCTTTTGTATGGAATACTTGATATTTTTTATGAACCTTGTCTTTGTTTTTCAAATATGATGTATGGTTTTGACATAAGAACAAAAATTTGAGCATGCTAATATAAAGTCAATCATATAAATTAAAACTAAAGAAGTTTTAGATATCTATAAGAATCATTCAAAATTATGTTCAATGAAACATTGCTTGATGTTGTAATGAAAATATTAAAGTTTTGATACCAAGATTTGACGATTTTATGCATGAGATTTTTGAAGTTATACATGATGATTTTTGTGAGTTATTGGTCTTGATGGTTTTTATGATGAAATTCATTTTTCGGTTTTAAACATTGTTGCATGGATTTGGCATAAAAGAAAAGAACATGCATGTATGAAATCAATCAATAAGTTGAAACAAAAAGAGGAAAGTATTTTTCTTGAAAACTTCTCAAATCCCTACCTTATCAATTTTTCACTAAGATAGTGATAAAGTCATTTATGCCATTTTGAATCTCTTGAAAGTAATATTGATGATTTCATGTTTTGAAATTGAATGAATTTTGTCTATGTCATGATCTTGATTTTTTGAAATTATAACTTGGGATTTTTCTCTCATATGAATAAAGATCTTTTGCTATTTGATCTCCTTTGATTCTTCTTGATATATATTAAAAAGAAGCATTATTGAAATCATGATCTTGAATTCTCGGAATCGAAACTTGATTTTTTTATGTGAATCAAGATCCCTCACTTTTTATTCTCGAATGATTTTCTACATTTTATTAAAAAATTATTTATCAAAATGAATCATGTCATTTAGTATTCATGACTTAATCCTTCATGATCTTTGATATTTTATTATGATGGAAGGATGTAATGTAATTTGATAAATTGATACCATTATGATATGAAATATTTATGATTTAAAATGTTGCATGCAATACTTATGCTTTCTATGATGTATTGCATATGATGTGAATCATTATTGCTTTGATTTGAATTCAAGGTTTATCTCAATTATGGTATTTTAAAATAAGAATGATTACTTACCCTTGTCATGATTTGAAGATTGTAGTAAAGGGAAATGAATTGCACTATTGTATTGTTCTTCCCTTGCTTTTGACAATGACAAAGGGGGAGATAACATTTGCTAGTTTGCATACTTCAAGAAGAAGCAAAATTTTGCTAGCTTGCACTTTGCTAAGGAAGCAAAAATGGCTCATCTCAAAAGAGAAGCAAAGAATGCTAACTTACATATTTCAAGAAGCAAGAGTTGCTTTCTTGAACATCTCAAATATTGCTAGCTTACATTATTAGAAAACGATGTAAAAATTTGCTAGCTTGCATGATGTTGAACTTACTATCTTGAACATCACCAAGACATGCTATCTTGCCTATCTCAAGAAGTAAAACATGCTAAACTTGCACATATAGCAAAATTTACAAACTTGCAAAACTCAATTTTTTGCTAGCTTGCATGATAATAAAACATGAGAGTTTTTTTATGCAATGATTTGAACTTGTATGTCCAAACATACAATGATTTGAAACACTTGTATGCAATGATTTGAACTTATATCTCAAACCCTTGATAGTTGGAACTTCTCTTTTTTGTTGATGACAAAGGGGGAGAAGTATGTTGATATCATGCATGATTTGATCATGACATTTTGCTTGGATTTTTGAATCCAAGAGTTTCTATCAATAAAGCATATTGATAGGGGGAGTTTGTTTAAACTCTGGGAGTTAAGTTTAACTCCGTCATCGACTGGTTGTCATCATCAAAAAGGGAGAGATTGTTGAATATCGAATTTTGGTGATAAAACCAATCGATATGTGTTTATGTTTTAATTTGCGTTCTGAGTGACGTAGGATGCTTCGATCAGGATGAGACAATTAAAGTAGGAACAATCATGTTATGCCGGGGGAAAACATGTCAGAAGATTGGACGTTGGGCCAGAGAAACGATCGACGTATCGATAGAAGGCTTCGGGCATCAGGCCAAGAAGAGTGGATATTGCACCAAGGATATCGGAGATGCGGAGTCAATTGGCCAATTGGGCAATAGGCTACAAGAGAGGACGATGTGTCGAAGAATCAAACGAAGTGTCGAGAAACCAATGATATGCCGAACAACGTAATTAATTCTTAGTATTAATTGTCTAGATCAAAGTATGTTTTATATGTGTAGGAATAACTACGATAGCAAGGCATGAAACAAAATGAAGTCCCAGAGTCAAGATCGAGATCACGTTGGGAGTTCGAGAGTTCGTCGGAAGTCTGGACCTTCATCAGAAGTTTTGGAGGAACCAGCTGAGAAGTATCGGAGCTTGCTAGAGAAGCTCATCGGAACTCGCCAAGAAGATCGTCGTGAAGTCCAGGAGCTTGCCGGGAGTCTGCTAGAGTATCGCCGAGGGTTTATCGGATGTTCGTCGGAAGTTTGCCGGAAGCTCGCCGAAAGAATAGACATAGGGACTTGTTTAGCTTAGCAAATGTCTTAGGATTTCATAGTTAGCACATAATTAGGATTGAATTTGGGCCAACCCAATAAGGGGCCTGCTAAGCCCATGTAAGAACTATGTTGGGCCCAATAAGAAGCCCAAACAGTGCCCTAAGAAGTCTCACCGTCGCGGCATAGTCTTTGAGACTGTGTCAGGCGGTGGTACCGCCGAGCATTGGCCCCAGGTGGTGGTACAGCCCAGGACAGTGTTAGTCAAACTAACATTGGGCGGTGGTACCACCTGTACCCAGGGAACCCAGGATGAGATGTTTTTAGGCTCCAAGTTTGAATCAACTTAAAGCCTATAAATACCCATCTCATCCCTGGGTAAAATATACAAGTATTGAGAGCAAAAAAGTATAGAAATACTGCTACAATCTTATGTGAGCTCCTCTCAAAGTTCTAAGTGTTAGAATAGATTGAGAGAGGAGTGAGCGGGGGGGTGTAAGGATTATCTCCTAAACTCGGTAAAAGGAGAATTGAGTTGTAAAAGGTGATTGGCCTTCGCCTATTGAAGGAAAGCCTCTAGTGAATGTCGATGACCTCGTCGGAGGAGGAAGCCAAAAGTGGATGTAGGTCAAGATTGACTAAACCACTCTAAATCTCGGTTTGCATTTACTTTCTGCTCTTTATCTTAATTGCAAACTACCTTTCTTCATTACTTTACATCAACTATACTTCTGTATGCTCTCAACTTAAAGATCTTTCCAAAATGGTTTTCATCGAAATCATATTTTATCGTATGAAAGCCTTTTTAACCGACGAAAGTTTTTCGCTGCACTAATTCACCCCCCCCCCCCCCCCCCTCTTAGTGCTCTTGATCCTAACATATAGCATGACATACATAATAGACCTTATTACTGAGGTGTAATATCCCTCACTTTTGAAATTTATTGATTTATTGTAAATCGGAGGACATATAGGTAAATATAAAAATTTCAAGGACTAAATTGTTAAGTTGTAAAAGAAAGAAAAAAAAAGAAAAAGAAAAAAAAAGAAAAAAAAAACCGAAAAGCTCGGTCTTATCCCACCGCCTCCCACGCTCTCTGTTTCCCATGGGAAACAGAGAGAGGAGCTGGGGGCGTTGGGGAAGAAGAAGAGAAGAAGTAGAGAAGGAGGGAAGAAGAGGAGAAAAGGAGGAGAAAAAGAAGAGAAGGAGAAGGGAAGAAGGAGAAAAGGAGAAGAAGAGGAGAAGAAGAGAAGAAGAAGAGGGAGGAGGTGGTTGCGGCACCTCTGTTTCCCGTAGGGGGAAACAGAGGAGAGGAGGTGCTGTCCGTCAGAGAGGAGAAGGGAAGAAGAGAAGAGGGAGAAGAGAGGGAAGAGGGAGATGAGAGAGAGGCAACTGCAGCAGGTAGGGCTGCAGCACCTCTATTTCCCGTAGGTGGAAACAGAGGAGAGGATGTGTGGGGCATCGGGGAGGAGAAGGGAAGAAGAAGAAGAAGAAGAAGAAGAAGAAGAAGAAGAAGAGAGGAAGAGAGGAAGGAGAGCTGTGGCTGCGGCTGTAGCAGCCGTGGCTGGGAAAGAAGAAGAGGAAGGAAGAAGGGGAGAGGGAGAGGAGAGAGTGGTAGCTGCAATAGAGAGAGCTGCAGCACCTCTGTTTCCTGCAGGAGGAAACAGAGGAGAGGAGGCACTGTGGGTCGAGGAGGAGAAGAGAAGAAGGGGAGGAGAGGAAGAAGAGAAGGGGGCTGCGGCTGCGGCGATGGCAGCTGCAGCTAGAAGAGAAGAATGAGTGGAAGAAGAGGCTACGGCTGTGGTGGCTACGGCCATGGCTGCGGCTGTGACTGCAGCGATTTCAGATGGGAAAGAAGACAAGGAAAAGAAGAAGAAGAGGGAGAAAAGAGGGAAGAAGAGGAAGAGGGGAAGGTGGCTGCGGCTGCGGCTGCGGTTACGACTGTGGCAATGGCAGCGGCGGCGGTTGCGGCTACGATTGTGGCTGCGGCAGCGTTAGCGGTGCGGTTGCGGCAGCAGCGTTGCTGCAGCAGCGGTGTGGCAATGGCAGCAACAGCGACAATGGTTGCAGCAGTGGCGGTGGCTGCGGCAGTTGTGTTTGGGGAAGAAGAAAAAAAAAAAGGAGAATGAGAGAAAGGAGAAAAGGAAGTAGTGTAGTGGCAGCGGCAGAGGCAGCAGTGTGGCTGCGGTAGCGGCGGTGGCTGCGGCAGCTGTGTTTGGGAAAGAAAAAGAAGGAATGAGAGAAGGGAGATAGGAAGTAGCGGCGGTGGCTACGGCTGCGGCTGCGACTGCGACCGTGGCTGTAGCTGCAGTTGTGACTATGGTTATGGCATGGCAACTGCAGTTGGGAAAAAGAAGATAGTTGCTTAAAACAAAACAAGGAGAGGACATGAAGGAAAAAGTAGAAAAAGGATTCAGGCGTACACCTTCGGATCTTCGGATCAAAATCTACGAAAGGCATGTGTTTCAATCTTTTCCAGTGTTTCGATCTTTTTTATTGCAAGTGTTCTGATTATTCCTATTGCAAGTGTCATGATCTTTCCTTATTGTAATTTTATCTCTGCATTTGCCTTGAATATGAAAACTTTGAATTGTTCTAGCCTTGCATTTGATATGTCTCCTGTTTAGACGTAATGATTTGAATCTGTGAAACTTCCGAGATTCTAACCTTTCTACCTTGTTATGGTTATGACTTTATGCACTGACCTCTAATTTAGATAAAACTTGTTTGATCTGAATAAAGACTCATAAAGCTTTCTTTTGATAGCTTATTTTAAGAATTCAGAGTAAGTTTGTCTGCCCAAACTTCTGTTTCAAATGAGCCTAAAGATTCTGATAAGCAGGGTTCGTAATTTCTGACCTTTTGATACTAAACTACCTATAAGTCCCTGTTGGAAACTCTGATTTATTCAAAACTTATTTTATTGGAAACTAGACTCATAGATCTTTCTTTTGATACCTAGATTGAAAGATTTAGAGTCCAAATTCCTACCCAGTTATTTATTGAATCCGACCCTATGAATTCTGCAAAATAGTGATTTTGCTTTCTGACCTTTGGTTACTAAATCAATTGTAACTCTTTATTGCAAACTTCGATTCATACGAAACTTGTTTTATCTAAAAATAGATTGAAATATCTTTTCACAGTAGCTTTCTTGAGTATGTTGGAGCACCATTGATAGTTTGAATCATTTGTTTAATGTGCCTCCCAAATTCTGTTAGAAATCGAGCTTTGGTCGATTTTGCATATCTGGTTTCATTTCCTTTGGAAATTGATTTCATTTAGCTTTCTTCTTCAATTGAGCTTTATAATATTGCTTTGAATTCTTATATTCTCTTGTCCTTAAATTATTTGCATTCTTGAAAACTATTGTATAACATTTATGCTATATCTTATTGACTCATATAGGCACATGTATATCCCATTGTTTCGAATTTGCTTTCGATGGGTGCCTATTCCAGTTTAATTCCTTTGGACACTGAATTCATCTAACCTTCTTATTTGAATTGAGCTATATATGATTGTTTGGGGATCCGTGTGTACTCTTGCTTTCATATCCTTTCGAATCTGAATACACTTGTGAAAGATTATGCTTGCATCGTATTGACTCATAAAGGCACATGTACATTTTGTTGTTCCACGTGTGCTTCCTATATGTGCTATTTATTGTTCATACTATCCTTTTATACTCTGGTGCTTGTGGGATATTGTGAACCTTTGCCAGAAATGGTAAAGGGAGTTATGCATAGAGCCCGCGATGCTCTGTCGGCCCCATTGACTTCAATCAGACGTGGGTGGATGGAGCTCCCAGACATGGGAGACTATTGATTGGTGGTCATCCTGAAATGGATGAATCATATTATGTATGTGGTCCCACTTCACCTTCTATGTGTTTGATATGACATTCAGAGCTTTGGTTATATGTTTCTATATGTGCTCTGGATAAGAATGATATAAATGCAACGTCAAATTCGACGTTTGAGCTTCTATTTCGTATTTGTTCTTTGATACGTTCCAAAATGGTTCATATGTCATTGTTATGCTTTGAAATACTTCAGGTACCATGGACATGTTCCAAAATATTTCCTTTGTTATTGATATGCTCCGAAACATTTCATATGCCATTGATATACTTCGAAATGTTTCATCTGCTATTGTTATGCTCTGAAATGTTTCATATGTCATTGATATGCTCCGGAACATTTCTTACGCTATTGATATGCTCCAATTACTCTGTACTCCATTTGTTATGAACTAAATGAGTTTTGAATGACATGATATTTGCGATTATGTATCTAATAATATGTTTCCCTGAGAGTTCTTGTATTATGTCTTGCATTATAATATCTTACTTGTTTGAAACCATTCCTTTTGTTCTGAATATGCTTTGTCACTTGCTGAGCTGTTTTTAGCTCACTCCGTTGTTATATAAATCTTTCAGGTCAGCTTGTCACTCTTTGAGATGTTTGAATTGGGCTGAGGTAGTGGAGAGCTATTCAGAATTGTGGGCAAGTTATATTGGTGGATATATTGTGGTTATTATTGTATAAGTGCATTTTGTATGTAATGAAACGTTATCGATGAATCTGAATTGATACGTTGTGTAAAAGTGTTAAAAGATCTCTTATTTGAAATTTCAGAATGTTGAGTTTAGTTTACAATGATATGAATTGGTGGTAAATGGTTGGAACTTTGATTGTATAAATTACTTAGCTTGTGGATTTATAAGTGTTGTTAATATTTTGCTAAGTTGGTTTAGGTTTCATAAATGTGAATTATCAAGTGATGTAATATATGATTATAAATTACACAGGTTTTATAGATGTGAATTTGATTGAATGTTTTTCAGTGTCCTCAAATGTTAGTTTGGATCCTGGATTGATTTGTGATGATGAAATTTTAATATTATTGATATAATTTGAGGGGCGTGACAGAGGTGGTATCAGAGCATTGTTTAAGGATCACTGAAATATTTGATATGTTAACGTGAAAAATATATTGAGGTCTAGTGAACTATAGTGATCAGTGGAAATTTTCTTTGAGGGCGTTTTAGGAATCTAGGATGACGAGGACATTGGTCCTCCTACTTCATTTGTTTCTGATTAATTAAGAGGGATGAAAGGGTTGAACGAGGATATTAAATCAGAGTGGCGCAGCGAAAGCATGGTGAACCTAATTTCATTGGTGGTAGAAAAATGGATGATGCAAATAGAGAAGATATTTGATGTACGAAATTGTTCTGATGATCAAAAGATTTCTTTTGCCACCTTATATTGGAAGTATAGGCTTATTATTAAAGGGAACAATGAAAAGAATTTTTGAAGATAAATGGCAAGAATGACAAGGATAAGTTTACCAATAAAAATATGATTGGAAATGAATCAGAAAGTGATAACAGGAAGGTTAAGACATTTGGATTTGAAAAGGGAAGTCACCATAAAAGGCTCGATCACGTGTGAATTGCAAGTTAAATTATGAAACAAGTTTGTGTTTATGGGTGACTAGAGTCTATTTTGCTTGTGGAAAATTGGATCATAAAATAAAAGACTGCCCTTTAAACAAGAAGAAAGAGTCACTGCCTCCTAAATCATCAGCCCATGTCAGAGTGTATGTTATCACTGAATATGATTCTAAAACTTATGAATTAGTGGTCGAAGGTATTATTCATGTTTATGAAAGAATGCAAATATTTGTTTGACCATGGGTCTCATCTACGATTTGATTCGTAATATTTTACTTATCACTTGGGTATTCAACCTAGACCACTGCATTATGTGCTATATGTAAATACGATCATTGGAGATTCTTTGATAACGGACTTGAATCTGGTCCTCTTGTCTGATTTTTATTGGAGAACTTAAAATTTTACTGATTTAGTTCTCCTAGAGATTTAGAGTTTGGATATTATACTTGGTATGGATTGGCTATCTTCATATCATACCAATATGGATGGTTAGATAACAAATTATCACTTTTTGTATATTAGATCTACCCATCTTTTATTTTGAGAGTATTGGACACGATTTACCTCCTTGCCTAATGTATCCTTGGATGATTTCCTCGGATTACCTTCAAACATGACTTTGCTTTTGATTGACTCTTGGGACAATCCCAATATCTAAGTCTCTCTATAGAATGACATCATCTGAGTAAGTAGAATTGAAAAAGCAACTACAAAGATTATTAAATAAGGATTTTATTTGGTCTAATATTTTATCATGGAATGCTCCAATATTAGTAAAAAAAGGTGGATGGAACATTGAGGCTTTACATTAATTATAGACAATTGAATCAGGTGACCAAAAAAAAAAAAAACTGAGTATCCTCTTAAGTAATGACTTGTTTAATCAATTAAACAGTGCATAAGTACTTTCCAAGATTGATCGGAAATCGGGTTACCATTTATTGAAGATCAAGGAGGAGGATATTTTTAATCACTCTTGGATGAGGGTGTAATTGAATTGTATTCTATTGATAAAACCACTTGGGGGATGAAGAAGAAAATGAATAAAACATATCATTATCTTGTCATCGATTGAGGTATAACCAATTTAGAGGACTAAATTTTCTTTTAAGGGGGGGAGAGTGTAATATCCCTCACTTTTGAAATTTATTGATTTATTGTAAATCGGAGGACATATAGGTAAATACAAAAATTTCAAGGACTAAATTGTTAAGTTGCAAAAAAGAAAAGAAAAAAAAAAAACCGCCTCCCACGCTCTCTATTTCCCATGGGAAACAGATAGAGGAGCTGGGGGCGTTGGGGAAGAAGAAGAGAAGAAGCAGAGAAGGAGGGAAGAAGAGGAGAAAGGAGGAGAAGAAGAAGAGGAGGAGAAGGGAAGAAGGAGAAAAGGAGAAGAAGAGGAGAAGAAGAGGAGGGAGGAGGTGGCTGCGGCACCTCTGTTTCCTGCAGGGGGAAACAGAGGAGAGGAGGCGCTGTTCGTCGGGGAGGAGAAGGGAAGAAGAGAAGAGGGAGAAGAGAGGGAAGAGGGAGATGAGAGAGAGGCAGCTGCAGCAGGTAGGGCTGTAGCAACTCTGTTTCCCGTAGGTGGAAACAGAGGAGAGGATGTGTGGGGCGTCGGGAAGAAGAAGAAGAAGAAGAAGAAGAAGAAGAAGAAGAAGAAGAAGAGAGGAAGGAGAGCTGTGGCTGCGGCTATAGCAGCCGTGGCTGGGAAAGAAGAAGACGAAGGAAGAAGGGAAGAGGGAGAGGAGAGAGTGGTAGCTGCAGCAGAGAGAGCTGCAGCATCTCTGTTTCCTGTAGGAGGAAACAGAGGAGAGGAGGCACTGTGCGTCGAGGAGGAGAAGAGAAGAAGGGGAGGAGAGGAAGAAGAGAAGGGGGCTGTGGCTGCGGCGATGGCAGCTATAGCTAGAAGAGAAGAATGAGTGGAAGAAGAGGCTACGGCTATGGTGGCTACGGCCGTGGCTACGGCTGTGGTGGCTACGGCCGTGGCTGCGGCTGTGACTGCAGTGATTTCAGATGGGAAAGAAGACAAGGAAAAAAAGAAGAAGAGGGAGAAAAGAGGGAAGAAGAGGAAGAGGGGAAGGTGGCTGCGGCTGCGGCTGTGGTTGCGACTGTGGCAATGGCAGCGGCGGCGGTTGCGGCTACGATTGTGGCTGCGGCAGCGTTAGCGGTGCGGTAGCAGCAGCAGCGTGGCTGCGGCAGCGGTGTGGCTACGATAGCAACAGCGACAGTGGTTGCAGTAGTGGCGGTGGCTGCGGCAGTTGTGTTTGGGGAAGAAGGAAAAAAAAAAAGGAGAATGAGAGAAAGGAGAAAAGGAAGTAGTGTAGTGGCAGTGGCAGAGGCAGCAACGTGGCTGCGGTAGCGGCGGTGGCTGCGGCAGCTGTGTTTGGGAAAGAAAAAGAAGGAATGAGAGAAGGGAGATAGGATAGGAAGTAGCGGCGGTGGCTGCGGCTGCGGCTGCGACTGCGACCGTGGCTGTAGCTGCAGTTGTGACTATGGCATGGCAACTGCGGTTGGGAAAAAGAAGATAGTTGCTTAAAACAAAACAAGGAGAGGACATGAAGGAAAAAATAGAAAAAGGATTCGGGCGTACACCTTCGGATCTTCGGATCAAAATCTACGAAAGGCAAGTGTTTCAATCTTTTCCAGTGTTTCGATCCTTTTTATTGCAAGTGTTCCGATTATTCCTATTGCAAGTGTCATGATCTTTCCTTATTGTAATTTTATCTCTGCATTTGCCTTGAATATGAAAACTTTGAATTGTTCTAGCCTTGCATTTGATATGTCTCCTGTTTAGACATAATGATTTGAATTTGTGAAACATCCGAGATTCTAACCTTTCTACCTTGTTATGGTTATGACTTTATGCACTGACCTCTGATTTAGATAAAACTTGTTTGATCTGAATAAAGACTCATAAAGCTTTCTTTTGATAGCTTATTTTAAGAATTTAGAGTAAGTTTGTCTGCCCAAACTTCTGTTTCAAATGAGCCTACAAATTCTGATAAGCAGGGATCGTAATTTATGACCTTTCGATACTAAACTACCTATAAGTCCCTGTTGGAAACTCTGATTTATTCAAAACCTATTTCGGAACCTAGACTCATAGATCTTTCTTTTGATACCTGGATTGAAAGATTTAGAGTCCAAATGCCTACCCAGTTATTTATTGAAACCGACCCTATGAATTCTGCAAAACAGTGATTTTGCTTTCTGACCTTTGGTTACTAAATCAATTGTAACTCTTTGTTGCAAACTTCGATTCATACGAAACTTGTTTTATCTGAAAATAGATTGAAATATATTTTCACAGTAGCTTTCTTGAGTATGTTAGAGCACCATTGATAGTTTGAATCATTTGTTTAACGTTCCTCCCGAATTTTGTCAGAAATCGAGCTTTGGTCGATTTTGCATATCTGGTTTCGTTTCCTTTGGAAATTGATTTCATTTAGCTTTCTTCTTCAATTGAGCTTTATAATATTGCTTTGAATTTTTATATTCTCTTGTCCTTAAATTATTTGCATTCTTGAAAACTATTGTATAACATTTATGCTATATCTTATTGACTCATATAGGCACATGTATATCCCATTGTTTTGAATTTGCTTTCGATGGGTGCCTATTCCAGTTTAATTCCTTTGGACACTGAATTCATCTAACCTTCTTATTTGAATTGAGCTATATATGATTGTTTAGGGATCCGTGTGTACTCTTGCTTTCATATCCTTTCGAATCTGAATACACTTATGAAAGATTATGCTTGCATCGTATTGACTCATAAAGGCACATGTACATTTTGTTGTTTCACGTGTGCTTCCGATATGTGCTATTTATTATTCATACTGTCCTTTTATACTCTGGTGCTTGTGGGATATTGTGAACCTTTGCCAGAAATGGTAAAGGGAGTTATGCATAGAGCCTGCGATGCTCTGCCGACCCCATTGACTTCACTCAAACGTGGGTGGATGGAGCTCCCAGACGTGGGAGACTATTGATTGGTGGTCATCCTGAAATGGATGAATCACATTATGTATGTGGTCCCACTTCACCTTCTATGTGTTTGATATGACATTCAGAGCTTTGGTTATGTGTTTCTATATGTGCTCTGGATAAGAATGATATAAATGCAACGTCAAATTCGACGTTTGAGCTTCTGTTTCGTATTTGTTCTTTGATACGTTCCGAAATGGTTCATATGTCATTGTTATGCTTTGAAATACTTCAGGTACCGTGGACATGTTCCAAAATGTTTCCTTTGTTATTGATATGCTCCGAAACATTTCATATGCCATTGATATACTTCGAAATGTTTCATCTGCTATTGTTATGCTCCGCTCCGAAATGTTTCATATGCTATTGATATGCTCCGGAACATTTCATACACTATTGATATGCTCCAATTACTCTGTACTCCATTTGTTATGAACTAAATGAGTTTTGAATGACATGATATTTACGATTCTGTATCTAATAATATGTTTCCCTGAGAGTTCTTGTATTATGTCTTGCATTATAATATCTTACTTGTTTGAAACCATTCCTTTTGTTCTGAATATGCTTTGTCACTTGCTGAGCTATTTTTAGCTCACTCCGTTGTTATATAAATCTTTCAGGTCAGCTTGTCACTCTCTGAGATGTTTGAATTGGGCTAAGGTAGTGGAGAGCTATTCAGAATTGTGGGCAAGTTATATTGGTGGATATATTGTGGTTATTATTGTATAAGTGCATTTTGTATGTAATGAAACGTTATCGATGAATCTGAATTGATGCGTTGTGTAAAAGTGTTAAAAGATCTCTTATTTGGAATTTCAGAATGTTGAGTTTAGTTTACAATGATATGAATTGGTGGTAAATGGTTGGAACTTTGATTGTATAAATTACTTAGCTTGTGGATTTATAAGTGTTGTTAATATTTTGCTAAGTTGGTTTAGGTTTCATAAATGTGAATTATCAAGTGATGTAATATATGATTATAAATTACACAGGTTTTATAGATGTGAATTTGATTGAATGTTTTTCAGTGTCCTCAAATGTTAGTTTGGATCCTGGATTGATTTGTGATGATGAAATTTTAATATTATCGATATAATTTGAGGGGCGTGACATGAGGTATAAGGTATCCTATGCATGTTTGCCCTTTCTTTAGGAGTCTTTAGGGACATACTCTTGGAAAGCAATATCTTATATCTCATCGGTATGAAACCTCTCTTAAAATTTTTCATGCCAAACCTTTTGATAATAGTATCTATGTACCTGGATTGGGACAAGCCAAGCATCCTCTTGGATCTATCTCTATAGATCTGAATCTCCAAGATATAGGATGCTTACCTTAAGTCCTTCATGGAGAAGTGTTTGGATATCGAAGTCTTTACTATAGATAGCATTCCTACAATATTTCCAATGATCAGGATGTCATTCACATATAATATCAAGAAGGTGATAGCGCTCCCACTTACCTTCCTATACACACAAGGCTTATCTTTATTCTTAACGAAGTCATAAGATCTTATTGTCTCATCAAATCTTATGTTCTAACTTTGGGAAGCTTCCTTTAGTCCATAAATTGACCTAAGCAACCTACACACTTTATGTGGGTAGTCCTTGGACAAGAATCCCTCAGGCTGTATCATATACACCTCCTCCTTGAGGTTACTATTGAGGAATGCGATTTTCATATCCATCTACCAGATCTCATAATCATAGTGTATTGCAATAGCCAATAGAATTCAAATGAATTTTAGCATGGCTATTGGTGAGAAGGTTTCATCATAGTCAAAATCATGCCTTTAATGATACCCCTTAGTCACTAGCCTTGCTTTATAGGTCTCTACCTTTCCATTTACTTTGATCTTCTTCTTGAAGATCCACTTGCAACCGATGGGTACAATACCCTCGAACGCATCAATTGTTGAATCTCAGATTTTGATGATAAAACCAATTGATAGTGTTTATCTGATCTACATTTTAAGTGACACAAGAAGCTTCGATCATGGAGAGATAATTAAAAGTAGGAAGAATCATGTTGGGCTAGAGTGGAACATGTTAAAAGATTGGATGTCGAGCCGGAAGATCGGTCGACGTATCAATAGAAGGCCTCGAGCTGTGAGATTAGGCATCAGGCCAAGAAGAGTAGAAATTGTACTAAGGAAATTGGAGTTGCAGAGGTCAATTAACCGATTGGGCAATAGGCCGCAAGAGAGGATGATGCACTGAAGAATCGGATGAGGCGTCGATGAACTAGTGACATACTAGACAACATTTGATTAGCTTTGTAATAATTATCTAAATCGAAGTAGGTTTTAAGTGTGTATGATTAACTATGATAGCAATCAAGGTATAAAGCAAAATGAAGTCCCGAAGTCAAAAATGAGATTTCATTAGGAGTTTGAGAGTTCGTCGGAAGACCGAACATTCGTCAAAAGTTCTACCAGAATTGACCAAGAAGCCTAGAAGCTTGCCAAAGAAGCTCGTCAAAACTCGCCAAGAAGATTATCATGAAGTTTAGGAGCTTGTTGGGAGTCCGTTAGAACATTATCGAGAGATCGTCGGAAGTTCGCCGGAAGATCGCCGAAAGAAACCTAGACTAACCAGACTTGATTTGCTTAGTGTATGCCTTAAAATTCATAGTTAGCACATAATTGGGTTGAAATTGGGTCAACTCAATTAGGGGACAATTAGGCCCAAGTCTAGGCTGTGTTGGGCTAAGTGAAAGGCCCAAACAATGACCCAACAAGTGGCACCGTCAGTGGCTCAATCTATGAGGCACAGTCTCCAAGACTATGTCAAGCGGTGGTACCGCCCAGTATCAGGCGATGGTACCGCTAGTCTGGGCAGTGGTATGGCCTAGTGTCAATGCTGTAGGCGATGGTATCGCCCAACACAGGCAGTGGTACCACCAATACCCCAAAAACTAGGTATGAGACTCTTTTATGCTCCAAGTTTGAATCCACTTGAGTTCTATAAATACCCTTCTCATCCCTAGTTAAAATACACAAGAATTGAGAGCAAAAAAGTAGAAAAATGCTATTGTAATCTTGTGAAAACTCCTCTCAAGCTCTAAGTGTTAGTGTGGTTTAAGAGAGGAGTAAGTGGGGGTGTAAAGGTTCTCTCCTAAACCTATCAAAAGGATAATCAAGTTGTAAGGGTAGTTGATCTTTGCCCATTGAAGGTAGACCAGTAGTAGAAGTTGATGGCCTCGACGGAGGAGGAATCTGAAATGGATGTAGGTCATAGTGACCGAGCCACTATAAATCAGTTTGCATTTCTTTTTGAGCAATTTACCTTTACTGCAAACTGCTTTACCTTCTTATTGATTTCACTATACTCTCATACTCTTTCAAGTTAATATCTTTCCAAAACGAGTTTAATTAAAATAAAATTTTAAACCGATATGATTTTTATCCGCTGCACTAATTCACCCCCCCCTCTTAGTGCTGCTCTTGATCCTAACAGTTGGTATCAGAGCTACGACTTTTCTCATTTGGTTTAACACTTGAGAGAAATGAGTCTTTTCATATTTCAAGAGGGTCACTCTATCATTCGTGCTCCCATGTTCAATGAGAAGGACTACACATATTGGAAAACTCGAATGAGAGTTTTCTTAATTTCTTTAGATTTCAATATTTGGAATATCATTGAAAACATATTTCAAAGGTCTTCTCATCCAATGAATGATTAAAAAGATTTAGAGAAGAATACTTTTTTTTTAAATGCTAGAGTTATGAATACTCTATTTTGTGCCTTAAACAAAAATGAATTCAATAGGGTTTATACTTGCGAATTGACTTTTGACATTTGGCACATACTCGAAATCACACACGAAGGCACTAGTAGAGTGAAAGACTTTGAAATAAATATTTTGATGCATGATTTTGAATTATTTTGTATAGAACCAAGTGAGACTATTGGAGACATGTACAATTGTTTTATAGATGTCGTTAATGGTCTAAAAGCTCTTGGTAAAAGTTTTTCGAATCTTGAACTTGTGAATAAAGTTTTATGATCACTTTCTAAAAATTGGGATTCAAAAGTAATGGCAAAACAAGAATTAAAGAACTTGAACCATTTTTTGATTGAAGAATTTATTAGGTCTTTGATGACCTATGAAATGACATGCAATGCACATAAAGAACTCGAGAACAACCTTCCAAAGAACAAGAAGGATTTGGCATTTAGAACTCAATATGACCACTCGAGTGAAAGCTCAAGTGATGATGACTTTAAAGTTCTCACAATAAAATTTAAAAAGTATTTAAAATAATAATCAAAAAGTAAAATTGAACTTAAAAAGAAGAAGCTACCGAAGAAAAAGAAAGTATTTAAGGCGGCTTGGGATGAATCAAGTTTATCCAAAGATGAAAAACAAACCAACAAAGGTGAGATGGCAAACTATGTCTTAATGACTTTTGATGATAAGGTAACCAAAACCCCTTTGCTTTATTTTGAAATTACTTGATGCATTTCATATGTTGTTTTTAAATTACTATATAAAATATAAAAAATAAATAAATAAATAAAAGGGGATCATGCTTTTCTTTTCCTAGCTAATTTTGAAAATAATAATGACAATTGCATGTTTTATGAAAATACAATAAAATGTAAGATTTAAATTTAATGATTAATCCTATGTATTTTTTTAAGAAAAAATAATGTGTATCTAAATTGATGATTTTCGATTTTGATTGAAAATGCTTTATGAAATCATGTTTGATGATTATGCTTAATGAGTTTATATTTCAAAATTATGCATGATGATTATTATGATTAATGGCATATTAATCTTTGTCGTAATGAAAGTTATTTTTCTATTTTAAACGTTGATGTATGTTTTGATTTGGCATAAAAAATTAGGCATGTGTGTAAGAAATCAAACCACATAAATTGAAACAACTAAAAAGGGAATGCATTTTGAAATTTTTTCTATTACTATCTTATCATTTTTCAAAAAGAGATTAATGAATCTATTTATATTTTAAATTTCTTGAAAGTGACTTTGATTATTTTGATTATTTGAATTTGAATGAGTTTTTACCTATATCGTGATTTTAATTCCTCAGAATTATAGCTTGAAATCTTTTATGAATCAAGATATCTTATTATGTGTTCTCATATTATTTAAGAGGATATTTTTTTTATGAATCATGATTTTTTTGAATTATAACTTGAGATCTTTCATTAATATATAAATCATGATCTTGACAACTTGAAATTCTTATGAATCAAGATTGTTTAATATGTTTCTTCTTTTTGCTATCCAAAAAAATCATAATTTGTCTCTTGATATTCATAATTTGTCTTCATGAATTGTATATCTCATCACCAAGTTAATATTTCTTGATATATTTCATGTGATGATTTGAAAAATGATGTACTGGGAAAAGTTTTTGCATATTAAGGGAGATAGTTTTGCTAGCTTGGATAAATTGGTGTAAAACTTACTTGATATGCTTTCAAACACTTGCATTGTTAAATGATTCTTCTCTTTGCCTATGACAAAGGGGGAGAAAATAAATGATGAATGTTTGGTACCAACAATCATGAAATGATAAATACTTATAAAAGGTTAATTTAATGTTTTGTATTAATGAATGCTTTAGAGAAATGATGAATATTTGGTATCATAATTAAAATATTGATTTAATGCATGAAGTGATAAATGCTTAAAAATTTTAATGTCTTAGTATCATATATGATATGCTTATAGTGATGATTGATTTATTTTTGGTATCATGCATGAAGCTAGGATGAAAAGTAATAGTTTGAAATTATGTATATTATATATTGAAGACTTTAAACCATATGTTGATATCATGCTTACCCAAGTAATATTGATTTGAAAATTTATTGATCTAGTATCATGCCCAACGTTATAATGATGATGACTTCGCATTTCTAACAAGAACACTTTATGGGTTAAGATTTATTTTCTTTATCTAAATCATGATCTTGATTTCTCGATATTTGATACATGAGATTTTTCTATGAATCAAGATCTTATTTTCAAACTTCCATGTTTCTTTTTATTATTTACTAAAAGGAAAAAGAATTACAACATTGTATTCTTCCCTTCTATTTGAAAATGACATAGGGGGAGCAAATTTTGCTAGCTTGCATACTTCAAGAAGAAGCAAAAAGTTGCTAGTTTGCACATCATAAAGAGAAGTAAAAAGCTTGCTCATCTCAAAAGATACAAAAATTTTGCCAGCTTTCATATACGTAAAATTTGCTAGCTTGCATGTTCCAAAATTATGTAAAACTTACTAAATTTGCTAGCTTGCAAATTGCATGGAGAAAGAATTGCTAGAAACGCAAAAATGTTAGCTTGCACATTTCAAGTAGATGCAAAAACATGCTATCTTGCATATATCAAAAGGTGTAAAAATTTTGCAAAAAAACTTGCTAGCTTACATGATGATAAATGCAATGATTTGAAATTATATCTCAAAAACTTGCTAGATGCACTTCTCATTTTTGTTGATGACAAAGGGGGACAAGATGTGATGATGAGTTGAATCATGCATGGTAGGTTGTAATATACTTTGATATTTTGATACCATGATGATACTTATAAAAATGTTCATGCATATAATGCATGCAATTCTAATGATTTTATTATGATGATATATATGATGTTGTATATGATATGAATCATGATTACTTTGATTTGAATTCAACTTGAATTCAAGGTTCTATTAATATGGCATATTGATAGGGGGAGCTAAGGTTAAATCCATTATTAATTGGTTATCATCATCAAAAAGGGGGAGATTGTTTAATCCTGAATTTTGATGATAAAACCAATTGATAGTGTTTATCTGATCTGCGTTTTGAGTGATGCAGGAAGCTTTGATTAGGGAGAGACAATTAAAAGCAGGAAGAATCATATTGAGCCAGAGTGGAACATGTTGGACGTCGAGCCGGAGGATCGGTCGACGTATCGATAGAAGGCCTCAGGCTATAAGATCAGGCATCGGGCCAAGAAGAGTGAAAATTGCACCAAGGAAATCGAAGTTATAGGGGTCAATTGGCTAATTGAGCAATATGCCGCAAGAGAGGATGATGCGCTAAAAAATCGAATGAGGCATCAATGAACCAATGACATGTCGGACAATATTTGATTAGCTTTGTAATAATTGTCTAGATCAAAGTAGGTTTTAAGTGTGTAGGATTAACAATGATAGTGATCAAGGCATAAAGCAAAATGAAGTCCCGAAATCAATAACGAGATTTCATTTGGAGTTCGAGAGTTCGTCGGAAGACTGGACGTTCGTTAGAAATTCTGTCAGAATTGATCGAGAAGTCTAAGAGCTTGCTAAAGAAGCTCGTCGGAACTCACCAAGAAGATCATCGTGAAGTCTAGGAGCTTGCTGGAAGTCCATTGAAACATTACCGAGAGATTGTCGAAAATTCACCAGAAGATCGCCGAAAGAAACATAGACTAATCGAACTTGTTTTGCTTAGTGTATGCCTTCAAATTCATAGTTAGCACATAATTAAGTTAGAATTGGGCCAATTCAATTAGGGGATAATTGGGCCAAGTGAAAGACCCAAATAGTGACCCAATAGGTGACACAATTGGTGGCTCAATCTACGAGGCATAATCTTTGAGAGTGTGTCAAGCAGTGGTACTGCCTAGTGTCAGGTGGTGGTACCGCCCAATGTTAGTGCTGTAGGCGGTGGTACCACCCAACACAAGCGGTGGTACTGCTAGTACCCCAAAACCAATGATGAGACTCTTTTAGGCTCCAAGTTTGAATCCACTTAAGGCCTATAAATATCCCTCTCATCCTTGGTTAAAATACACAAGAATTGAGAGCAAAAAAATAGAAAAATACTATTGTAATCTTGTGAGAACTCCTCTCAAGCTCTAAGTGTTAGTGTGGTTTAAGAGAGAAGTAATGGGGGTGTAAAGGTTTTCTCCTGAACGTATCAAAAGGAAAATCAAGTTGTAAGGGTAGTTGATATGCTCCCATTAAAGGAAGATCAATAGTGGAAGCCAATGACCTCGACGGAGGAGGAATCAGAAGTAGATGTAGGTCACAGTGACCAAACCACTATAAATCGGTTTGCATTTCATTTTGAGCAATTTACCTTTACTACAAACTGCTTTACCTTCTTATTGCTTTCACTATGCTCCTATACACTTTCAAGTTAATATCTTTCTGAAATAGGTTTAATCGAAACAAAATTTTGAACCGATCTGATTTTTATCCGCTGCACTAATTCACCCCCCCTCTTAGTGCTACTCTTGATTCTAACATCAACTAGGTTCCAAACCTTGTTAGAGTATATAGAATCAATCTCAGAATTCATGACTTCTTACTACTTCTCAAAGTCCATACTCATAATAGCCTCCTCGTAGGCTTGAAGATCAATATCATCTACTCTAATATATCCCATATATTTCTCGGGAGGATAAGATATTCTATCGAACCTATATAAAGTCGACACTTGTGTGTTAGGTATATGAACAGACTTGGGCTGTGGAGTAGTGCTTGAGCTAGGTTCTCCAACCTTACTCAACTCTATCATGCTCCGATTGTCTCCGCCAAGAATGTGTTCTTTCTCAAGGTGCATCATTCTCTTAGCAACAAAGACCTTTTGGTCCTCAAGCTTGTTAGCATCAAGAGCACTAAGAGGGGGGGGTGAATTAGTACAGCGAAAAACTTTCGATGATTTAAAATGATGTTCATACGATAAAAATGATTTCGGTATGAAACCGATTCGGAAATTACTTTAACATAAGATCAAGCGAAGTACAATTAAAGTAAAGCTATGGAGGCAGTTGCAGTTAAGATAAAGAAAAAAACATAAATGCAAACCGAGATTTATGGTGGTTCGGTCAATCTTGACCTACATCCACTTTTGGCTTCCTCCTCCGATGAGGTCACCGACGTCCATTTGAGGCCTTCCTTCAATAGGCGAAGGCCAACCACCATTTTACAGTTTCACTCCTTTTGACGGGCTTAGGAGACAACCCTTATAGATTTTTCACTCCTCTCTTGAATGATCAAAACTTAGAAGAAAAGAGGGAGAAGAACTTTTGCCCTTTACAACACTTTTGAGCTCTAAAAATCATAAAATAAGATCAAGCTTTTGGTGCCCTTTCATGCAGGAAAGGGTGGGGTATATATAGGCCTCAAAATGGTTTGAATTCGGAGCTCAAAAATGTCATATCCCAGATTTCCGGGGTCCTGGTAGTACTACCACCTGATAGAGCTCGAAGACCGAGCTTAAGCAATACCACCGCCTGACAGGGGCGGTACCACCGCCCAACCTCACTCGAAGACCGACCTAGGTGGTGGCACCACCTGATATGGGCGGTTCCACCACCAAGCTTTCTTGGGAGACTGAGCTCTTGGGCAATGCCACCGCCGACTAGGAAATCTGGGTACGAACGGGCTGATCCATTCGGCCCAATTTGGGTCTGTCAAGGGCCCAATTACCCCAAGATTAAGTTAATGGGATCACCTCCCATTTCTAACTTAATCATCATGCTAACTATAATATTTTTAAGACATTTACTGCAACTTGCTCCAGTGTGTCATTGCTTCTTTTGACGAGCATCCGGTGAACATCCGGCGAATATTCGATGAACCTTCGGCAATGCTCCGGCGGACTTCCGATAAACTCTTGGACTTGCGATGATCCACTTGGCGAGTTCTGACGAGCTTCTTTGGCAAGCTCCTGAACTTCTAGGATTTATTCCCGCAGAACCTCCGATGACCGTCCAGACTTTCATCGAACTCTCGAACCCCCAACGTGATCATAGTCTTGACTCCAACGCAACTCCTACTGCATGTCTTACTTTCATCATAGTTAGTCCTGCACACTTATCTCAACATATGGATTAGATAACAAATGACAATTGACTCCATCATCAAAATCCGAGATTCAACAATCTCTCCCTTTTTTATGATGACAATTAATTAGTAATGGAGTTAACCTTAACTCCCCCTATCTATATGCCATACTCAAGATAAGTCATTCTTGAATTCAAAGCCTTTGAATTCAAGAGACATATTGATAAGTTAAGATCGTTTAACCTTATCAATACTCCCATCATGATTCCAATCATGATATATCTCTCTGAAAATGATGTCAAGGCTTGACATCCATTTTCAAGTTTTACATTTCAAATGTGAATGATAGTAATGTTAGCAATTCATCATATGATAAGATATCAACATGTAAAATTGCGATGTAAGCTTTTGATATCTTAACATAACGCAAGCATTTCAAGTGTTTAGCAATCATAGCATTTCATCATATGGCAAGTTATCAATAAGTAAAATTATGATGCAAGTTCTTGATATCTTAACATGATGCAAATAATTCAAGTGTTTAGCAATCATAGCATTTCATCACATGGCAAGATATCAACATGAAAAATGGAGATGCATGTTGTTGATATCTTAACATGATGCATATATGGCATAATGCAAATATGGCAATCTAGCATTTCTATCATCAATTTACCATATATTTCGATGCAAGCTTCTTTTCATATCTTAACATAATTCAAATTCAAATATGGCACTCATAGCATTAATTCTTATATTTCTCCCCCTTTATCATCAACAAAAAGGAGAACGTTACAAGCAAATTTTAAACATAAGTGCGATAATGATTCATGCCATAACTAGGTTCATGTCATTTTTCAACAATGAGTGATAGGATACCAATTATACAAACATCTCAAGGAAAACATGACATGGAGATTACTTCTTCCTTTTTATTTGGTATTATTTTTTTGCATGGAGGAAAGCCATTTGTGAGATTACTCGAATGAAGTTAAAATTAATAAGAGATTTAAATCACGTTTCATTTTTATAAGGATCAAGATATGTATGTGAATCAAATCCTTGCTAAAAAAAAAATCTTCCTTTTTTAAAAAGGAATTTATAAGAAAGAATTATTTCCTCAAATCCATTTCTCGAAAAAAATATTTTTCACACGGTAAGTCAATGAGAGATGCATTTGTTAATTCATTCTATATGTTAAAAATCAATGATATTTAATTAAACTCTATATGACATATGCTTATGAAAGCTGCATCAAGTCTAAAAGAGAATAATGTATCGTTTGGATCAAGAAAATCCAAAAATGAAATTTAACACTTTCATGCATTCGATCAAGGTTTTGCTATAGATTTTCAAACACAATCATGAAGATAAAATATGCTTATTATCATGAAAATTTTTGTATCCAAAACACATAATTTCCAATATGTTATTAAGGCATGTAATCGTGTAAAATCATCATAGTAAATAAGTGATTTGATTATTGAATCAAGAACATCCGAAAAATAATTTTAATAAGTTCATGCATTCGGACACATTAACATTCCTAATTCTTTTCTAATGAAATCAAATTATTCTTCACTTAAAGGCTTTGTGAAAATATTAGCTAGTTGATGTTTAGTATCAATGAACTCTATAACTATATCATGATTAGTGACATGATCTCGTATAAAGTGATGTCTATTATCAATATGTTTTATTCTTGAGTGTTGAATGGGATTCTTTGTTAACAATATAGCACTTGTGTTAACACATTTAATGGGAATATTTTTAAGATGAACTTTATAATCTTCTAAGATGTTTTTCATCCACACAACTTGTGCACAGCATGCACTAGCTGCAATATACTCAGCTTCGGTTGTAGATAGTGCAATCGAATTTTGTTTCTTAGATGACCAGGAAACAAGAGCATGTCCCAAAAATTGACATGTTCCTGATGTACTTTTTCAATCTAATCTACATCCAGCAAAATCTGCATCAGCATAAGCAATTAACTCAAACTTCTTAATTTTTGGATACCATAATCCTAGATTTGTGGTACTTTTAAGATATCTAAGTATTCTTTTAACCGCTTTGAGATGAGATATCTTAGGGTTCGATTAAAACCTAGCACAAAGTCCTACACTGAACATGATATCTGGTCTAGTTGCAGTGAGGTAAAGTAAACTTCCTATCATACCCCTATAAGTTTTTTGATCGAAGCTTTCTCCACTTTCATCAACTTCTAACTTAGTGGATGTGCTCATAGGAGTGTTAATAGCTTTTGAGCTTTCCATATTAAATCTTTTTAGCAAATCTAAAGCTTATTTAGTTTGACTAATAAAGATGTCATTTCTTAGTTGCATAATTTGTAAGCCTAAGAAAAAGGTTAATTCTCCCATCAAACTCATTTCAAATTCAAGACTCATGGTTTTAGCAAAAGATTCACAAAGAGATTCGTTTATAGAACCAAAGATAATATCATTAACATAAATCTGAACAATAAGAAAATTATTTTTAAAATTCTTGATAAACAATGTAGTATCGACCTTGCCTTTTGTGAAATTATTTTCAATAAGAAAAGAACTAAGTCTATCATACCAAGCCCTTGAGGCTTATTTGAAACCACAAAGAGCTTTAGTTAATTTAAACACATGATTAGGGAGGCTATTATTTTCAAATTCGGGAGGTTGTCCAACATAAACTTCATCGGAAATAAAGCCATTAAGATAAGCGCTTTTAACATCCATTTGAAATAACTTAAAATTATTATTACTAGCATAGGCAAGGAGCATCCTTATGGCTTCTAATTTAGCCACAGGAGCAAAGGTTTCTTTGTAATCGATACCTTCTTCTTAGTTGAAACCTTTGGCTACTAATCTAGCCTTGTTTCTAACCACGATACCATATTCATCTTGCTTGTTTCTAAAGACCCCATTTAGTACCAATAACTAAATGGTCATTTGGCCTAGGAATAAGCTTCCATACCTTATTTCTCTCAAATTGATTTAACTCATCTTTCATTGCGATAATTCATGAATCATCTTTTACGGCTTCGTCAATATATTTAGGTTCAATTTGGGAGAGAAAAGCGGCGTTGGCACAAAAATTTTTAAGATAAAAACGTGTTTGAACCCCCTTAGATGTGTCTCCTAGGATTAGCTCCTTAGAATGACCATCTACAAACTTCCAATCCTTGGGTAAGGATGTTTCAGAAGTGGATGCATCCAAGTTGCTAGTTGGATAAGGGGTTTCATTTAAATTCAAAGTATCAAAATTAACATCATCATCAAAATCATTTTTCTTAATTTCGAAAATCTCATTGAAAACAACATGAATGGATTCTACTATAATTAAAGTTCTTTTATTGAAGATACGAAAAGCTTTAGAAACCGAAGAATAACCAAAAGAAAATTCCTTTATCGGATTTAGCATCAAATTTTCTTAAGGCATCTTTTTCATTCAAGATAAAACACTTACACCCAAAAACTTTGAAATATGAAACATTGGGTTTTTTGTTGTTCCATAACTCATAGGGAGTTTTCATAAGTAAGGGTGTTACTAGAACTCTATTCAAAATATAGCATGTAGTGTTTAAAGCTTCGGCCCAAAAATATTTGGGTAGGTTATGTTCATTCAACATGGTTCTCACCATTTCTTGTAAATTTCTATTTTTTCATTCAACTACTCTATTTTGTTGAGGATTTTTTAGATTTGAGAAGTTGTGATTATATCCATTAAATTCACAAAATTATTGGAAATCATGGTATTGAAATTCACCACCATGATCACTTCTAATTGACGAAATCATATAACCCTTTTCATTTTCGACAAGTTTGCAAAACTTGGTAAAATATCTAAAGTATTCATTTTTGTGTTTTAAGAAATAAGTCCATGTGTATCTACTATAGTCATCTACAATGACGAAGGCATATTTGCTACCTCCTAGGCTTGATGTAGAGATAGGTCCAAACAAGTCCATATGGATCAATTGTAAGGGCCTAGAGGTGCTTATTTGATTCTTAGATTTGAAATTACCCTTAATTTGTTTTCCTAATTGATAAGCATCACACACATTATCTTTGATGAACTTGATATGAGGAATTCCTCTTCAAGTTCTTTGAATGATATTTGAGTGATTAGTTTCATGCTAGCATGACCTAATCTCCTTTGCCAAAGCCAAGCATCCTCATTCAAAACCGAGAAACACATTTCATTGTAAAGATCATTGATGTCAATGGTGTATGCGTTATTTTCTTTTAATGCAATCATAGATGTGTTTTTGTGTGGTTTTTCAATGATGCAAGCATTATATTCGAATTTGACAATATATCCTTTATCACATAAATGACCAATGCTCAAGAGGTTATGTTTTAAACCATCAACTAATAAAACATCTTCAATAAAGAAGTTGGATTTGTTACCTATGGTTCATTTGCCAATGATTTTACCCTTGTTGTTGTCTCCGAAGGTGACATAGCCTTCGTCTATGCTAGTGAGCTTAGCGAATTGAGATGGATCTGTAGTCAAATGCCTTGATCATCCACTATTAAGATACCATCTCTTGCTCCTAGCTTGTGATCATGTATGTTTCTACAAGAAAAGATGATTTTTAAGTACCCATTTACTTTTGGGTGCCTCAAAAACTGATCTACATTGTTTATCATGTTGTATAGAATTTATCATGGTTCCTTTAGAAACCTAAATTAGTTTGGTCATACTAATTTTCTTGAATGGACAATGATAAGTTTTATATTCATATTTGTAATAAAAGTTACATTTGCTTTGGTGCAAGATAAGGCCTTTTATGAAGGTGGTTGGATTTTGGTGAGGACTTCTCACAAATCCGATTCCACTTCTTTTAGGAACATGACCCTTATTTGTAAGGATCATATTCAAAGACTTGCTACCAACCTCGAATTTCTTCAAGGTGTCCTTAAGTAGCAAGTTCTCTTTTTGGAGAGTTTCTAGATCATGACATTTTTTACATGGAGCTAAACTATCATGATTTTAGTTTTTAATTTATTGAAATTACAATTAAGACTATTATGCTCCTTTTTTAGCAATTTGTATTTTCTACTAATAGTTTTGCATTCATCAAATAACTCATGGAAGGCATTTAATAATTCATCAAATGATAAATCTGCATCAATTAAATTCGTTACCTCATCTCTGATGGCCATTAGGGCGTAATGAGCAACTTGCTCGGTGTTGGACTACTCTTCTTCGGATGCGCTTGAGTCATCCCATGGTGCTTTGAGCGTCTTCTTCTTTGGTGTTCTCTTCTTGGCTTGGGGACAATCACTTTTGTAGTGTCCTGGCTTCTTGTATTCGTAGCAAATAACTTGGTCCTTTTTGGGTTCAAATTTATTTTTTATGTCATTTTTAAACTTGTTTCTTTTAATGAATTTTTTGAATTTTCTTGTTAGAAGTGCCAAGTCATCGTCACAGTCTTCATCACTTGTGTTTTCTCTCAAGTAGTCTTCGAAAGTTCTAAGTGTCATATCCTTCCTGTTCTTTGGAAGGTTGTCTTCTTGCTCTTCATGAGCTTTGCAAGTCATTTCATAGGTCATTAATGACCCGATTAATTCCTCAAGAGGGAAGTTGTTTAAATCTTTAGCCTCTTGAATAGCAGTGGCTTTAGGGTCCCAACTCTTAGGAAGAGATCTTATAATCGTATTTATGAGCTCAAAATCCGAAAAACATTTGCCAAGTCCTTTTAGACTATTGACGACATCCGTGAAACGGGTGTACATGTCGCCAATAGTCTCACTCGGTTTCATTCGGAAAAGTTCAAAAGAATATATCAAAAGATTGATTTTTGACTCATTCACGGAAGCCGACCCCTATTAGAAAGGTAAAGAGGCCAGCAAGGGTTACGGGGTTGTTTCTTATAGAAGAATTAGGAGTTGAAAAGGAATAGGAGTGTTGAGTAGGAGTCCTATTAGGAGTTGGTTAGAAGTAGGAGTCTTGAGTAGGAGTCCTATTAGGAGTTAGGGTTTAGAAACCCTATAAATAGCCATGTATTCCTCCTCTTTTCATAAGCAATAGATGAATCTTTTTTGCAGCCTTTGTACAGCAACTTGGAGGAAGGAACCCCTATAGAGTTCCAAGGAGGTCGATCCCCTAAAGAGATCAACCCCAAGCTTAGAATCTACAAGGGTTCTAATACTTGGTATCAGAGCAACGTTCTTGGCATCTCGCTGCCCTTCCACAACCATCCATCATCTCTCCACAGCCGCCCAAAGCAATTCCCACAATTGCTTAAAAGATCGTCGCCAAATTCTACCGTCATCTCCACCACCGCGGATCATCCTTTGATCTCCCTGTGAATTGCAACAGGTTTTGGTTTCCTACCTTACTACTGCTGCAATTTAGTTATCTTTATTTGAAAATCAAAAAAAAAATTGTTTCTATATTGCTGCATAAACTTTTCATCACAAAATTTTCATCTCTATGACGAAAAATACATTGCAGAATTCCAACCGCATAGCACAATCTGTTTGATCTTCTACTGTGTTTTTTCTATCCAAATCTCTACAAAATTTTTATGACAACTTTAAAACTTCCTAACAGCAGATTTCCCTTTAATTTTGTCAAAAACTTCTCAATATAAACCATTGATCTTTTATGTCTAATCTACTATACTTGAAA
Organism: Musa balbisiana; assembly: GCA_004837865.1. NCBI lineage: Eukaryota > Viridiplantae > Streptophyta > Magnoliopsida > Zingiberales > Musaceae > Musa > Musa balbisiana. Next base: position 13,760,190 of record CM017190.1, on the reverse strand, counting down.
ATCTACACTGTAAAATTCCAACCGCATAGCACAGTTTGTTTGATCTTGCTACTACATTTTTTCTATCCAAATCTCTTCAAAATTTTTATGATAGTTTCGACACTTCTTAATAATAGATTTCCATTTAGTTTGCCAAAAAATTCTCAATATAAACTACTGATCTTTTACGTCTAATCTGCTACACTTGAAAATCTATGTTGTAGAAAATTTTAGCCGCATATTATTGCCTTAACTGATCTATTTGCAATATTTTTTGAACAAAATTTCTTATACACTTCATAGATCATCTTGGCTTCCATTTAAGATTGATCTTTTGAGAAATTTATCTCAAAAAAATGATTTTGTGTTGTTGCAAATTTTCATCGTAAACCGCTGAAATTTTTCGATGAGAATTCTGCTATCGCAACTTGCACCAATTTCCTTGCTATTATACTACCAAAATTCTCTTGGTTAAATTGGACATATTTACTGTCATATAAACTGAGATTTTGCTATCAATTCCCTCCTAAAATCTCTCAAGTTTTTAGTGAAAATTTCATCGAGAAACCACTATTTCTTCGACGACAATTATGCTCTTACAAGATAACACAATTATGTAGCAAACTTCCGCTGATTTCTATCAAACCTTTGCTGCCATCTACCACAGATCTAAAACTTTTATCCATAGCCCTGAAACTCCACCAAATCACACCCTCAAACTGCACCTAAAACACCCACAAAACAAGCCTAAACCGCAGCCTATGGATACCAATCCACCAACCCTTACGACCATCACTTCTCTCAACCCATACTTGCCTTTAACCCAACAACAAAAGAGAGATCTTAATATCACAGATTTGGAGGCATATACTATGGCATCTAAGGAGGCAATCAATGCTAAATTCAAAGCCTTGGAGGCGCGAATGGAGGATAAGATTCGGACTCTCTTTACTGAACTCAGTTTGGGCCAACCACTAAGCCCGAAGAAATCATATCAAGGAGAGAGCTCTAACCAATGACACCAAGCCCAGAAAGATGACTTCCAAGAGAGGGGAGGCTCTATGACTGACCCCAACTATCCACGCATGAGGGTGGACTTCCCTAGATGGGAAGGAGACCCGATTGGTTGGATCTCACGCGTGGAGCGATATTTTTGGTATCATAAAATTGCGGATGCATCTATGGTAGAAATTATAGCTATACATCTTGAAGGGGATGCCATACAATGGTTTAAATAGTTTAAATATACTCATGGAGTCCTCTCATGGTGACAATTCAAAGAAGGACTATTGATCTGCTTCGGACCAACCGATTACGAGAACATTGACGAACAACTAGCAAAGATCCAACAAACCTCTACCATTTAGGAGTACCAAACCAGGTTTGAAAGGTTATCTAATCAGACTCATGATTAGTCTCAAAAACAGCTATTGGGGACCTTCATTAAGGGCTTGAAGCCGGAGATCCGGGAGAAGTTAAAGCACGACAACCGTATACACTTATGGCAGCCATCTCTTTCGCACGACATCAAGAGGAGCGATTGAACCATGAAGCCCGGAGGACTAGGATCGCTTCTCAACCTGCAATACAGAAACCCTCAACCCCCCCTACTGTTAATCAAGTCCTTGCAACAAAAATGATGATAAGAGAAGAGTTTCAGGAGCGATCTATGAAGGAGTTATGTTGGCACCGCGACGAGCCGTGGAGCCGCGAGCATCACTGTAGAAAATAGAGACTTCTTATGATTGAACCAGTAAAAAAATAGGTTATTGAATATCTAGAAGAGAGCCTTGATAATAAAGAAGAAGATGCAGAAGAAGAGCCACAACCGACCGAATTTACGGTACATGCACTAGCCGGCTACTCAAACCTACAAACGATGAAAGTTGAAGGCTTTCTCAAACAACAATCGATCACTGTTCTCATTGACATGGGCAGCACTAATAACTTCCTAGATAGTAAAGTTGTTGTCCGGATGGCCTTACCTATCGAGTATTATAGTATATTTGATGTCAAGTTCACCGACGGATGGATTTTGAAGTGTGATCATAAGCTCCCGCGGAAGAAACTATTATTACAGGAACAAGAGTTAATTGCAGATTTCTTCCTCCTCCCTCTTGATGATCATGAGGCCATGCTCAGAATTGAATGGTTGATGACATTAGGTGATGTTTCCAGAAATTTTATGAAACTAATTTTGAGATTTTACAGTAAAGAGAAACAATTGATTCTACACGGGAAACGTGGGGGTGACATAATGACGATTCGCACACAACAAATGGAGAAGGTTTTGCATAAAGCATGTAGCAACTTTTTGGTATAACTTGAGCAGCAAACTAAGGGAGAGCCAATAGAATTTGAAGATCCAAACCTACTTCCTTTGCTTGCTGAATTTTCATATATATTTGACGAACTGCACAATCTACCTCTTGCCCGTCGGCATGATCATTGTATATCGATTCTTCTGGGCAAACTTCCTGCAAATACTTGGCTATATCAACATTCATATCTGTAAAAGGATGCAATAGAAAGGATTGTAAAAGAGATGCCCAAAACAGGAGTTATTCGGCCAAGTTGCAGCCCCTACTCTTCACCGGTGCTCTTCGTACGAAAGAAGGACGAAACATGGCAAATATGCATTGATTACTGAACCCTCAACGGCATAACTGTCAAGGACAAATACCCTATTCCAATAGCAGATGAATTGCTAGATGAAAGGGAGTATAAATCTTCACAAAGCTGGACCTTCGATCCGGGTATCATCAAATATGAGTGTGCAAAGAAGACATACCGAAAACCACATTTCGAACACACAACGGCTACTACAAATTTTTGCTTTCTTCACCAGAAGGTAGAACATCTTGGGCATATCATATCAAAGGAAGGTGTGGTAGTGGACCCCTCCAAAATTGGAGCAATACAGAACTGGCCGACATCGAGGAACATAAAATTGCTACGTGGCTTTCTCGGTTTAATAGGCTACAATCGTAAGATCATGAAAAACTATAGAATGATCAGTGCACCACTCTCTTCTCTACTAAAAACAGATGCCTTTCAATGGTCGAATAAAGCCTCCACTACCTTCGGCAAACTTAAGGCAGCCATGACAATGTCACCGGTGCTAGCACTACCAGATTTCAGCCGACCCTTCATTATTGAGGCTGACGCATCTAGAGTCGGAATTGGAGCCATTCTCATACAAGATGGTCGACCACTCGGATACACTAGTAAGACATTGGCTCCCTTCTATCAAAATATGTCAACATATGATAAGGAGATGCTCGCCATTGTGCACGCAACAACAAGGTGGAGACCCTACTTGATCGGTCGACGATTTCAAACTAAAACCGACCATAAAAGCCTCAAGTACTTTTTGGAGCAAAAGATATCATCCCTGAGCAGCAAAAATGGGTAACAAAACTTCTTAGATTTCATTATGAAATAACTTACAAAAAGGGGACAGAGAATGTTGTTGCAGATGCGCCTTCGCAGCTAGCCGAGCAAGCTGAACTTTCGGCCGTTTCACTTCCGACCAATCACTTCCTTGAAGATATTAAGATGGAATGGCAGGAAGATCTAGAGACCAGTAAGATTATAAAAAATTTGGAAGAAGCATCAATTTTCGTGGCTGGTTACAATTGGGACTCAAAATAATTACACTATAAAGGATGTATTGTGCTTATGACAAATTCTACTTGCATCTTCACGAGCAGATTTTGGACAAAGTTATTCCATATGTAGGGTACTAAAGTGAAAAGGAGTACATCATATCACCCACAAATCGATAGCTAGACGAAAGTTGTAAATAGGTGCTTGGAGACAGCCCAAAGCCACCCACCAAATACGACTACTCAAGGAGAACTCCAGACCCAGCCAAGTGCCATTATTGATCAACGGATCGTGACTCGACGACGATGACCCACTACTGAAGTGCTAATATAGTGGGTGAACCTACCGACAGAAGATGCCACTTGGGAGAGCTATGACGACTTGAAGATCAAATTTCCAGAATTCATGAATCGTTAGCCTCGAGGACAAGGCTGATTTAAAAAGGACGGGTCTGTTAGGACTCTAGCTAGGAGAGTCCTAATTAAGAGAGACATTCATGTAAAACCTACCTAAGCCGATCTCTATTAAAAAGGTAAAGAGGCCAGCTAGGGTTAGGAGGTTGTTTCTTATAGAAGAATTAGGAGTTGAAAAGGAATAGGAGTCTTGAGTAGGAGTCCTATTAGGAGTTGGTTAGAAGTAGGAGTCTTGAGTAGGAGTCCTATTAGGAGTTAGGGTTTAGAAACCCTATAAATAGTCATGTATTCCTCATCTTTTCATAAGCAATAGATGAATCTTTTTTGCAGCCTTTGTGCAGCAACTTGGAGGAAGGAACCCCTATAGAGTTCCAAGGAGGCCGATCCCCTAAAGAGATCAACTCCAATCTTAGAATCTGCAAGGGTTCTTACACGGTACCACCGCCCAGCCTCACTTAGAGACCGAGTCCAAGCGATGCCACCGCTTGACATGGGCGGTTCCACCACCCAACTTTCCTAGTAGACTGAGCTCCTGGGCGGTGCCATCGTTGGCCAGGAAATCTGGGTTCGAATGGGCTGATGCATTTGACCCAATTTGGGTCTGTCAAGGGCGCAATTGCACCAAGATTAAGTTAATGGGATCACCTCCCATTTCTAGCTTAATAATCATGCTAACTATGATATTTTTAAGACATTTACTACAACTTGCTCTGGTGCATCAATCGCTTCTTCCGGCGAGCTTCCGGCGAACATCCGACGAACCCTCGGCGATTCTCCGGCGGACTTCCAGCAAACTCTTGGACTTGCGACAATCCACTTGGCTAGTTCCGATGAGCTTCTTTGGCAAGCTCCTGAACTTCTCGTATTTGTTCCCGCAGAACCTCCGACGACCATCCAGACTTCTGTCGAACTCTCGAACCCCCAACATGATCATAGTCTTGACTCCGGTACAACTCCTGCTGCATGTCTTACTTTCATCGTAGTTAATCCTGCACACATATCTCAACATATAGATTAGATAACAAATGACAATTGACTTTATCATCAAAATCCGAGATTCAACAAAGCTGATATAAATAATACCAACAAGTTTCCTTGGGGTATCTCACAAACTTTTACCACTCTATCCTTAATTCTAACTTATCTGGATTTTATCTTTTAATGTGGGCAAGGCAAGCCCCAAATCTTAATAATCTTAAGATCATATTTCTTCCCTTTTTATATCTCATATGGTGTAGACACTACCGACTTAGTTGAAACTTTATTCATAACGTAAACTACGGTCTCTAGGGCGTATACCCAGAATGAGATGAGTAGGTTAGTGAAACTCATCATGGTCCGCACCATGTCTAATAGTGTATGATTCCTCCTTTCAAATACACCATTTAGCTTAGGTGTATAAGGAGGTGTCCATTGTGATAGAATCCTATGGTCCTTGAGGAATTGGGTGAACTATGTACTCAAGTACTCACCTCCTCAATATGATCGAAGAGTCTTGATACTCTTTCCAATTGGGTTCTCCACTTCATTCTTATACTCTTTGAATTTTTCAAAGGCCTCGGACTTGTACTTCATCAAGTACACATGTCTATAACTTGAGAAATCATCAATAAAAGTAATAAAATAGGAGTAACCACCTATGGTATGAGTTGACATACATCACTATGTATGAGTTCCAACAGCTCAGTGGCTCTCTATCTAGTTCCACTAAAAGGAGAGTTGGTCAGTTTTTTATGAAGGCAAGGTTCGCAAGTTGCATATGACTCATAGTCGAATGGATCTAAATATCTATCCTTTAGCAACTTTTGAATCCTTCCCACATGGATATGACCTAGCCTACAATATCACAGGTATGCACTATTCACCTCATCTCGTTTCCTCTTGGACACACTTATATTCACGATATGTGGAGTAGTGTCAAGCATAAACAAACCATTATGCAATGTTCCTCTCGTGATGATCTTATCATCTAATAATATTGAACAATCATTGTTCTCAAAAACTAATTTATATCAACTAACTATCAAATATAAAATAAAAATAATATTTTTGATAATAGAAGGAACAAAATAACATGCCTCTAATGCAGTAATAGCTACACCAGGTAGATGTTGGGCGATCTGTAACATCCCTCGTTTCTAAATTTCCGTATAAGTTTTTAATTGTAATGTAAGTATCCATTTTAAATTTGATAGATGAGCCTAAATAAAATTCAGGGGACCTGTTTGAAATAGAAAAAAAAGGATTCTGAGGATCTATTTGTAAACCCTTAGGACCTAATTGTAAATATAGTAATACAAGGACTAAACTGTAAAATATACAAAATTACAAATCTCACCGCTTAAGCCTCTCTGCCTTCGTTCTCAAGGAACCTGAGAAGGCAGCTATGTGGAAGAAGAGAGGAAGGGAGAAAGAAGAAAAAAAAAGGGGAAGAAGAGGAAGAGAAATTTGGGGTTTTGGGTTTTTTTTGCTCAAATCTTCTCATTTGGGATCAAAAATTCTCAAAGGCAAGTGTTCTAACCCCATCCTACAGAAATGTTAGTCTTTATTCTCATATTAATTCTGAATAATCTGAACAATTTCTGCTTAGAACCCGATATTTCTCTTGTTAGACCCAAAACTATGGATCTGGAATTTTTCGGTAAACTAACTCCTATAGATTGTTTCAGCCATAATATTTAGCACCAAACATGGATTTAGGCAGGACCTTATTCATTTGAAATTAGACTCATATACCTTTCTTTTGACACTAAATTTGAAAATTTTGGACATAGAATACTTACCCAAACTCCTGTTTCAAATGAACCTATGGTGCTGCAAAACAGGGATCAAAATTTCTGACCTTATGATACTAAAATGCCTATAAGTCCCTATTGAAAATTCTGATTTGTACCAAACTGACTTCACCTGAAACTAAATTTTTAGATCTTTCTTTTGATATATAAATTGAAAATTTTGGAATTTAAATACCTTTCCTATTATCTATTGAAACCGACTCTATGATTTCTACAAAACAGTGATTTTTGTTTTTGACCTTTGGTTGCTAAATCAATTGTAACTCTTTGTTGCAAACTTTGATTCATACGAAACTTATTTTATCTGAAAATGGATTGAAATATCTTTTTATAATAGCCTTCTTGAGTATAGTGGAGCACAATTGATAGTTTAAATCATTTGTTTAATGTGCCTCTTGAATTCTATCAAAAATCGAGCTTTGGTTGATTTCGCATATCTGGTTTCATTCCTTTGGAAATTGATTTCATTTAGCTTTCTTTGTTTAATTGAGCTTTATATTACTACTTTGAATTTTTATATTCTCGTATCCTTAAATTATTTGTATTCTTGAAACCTATTGTGTAAAGTTTATGCTGTATTGTATTGACAAGTATAGGCACATATATATCCCATTGTTCCGCATTTGCTTTCGATATGTGCCTATCTGAGTTTTATTCATTTGGATATTGAATTCATCTAACCTTCTTATTTCAATTAGACTGTATGTGATTATTGGGAATCCTTGTATATTCTTGCTTTAATTTCGTTTCAAATCTGAATTCATTTGTGAAAGATTATGTTTGCATCATATTGACTCGTAAAGGCATATATACGTTTTGTTGTTCCACATGTGCTTCCGATATATCCCAATTTTATTACTCATACTGTCCTTTTGTACTCTAGTGTTTGTGGGATATTGTGAACCTTTGTCAGAAATGGTAAAGGGAGTTATGCATCGAGCCTGCGATGCTCTGCCAGCCCCCTCTGACTTCACCTAGACATGGGTGGATGGAGCTCCCAGACGTGGGAGACTTCTGTCTGGTGGTCATTCAGAAATGGATGAATCACATTCTGTCTGTGGTCCCACTATACCTTCTGTATGTTTGATATGATATCTAGAGCTTTGGTTATATATTTCTGTATGTACTTTGGATAAGAATGATATGAATGCAACGTCAAATTCGACTTTTAAACTTCTATTTCATATTTGTTCTTTGATACATTCCGAAATGGTTCATATGTCATTGTTATGTTTTGAAATGTTTCATATATCATTGATATGCTCCGAAACATTTCATACGCCATCAGTATACTTCGAAATGTTTCATCTGCTATTGTTATGCTCCGAAATGTTCTATATGTCATTGATATGCCCTGAAACATTTCATACGCTATTGATATGCTCCAATTACTCTATACTCCATTTGTTATGAACCAAATGTGTTTTGAATGACATGACATTTGCGATTCTGTATCTAACAATATGGTTCCCTAAGAGTTCTTATCTTCTGCCATGCATTGTGACACCTTATTTGTTCGAAACTGTCCCTTTTTACTCTAGATATATTTTGTCACTTGCTGAGCTATTTTTTGCTCACTTTGTTGTTATATAAAATCTTTCAAGTCATCCTGTCACTCTTTGAGATGTTTGTATTGGGCTAAGGCAGTGGAGAGCTATTCAGAATCATGGACAAGTCTTGTTAGTTGTTATGTTATTGTTGTATAAGCATATTTTGTTTGTAACAAAAATATTGTCGAAGAATCTGAATGGATATGTCGTGTAAAAGTATTAAAAGATCTCTCGTATTTAGAATTTCGAAATGTTATGTTTAGTTTATAATGATATGAATTGATGATAAATGGTTGGAGTTCTGATTGTATAAATTATTTAGCTTGTGGATTTATAAGTGTTGTTAATATTTTGTTAAGTTGGTTTGGGTATTCATAACTGTGAATTATTGAGTGATGTGATATATTATAAACTGTATAGGTTTTATAGATGTGAATTTGACTGAATATTTCTTAGTGTCCTCAAATGTTAGTTTGGATCCTGGATTGATTTGTGATAAAAAATTAAATATTATCGATATTTTGAGGGGCGTGACAGAGGTGGTATCAGAGCATGATTTGAGAATCACTAAGAATTTTTTGATATACTAGATGAAAAAAAAAAAGGAGGTTTATTGACTTTCATTTAGAGATTGATAAAAAAAATCTTTCTTTTGATGTTTTAGGAAGCAAGGATGACGAGATCATCTGGTTCTCCTATTGCATCTACTGTTGATCAATTGAGTGGTATCATACAGACTTTGGAGACTATGGCACAAGTGATGCAACAACAACAACAACATTTCCAATAAGAAATGAAGGAACAGGGACATCAAACCAGACGGGGTTAGGAATTGAACAGTTTAAGGAGCTTAGTCCTTCCAGTTTTAGTGGTGAGTCTGATCCAATGGCAGCAGAATGATGGATGATGGAGATAGAGAAAATATTTGATGTCTTAAATTACCCTGATGATCAGAAAGTTTCTCTTGCTACCTTTATGCTGGAAGGAGAGGCTGAACACTAGTGGAGAATGACTAAGAGGATTTTTGAAGTCAAACATGAGCCAATGACATGGAAGGTATTCAAAGAAAAGTTTAACGATAAATATTTTTCAGATTGTATAAGAGAGCAAAAAGAATTAGAGTTCTTGAATCTTATCCAGGGAAATATGACGGTTACAAAGTATGAATCTAAATTCACTGAGCTCTCTAGGTTTGCCACACATATGACTGATAATGAATCTAGAAAAGCAAAAAGGTTTGAAAGGGGATTACGGCCAGCAATAAGAAGTCGAATGTCAGCCTTAAAGCTACAAACATATGTGGATGCAATAGAAAGAGCTTTGAAAATTGAAAGAAACTTAGAGGAAATTCAAGAAATCATGGGCAAGAAAAAAAAGGACAAATTTACTAGCAAAAGTAGGAGAGAAAATGAATATGAAGCTAGTAACAAGAGGATCAAAATATCTAGATTGGAGAAAGGGAAACCACTGCGGAGAACTCAGTCATGTGCAAAATGTGGATTAAATCATGAAACAAGTTAGTATTTTCAGGTGACTAGAGCCTGTTTTGCTTGTGGAAAGTTGGATCATCAAATAAAAGATTGCCCTCTGAGGAAGAAGAAAGAGCCACTGTCTCCTAGACCCTCAGCCCATGCTAGAGTGTATGCTATCACTGAATAAGATTCTAAAGCTTCTAAATCAGTGGTTGAAGGTATTCTTCATGTTTATAAAAGAAATGCAAAAGTTTTGTTTGATCCCGGTTCCAACTTATCTTTTGTTTCACAATACTTTGCTTGTCACTTGGATGTTCTACCTAAACCCCTGGATTATATGATATATGTAACAACTGCTGTTGGGGATTCTTTGGCAACAAATTTGGTTTACCCATCTTGTTTGATCTCTATTGGAGAACACAAACTCCTTGCTGATTTGATTCTCCTAGAGATCCAGGGTTTTGATATTATACTTGGCATAGATTGGTTATCTTCTCATCACGCTAGTATTGATTACTACATAAAAATACTTACCTTCTGCATACCAGATCAGCCTATATTTTACTTTGAGGGCATTAGGCATGATTTGCCTCCTTGCTTGATATCAGCACTTCAAGCTTATCGTCTTATGCAGAAGGGTTGTTTTTGTTATATGGTGTGTGTAAAGGAGCATCCAAATCAGGAAACTCATCTAGATGAAATTTCAGTGGTCAAAGAGTTCCCTGATGTATTCCCAGATGACTTGCCTGGTTTACCTCTAGATAGAGAGGGTGAATTTGCTATTGATCTGGTCCCTAGTACAGCTCCAATATCTAAGCCTCCTTACATAATGGCACCACTCGAGCTAGAGGAATTAAAGAAGCAACTACAAGAATTATTACATAAGGGTTTCATATGGCCTAGCGTTTCACCTTAGGGTGCTCCGGTACTAGTAGTGAAGAAGAAGGATAGAACATTGAGGCTTTGTATTGATTATAGACAGTTGAATTAGGTGACCATCAAAAATAAGTATCCCATACCTAGAATTGATGATTTGTTTGATCAACTGCAGGGTGCACAAGTATTCTCTAAGATTGACTTGAGGTCAGGTTATTATTAGTTGAAGATCAAGGAAGAGGATATTCCAAAAATAGTTTTTAGAACCCGATATGATCACTATGAATTCTTGGTGATGCCTTTTGGTTTGACTAATTCCCCTGCAACTTTTATGGAACTAATGAATAGGATATTTCAACCACTCTTGGATGACTATGTAATTGTATTCATTGATGACATATTGGTGTATTCAAGGAGTAATCAAGAGCATGAGGAACACTTGAGAAATGTATTGTCCATACTAAGAGAAAAGAAGTTGTATGCAAAGTTCAGCAAATGTGAATTTTGGTTGAATGAAGTTGCTTTCTTAGGCCATGTGATTTCAGGGAAGGGCATATTTGTTGATCCAAAGAAAGTAGAAACTGTAGTTAAATGGGAAGTACCAACAAATGTAGCAGAAGTTAAAAGCTTCTTGGGCATGGCAGGTTATTACAGGAGATTTGTGGAGGGATTGTCTCGAATCGCTCAACCTCTCACCAAACTCATTAAAAAGAATGTGAAATTTGTATGGGATGATGATTGTGAACAAAGTTTTCAAGAGTTAAAAAGAAGATTGACTAGCGCCCCTATTCTCACTATTCCAAGTGGTAGTGAGGGATTTGTAGTTTATACTGATGCTTCAAGAAAGGGCCTGGGATATATTATGATGCAAGAAGGGAGAGTGATTGCTTATGCTTCTAGACAACTAAAAGGTTATGAATTGAATTATCCAACTCATGATTTGGAATTGGCAGCAATTGTTTTTGCCCTAAAGATTTGGAGACATTATTTGTATAGGCAGCAATTTGAAATCTTTACTGACCATAAGAGTTTGAAATATATTTTCACTCAGAAAGAGTTAAACATGAGGCAGCGAAGATAGATAGAACTTCTAAAGGATTATGATTGTGCCATCCGTTATCACCCGGGCAAAGCCAATGTTATGCTAATGCACTTATTAGAAAATCTACAAATTTTATGGCTAGTCTAGTCGTGAAGCAATGGAAGTTATTAGAAGAAAATTTTGATTTGAATACTATGAGGAAAGAGCAAGACTCAATGATATTGATGGCCTCCATTCAAGTGCAATCTGATCTTACTCAACAAATTAAAGAAGGACAATTATGAGATCCATGTTTAATCTACTTGAGGAATGAAGTAGAAAAGGAATTGAAGCCAAAATTTCAAGTTTCGAAAGATGGCCTATTAAGATTTGGGGATTGAGTATGTATACCAAATAAACTAGATATCAAGAACCAAATCCTAAAGGAAAGTCATACTTCAAAGTACACCATGCATTCTAGGAGCACTAAGATGTATAGAGATCTCCAAAGTCATTATTGGTAGGAAGGCATGAAGAAGGAAATTACAATGTATGTTTCAAAATGTTTGACTTGTTAGCAAATCACAGGGAACACCAAAAACCTGGAGGGTTGTTGCAACCTTTAGACATTCCTAAATGGAAATGGGAATATGTTACCATGGATTTTGTTTCAGGACTACCCAGAACCTTTAGAAAGTATGATGCTATTTGGGTTATTATTGATAGGTTAACAAAATCTATATATTTTCTACCGATTAATATGACTTATTTCCTTGATAAACTTGCAGATTTATATGTCAATGAAATAGTAAGACTTCATGGTATTCCAAAGGAGATCATCTCTGATAGAGACTCTAGCATGGCATATCATCCTCAGACTAATGGTCAGTCAGAAAGAACAATTCAAACACTTGAGGATTTACTTAGAGCCTATATTATGGATTGGAAAGGTGAATGGGATAAAAATATTTCACTTATTGAATTTACTTACAATAATAGTTATCATTCAAGTATTCAAATGGCTCTTAATGAAGCTTTATATGGGCAAAAGTGCATAACACCTATATGTTGGGAGGAAGTTGGTGACAGAAAGTTGGTAGCACCATATAAAGTATCAGAAACTACCGAGAAAATTCAAGTTATAAGGAAAAGGTTGAAAACTGCTCAGAGTCGTCAAAAGAGTTATATTGACAATAGAAGGCAATATATTGAGTTTGAAATCAAAGATTTTGTGTTCTTAAAGGTCTTCCCTTCCAAAGGCATTGTAAGGTTTGGGAAGAAAGGAAAGTTAAGCCCAAGATTTATTTGACTTTTTGAGGTCCGTGAGAGGGTTGGTTCTATCACTTATAGGATTGCCTTGCCACCATTGTTATGTCATATCCATAATATATTTCATGTTTCGATGATTAAAAAGTATATACCTGATCCTTCTCATATCATTAAGTATGAGCTGATGGAGATCGATAAAGATTTATCTTATGTGGAAGAGCCCACTCAGATTGTTGATAAGAAGGAAAAGATCCTAAGGAATCAGATTATTCCTCTAATCAAAGTAAATTGGAGACAACATTCTAGAGAGGAAACAACTTGGGAGCAAGAGGAGAAAATGAAGAAAGTTTATCCTCATCTTTTTATCAATGGAGGTATGATAAATTTAGAGGACTAAATGTTTTTTTAGAGGGGCAGAGTGTAACATCCCTCGTTTCTAAATTTTCGTATAAGTTTTTAATTGTAATGTAAGTATCCATTTTAAATTTGATAGATGAGCCTAAATATAATTCTAGGGACCTGTTTGAAATAGAAAAAAAAAGGATTTTGAGGACCTATTTATAAACCCTGAGGACCTAATCGTAAATATAATAATATAAGGACTAAACTATAAAATATAGAAAATTACAAATCCCACCAGTTAAGCCTCTCTGCATTCGTTCTTAAGGAACTTTAGAAGGTAGCTGCATAGAACAAGAGAGGAAGGGAGAAAGAAGAAAAAAAAAAGGGGGGGAAGAAGAAGAAGAGAAATTTGGGGGTTTGGGTTTTTTTTGCTCAAATCTTCTCATTTGAGGTCAAAAATTCTCAAAGGCAAGTGTTCTAACCCCATCCTACAGAAATATTAGTCTCTATTCTCATATTAATTTTGAATAATTTGAACAATTTCTGCTGAGAACCTGATATTTCTCTTGTTAGACCCAAAACTATGGATTTAGAATTTTTTGGTAAACTGACCCCTATAGATTGTTTTAGCCATAATATTTAGCACCAAATGTGGATTTAGGCGGGACCTTATTCATTTGAAATTAAACTTATATACCTTTCTTTTGACACTGATTTTAAAAATTTTGGACACCGAATACTTTCCCAAACTCCTATTTCAAATGAGCCTATGGATGCTGCAAAATAGGGATCGAACTTTCTTACCTTTCGATACTTAAATACCTATAAGTCCTTGTTGGAAATTCTGATTTATACCAAACTAATTTTATCTGAAACTAGACTTCTAGATTTTATTTTGTTATATAGATTGAAAATTTTGGAATTCAAATGCCTATCCTATTATCTATTGAACATGACTCTATGATTTTTGCAAAACAGTGATTTTTGTTTTTGACCTTTGGTTACTAAATCAATTGTAACTCTTTGTTGCAAACTTTGATTCATACAAAACTTATTTTATCTAAAATAGATTGAAATATATTTTCACAATATCTTTCTTGAGTATATTGGAGCATAATTGATAGTTTGAATCATTTGTTTAATATGTCTCTTAAATTCTGTCAGAAATCGAGCTTTGGTCGATTTCGCATATCTGGTTTCATTCCTTTGGAAATTAATTTTATTTAGCTTTCTTTATTCAATTGAGCTTTATATTGCTACTTTGAATTCTTATATTCTCTTGTCCTTAAATTATTTACATTCTTGAAACTTATTGTGTAAAGTTTATGCTGTATTATATTGACTAGTATAGGCACATGTATATCGCATTGTTCTGCATTTGCTTTTGATATGTGCCTATCCCGGTTTCATTCATTTGGATATTGAATTTATCTAACCTTCTTATTTCAATTAGACTATATGTGATTGCTGGGAATCCTTATATGTTCTAGCTTTTATTTCCTTTCAAATCTGAATTCATTTGTGAAAGATTATATTTGCATCGTATTAACTCATAAAGGCATATGTACGTTTTGTTGTTCCGCATGTGCTTCCAATATGTCCCAATTTTATTACTCATACTGTTTTTTTATACTCTTGTGTTTGTGAGATATTGTAAACCTTTGCCAGAAATGGTAAAGAGAGTTATGCACAGAGTCTGCGATACTCTTATAGAGACTCTAGATTTCTCTCTAGATTCTGGAGAAGATTACAGGAATCTATGGGCACTAAAGTCAAGTTTAGCATGGCATATCATCCTCAGACTGATGGTCAGTCAGAAAGAACAATTCAAACACTTGAGGATTTGCTTAGAGCCTATGTTATGGATTGGAAAGGTGAATGAGATAAAGATATTTCACTTATTGAATTCACTTATAATAATAGTTATCATTCAAATATTTAGATGGCTCCTTATGAAGTATTATATGGGCAAAAGTGTATAGCACCTATATGTTGGGAGGAAGTTGGTGATAGAAAGTTGTTAGTACCAGACAAAGTACAAGAAACTACTGAGAAAATTCAAGTCATAAGGAAAAAGTTAAAAATTGCTCAGAGTCATCAAAAGAGTTATGCTAACAATAGAAGGCGAGATATTGAGTTTGAAATTAGAGATTTTGTGTTCTTAAAGGTCTCCCCTTCCAAAGGTATTGTAAGATTTGGGAAGAAAGGAAAGTTAAGCCTAAGATTTATTGGACTTTTTGAGGTCCTTGAGAGGGTTGGTTCTATCGCTTATAGGATTGCCTTGCCACCATCATTGTGTCATTTCCATAATATATTTCATGTTTCGATGATTAGAAAGTATATACCTAATCCTTCTCATATCATTAAGTATGAGCTGATGGAGATCGATAAAGATTTATCTTATGTGAAAGAGCCCACTTAGATTGTTGATAAGAAGGAAAAGATCCTAAGGAATCAGATTATTCCTCTAGTCAACGTAAATTGGAGACAACATTCTAGAGAGGAAATAACCTGGGAGCTAGAGGAGGAAATGAAGAAAGTTTATCCTCATCTTTTCATCAATGGAGGTAAGATAAATTTAGAGGACTAAATTTTTTTTTAAGGGGGGAGAGTGTAACATCCCTCGTTTCTAAATTTTCGTATAAGTTTTTAATTGTAATATAAGTATTCATTTTAAATTTGATAGATGAGCCTAAATATAATTCTGGGGACCTGTTTGAAATAGAAAAAAAAGGATTTTGAGAACCTATTTGTAAACCCTGAGGACCTAATCGTAAATATAATAATACAAGGACTAAACTATAAAATATATAAAATTATAAAATTCTCAAGAAACTTGAGAAAGCAGCTGCATGGAAGAAGAGAGCAAGGGAGAAAGAAGAGAAAAAAAAAGGAGAAGAAGAGGAAGAGAAATTTGGGTTTTGGGTTTTTTTTGCTCAAATCTTCTCATTTGGGGTCAAAAATTCTCAAAGGCAAGTGTTCTAACTCCATCCTATAAAAATATTAGTCTCTATTCTCATATTAATTCTGAATAATCTGAATAATTTCTGCTGAGAACCTGATATTTCTCTTGTTAGACCCAAAACTATGGATCTGGAATTTTTTGATAAACTGACCCCTATAGATTGTTTCAGCCATAATATTTAGCACGAAATGTGGATTTAGGCAGACCTTATTCATTTGACATTAGACTCATATACCTTTCTTTTGACATTGATTTTGTAAATTTTGGACACCGAATACTTACCCAAACTCTTATTTCAAATGAGCCTATGGATGTTGCAAAATAAGGATCAAAATTTCTTACCTTTCGATACTAAAATGCCTATAAGTCCCTGTTGGAAATTCTGATTTATACCAAACTAACTTCATCTGAAACTAGACTTCCTAATCTTTATTTTGATATATAGATTGAAAATTTTGGAATTCAAATGCCTATCCTATTATCTATTGACACCGACTCTATGATTTCTACAAAACAGTGATTTTTGTTTTTGACCTTTGGTTACTAAATCAATTGTAACTCTTTATTGCAAACTTCGATTCAAACAAAACTTATTTTATCTAAAAATAGATTGAAATATATTTCACAATAGCTTTCTTGAGTATATTGGAGAATAATTGATAGTTTGAATCATTTGTTTAATGTACCTCTCGAATTCTGTCAGAAATCGAGCTTTGGTCAATTTTGCATATCTGGTTTCATTCCTTTGGAAATTGATTTCATTTAGCTTTCTTTGTTCAATTGAGCTTTATATTAATACTTTGAATTCTTATATTCTCTTGTCCTTAAATTATTTGCATTCTTGAAACCTATTGTGTAAAGTTTATGCTATATTGTATTGACTAGTATAGGCACCTGTATATCCCATTGTTTCGCATTTGCTTTCGATATATGCCTATCCCAGTTTCATTCATTTGGATATTGAATTCATCTAACCTTCTTATTTCAATTGGACTGTATGTGATTGCTGGGAATCCTTGTATGTTCTTGCTTTCATTTCCTTTCAAATCTGAATTTATTTGTGAAAGATTATGTTTGCATCGTATTGACTCGTAAAGGCATATGTACGTTTTGTTGTTCCGCATGTGCTTCTGATATGTCCCAATTTTATTACTCATACTGACCTTTTGTACTCTGGTGTTTGTGGGATATTGTGAACCTTTGCTAGAAATGATAAAGGGAGTTATGCATAGAGCCTGCGATGCTCTACCGGCCCCCTTTGACTTCACGTAGATGTGAGTGGATGGAGCTCCTAGACGTGGGAGACTTCTGTCTAGTGGTCATTCAGAAATGAATGAATCACATTCTGTTTGTGGTCCCACTATACCTTCTGTATGTTTGATATGATATCCAGAGCTTTGGTTATGTATTTCTGTATGTGCTTTGGATAAGAATGATATAAATGCAACGTCAAATTCGACGTTTGAGCTTCTGTTTCATATTTATTCTTTGATACATTTCGAAATGGTTCATATGTCGTTGTTATGCTTTGAAATATTTCATATATCATTGATATGTTCCAAAATATTTCATTTGTTATTGATATGCTCCGAAACATTTCATATGCCATCGATATACTTGGAAATGTTTCATATGCTATTGTTATGCTCTGAAATGTTCCATATGCCATTGATATGCCCCGGAACATTTGATACGCTTTTGATATGCTCCAATTACTCTGTACCCCATTTGTTGTGAACCAAATATGTTTTGAATGACATGACATTTGCGACTTTGTATCTAATAATATGGTTCCCTGAGAGTTCTTGTATTTTGTCGTGCATTATGACACCTTATTTGTTCGCAACTATCCCTTTTCACTCTAGATATATTTTGTCACTTGCTGAGCTATTTTTAGCTCACTCCATTTAAAATCTTTCAGGTCAGCCTATCACTCTTTGATATGTTTGTATTGGGCTAAGGTAGTGTAGAGCTATTCAGAATCATGGACAAGTCTTATTAGTTATTATGTTATTGTTGTATAAGCATATTTTGTTTGTAACAAAAATGTTGTCGAAGAACCTGAATGGATATGTCGTGGAAAAGTATTAAAAGATCTCTCATATTTGGAATTTTGGAATGTTATGTTTAGTTTATAATGATATGAATTGATGATAAATGGTTGGAGTTCTGATTGTATAAATTGTTTAGCTTGTGGATTTATAAGTGTTGTTAATATTTTGTTAAGTTGGTTTGGGTATTCATAAGTGTGAATTATTGAGTGATGTGATATATTATAAACTGTATAGGTTTTATAGATGTGAATTTGATTGAATATTTCTCAATATCCTCAAATGTTAGTTTGGATCCTGGATTGATTTGTGATGAAAATTTTAAATATTATCGATAATTTGAGGGGCGTGACACGTCCTCGCCAATAGCTGCTATAGCAACTTTTGCTTCATTGCTCATCTTGAGGTCCATCTCACCTCTCACCAATCTCCTAGGTCTTGCTAGGACCTACAATGATTTGCAAATATGATAAGCTCTACCGGTATCTAATACATGTGTTATCATAAGAATCTAACAAATAGAGACTGATCATGAATGTATTTGAAGCTTCTCCAAGCTTCTGTTTCACCTTCTTTGCAAGATACCATTTACAGTTCCTCTTCTAATGCTCATCTTTGCCGTAGTGAAAGCATTAATCTTTGTTCTTTGTTGGGTCTTTCTTAGTAACATTTGCTTTACCCGGTCTGGCCTTGTTCTTGCTCTTCTTAAGGAACTTTCTGCTTTCCTTTTCTTTTTGGTCTCACTAGTATAGAGAACTGGCTTTTCTTTCTTGATAGTGCTCTTTGCCTCCCTCAATATATTGAGGAGCTCAATGAGAGTCATCTCAAGCTTGTTCATATTAAAATTCATTATGAACTGTGAAAAGAAATTTGGTAGGGACTGAAGCACAAGATCCAAGCACAAGTTATCCTCTAGGACCATTCCTAGACCTGTGAGTTTCTCTATCCACTCAATCATCTTTAGGATATGGTTCTAAACTGGTGTCCCCTTAATCATCCTAGCACGGAAGTGGTTCTTTGATATCTCATATCATTGAGTTCTTCTCTGTTCCTCAAATAATTTACGAACATGTAGGAGAATAGACCTGGCATCCATCTTTTCATGTGTTCTCTGTAACTCAGGAGTCATGGAACCTAATATGTAATACTGAGCAAGAGTGGAGTTATCCATGTACTTCACGTAGCGAGCAATCTTATCCTCGATTGCCCCTTCCGCGGGCATAGGCATCACTATATCAACGACGTACACTATTTTCTCTATCATGAGAATAATTCTCAAGTTGCAGAGTCAATCCGTATAATTTGAATTAGTGAGACAGTTGACATCATGTATTTCACATAAGGGATTTGAAAGCGATATTTTTTTAAAATAAAGATGTAGCAGAAATAAATAACATGCATATTTTATAAAAATAAATAAATAAGATATAGACTTCTATCTTAATGTGCTCCAACTATTTTACTAGTAAATCACAAGACACCCTTAGCATGTGAAACGGAAGTCTCTAACAGACTTTTAGTGGGGATCGGGATCCAATCAACGTCTTAGTATAACCTCGAGGGAATCAATCAATCACACTAAGCCCAAAAGGTAGGCAACTCTTGCAGATCATAACTCCTTGTGATTCTCGTCCTGTTCGGCCTCTGAACTACTATGGTCTCAAGGAACTCAACCAACCATGATGCCTAATTAAATCAATACCATCGCTATAAAATGAGTCTAATTCGATGATATACCCTTGATAGACTCGACCAAGTATACTATGTCCTTAGGTCACTGGTGACATCTTTATGTTATTGGCAAGATAGCGAATCGTGATATAGGTGAGCCTCGAGGGACTCAACCAACTCAACCTACATCGAGAATCGGTCCCTACCTATAATGATGGAAGGCCACGTGGGTCAATCTAATTGCCTCACATTTACCGACTTAATATTATCGAGAGAGGAGATTTTAATTTGTTCTTCTAGTATGATATGTCATAAATATATATATTTAATATATATCTACATAGCATATAAATATATATACATATCTAGTAGGTATATAAGCAATCACACATCATACAAGCAATCATATCAGATGATCATGGACCATAGCCTAATGTGATCAAGCCCGAGCCTCTAGGTCTAATCACTCACATCAAGATCTATGTGTGCAACAGTGCATCTCCATACCTTGTGATCGTCCATCTCATCCTTGTCAGTTTTGTCGGCATCTCGATGCATCTCCATGCATTGTGATCGTTTGTCTCTTTGGGTCTCGTTATCGCTTCCACGCTCTTACCTCACCTCCTCGTGTGATTACAACTTAATCATATGCATGTAGGCCTGACAATAAATAAGAAATAAAATGGAGGCTCATAGGCCCCAATAATAATAATCACAAGTACACATATCATGCAGTACATGATCATCCATCCATATATCATACATCACATGTACACATCATCATCATGTAGGACTACTAGATAATAATAATAACTAATTAAACCTTTTAATTAATTAATATTTTTTGAAATTAGGGATATGTAGGGAATTTTTTGAATTATGAGGGGTATTTTCATAAATTAGATAAAGGATAAAATTTGAAATTTCTAAAATTCCTAAGGGTAAAATTATCTTTTTCTTAGAAATGCCCTAAACCCCTTTCTCCCTTGCTTGCTGTGGCTACCGCTACCCTATTGGCTTAGAGTTTTGAGAAGCATCGTCGTAACCCTACTATGTGAATCACCACTAGAGAGGAGGACGCTTGACCTCTTTCACCCTCTCCTAGAGATCTGCAAGGATTCTAGGATATACGATCTCCCTATGTAACATAATATTTCATATACGTAGTTCTATGTTTCGTGGTTTTTGTGCACCAATCTTCACACGACGATGAACCATCTTTGGGAAATTGGAGATTTTATTTTTAGTGTTCTTCCGCTATGCATGTGATGTCGCCCCTAGATTTCCCTACACATTGGAGAATAAGTTCAGTGAATTATCCACTCACGGAATGTTAGATAGTTAATAATACCTCATTATTAAATAGCAGTTTTATAATCTCAGTTATGTATATAGTCTTTAGACTTGAGGCACCAAGGATGCCCTGTATAAGTAATCCACTCTTTGATATTAGACTTATAGGTCTAGAGGTTCTAAATCTAGCGCAACTAGTCATCGAGAGTGGTAGCCAACCTTACTTGGGCAATTGAGTATCGATAGAGGATTATCCGCTCTCGATATCATGAGAGGAATGTCCCATATGTTCTCGCTTAAGGAAATTCTTGGCCAAGGTCATTCGGATTGAGAGAGAATAAGTTCTCCAAGAGAATCTGATAAGAGCGAGACTTGAGTAAATTTCATATGGGTTTGACAACACCATGCCCGGTATACAGTCTTTGGGATATATGATGGATGAGGAACTATAGATACATGGTAACTAAGGGCAGACAAGTCCAATTGATTAGATCCCCCTGTACCATCTAGGGACTATGGCATAGTGACCTAATACATCCATAGTCGATAAGTTAAGTGAATTATTATGGGATAATAATTCATTGTGTCAGAAGAAGTTCTGAGTCAAAAAGAGTTCTGATATATGCAACTCATGGCCAACTCAGTGTTGGTCCTAGAAGGTTACACACATATGATGGATGACGCGATGAATAGAGGATTGGATATATAACATCCAAAGACCCTGTTTTATTGGATCCGTTGGGTGAAACCCAATAAGAGCTTAGAGTAGATAATTAGATAAAGATCTAATTTCTATTAAGTTAGGGATAATTGGATGGAGATCCAATATATAATATGCTAGGATAATTGGATGGAGATCCAGTACCCAATAAGGCAGGATCTATTAAGGTTAGTGTTGAATCTCATATTTTGATAATGAAATCAATTGGTAAATTGTTTGACCTAATATATTTGTTGAGATAAGTGTGCAGGATTAACTATGATAGCGGTAAGGTGTAAATTAGATGATGGGCTAGAGTCGAAGATTCGGACGATGTATCAGGAGCTTACCAAGAGCTCGTCTGAAGATCGCTGAGAGTTCATCGGAAGATCACTGAGAGTTCATTGCCGAAAGCTCATCAGAAGATCACTGAGAGTTTATCGGAAGATTGCTGAGAGTTCATCGGGTGTTCACTGGAAGCATGCTAGAAGACTCACCGAGAAGTTCGCTAGAGGATCGTCAAGAGAAAATTTGACATACCGAACTAATTGCCTGCATTAATTGTAGTTGGAACATTAGTTAAGTTAGGATTGGGAGGTGATACCACTAACTCAGTTAGGGGCCAACTAAGCCCTAAACAGGGCTGAATTGGGCCGGATTGAATAGCCCATTCAGCATATGAAATCACGATCGGCGGTGGCAACGCTTGGGACTCGATCTCTCAAGTATTCTGGGTGATGGTACCATCGACAATTAATGCTATCAAGTAGTGGTACCGCTAGAGCTCGGTCTCCGAGCTTTGTCAAGCAGTGGTACCGCCTAGATTGAGCGGTGGTACTACCTAGTGTTGATCTACAGGTGATAGTACCACCCAATAATGGTGATGGTACCGCTAGTACCCAAAAATCCGGGGAAGTGACACTTTTTTGCTATTATTTAGAAACCATTAGGGCTTATAAATACCCCACCCTTTTCTACATAAAAGTGCACGAAAGTATTGGCATAATCTTGAATCTTTGGAGTGTTAAAGTGTTGTAAAAGTGCTAGAGTCCTCCTCCCTTTCTAAGTATTAAGATCATTCAAGAGAGGTGTGAGACTTGTAAGGGTTATCTCCTAAACCCGTGAAAAGGAGAAGGTACTATAAAGAGGTGGTTGGTCTTCGCCTATTGAAGAAAGACCATTAGTGGATGCCGGTGACCTTGACAGAGGAGGAATCGGAAGTGGATGTAGGTCACAATGATCAAACCACTCTAAATTCTAGTTTGCTTTTCTATTTGTGCAATTTACATTACTGCAAACTTCCTTAACCTTCTCTTTGCACTCTTACGAAAGCTTTCAAGTTCAATATCTTTCCAAAATGGATTGAATCGAAATGAATATTTTTCGAAATCAATGATTTTTTTGCTGCACTAATTCACCCCACCCCCCCTCTTAGTTCCACTCGTGATCCTAACAATTGGTATCAGAGCTCAGTCACTCTCATTTGGTTTTAAACCCAAGAGAGATGGCATTTGCCGGCAACCAAGAGAGTCACTCAAGTACATGTCCGCCCATGTTCAATGGAATGGATTACACATATTGGAATACTAGAATGAGGATTTTTCTGATTTCTATGAATTTTGAGCTATAAAACATTATCAAAAAAAGTTTCCAAAAGTCTTCTCTTCTAATGAATGATTGGAATTTAAACGCCAAGGCTATGAATGCCTTATTTTGTGCTTTAGATAAAAATGAGTTCAATCGAGTGTCGATTTATGAAACGGCTTCTAATATTTGGCACATACTTGAAGTTACTCACGAAGGCACTAGTAGAGTAAAAGAGTCGAAAATTAATCTTTTAGTCCATACTTATGAGTTGTTTTGGATGAAACCGAGTGAGACCATTGGAGACATGTACACCCGATTTACGGATATCATCAATGGTCTAAAAGGAGTTGGTAAAAGTTTCTCATATTTTGAACTTATTAATAAAATTTTAAAATCCCTTCCAAAGAGTTGGAACCCTAAAGTAACAATCATTTAGGAGGCCAAGGATTTAAATAACTTTCCTCTCGAAGAACTAATCGGGTCACTAATGACCTATGAGATGACTTGTAATGCTCATGAAGAGCTTGAGAACAATCTATTAAAGAACAGGAAGGATATGGTACTAAGAACTCAAGAAGACCGAAAATTCAAGTGATAAGGACTATGATGATGACTTGACACTATTGACAAAAAAGTTCAAAAAATTAAATTCATAAAAAAGAATAAAATTAGAAATGACACTAAAAATAAATTTGAACCCAAGAAAGATCAAGTCATATGCTACAAATGCAAGAAGCTGAGACATTTCAAAAGCGAATGTCCCCAAGCAAAGAAGAAAAAAGCTCTTAAAGCAATGTGGGACGACTCAAGTGCATCCGAAGAAGAGCAAACTAACATTGAGCAAGTTGCTCACTATGCGCTAATGGCTATTGGAGATAAGGTAAGCAATTCATTAGATGCAAATTTATCTTTTGATGAATTACTAAGTACTTTTCATGATTTATTCGATGAATGTAAATTAGTTAGTAAAAAATATAAATTGTTAAAAAATGATCATGCTTCTCTTGTTAGTGACTTTGATAGACTAAAAATTGAGCATGATAATAGTTTAGCTCCTTGCACAAAATGTAATGAATTAGAAATGCTTAGAAAAAAAAACTTGCTACTCAAAGAAACCTTAGAAAAGTTTGAGGTTGGTAGCAAGTCATTGAACATGATCCTTGCCAATAAGGGTCACGTTCATAGAAAAGGCAGAATTGGATTTGTGAGTAGCTCCCACCAAAATCCAACCACCTTTGTTAAAGGCCCTACCTTACATGTTTCATCCCGAAACAAATGCAACTTTTGTTACAAATTTAGATATGTTATGTACAAATGTCCATTTAAGAGATATAGTCCACATAAATTGATTTGGGTTCCTAAAGGAACCTTAAATGACCCAATGCAACATGAAAAATTGTGTAGATTGATTTTTGAGGCACCCAAGGTCAAATGGGTACCTAAAACCATTCTTTTTTGTAGAAATGTTTATCGTCACAAGCTAGGAGCAAGAGATGGTACATTAATAGTAGATGCTCAAAGCATATCAACGGAGATACATCTCTATTCTCTAAGCTCACTAGTCTAGACAAAGGATATATCACCTTCGAAGACAACAAGGGTATAATCATTGGTAAAGAAACCATAGGTAACAAATCCAACTTCTTTATTGAAGATGTGTTATTGGTTGATGACTTAAAGCATAACCTTTTGAGCATTAGTCAATTGTGTGATAAAGGATACATCATTAGATTTGAATCCAATACTTGCATTATTAAAAAACCATATAAAAACACATCTATGATTATCCTAAAACAAAATAATATATACACTATCGACATTGATGATCTTTGTAATGAAATGTGTTTTTCAGTTTTGAATGACGATGCTTAGCTTTGGCATAGGAGATTAGGTCATGCTAGCATGAAACTAATCTCTCAAATCTCATCTAAAGAACTTGTAAGAGAAATTTCTCATATTAAGTTCATTAAAGATAATATGTGTGATGCATGTCAACTAGGAAAACAAATAAAATGTAGTTTCAAACGAAAGAACCAAAAAAGCACCTCTAGACCATTGCAATTTATCCATATGGACTTGTTCGAACCAATTGCTACATTAAGCCTAGGAGGTAGCAAATACACCTTTGTCATCATGGATGATTATAATAGATATACTTGGACTTACTTTTTGGCACACAAAAGTGATTGCTTTAGGTATTTTTCTAAGTTTGTAAACTTGTTCAAAATGAAAAGGGTTTTATAATTTCATCAATTCGAAATGATCATGGTGGTGAATTTCAAAATCATAATTTCTAAGATTTTTATGAATTTAATGGATACAACTACAATTTCTCTACTCAAAGAAATTCTCAACAAAATGGAGTAGTAGAAAGAAAAAATAGAAACTTACAAGAAATAGCAAGAACCATGTTAAACGAACATAGCCTACCCAAATATTTTTGGGTCGAAGCCGTAAATACGACATGCTATGTCATGAATAGGGTTCTAGTAAGATCATTACTTTCAAAAACTACTTATGAGTTATGGAACAACAAAAGACCCAACGTTTCATATTTTAATGTTTTCAAGTGTAAATGTTTTATCTTGAATGAAAAAGATGCCTTAGGAAAATTTGATGCAAAATCCAATGAAGGGATTTTTCTTGGCTATTCTTCTATTTCTAAGGCCTTTCGTATTTTTAACGAAAGAACTTTGGTTATAGAAGAGTCTATTCATGTTATTTTTAATGAAGTTTCTAAAGTTAAGAAAAATGATTTTGATGATGATGTTAATTTTGATGCTTTGAATTTAAATGAAACCCTTTCTCCATCTAGCAACTTGGATGTATCTTCTTCCAAAACATCCTTACCCAAGGAATAGAAGTATGTAGATGCTCATCCTAAGGAGCTAATCATAGGAGACACGTCAAAAGGGGTTCAAACTCGTTCTTCTCTTAAGAATTTTTGTTTCAACGCCGTTTTTTTCTCCCAAATTGAACCTAAATGTATTGACGAGGCCTTGAAAGATGATTCATGGGTTATCGCAATGCAAGAAGAGTTGAACCAATTTGAGAGAAATGAGGTATGGAAGCTTGTTCCAAGGCCAAATGACTATTAGTTATTGGTACTAAATGGGTCTTTAGAAACAAGCAAGATGAATTTGGTGTCGTGGTTAGAAATATGGCTAGATTAGTGGCCAAGGGCTTCAACCAAGAAGAATGTATCAATTTTGAAGAAACCTTCGCTCCTGAGGCACAATTAGAAGCCATAAGGATGTTCCTTGCCTATGCTAGTAGTAATAATTTTAAGTAGTATATTTCAAATGATGTTAAAAGTGCTTTTTTTAATGGCTTTATTTCTGAAGAAGTTTATGTTAAACAACCACCCAGATTTGAGAATGATAATTTCCCTAATCATATTTTTAAATTGACTAAAGCTCTCTATAGATTGAAATAAGCCCCAAGGGCTTGGTATGAGAGACTTAGCTCATTTTTTATCCAAAATAATTTTTCTACTTGCAAGGTCGATACCACATTATTTATTAAAAATTTTAAAAATAATTTTTTTATTATTCAAATTTATGTTGATGATATTATTTTTGGTTTCACGAATGAATCTTTATGTGAATCATTTGCCAAAAGTATGAACCAAGAGTTTGATATAAGTTTAATGGGTGAATTAATTTTCTTTTTAGACTTGCAAATCAAACAACTTCATGATGGCATTTTTATTAGTCAAACAAAATATGCATTAGACTTGCTAAAATGATTTAATATGGATAGTTTAAAGGCTATCAATACTCCTATGAGTACCTCCACTAAGTTAGACATTGACGAAGGTGGAGAAAGCTTTGATAAAAAAGCTTATAGGGGCATGATAGGTAGTTTACTATACCTCACCGTAACTAGACCAGACATCATATTTAGCGTAAGACTTTGTGTTAGGTTTCAATCTAACCCCAAGCAATCTTATTTAAAAGCTGTCAAAAGGATTTTTAGATACCTAAAAGGAACTCCTAAACTAGGATTATAGTATCCAAAATCTAAAAATTTTGAATTGCTTGGTTATGCCGATGCTGATTTTGCTGGCTGCCAAATAAATACAAAAAGTACATCCGAAACATGTCAATTTTTAGGACATGCACTTATCTCTTGGTCTTCCAAGAAACAAAATTCAGTTGCATTATCCACAATCGAAACTGAGTATATTCATGCTGTGCTCAAGTTATATGGATGAAAAACAGTTTAGATGATTATAGAATTCACCTAAAGAATATACCTATAAAGTGTGGTAACACAAGTGTAATATGTTTAACGAAAAATCCTATTCAGCACTCTAGAACTAAACATCTTGACATTAGGCATCACTTTATACGAGATTATGTAAATAATCATAATGTAATCTTATAATTTATCGACACGAAACATCAATTGGCTGATATTTTTACAAAACCTTTAATTGAGGAACAATTTGATTTTATAAAAAGAGAATTAGGTATGCTAAATTTCTCAAATACATCAGTTCCTCTTTAAATTTTTCTCTGAATTTTCTTATCCAATTCTATTTTAGAATATCATTCACTTGAATCATGAACTTATGGTATGCGAATGAATTTTATATAATGTTTACGTACAAATTTTATATGATGCATAAACTTATGGTGCGAATTTTATATGATACGTATATGAATCATGATCTTATAGTGCGAATTTTCTCCTCTTACAAGAATAGAATTTATGATGTTTGTGTAAATGAGTGTGTGCATCTCAGAATGATACAAATCTTGCAAGAAGGAACCACACAATATCAGCACCACACCTCAATGCAAGCAGTGCTCACTGTCTGTAGGCAGTGGCACCGCCCAACTCATTCTACACCTTTCCAAAGTGCTCCAAACCTCTTGATCCTCTTGCTCTCCTTCTAAAAACTCAAAAGAATCCCCATTTTTTTGCTAAATCAAGGATCAATCTCAAACACCCTCTTGGTGATCACAAGAAGGAAAAACTATAAAGATAATCTCTAAACCAAATTGATTCCCCATTTACATTACGTATTCTTGCCTCTTATTTGTCTTCATAATTGTAGTCTCCATGACTTCTAGAAGATCCTCAAGGGACAAAGGGAAGAGAAGATTAGATGAAAACTATGACTCACTACTTTTTGATTCTCATCAACATGCCCTTAAATTTTCAACCATAGAATCTAGAAATCTTAATAAGGGTAAATATGTTGATTTATAGGATTAAGTGATTTGAAACATATTCAATGGTTTGCTAACTTAGATATCCTACCAATCCTTCAAATATGTGAACATATCTATCCTACACTTGTTAGATTGCTCTATAATAATTTGCATGTGGATGAAAATGATAGGGTCTCATCGTATCTCTTAGGACATCATATACCCATTACGGATGGCATAATTTACAACCTCATAGAAATTACGGAGAAAGAAAGAGGTTATTATTTTAGAGGCCAATGGGATGACGAATCTGTTAGGATCAAGAGCACTAAGAGGGGGGGGGGTGAATTAGTATAGCGAAAAACTTTCGTCGGTTAAAAAGACTTTCATACGAAAACCATTTCAAAAAGATCTTTAAAGTTAAGAGTAAGCGGAAGTGTAGTTGATGTAAATCAATGAAGGCAGTTTGTAGTTAAGACAAAGAGCAGAATGTAAATACAAACCGAGATTTAGAGTGGTTCGGTCAATCTTGACCTACATCCACTTTTGGCTTCCTCCTCCGACGAGGTCATCGATGTCCATTAGAGGCCTTCCTTTAATAGGCGAAGGCCAACCACCCTTTTACAGCTTTTCTCCTTTTGACAGGCTTAGGAGGCAACCCTTACAAGCACTCACACTCCTCTTATAGAATTCTAAACATAGAGTGGAGGAGGGAATTTCTAAAGAGATTGCAGCAGCGTTTTCTCACTTTTTAATCCTTTCTGTTTGTGTATTTTACCCAGGGATGAGAGGGGTATTTATAGACTTCAAGATGATTCAAACTTGGAGCCTAAAAACATCTCATCCCGGGTTCCCCGGGCACGGGTGGTACCACCGCCCAAACATACGACACCACTGCCTGACACAGTCTCGAAGACTATGCCCCGATGGTGAGACTTCTTGGGGCACTGTTTGGGCTTCTTATTGGGCCCAACACAGTTCTTACATGGGCCTAGCTAGCCCATAATTGGGCTGGCCCAAATCCAAGCCCAATTACGTGCTAACTACGAAATCCTAAGACATTTTCTAAGCTAAATAAGTCCCTATGTCTATTCTTCCGGTGAGCTTCCAGCGAACTTCCGGCGAACATCTGACGAACCCTCGGCGATGCTCCGGCGGACTCCCGGCAAGCTCATGGACTTCACGACGATCTTCTTGGCGAGTTCCAATGAGCTTCTCTAGCAAGCTCCGAGATTTCTCAGTTGGTTCCTCCAAAACTTTCGACGAACATCTAGACTTCCGATGAACTCTCGAATTCCCAACGTGATCGCGTCCTTGACTCCGAGACTTCATTTTGCTTCATGCCTTGCTATCATAGTTAATCCTGCACATGTAAAACAAACTTTGATCTAGACAATTAATACTAAACATTAATCAAGTTGTCCAGCATGTCATTGGTCTCTCGACACTTCATTCAATTCTTCTGCACATCGTCCTCTCTTGCGGCCTATTGCCCAATTGGCTAATTGACTCCACAACTCTGATATTCTTGGTGCAATGTCCGCTCTTCTTGGCCCGATGCTCGAATCCACGGCTCGAAGCCTTCTGTCGATACGTCAATCGATCCACTAGCCCAACATCCAATCTTCTAACATGTTCCTCCGGCCCAACATGATTTTTCTTGCTTTAATTGTCTCATCCTAATCGAAGCATCCTGTCTCACTCAAAACACAGATTAAAACATAAACACATATCAATTGGTTTCATCATCAAAATCCAAGATTCAACAATCTTCCCCTTTTTGATGATGACAACCAATTGACGATGGAGTTAACCTTAACTCCCGGAGTTTAAACAAATTCCCCCTATCAATATGCCATATTGATAGAAACTCTTGGATTCAAAAATCCAAGCAACATGTCATAATCAAATCATGCATGACATCAACATACTTCTCTCCCTTTGTCAACAACAAAAAGGAGAAGTTCCAACTATTATATGTTTGGAATACAAGTTCAATTTGTTGCATGAAAAACATAATATCAAGTTTTATCATCATGCAATTTGAAAGCTAGCAAATTTAAGGATGTACAAGTTGGCATACTTGATTTTCTTTGTGATGTGCAAGATAGCATTTCTTTGTAATGTTTGAGCTAGCAATTTTGCTTCCTTTGCAAAGTGCAAGTTAGTATGTTTTGCATCTTGAGATAGGCAAGATAGCACTTTTGGTATGCAAATGCAAGCTATCAAATTTTACACATAAAAAGTTAGCAAAATTTTACATCTTTTGAGATATGCAAGATGGACTATTTTGCCTCTTTTTGAAATGTGTAACTTAGCAAACATTGCTTCCCTTAAGATTTGTAAGCTAGCAAGTTTGCCTCTTTTCAAATTGTGCTAGCTAGCAAATTTGTTTTCTAGCAAGTTTTGCTCCCCTTTTGTCATTGTCAAAAAGAATGAAAGACCCTTTACGTCAATTTCTAAATCATGATAAAGGTAAATAGCATAAATGAAAATTCAAATCATGAATGTCAAAATAATTATTTCATCATTATTTTATCATGAAAATTCAAATCATGAATATTTTATCATTGCATGCATCATTATCATAAGTTAAAGTATTGCATGCATAATGCCAAATCATCATGTATATAAAATACAACATCATCATTACATGCATGATTCCAAATCATCATTCTATCAGAAAATGATAATTATTGATTTTCACATTATTTCAAAAAATTATAGTGTTGCATGCATTTTTATCTAAGGGAAAAATCATAGTATTCCATGCATCATTCCAAAACATTTCAAGCCATGCAAGTCATAAATACAAAGAAATCATGTCATGAAGGATAAGACCAATTAAATATCAAAAGACATGATTCATATAGTAAATCTCTTCTTTAAATACCAAAAAAAATTGTAGGAGTACAAAGAAGAGATCTTGATTAAAAAAAAAATCTCAAGTAATAAATCCAAGAACTCATAAGGAAAAATCATGATTCATTTAGAAAATCTCCTCTTAAGAAAATATCAAGTAGAATCGTTGGAGAACGATTAATGAAAAATCTTGATTCATAATAAATTTTAATTTATAAGTATCAAGGAATCAAGATCATGATTTGGATAAAAATTTATTCAATTTTAAATCATCAAATCAAAATCATTTTCAAGAGATTCAAAAAAGTGATACAAATAGATTCATTAATCTCCTTTTTGAAAAATCGATAAAATAGAGAAATTTTTCAAGGAGAAAGGTTTCCTCTTTTTAGTTTGTTTCATACAAGCATGTCTTTGTCTTTTTTATGCCAAATCAAAATATATATATCATTGTTTAAAATGAAAGTGCAAGATTTATCATCATAAAAATCATTAAGATCAATAAGGCATAAATCACTCAAAAATCATCATTACTTCAAATCATCATGCATAATTTTGAAAAATAAATTTATTTAGGTATGATATCATCAAACATGATTTTAAAAGGCATTTTTAATCAAAATCATTTTGTTTATCATAAACATGTAATTTTTATGATTATTTTTAAAATTATTGGAAAGGTAAGCATGATCCAATTTTATTTTTGCATTTTCATTAAACATGCAATTCAAAAAATATTTAATTTTCTTAAACTAAATTAAAAATAAGTCATGAGAAGCATTACGTAATTTCAAAATAAACTAAAGGCGTTTTGATTACCTCAACGTCGAAAGCCGTTAAGGCATAGTTTACCACCAAAGCCTTTGTTGATTTTCTCCTCGGCTTCGGAGGAGCTCAATTCATCCCAATTTTTGTTCTTCTTCTTACATTTAAAGCAAGTAGTTGTGTTCTTTTTGTTTTTGTTCTTTAATTTTTGTTTCATTAACTTTTTAAATTTCTTAGTGAGTTCGAGTTCACCATCACTTGAGCTTATGCTCGAGTGGTCTTCAAATTTTCTAAGTTTGAAATCCTTTCTATTCTTTGGAAGGTTGTTCTTGAGTTCTTTACGTGCATTGCACGTTAATTCATAGGTCATCAAGGACCCTATTAGTTCTTCGAGAGGGAAACAGTTCAAATTTTTTTATTCTTGAATAGTGGTTACTTTTGAATCCCAAGTTTTAGAGAGTGAGCATAAAATATTGTTAATGAGTTCAAAATTTGAAAAGCTTTTACCAAGAGCTTTTAAACCATTGATGACATCCGCAAAACAGGTGTATATATCAACAATGGTTTCGCTTGGTTTCATTCAAAAAAGTTCAAAATCATGCATTAAAAAATTAACTTTAGAATCCTTAACACTACTTGTGCCTTCATGTGTGGTTTCAAGAATGTGCCAAATGTCGAAAGCCGTTTCGCATGAAGAAACCTGATTAAACTCAATTTTATCTAAGCCGCAAAATAGAGCATTCATAGCTCTAGCATTTAAGGAAAATGTTTTCTCCTAGCAAGCTCTTGGACTTTACAATGATCTTCTTGGCGAGTTCCGATGAGCTTCTCTGGCAAGTTCCGAGACTTCTCGGCTGGTTCCTTTAGAACTTTCGACAAACGTCCGAACTTCCGACGAACTCTCGAACTCCTAACATGATCGCATCCTTGACTCCATGACTTCATTTTGCTTCATGCCTTGCTATCGTAGTTAATCTTGTACATGTAAAACAAACTTCGATCTAGACAATTAATACTAAGCATTAATCAAGTTGTCCAGCATGTCATTGGTCTCTTAACGCTTCATCTGATTCTTTGGCACATTGTCCTCTCTTGCGACCTATTGCCCAATTGCTAGTTGACTCCACAACTCTGATATTCTTGGCATAATGTCTACTCTTCTTGGCTCAATGCCAGAATCCATGGCCCGATGCCAGAATCCACGACCCGAAGCCTTCTATCGATACGTCGACTGATCCACCAGCCCAACATCCAATCTTTTGACATGTTTCTCCGGCCCAACATGATTTTTTTCTACTTTAATTGTCTCATCCTGATCGAAGCATCTTGCATCACTCAAAACGTAGATTAAAACATAAACACATTAATTGGTTTCATCATCAAAATCTGAGATTCAACAGAATCAGTTGGGACCAATTATTCTAAAGCCTTAGGAACCATCTTGGGTAATCCTAACTTGTCTATTCTTCCAAAAAGCTGTGAACATTTACTACCTTTCAACACCAAAGTACTTCATCATATCTTAATAAGCATTATAATTCCAAAACAATATCATCATGATGAAGTTAACCAAATGGAAATAGGAACGATGTATTGGATTATGAAAGGACATGAAAATTATTTTGGCTACCTCATACAACAAAACATGATTGAACTATCGAAAAAGGACATGATGCTTCTATATGGTGGCCTGATCACAAGACTAATCCATGCATAAAACATGGTCATCCCACCTGACGAAGAAGTTATGAAATTAGATAGATTTAATATCATAAATAGAAACCTACTAAGATGATTAAGGTGTATATTCAGAAATGGGATATGGACTAGATTACTTAGAAGGACTGATCCCCTCCCACCTGATCTAGAACCTGAAACACCAATATTTAGGGGAAATTAAGCTCCTCTTACTGGTCCCTTTAAGGCAACACCTCCAGCAGAGCAAGCACCCTCCTCATCTATCGACGATATAGGAACTCGAATGGATCGATTTGAATAATGTCAAGATCAAATTTTAACTGAGTTGTAGCAGATTCATCGACAGCTTAATACTCTGTTTAGACATTTTGACTTGCCACCACCTGAATAGTTGTGTATATCTTTTTGCTGATGACAAAGGGGAGAAGTTGACTAATGAAATCTTTCTTATATTGCTTACTTTGATGTTGTAATTTTGTGTTTACTTTGATGCTGAAAATTTCTATGATGTTGTGATCTCTTTAACGTTGAGAATTTCTATGATGTTGTGATCTCTTTAATGTTGAGAATTTCCAATGTTACCATACAATGATACAATATCATATACTTAATATTGTGAACTTTTGAATATTACAATGCAATAATGATGATATTTCATGCAAGTAGTGATGAAAGGCTATGCCGAAATATTTTATCATGCATGAAGTAATTATGTATTTAATATCTTGATGACTTGAAATTATGATGATACACAATGCTGTTGAATCTCGGATTTTGATGATGAAACCAATCTATAATTGTTTATGTTTTAATCTGCGTTTTGAGTAACGCAGGATACTTCGATCAAGATGAAACAATTAAAGTAGGAAAATCATGTTGGGCCGGAGGATAACATGTCAGAATATTAGATGTCGGGCCGGTGGATCAGTCGACGTATCGATAGAAGGCTTTGGGCCATGGATTCGGGCATCGGGCCAAGAAGAGTGGACATTGCGCCAAGAATATAAGAGTTGCGGAGTCAATTGGCCGATTGGGCAATAGGCCGCAAGAGAGGACGATGTGCCGAAGAATCGGATGAAGCGTCGAGAGACCAATGACATGACCGGACAACGTGATTAATGCTTAGTATTAATTGTCTAGATCGAAGTATGTTTTACATATGCAGGATTAACTATGATGGCAAGGCATTGAGCAAAATGAAGTCCCGGAGTCAAGGACGCGATCATGTTGGGAGTTCGAGAGCTCATCGGAAGTTCTGCGGGAACCAGCCGAGAAGTCGCGGAGCTTGCTAGAGAAGCTCGATGGAACTCACCAAGAAGATCGTCATGAAGTCTAGGAGCTTGCCGGGAGTCCTTCGAAGCATTGCCGAGGGTTCGTCGGATGTTCGCTGGAAGCTCGCTGGAAGAATAGATATAGGGACTTGTTTAGCTTAGCAAATGTCTTAGGATTTCGTAGTTAATACGTAATTGGGCTTCGATTTGGGCCAACCCAATTAGGGGTTAGCTAGGCCCATGTAAGAACTGTATTGGGCCTAATAAGAGGCCCAAATAGTGCCCAAAGAAGTCTCATCATCGTGGCACAATCTTCGAGACTATGTCAGGTGGTGGTACCGCCAGTCTGGGCGGTGGCTCCGCCCAGCACAGCCCCCTAGGCGGTGGTACTACCAGACCTGGGCGGTGGTACTGCCTAGGACAGTGTTAGTCAAACTGACACTGGGCGATGGTACCGCCCAAAGTAGGCGGTGGTACCGCCCGTACTTGAGGAACTCGGGAAAGATTTAGGCTCCAAGTTTGAATCAACTTGAAGCCTATAAATACCCCTTCCATCCCTAGTTAAAGCACAATAGCATAGAGCATTCAAAAGTGAGAAAACTCTATAGTAATCTCTTTAGAATCCTCCTCCTTGAGTCTAAGTGTTAGAATAGCTTAAGAGGAGAGTGAGTGCTTGTAAGGGTTACCTCCTAAACCCGGTAAAAGGAGAAGAGGGGTGTAAGAAGGAGTTGGTCTTCGCCTATTGAAGGAAGACCTCTAGTGGATGCCGGTGGCCTCAACGGAAGAGGAATCGGAGGAGTGGATGTAGGTCACGATTGACCGAACCACTATAAATTGCCGTCTTCTTTGGTTTGCATTTATTCTTGCTTTTATCTTTACTGCAAACCTCTTCAATAGCTTACTATCTTCTATTCATTTATGAACGTGTTTCAAAGTTAAGTTTCTGAAATCGGTTTTACGTCGAAAACAGTTTTTATCGTACGAAAGTTTTTTAACCGACATAATTTTACTGCTGCACTAATTCACCCCCTCTCTTAGTGCCGACCTTTGATCTGATCCTAACAAATGCATGTGATTTCTAATTTCAATCAAAGCTTGAATTCACGGTTGTGAATTCAAGTTTGTATTTTATCAAGTATAGCATATAGATAGGGGGAGTTAAGGTTAACTCCTTTACTAATTGGTTATCATCATAAAAAAGAGGGGGATTGTTGAATCTTGGATTTTGATGATGAAATCAATTGGTAAATTGTTTGACCTAATCTATGTGTTGAGATAAGTGTGTAAGATTAACTACCATAGCAATAAGGCGTAAAGCAGATAATGGGCCGGAGTCGAAGATTCGGACGATGTATCGGGAGCTCGTCGAGAGCTCGTTTGAAGATTGCTGAGAGTTCGTCGGAAGATCGCTGAGAGTTCGTCGCCGAAAGCTCATCGGAAGATCGCCGAGAGTTTGTCGGAAGATCACCGAGAGTTCGTTGGGAGTTCATCAGAAGTGCACCGGAAGACTCACCGAGAAGTTCACCGGAGGATCGTCAAGAGAAAAATCGACATACTAGACTAATTGTTTGCTTTAATTGTAGTTGAAACATTAGTTAAGTTAGGATTGGGAGGTGATCCACTAACTCAGTTAAGGGCCAATTGGGCCCTAAATAGGGTTGAATTGGGCCGAATTGAATAGCTCATTTAGCATCTGATATCACGGCCGACGGTGGCACCGCTTGGGGCTTGGTCTCCCAAGTGTTATGTATGGGTGATGGTACCACCGACAATTAATGCTGCCAAGCGGTGGTACCGCTAGAGCTCAGTCTCCAAGCTTTATCAAGCGGTGGTACCGCCTAGACTAAGTAGTAGTATCGCCCAATATTAGTCTACAAGCAGTAGTATTGCCCAATAATGGCGGTGGTACCGCCAATACCCCAAAATCCGGGGAAGTGATACTTTTTTGCTCCAATTCAGAAGCCATTGGGGCCTATAAATACCCTACCCTTTTCTGTATGAAAATGCACAAAGTGTTGGCATAATCTTGAATCTTTAGAGTGTTAAAGTATTGTAAAAGTGCTAGAGTCCTCCATTTTTAAGTGTTAATATCATTCAAGAGAGGTATGAGACTTGTAAGGGTTATCTCCTAAACCCATGAAAAGGAAAAAGCACTGTAAAGAGGTTGTTAGTCTTCGCCTATTGAAGGAAGATTATTAGTGGACGTCGGTAACCTCGACAGAAGAGGAATTGGAAGTGGATGTAGGTCACAATGATCGAATCATTCTAAATTCTGGTTTACTTTTCTATTTGTGCAATTTATATTACTATAAACTTCCTTAATCTTTTCTGTGCACTCTTACGAAAGCTTTCAAGTTCAATATCTTTCCAAAACGGATTGAATCGAAATAAATATTTTTTAAAATCAATAATTTTTTCGCTTTACTAATTTAAAACTATACTTTATGATTCAAAACGAATATTTCCAAAACTATACTTCTCCACAACCAAACAAAGTGCTTCATGATTCAAAAAGAATATTTTCAAAACTATACTTCTCCACAACCAAACAAAGTGCTTCGACTTCTTTGCGCCAGACAACCAAAATGTCACCGAATCGATCGATGGTTGGACTGAAAACTCCATCCCAAATGTTGTTGAGGCGTCTAATGAAGTTGCAACTCCGATCCTTATTGAGATGAGTTTCTAGGAGTACAACGAGGGATAGTTCATGATTTTTTGTTAGAAACTGAAGATGGCCTCTCCCATCCTTTTTACGAGTCCTGCAATTCTAACTGACATCTATAGATCAATAGTTAATGGGAGGAGAAAGGGGGTTATTTTAACTGACATCTATAGAACTCGTTAGAAGAAGAGGCTACAAAAGTTCTCTTCTGCTTATTTTTCTATTTAAGAGCTAAGAATAGAGGGTTAGGGCTTCCTTGAACTCCATGATACTGAGCTTTCACGCTAACCCTCTTAGCTTCTCTAGCCCATTTTAGGTCCTCTTCATCAAGCAAGAAGGCACCATCTCCCATCACAGTAGCTTCTGACTCGAATCTGAAACCCTCAACCACTCTAGCAACCAAGTCGTCAAACTTCTCTGAAGCATCTTGAGAGGGGTGAGGGGGATGCAGCCGTCGAAGGAACATTGGTCGCCTGCGGTTGGAATTGGTAGTCCCCCACCAAGGATGACGACATCCAGGGAGGCTTCGGGCACTCCATCCTCATCAAGAAGGTGGAGTCCACAAAGTTGGGGACTCTCGAGTCTTCTGAGTCAATTAGGTCAATCATCATGAGTTATTGTTTTCTTAATTTGGATGAGGACAAAATAGACCAAAAGCGAAGCTTGGTGGATTTGAAAGCTCACTACTCTTTAACACCTCCTGCCTCCTTCACATTAAAAGCACCATACTTCCCATTAAATGCCCCCCTTCACCAAGCTTCAAGCGATGGAGTGGCAAGTTCGACCTTAACATTATTAGATGCCAAGCTTGAAACATAATCTATAGACACTGATTCAATCGTTTCCTAGAGCTCAATAGCCTTGGTAGTCAGTCTGGTTAACTATATCCGGTGATGGGGCTCTGCCACTAGCAGGCAAGTGACAATTTGAGTCCTTGTTTGACCTGGCTAAAGGCCTAGTACGCCCTCCGTAGCCATTAGGCTTAGCTCGATTATGCCTCTCGACCTCATATAAAGACTCATCATCCTCTTTTATCTCTAGAGTGTGAAACTTAATTGGTTCTCCGGATTACTGTAATTGAAATACAAATTGAGAATATTTTCATGTGCTACTATTTGAAAAACCTTTTGAGAGTCAAAACAAATGCAAAAGCCTCGAGGTAGAGGTTTAGAAAAATTCTTTAATATGCAAATTCTAGCAAACTTACCAGTCATGATAATGTTATCAATCTTATTATTTTCCCAATAACAAAAGCAATTTATAGGGGGTATATTAGGGGTAATAAGTTCGATAAGCAGACTAGAAAATTACACTCATATAGGGGTGTGTGAACAAGCTTCGCACACATGGGTTGGAAGCCTTCTCTCCCAAGTAAATAAAGAAAGGAGTTGGCCCTCCAATGAAAACCTTGGTTAAATCTTCCTCACTAAAATAGAAAAATCTAGATGCCCGTTTCTTGGGCAATTCAACCTTCAACAAGTCCAAAGGGGGAGTTCGACCGAAGAAATTACCATACAAACTGAGGGACCAAGCCTTACATGAGTTGTTCACCACCTTCTCCAACACAACCTCTAGATTGAAAGAAGATTGAATGTGACTATGCTTCTCTTCAAGTCCTGTAGAAAACTTCAAGGCCATGGGCTTTGCAGAACCGACGAGCCCAGAAAGTGGTTTCGGAGGCTTTCGTATCCGAGAATTGACAAGGCAGGATGAGCAAAGACGAATCCTCATTTAGTTGGGATGGAGTATGAGGCTGTACAGTATCATCCTTGCTTGGAGGGGAAATGGGAGAAGGAGGCGTAGCTCCGGAGGTCGGCAGGAGAAGTTCTTGCCTGTTGGTTACGACACAAACCTCTCACCCACTAAGTTCACGAGATGGTATATGAAAAGGTTACTCAACTTATCGGATTCCGGTGCCGACCTTAGATAACTTGGATCCGAATTTGACCCGCCTTCATCCATCGGTAGTGCTACAAGATTCGGGGAGACTGTAACCGGAAGCACCATGCGATGCTTCGTCTCGGACGCGCCCGTGCCCTCCGCGGCGCCTCCATTTCCTTCTCCACCTCCTCCTCCATCGAATCCAGACCTTCACACCTCAGCTCAGACCCTAACATCGACCTCGCCCTCGCCATCGCTAACCTCGTCAACGCCCACCACGCCGGCCATTGGCCCCCGTCCCTTGACGCTGCCCTCTCCGCCCTCGCCCGCTCCCATGCCTCCGACCTCACCCCCTCCGCCCTCCTCCGTCCCTCTCCCTCCTCCGCAGCCCTCCGCCGCCCCTCTGCCGCCGGTCCCCTCCTCCTCTGGTCCCGCCACCACCTTCCCCTCGACCCCCGCGCCGCCGCCAAGGCCCTCCACCTCCTCCTCCGCTCCCGCGCTCTCCGCCCCGCCCTCGACTTCCTCCTATCCCTCCCCCCATCTTCCTTCCCTGATCACTCCTTCAACGCCCTCGTCCGCCGCCTCGCCGCCGCCGGCCACCTCCGCTCCGCCGTCCGGCTCTTCCGCATTATCCCCTTCCCCTCTGTCTTCTCTTACAACTCCCTCCTCGCTCCCCTCCTCCGCCGTGGCCGCACCCGCGCCGCCTCCGCTCTCTTTGACGAGATGCTCGCCACCGCAGTCCGGCCCGATGTCTGCACCTTCAACACCCTCATCCGAGGCTTCTGTCTCAATTCCATGGTCGACGAGGCCTTCCGCCTCTTCAATGAGATGCCGCGGCACGGCTGCGCCCCAGACGTCGTCACCTACAACACACTTGTCGACGGCCTTTGCCGCGCGGGTAAGGTCCGCATCGCCCACAATCTCCTTAACGGAATGCGGACAAAAAGCTCCGATCTTGCACCGAATGTTGTTTCCTACACCACTCTGATCCGCGGCTACTGCAGCAAACTCCTCCCGGATGAGGCCGTGGAGCTCTTCCACCAGATGGTGGCGCTCGGCCTCAAACCTAATAAGATCACATACAATACCCTCATCCAAGGGCTTTGCGAAGCACAGAGGATGGATTTGGTCAAAGGGATCATGGAACCAGGAGATGATGGTGGCAAAAAGTTGACTTTTAGGCCGGATACTTGCACGTTTAACACCCTGATAGCTGCGCATTGCAACCTGGGCAGCATCAGCGATGCACTTAACGTGTTTGAAAGAATGGCGGAGATGAGAGTGAAGCGTGATTCTGCAACTTACAGTACCATGATAAAGGGCCTGTGTGAAAAAGGCGAGTTTGCACGAGCTGAGGAGCTCGTTGATGAGCTGTTGGAGAAGGAGGTGTTCAGGAAGCGAGGCATTCCCCTGCTGGCAGCTTATAACCCAATATTCGACTACCTGTGTCAGAATGGGAAGACAGAGAAGGCAAGGATGTTGCTTCAACAGTTGTTGGATAAGCAAGCCAAAGTAGATGTGGCAGCATTTAAGACGGTGATCTTGGGACACTGCAAGGAGGAGCGATTGAGAGAAGGGTATGAGCTGCTGGTGTCGATGGGTAAAAGAGAACTTGTGCCAGATGCTGCAACTTTTCAAACGCTGATCGAGGGATTCATGCAACAGGAGAAGATAGGCTTTGCTTGGGAGGCTTTTAGGAAAATGTTGAACACTTGGCATCGACCTAGCACAGGTACATTCCATTCAGTACTCGTGGGATTGGCAAAGAAAAGTCGGTATGCTAAAGAAGCTGGTGAATTGGTCACCTTGATGGTGGAAAGGAAGATTCGCCCTAATATCGATCTTTCGACGAATGTTGTCAGCAGTTTGTTTGGAGATAACCTAAATGACACAGCTCTCAAGATTGTTGGATTGCTTTACCATAATGGTTATCGCGTGAAGATGGAGGAGTTGATTCCATCTCTGTGTCAGAACCAGAAATTCCTGGAGGCTAAAGAGATGTTGCTTTTTAGTTTGGAGAAGTGTGAGAATGTTAATGATGATGTTTATGGTTTGGTGATTGGTGGGCTTTGTTTGAGTGGAAGGGCTTCGGAGGCATTTAGGGTGTTGTACGAAATGAATGAAAGAGCCAGTGCACATGTTTCTTCAAGTTGTTTATATGCTCTAAAACTTGCACTTGAAGAAAGTGGAAGATGGAAAGAAGCAGAGTTTGTTTCCAGGCAAATGAATCGTGCGAACAAAAGAATCGGAAGTTGATCTGACTAATGTGAATTAGATTGAGTTCCCAGTAGTGCTTGGGGGTTCTGCAGCTGCAACAGCTTGGACTAGAGTTAAAGTACTGGGATCTGTCCAGTATCTCCTCCTTTCTGATGAGCAAGCTTGTTATTCTTTCGTAGCTCTGATACCACTCGGACTGAAGGCAGTACCCTCGATGCACTCCCTAATCAATGCAATGTGATGCACTCTCAAGTATTCTGGCACTAAATGCATGAGACGCAGGTATGAGCGAGCTTGTTATTCTTTCGTAGCTCTGATACCACTCGGACTGAAGGCAGTACCCTCGATGCACTCCCGAATCAATGCAATGCAATGCAATGCGATACGATGCACTCTCGAGTATTCTGGCACTAAATGCATAAGACGCAGGTATGGAGACAAATTAGCATGAGAAATTAAGGTTCTCTATTTCTTGTAACTACCTCAACTAGATCGGCACTTGTGTCTTTCCTTGTTTACATCCTCCTCGCAATTTGGATACCTCAAGAACTCAATTTATCCACAAAATCTAGCAATTTCATTAATCATTTGCAATGAGAATTGTCAGTGATTGATTCAAAATGTAAATTCTTTGATTCTTTGGGGTGAGCTCTATGATTTTATCATATTTTTGGTTGTACAGATGTGTACTTGATCGAAGAAGCAAATTGGAAGGAGATAAATAAATTTTATTTTCTCATAAAGTACCTCATTTTTAGACTCCAATCACAGAATACATTTTAGTTAGACTTCAATTTTTGAAAGAAACGGATCGATCCATTTATTTAGCTCAAGAAATGCATGTCAAATATCATGATGTCTGATATGAAGGTGATTAATATGAGGAAGTCATAGGATAAGATATGTTGCTCATAGTACATGTGGAATGAAAAGATAGTATGAACATAGAAAGTTCATGAATTGGGATATATAAATATATGTATATATATATATATATATATATATATATATATATATATATATACACAAGTTTACGTCCTACACGTTGACATTGATAATGAGAACAGAGCGTTGCTCTACCTCACTATTGTGGTTTTCCAGCTCTGCCTCTCAAGCTGAGAAGGTTCGCTTATTCCGGCATCTTCCTCCCCGTCCCCTTCCTCGCCGATCGCCTTCTCCACGGCCACCTCCTTCGTTCTCTTCCACAACCCCCGGCCTTTGAGGAGCTCCACCGCTTCCTTCATGGTGGGCCGGTTGTCGGGGTTGAGGTCGGTGCACCGCAAGGCGACCGCCACCGCGTTCCGCAGCTCCGCCGGCTCGAACCTTTCCCCAAGGCGCGGGTCCGCGATGCGCTCCCACGCGCCCTTCTCCACCAGCGGCGCCGCCCACTGCACTATGTCGCGCTTGACGCCTCCGGGTAGCTTCTCGATGGGCTTCCTGGCGCTCACGATCTCCAGCAGCAG
Source organism: Musa balbisiana (assembly GCA_004837865.1). Classification (NCBI taxonomy): domain Eukaryota; kingdom Viridiplantae; phylum Streptophyta; class Magnoliopsida; order Zingiberales; family Musaceae; genus Musa; species Musa balbisiana. Next base: position 13,716,613 of record CM017190.1, on the reverse strand, counting down.
AACGCCGAAGCTGTACACGTCGCAGCTCTCGGCGACTTTCCCCCACATGGCGTACTCAGGTGCGAGGTAGCCCAGCGTCCCCTTCACCCTCGTCGTCAGGTGGCTCACTCCGTCCGGGATCAGCTTCGCGAACCCGAAGTCGGCCACTTTGGCGCAGAAGTCGGCGTCGAGCAGCACGTTGCTGGTCTTCACGTCTCGGTGTATGATGTGAGGGCTCGCATCATGGTGCAAGTACCTGAAACAGGTCGGGAGGGCATTGAATCAAACACCTGGCAACGATGGTAACATCATGAACCCGACTCAACTCACGCGAGTCCTTCCGCTGCTCCGATGGCGATCTGCATCCTGCGAGGCCAGTCGAGGAGCAGATCGGCGGAGCGACGGCCATGGAGATGGCTGAGCAGGCTGTGGTTGGGCATGTAATCGTAAACGATCAGCCTCTCCTCGCCACCTGCGTAGAAACCTCTCAGGCTCAGTAGATTCTTGTGCCTTACCCTCCCCAGCACCTCCACTTCGACGGCGAACTCCATCTCCGCCTTGGCCGTCATGGCCTTGAGCCGCTTCACAGCGATCTACACGACAGCAACAAGTCACTCCATGACACAGAGACTCTATGTATGATGAGTAGTGACTTGCCTCCACTCCTTTGTCAGTTCTACCCCAGTAGACAGTCCCAAAGCCGCCTTCTCCGAGCTTGTTGTCCTCATGGAAGTTCCTCGTTGCATGGACGAGCTGTTTCAGGGTGTAGATTTCCCAAGGATAGCCGCCACCATGGCCCTTGTGTGATCTGAACAATACTAGTTGTGATCACAACTCAAGAAGAAGTTGAAACAGTAGTATGCATGCAGGAGCAGGACCATACGATACCTTCGTGCAGCCTCACGCCCCTCGAGGGAGAAGCAGCAGCAGATGCATCTCTGAAGCATCCCTATCCGAGTAGTGAAAGAGAGAAGGTCAATGGTGCTTGGAAGTCGAGGAAGTAGACGGAGTAGAACAAAGAGCTTAACTGGTGGGTAGCTGTCCTTGTTCTTGGGTGTCATTGAACACTTCACCCTCTCAATTGTTTGTACCTCTGGATCATATAATTTAACTCAGGTACTGCAGCATATGCTTTGATTGTTTAATGGATTTGTAGAGGTTGGTTGTCACAACCACCATCACTGAAAACTTATTGGTGGAATGAGTCGACTATAGTTGATGCTGATATGGTTGGCTTATTGTGATCCAACACTGACAAGGTAGAAGAACAAAACTAACACCAGAAAAAGAATTCTTGATTGCTGCTGTGTTTAGTTTTCAGACATTGGAAAGGTCAGAGGTCATTTTTATATCATGATATCTCAACTAAATGGAATGAGAACTATAAAGATGATGTATTAGTTTTGTTGCGTAAGAATCATTTGTAGCACAGATTCCATCAGTCATTTCCTTGCTTCGCTTGTCGCTTTGGGATGCGTAAATCTTTAGAAAACAATGCATGACATGAGAAAAATTTTCAGTGTCAACGCCAAGCCAAAAGTTTGCAGTGAAAGAGAGGAATTCTGAGAAAGATTTGATCATTCTGAGCAAAATAAATGACGAGTTCGACTTTTTATGATAGAGTTGTGTATAATATGCTTAATAAATTATATTTTAGGCAGAAATAATTCTACTCAAACATCAACCTTTTGCGTCGTGACTGTGGGTGACGAGAGAGAGACACCGTCCCTCCTGAATTCTCTGTATATTTCAACAATACCTAGCAAATTAGTTGCATTATCTACCAAAATAAAGACAAGTTTTGAGGCCGAAAGCATATCATTGATGTGGACCTATGAATCCACACATCAGTCAGATCCCTATTATATTATATTATATTATATTATATTATATTATATTATATTAGGATGACAATTAAACACGGACAGGATGTCTATATTGATAGGACAGTCTATTAGATGAATGACTCACATAATTATTCCCAACATTAACCATTGTCTCGATTCAAACGACGATCACCCCAACACACTAAAAACCCCTCAGTTGCATCCTTGAAATGGGTTGAGAAAATTTAATTTTATTACTTTCCGAAGAATCCAAATCCTTCTCTTTGGCGTATCCCAACAAAGTTTCGTAGGGTTGTCTTACATTCTCAACACCTCTATCTATGACAAACACGAAAGTTGAGAAATTTTAATTTTATTACTTTCCGAATAAATCCAAATCCTTCTCTTGGGCATTATCCCAACAAAGTTTTGTAGGGTTGTCTAACATTCTCAACATTTCTATCTATGACAAACACAAAAGTGGACCCTGTTGGAATCTGAACTCCCTCCACTTGTTGCACAACCAAAATATAATTTAACAATACAGATGTCAAATCTTGAGAACCTGAAATTGGTAAGTGTGAGAAGATTTTATTTGGGGCTACATATTTTAGATAAATGACTTGAGCCAGAAACACAGTGTTTGAACAGGCAGATCTGATCATAACAAGACATACATGTCCAACACAGAATGTTATCTGAGCATATAGGACATGCAATTTACTTGTAATATGTTCTCTGACCATGAAGGACTTAGTTAACCTAGTATGCTTTGAATATTGACAGATGCACAGCTAATGTATCAGAGGACTATCCAACCAAGTATTCAATGCATTTGATATTTACCACGAGATATAACAAGTGCACCAGCTGATATGAATACTGCTAATATTGGCCCCTATAACAGCTATTAGAAATGGCCAAACAAATATGCAGCAAGCAAGCAGCCAGGCATTTGAATTTATACAACAAAATTATTCTCGAAACAAGGTTACAGATTCAAACTGATATTGCCAACAACAGAGAGGAACACACATCAAGAAAAACCCACTTCTTTTCTTTGTTTCTTGTTGGTGATAAGATGTGTGGGTTGGGGTCGAGAACTTACTTGGGTCGCCTGCGGTATGGATACAATATGTTAACACTTTCTTTGATGTAATTGCCGACTTTGTTCAGGTTCTTAGCGACACCTGAAGCCACCAGCCCAGCATTCTTTCTAAACCTGCATGGAGATTAACCTCTAGCATTTCTTTACTCTTAAACACATTGAGGAAAATGTAGGAACAGAATTAAAACCATATGCTTTCCTGTTTAAGAATTCATCCCCTGAAGGGTGAGCTGATCGGTGTGCTCGTGGTTGTGAATGATGTGTAGCATCTATAGCAATACCAAACAACAGATCAGAATGACAAAATTTTAAGAAAAAGAACCAAATACACTGAAGAAACCAAACTTCTGATGAACAAGCAATACTAATAGCTTTTCTCATGGCACAGAAATTATATGAAGTATATGAACAAAAACAATTTGTTGCACAACTATTTGGATTGCTGCATGGATCTTTTACTGCTGTCGAGATTTTTTTGATAAACATGCAAATTCACTACAAAAATAATATATGATGCATTACAAGGTTTAATCATATGCAGAATGACAATCACCTAGTTAGATTAATTGACAACTAGATATGGAATTAGCCGAACAATTGAAATGAGTTCTTGCATCTCAGTAGGCATAAAACAGTCCATCATACTCATAGTATGAATCAGAACAATTGAAAACAGGATCATTAACCGGTCCGATTCACTTATTGGATCGGTTATGTTAAAAACCAGAATGAAACAGTTGAACCAACTGGTTCTCAGATGACTTGCACGAACCAGTCGAGTTCAATAAAACCCATCCAGTTTTGTAATATAGCTTATATTATTTAATTTAAAATTTTCTTAATATTAGATTTAGAGGATATTTACGTCAATTGTAAATTGGATTAAGGTGAGAAAGAAAACAACCTTTTCTCCTCTCCCTGCCCTCTCTTCCTTCAACCACCTCTCCCCTCCGCCCTCATCACCCTCCACTACTATCCTCTCTACCCTTCTCCTGCCCCTTTTTTATGTCTTTTCATATTTTCAATTTGTTTTTTTTTTTCCTTTGATAATTTATGGTTCGCTCTTCTCATGATCACTCTTGCTCTTGTTTCTATTGGTCATCTTCCTGTTGTCATCTTTTCTCGTACTTTATTTTATTGACATAAATTTCATTTAACTTTCATCATACATATTATGTTATATCCATATAAAAATTCTTAAGTAATTGGATTACATATTCACTTTTTAACTTTTTAAATATTTTCACATATTGTTTAATTTTGATAAAGTTCTATGTTCTTAATGTTAATAGTTTTATCATATTCTATACAACTGAAGTTTTGTTTTCATTTGTATAAGATTGTTCAATTTTTTATTAGTTTTGGCATATTAGATTTTTACTATATATAATTTAGAACTATTATATATACTTAAAAAATATTTTTGAATTAAATGTATGGTCCAACCAATTGAAACCCTCGGTCCTACCAGTGACCCACGACTTGGCTTCAGATAACTACGGTCATACTTGATACTTCATGGCATGCTCGGTTAGAAACCTCAGATCACTTGAAAAATCAGTTTTATAGCCAAAGGAGCAACCTGCAATGATGCATCTCTCCATCCAGATTTTATCCCCTTGAGACGGATGGCCAATCTCATCCTTGTCAAAACCTTCAAAGTGCAAGAGTGTTTGCATCTCTTCATAAGATTATTTATTACTCCCAAAGCCTCCTCACAAAGCCCAGAATTAACTCTGGCTGCTAATCATACACCCAAAATATCCAAATCACTACTAGGTAATGCATATATCACAATAACCGACTCTACTCAGTTTTTGAACTCAAATTGTCATAATTTTATGACCAAATTATTAAATTACAACTATGTGACAAGAAGTCTTGAGAAACCTCTTGAATACATTTGAGTTACTGGAGTGCCTTATCAGAATGATAAGAGCTAGATGCAACTTGACAATAATAACAGATAAATACTGCAGGGCCAATATTAAGAAGAAAGCAATGATAAGTCAAACCACTTCCCAAGATTATCAATATTGATAAAGAATGCAAGGAATTCTCGGTAATGACATTTGAGAATCTGCTGTGAGAAGACTCTTTGCACAAACTATAAGTTGGTCCATGATGAACAAAATTTTCAGTGTCACAACTTCTAAAGTCAATGCATTTTCAATGATTTTGTAATCAAATCAAGATCAAAAAACAGAATTCCATCTAACAATTTCTAAATCTGGTTCGACTTCTACACTCTGGCTCATTTTTTATGGTACCATAAGACAATGGTAATATTATTATCAATTTTGTTTCTTCTGGTCCAAATGGTGCTTTGAGGAAATTGCTGGTCCAAATTCCAATTTAAAGCATTATCTGCAAACAAAACAAAAATTACCATACTGATCTTAGATATTATCTTTATCTAACTATCTAGAAACTTGACATATTATTCAGCTCCGTTTTTCCTACATCTAGCTCCTCCAAAGGAACAAAGTTCTTACAAAAAACTTGTCATCCACCACTTCTATCGTCATTGAAAGATTCTCGTTGTTTAAAAGACTGCCTCTTCCACATTATCCAACTTATCCACCCTAGCACTAGAAAATATTGGAATTTCAAAAATTAAGCAGCAGCAAAGTCACATGTTGCTAAACCTAACTATGTAACCAAATTAAAAGCTATGCAAGGTTATCATGAAATATGCACTATGATCCATTGTAACAAGTGATAGACAACTTAATATTCATCTTATATTTTCAAATAAACTTCCACAAAATCTTTCTACAATTCCGTTACCTTCCTTACTAACATTTGCAGGAACATGACTAGCAGTTGACGCTCCTGTCCACTAATAGCTGCAATAAATATCATCCAGATGTTAGAGAAGTGACAATGAATCTAGTTTGTAGCAATCTTGGACACAGTGAAGGTTTCCAGCTATTACAAAAGTAAAGCACACATATAGTACATACATGTTTCAAACGTGTATACTGAATCCCAGAACCAAGAAAAATTACATGTTTTTACACAAAAGGTTCTCCTTCCCACTTCTTGCTGTTCTTTTTCTCCATCTCAGTTAGATACAAAGGTAAAATGCAAAACTAAATATCTCAAACATGAACAATATGAAGCAAAGCATATTTCATTTTAACAGAAGACTCAACTAGATGATTTCATGCAACATCTGCTGTTTATTGACTTCTCGCATCTCCTGATTGTGACTTCAATGACATATTTTAAACATTCATGACTAATGATATTTTTATTAGAATTTGAACCAAAGTTCAACTTAAAGCTACGGTCAAATCCAACTACCAAAACATGAATAAATTCTCATGATACTATAGAATCAAGTTAAAGGTGTAGTGGTGATTGTCTGTGCATGTAATTATCTGTAATGTTGTCTCTCTGTAAATATAATCAACCATAGCAGTTGTTGGTTGTCTATGCATATAATCAACTATCTGTTCCAGCAAGTATTCTTAGATATAAAAGTGTAATCAAAAGGCACATACTTCTGAAAAGGAACACCACATTAGCCAATATGCACTTGAGAAGCTTATAGAAGCAAGAAATGACCTCAATGCCTGCACAAAATGGCAACTCTGCTCGGTTCTCTGGCTTTTCAGCATTATTGTTTTTTGTATCAAGGAAAACTGAATAACCAACACAAGTGTACTTGAAATCTGACAAGCTACGGCCTTCTTTTGTAGCTTCCATTTCAGATTCACCGACGATGTAGTTAGGTACTGGTCACAAAAGTACATATTTAGTTGTCAATGAAAAAAAGATCAATCTCATGTACATAATATTTCAGATTTCAAGTAAACATCACAAACTCAAGCTTTCCCAACAGATTACCATAGATCAAGCTTAATTTATTTCAAAACCTGCAAAATAATTGATGAATTCTTTCTGAGTATGCCAGTAGTAGTAAGTTGTCTCAGGCCAAAGCAATCTACGTTGGCAAAAAAGACAAAAGTTAACTAATCTTTTAAGATAATTAAACTTAATTAAAAGGGAGAATTCAAGTCTCTTGCATGAACATGGGTAAAAGAATTGTAACCGGGTTTGAAGAGACATGAGAGCTTACATGATACAGATAACCATGAAGAAGGAAGTTATATGGGCCATAAAAACAACTGAGTCAATAAAAAACTTGATAAGTTACAAAGTGTATTAATGTTGCCATCAAATCAAGTATTATAGCTCTCATCTAAGCCATATAAATAAGTTTGATGTTTCATGATTAAGTAATAAATGAATGAAAAAAAATTGTGTAAAGACTTAGACGAAGAAATAAAGTTTCTCATTTGCCTCTTCCACCAAAGTTCCCCACCACTCTCTCTCTCTCAGTGAAATAAGAGACAAGTTCAAAATGGCCAATAGCATACAACTCCCAAGTTCTTCACCTCACAAAAGAGAACTACGAGAATTAGAACATTCAAATGAAGCTCCTGTTTGGATCTCAAGACATATGGAAGGTGGTAGAGGCTACGATAAACCTCAAGATGATGCTATCTTTTCAATGGGCCAAAGGAAAACCTTGAAAGACTTGAGGAAGAAAGACAATAAGTAGCTCTTCCTCATCTACCAAAGGGTAGATGAATGCAACCTTGAGAGGATTGCAGCCATGAACACCTCCAAAAAATCATCAGAGATTCTTCAAAACTCCTTCAAAGGAGTTGAGAACGTGAGAAAAATTCGATTTCAATCACTTAGAGCTGAATTTGAAACTTTGCATATGAATAAGTCCGACACTATTTCATAAGAATGTTCACCATATGAATCAACTAAAAACAAAATAGTGAGAAACTAAAAGATATTCGTGTGACTATAAAAATTAGCTCGATTATTGCATGAGAAGTTCAACTATATCATAGTCTCTATCAAGGATCAAAAGATTGAAACCATATGACTATTGATGAGTTAATGAGTTTTTTGCAAACACATAAAAACTTAGTCAACTAGGTGACCGAATGCAGTGGAACAAGTCGGCACAAGTGATTGTGGTCATGGAAAGAGGTTGAGGATGTGGATGTGGAAGAAACCATGGCCAGGGTAAAGAACATGGTCAAGGAGGAAGAGGAAGCAACAATGAGAGACACCATAGTCTAAAACAAGAAGAAGAATGAGGAGATACAAAGGCCAAAAGTATAATCATTCCAAGATTCAATGTTATTGTTTAAAAATTATGATCAGTAGGCTTTTGAATGTTATTAGAACAAAAACAATTGAAGCTGAGGAAAAAGTTAATTATGTTGAAAAGAAAGAAGAAGATATCCTCTTGTTACTAACATTAAAGAAGAAGTTGTCATGCAAAACAATGATACATGGAAACCAGAGATAGCAATCATTTATATGGAGATAACTGAAAAAACTATGTTCATAGAGTTGAATGAAACTGTAAAAGGACAAGTCTACTTTGAAGACTCCACTATCGGTGAGAGGCAAAGGTAAAATCTTAATCCCCCTCAAAAATAGAAGTCATCAACTTCTTTCAAATGTTTATTGTGTGATAAACATGAATAACAATATCCTTAGCCTTGGATAGCTATGAGAAAATGATTATGATATTCACATTAAAAACAAACAACTCTTTCTAAGATGTGACACAAATCATTTAATTATCCAAATGAAGAGAATAGATTATTCATCTTAACCATTAACCATAATGTGACAAGATACTTAAGGACTTGTAGGAAAGACTTATCATGGCTATGACATTTTAGGCTTGGACATTTGAACTTCAAATATGGTTAAGTTGGATGGGCAAGAATATCTATTAAGTAGAAGTTTTAGGTATCTTAGGTCAATTACTCAATTATTTAACAAAATAAAGAGATTTATAAAAATATTATTCATACAGTAAAGATAGGATGCTTAAAATGACAAGGGGAATCTGGAGTCTCATGTGACCGTCCTATCATGGACAAAACTATAAACAGGGGATTTAATGTAATGCTCATATATATCCGTGTCTTTTGGTTTGTTCTTGCTTTGCGCAGCATATAGCGGGATGGTCGAAGGCTTAACAACCCCATTTTAGTTGGGTTTGGTGGTCATTTTAGGCTTGTAAATAAATGTTGTGTCATGTGGACACTTGTGAGAGATTTCGGTCTGTAGTGGACCATTTTAGATCCTTTATTGTGCGATCATTCAAAGCCTGTAAAGTCTGTTTGTAATTTGCATTGGTTATGAAGTGTTTCCTAAAATGTTTGCTTGTGGATCCCGAGTAAGACGTTTTCTCTAACCCATTTTCTCTTTTGTAGGTCCTAAGGGACCATAGAAGGTTTTAGAGAGGCTGACCTTTGCGGACGAACACGCAAGGGTGCCGCACGACTTAGGCAAAATCAGCTAAGTCCGTGACAGATAGTATCAGAGCGGGATAAACACTTATAGAAACACTTGGCATGCAAACATTGGGGACCTAGCAGGGCTATATTGAGGGCAGTCAGCATGCACGACCATTTAGGGGAAAACGAGCATGGAGATGTAGGGAAAAGGAGTGGCTCAAAGGAGCGGACATTTGAGATTGGCATTCAGAAGAATGACCAACCCTTCATGCAAGAGGCACCATGAGGACAAGCAAGCTGGGAAGAATGCGTAGCGCACAAAGGTTGGGATGGCTGAGTTTGAGCTATGGCTTAACGTTGACAACCATACTTGATGATGCTCAAGGCAAGCAAAGTGCTTGAAAAAGGATGAGACCATGTAAGGTGGAATAGGTTGTTCAGCGACTGAAATAGTTGTGTAAAGCTCACAGAGGTGAGGGGAATTGCTAACTCGAAGAATTTGGTACTCATGCAAAAGCTTGTATGCGAACGATGGAGTGTTCGTAGCCATCCCAAGGCGACCGAAACTCGGCACCATGGAGCATTGAAACTTTCTCTTCAGCATAAGGATACGTTTGTAGGAGGTTGAAGTTTGCAGCGAGTTCAGCATGTTGCTAGGCCTTGAGGGGTATAGCGGGGGCTGTATTGATGTAGAGTCGCAATCTAGCAAGTGTGTTTGCGGGAGGCAAAACAATGCATAGTTTGTTCAGCAAGGCGGAGTAGTCCAAGGGGATGGTGGTCTCCGAAACATTCAAAGAGAAGGAAGCGAAGAGATAAGTTGCTCCAATGGGATAGATATCTAGGAGGGATAAGTCCCGGCGCTCCAGAGGGAGAACCAAGTGCAACGGACCGCACATGTTGAGGAGTACCTTAAAAACAACTTCACAAAGCTCATCGGACCGAGCGAGCGATGAGAAGTCGTCATATGATCTCGCTTGAGATAATGCATTGAGGGATGCATTGCGAGATCAAGTGGGGGAGCGATCCAAGGCAACACAAATGAAGGCACACTTGGAGTCGATATGGAGATCGAATTCAACGAAGGGCTGACCCGCAGAATGGTGGGTGCAAGAGCCACCATCAACTCAATGCAAAAACAAGGAGTGGAGCAGCTTAGGTGTAACTTGGCGAAGTACCCAAGCCGCATGAAGGGATTCGACATAGAAGATAGAATATGGAGCGAAGGCAGAAAGATTTCCTTGGACAGAGGTCAAGGACATGAACTCTTATAGAGACAAGAGTAGGATCATGTCGTTCCATGGATCCCTCATTCTAATGGAGCGGGCTCATCGTGCATGGTGCCAAAGACGAAGGGAGCTTTAAGGCACATACACCTTACCTCAGAGAAGCATTTGATGGAGGAATTGAGGCGACTCAACTTGTGGAGGTGAAGATGGGTTCAGAAGGCCTTGTCACGGGGCAAGAGGATGCAGAAGCGAGTACTCTTGAAGAATACGCCACATAGTGCTGCCATTCAAGTTACCATAAAGGGAGCGGTGCGCAGCGGAGATTATGCTGGTAGGGGCAAAGGCCCAGGATCCAAACAATGGTGCACCAATTTCAACGAAGTCGGTGAACTTAAGGAGCTACTAGGTGACAGACTGTCCTAGAGCAGTGCTTTGTTTAGGTGTGACCCGAGAGTGGGTGGACGAAGGTCGAGTGCCAAAGGAGTGAACACAATCGAAAGTGGAAGAGGCCCTGCGATGTATTGGCAAAGGCCACACATGGAGGGATCACAATCCGAGTTCATCCCACAAGGATCAGAATGCAATGGAGATGTCACCAGGAGGCGACATGGTGCAGCGGATCGTGGTGGAACAGTTCATGGCAATGCAATACACACGAATATAGTCTCGTGAGGGGTTATATCATACGGAGGTATGATCGGGAGCTCCCAGTAGCTATGGATTCAAGTACACACGACTTTCACGCCTCTGCGGAACCACGACAAAAAGGGCTATGGATTCAAGGAGTGAAAGTCGTGGTTCCGCAGAGGCGAGTCTTCCTTGCGTGCATCGAATTTAATATCAGATGAAAGCCCTAATCATCAGTATATTGGGGCTGTGTACCACCAAGGAAAAAGTTCGAATTCAAGTACCAGTGAGTCCCATGGGGGGACTTGATCATGCAGAGGTATGATCGGAGCAGCTAGAGAGTTGGATTGTTCTAAAGCTCATATTCGCTTAAGGGAGCTCGGTAAATCAGAAGACAAGGCCGAGTAAGCGAATGTTGCTACCAAGGAAGCTAATGAGAACAGAATCGGTGCAAACCTTGCAACATGATGGTAGAGACCATGCATGAAAGTTGCAGTCTGTTTTTCCATCGACCAAGGGAAACTGCTCGGAGAACACAGAGGTGTTAGAGCAGGGGGTCGAAAGGGACGAGGAAGTGACGACGAGTCCAAAGGGACTTAACTACCTAAAACCAAGTATTGGTTAGAATGAAGGTGGACTCGAAGGAGTGCCATAGAGACATATTTACCGATCGTGAAGAAAGGGATGCAGATGTGAGGTGACGAATAAGAGGGCCATGGGCATGGCAGCACCATGATACCGTAGAGTTGGGACTTCCGTGAAGTCATCGATCCCTTGTTCTTATAGAGGGAGAGCGCTTGGTCGTGAAAGGGGGCCGAGGAGGTGGAGAATACAGAGGCAAACTCCAAGTACTGAGACAAGGCTGAAGGGCAAAGGCCAGGGAACTTTGTAAGACCGGTGTCAATGAGCTTCTCATCAAAATAGTCGAAAGTGAAGGACTTCGGGTCATACAAGAGTGCACAACCAAGGAATGAAGTAGGCAGTATGCGGTGCTGTACCTTTGCTACTCAGTGGAGTAAGCGACAGGGTTGATAGAGAAGACGGTACAATCCCAGAGAAGTATTAGCAAAGAGCAAGTGAAGACCAATAACCAGCTTGATGCATGAAGTACAACTTTCGAGGAGGCAAGTGAAGTCAAGTAACCTTTTCCTTCTCAACTTTTAAGAGAATGGGCGAAACCGAATACCCCAATTTTCTTATCTATGCAGCAGATGAGCTCTACACAAGTTCAAAGACCCTTCAAAGATAATGGAAGACAATAGTTGTCAAATCCTCACCAATGGTGATCAGTGCTACTAAAAGTAGATTATCCGCTTCATTTCCGAACAGAATGCCAATCGAAAGCGGAAGTGATGCGAATCTACTTGGAAGTGATAACTAAGTGAAAGAATAGTTGACAGGCAAATTTTATGAAGGACCCAAAATTTTAAAAGTTTGCGAGGCGATGCTCGTTAAAGCTCCAACAAGCATTCACCCAATTCAAGTAGCATAAGACATTTGAGAGACTAACGCATAGTAAGGATGACCTTTTCCTTCATTCAAAGGATCCGTAGGAACCAATAGGGATCAACACAACTCAGCCAACCCCACACTAGAGTCAGAGTCATTGGTAAGTTGAAGTAGTATAGCGGATCAAAAGTTCGACTACTCAACAACAGCAATGGAGAGCAACTAGGAGCCAAGAGGCGCATTGCAGCTGGAGCAGAAGATTGAAGACTAAGCAAAAGCGAGGAGTTGCAGTGTCGGCAAAGGCTTCGACGAGGATGTCGAAGGAATAAGTGGCGGAGAATGTCACAGACAAAACTGTAAACAGGGGGTTTAATGTAATGCTCATGTATGTCCGTGTCTTTTGGTTTGTTCATGCTTTGCGCAGTATGTAAAGGAACGGTTGAAGGCTTAACAACCCCATTTTAGTTGGGTTTAGTAGTCATTTTAGGCTTGTAAATAAAGGTTGTGTCATATGGACATTTGTGAGAGATTTCAATCTGTAATGGACCATTTTAGATCTTTTATTGTGCGACCGTTCAGAGCCTATACAACCTGTTTGTAATTTGCATTGGTTATGAAGTGTTTCCTGAAATGTTTGCTTATGGATCCCGAATAAGGCGCTTTCTCTAACCCGTTTTCTCTTTTGTAGGTCCTAAGGGACCATGGGAGGTTTCGGAGAGGCTAACCTTTGCGGACAGACACGCAAGAGTACCGCACGACTTAGGCAAAACCAGCTAAATCCGTGACAGTCCAATACCGTTCAGATTAAAATGTAATTTTATAAGATAGTTGTTAAACTAGCAATACTTTAAGAATCTACTTTAAGGATTTTAGCGTTGAACAGTTAAAAAGCAACATTTATAAAAAGTTTATATTACTGAGTTGAGAATATTAAGGTGGATGTGCAAAGTTACCAGGAAAGATAAGAAATGAATTGTTTTTATTTATGAACAATTAGATATCGCTTCGATAGAAAATATAATGAGGGAAAATCATCTAAAGATAGTATAAACAAATGCTTAGGAAGCCTACAAGTACATTAGTTAGAAAAGATGAAATGATTACTATTAATGGTATGAGAAAAAGTAGCAGAAGACCTAAAAAGACTTTAATAGAAACTATAAATAAAGATTTAAATACTCTAAACTTAATTAGGAACTTTATAGCTATCCAAATAGTTGAGACTTTACAGCTTTGTTGTTGTACATCTGAACTTCAGAGATCTCAATATGCTATCTACTAAAAAAGCCTCCCCTATACATAATACTCAAGTCAAATAGGTAAAAGGTGTGTTTTTTCCAATTAACGAAGAAGAAGCTTCTACATAAGATAAATATTAAAGTACAAAATCCACTTCCACTAATTCATTCCGATCTTTGTGGTTCTATTAATCCAACACCCTTTGGGAAGCATCACTATTTTCAAATATAAGACAAACTTAGATTTATTTTGTTTGAAAGAAAAAAGGGAAAGCCTTTAGTATGCTCAAGAAGCACAAAACTTTTGTGGAGACTGAACACAGCAACTATATTAAAACCAACTACTATATTAAAACCATCTGCTCCAGTTGAGGTGGTCATTTCACCTTCAAGCATTTGAAAACTTTTTTTATGTACATAACATTAATATTAACTAACGATGTCATATTCTCTCAAACAAAATGATGTGACGGAAAGAAAGAATCAGACTATTCTTAACATAGTAAGAAGCATGCTCAAAACCAAAAACATGCCCAAAGAGTTTGTGAAGAAGCGATTGCTTGTGTCGTCTATATCATAATCTGATGCTCTATATCAAGTTTCGAGAAGAAGACTCTAAGAGGAGCATGGACGAGAAGAAAGATCTTTTTGTGAAAATCTTACAAATTATTTGATCCTAACAATTCAAATATTGTTATAAGTCGAGATGTGGAGCTTAATGAAGAGCAAGCACCGCTTCCATTTCGTATTCAAAGAAGTAATTATTGTGGGGCTATCTGCATCTGAAGCAGAACATATAATGACATCATCATGTGTATATCACGCTATATATCTAAAAAACTTTTAGAGGAAGTAAATAATACACAACATCAAGCTATAAGGATATACGTTGATAACAAGTCAACTATTGCAATGGCCAAGAATCTTATCTTCCATGAACAAAGTAAGCATATAGATGTTCGCTTTCATTTCATATAAGAAGTAAGGTTATTAGACTATATCACATCCGATGATCAAATTGCAAATATTTTCACTAAACTCCTCAACTCAAAGATATTTCTCAAAATGAAAACATTACTTAGAATGGATGATGAAAGTGAATAAGTACAAAAGGGTGTTAAGAAAAATTAAACTTAATTAAAAGTGAGAATTCAAGTCTCTCTTGTATGAACACATGGGTAAAAGAATCCTAACCTCTAGATTTGAAGAGACATAAGAGGTTACATGATAAAGATGATCATGAAGAAAGAGGCTAAATGGGCTATGATAATAAAAAGTCAATAGAATATTTGATAGGTCAAGATACTAAAGTGTATGAGTGTAGCCATCAAATTGAGTATTGTAACTTTTATCTAAGCTATATAAGTAGGTGAAATATTTCATGATCAAGTAGATATAGAAGAAATAAAGTTAGTCAAAGAAAATATCCAAGCGTAAAATTTCTCACTTGCCTCTTCCACCAAATTTCCCACCACTCTTCCTCTCTATCTCTCTTTTCTTTTCCTATCATAATCAGCCATACATATATTCTCCATGAATATTCTAGTAACTTAAATGGTTTTTTATCTGAAGGGTTCACTTTCCTAATCCCTACTGGTCCATATTTATCATCAAGTGAAATGAACAATTCAATACCAACAACGGTCTTAATCATACGTTTCCTGCTTAAGATTTCCTTCTCATCACAACAAAGCTACCAAGGAATCAGCGGAGGCACATGACTGTCTTAACACAGAAGTAACACAACAAACGTTCTGCCAGTTAATGAAGTTGAATCACCCAAAATTCTACCAAAAGTCCGCCCCTTTTAGCTGCATGGAAAAGGCACCACTTTGTTCATTAAAAAGGCCACAAAGTTCTCATCTATTCCATGTTATAGTATTAGCAGACAGAAATCCACTGTGGTACCCGCAAATCGCAATCATTACAGGCACGGGAAAAAGCATATAAACCTTGGGGAAGCGTCCGGCTGACCCCAACGCAGACGGGGATACGGGCGTCGGATTTGAGGCGCGAGGAGTAGTAGAGGCATCCCTTGCAGGACTTGCCCTTGTAGGTCGAGGCCTTGAGGCTGCGCTGTCGATCCCCGTCGGCTCCCAAGGCCGGATCCCTGGAACCGCCTTCGTCAGCTGACTCTGCCATTCGTCCGCCTCGTACGCCGCAATCGATGGATCTTTCGGCCTTAGCCGTCGGCAATGCTTGATCGACGAAAGCACCACAGCCCCTCTGATCTGGCTTTCGGGAGGAACAGTGAGATGGGCCGTGTGACGGAATCCAAATGTGGCATTTAACGTCTGGTTTGACTCGCGGTGTGAACCAACCCGGTTGCGTTCGCATCGGCGGTGACCCGAGTCTTGTGAGCCAGTATGTAACTCGTCCATGATGCATTGAAGCTGCTGTGGTTTTCTTGGGTGTATATATATATATATATATATATAAAATAAACTTTTTATATACACACCATAATTAGAAAAATAAATAAAAACAAGCTTATGTTTTTTTTTCTTTTCATTTATAAAAATTACAGGCAACACTATCTTTACTTATCTTAACAAATAGTGATAACACTCAATAATGATCGTTAATTATGCTATGATAATCTTAAAGGTTTCTTTTATTCAGATATCAATGATTATTCAGATATTATTATTTTTGGATCACTGTGCATCAGCTATTATCAATATTGTTAGCATAACAATAAGTTTTTAAAATTTATTGACATAATTTAGGATTTCAACTAATATATATATATATAAAAGGGCGACATCATGTGACTAATCCTTAAGTCTATTTTGATCATACGAGTGTTTAACCTAACAATCTGAAAACTGACCAAATTTATTTCTATGTTGTATGACATAATCATGACAATTAGTTGTATTGTGTATTGTCTCAACTCCATCTGATACCCACTATTGTACACGTAGTTTGAGGATTTCAAGGTAAAATAGTTGCATGGACAATGAAGACCTATTGTTCCAGGACAACCAACAAGCAGATCAAGGACATTACATCATGATAGGAAATTGGAATTAGTGCTGACTTTTATTTACTTTGGATAGAGAAAGCATGTCAACTTTCACCATATTTCAACATATTTTCTTAGTCATTGTCACTGGGGGTTTAAAAAGTATGTTATCATTATCTTAATAGATGAAAACAACTGGATCTATGTTTAACTCAGATAATTCAGATAAGACACTCTACAAAGAAAGGTGAACTAAATAAAAATTCTCTTCTTCTTTCTGATGCAGCTCAAGTAAAGCTTTCAAAGGCTTCCAATTTCCAAAGGTACTGATATATTGTTTCTAATTTCCAAAGGTGCTGGTGTATTGTCTTAAATCATGGTGTTTTTATCTAGTAGGTAAACATAGCTTTCAAAGGCTTACATCTTTCGGAGGCTGTTCCCCTGGCATTTATTTGGCTGATATCTGTTGCATAACCTATACTGAAGTCTCAATTAACACTTTTTCTATTATCCTAAGTTAATGTTTATCGCTAGTAGGTAGGAAAAACTTATTGGCACTAAAGAAAAGAGATTTCCTAAGCGAATATCACATGTTTATCTTGTGCAAGCAAATTTTTCTTGAGGTCACTGCTCTACTATATTGTTTGGCATGCATGAATGTCAAGTGCTAAAAGAAAACCCCTCCCCTATTATGCTAGTATTAAGCCTCCGTAAGGACTGATAAATGAATTTTTGATTGAATGATTATTCAAAATTTTAAGCTACTAGAAAAGAACATAATTTATATTAAACTCTAATATCTCTTCTGGTAGGTAAGTTGAACTCGGTTTGTAATATTAAATAAAATTTAAGTATATAATGCTACCTAATTATGAGTGAAATAAGAGAAATAAATATATATTCAAACGCATAACACCCGAAGTTGGTTGAGGTTTTGTATGATTGTATTCTAGGTTGATAGATAAATATCTATAATTAATAATTTTATTTTTATTATTCTTGAATATGCTAAGGTGACACAAATAAATTAACTTGATGGAGGTGTCTATAAGAATTCTTTCTCTTTTATTTATAAAAAAAATTAGTGAATTTTTTACAAGAAGGGACTTGGTCTTCGAGTCACGAAATACTAATTTGCTTCTCTATCCGACCTGATGGGAGAACTAGTATGTTAATTCTGTTAATGATCAAAATACCAAGGTTGATATTAATAGTAGTACATTTATTAAACTCGTCAATTTTAATCTTAATCCACTTCTAATGTAAAACTAATTGGGGTGTTACAATCTCTTCTATGTAAGGATTTGACATACTCATCAAAATCATATATGAGACATAACCTAGTGGTGGCTCCGAGCTGATCACATTTATGGGAAACTCTTTTCCTAATATTAGATTAGCTTTGATACTAATTGTCATACCCTAATAAGATTACATTAGTATTGGAAAATCTGGTCATCGTACGAAGATTGGTCTATTTTTACCCGCAAAACTAAAAAACCATAAGTGTTAAAGGATGTGTATTACCTAGGGAGCTTGTATATCTTTAAAAACCTATAGATTTATAAGAGATGATGAAGGAGGTTAACTATCCTTCTCTCTAACAGTGATCCACATGGTAGGGGCTGTGAAGATACTCCTCAAATTGCTACTCAAATCTCCTCATTGTGCACACCATACAATCAAGAAAAGACCGACCTTTCTTGCTGTCCACACAACACATGGTAGGGGCTATAAAGATGCTCCTCAAATTACTGTTCAAATCTCCTCGTTGTGCACACCATGTAATTAAGAAGGGGCCGGCCCTTCTTGCTATCTATATGGCCAAATATGAGCTATTGGTTGTGGAGAATGAGAGAGGAGAATAGGAGGTGGTAGTCAAAAGGGGTTTAGCCTATGGCCCTTTAGTTTCCTCCTGTTTATAGAGGCACCTAATCAACTTAACTATAATAGATCCTATCCTATTGGGTATTAGATCTCCATCTAACTACCCAAGCCTCTTAGATTAGTGGGTCTCTATCCAATAATCTCTCATTGGCCTTTATTAAATCTCATCCATAGGATGCAATAATTAAGGGGCTTATTGGATATCCAATAAGATAGAAGCTCTAATGAATATCTTATATCCAAACCTCTACTCGTCATAACACTTACCATATATGTATGACCCTCTAGGCCAATATTGAGCTGGCCGTGAGTAATGTTAGGATCAAGAGCGATACTAAGAGGGGGGGGGTTCATACTCAATTTTTCATTTCGATTAAAATCAATTTCGAAAATATGTTTGACTTAAAACATGTTCGTAAGAGTGTGCAACTAGAGTAAGAGAAAGTATGGTAGTTTACAATAAATGTAAATAGCAAAGTAGAAATACAAACTAAATTTTATAGTGGTTCGGTCGTCATTACCTACATCCACTCCCGATTCCTCTTTCGTTGAGGCTACCAGCATCCACTAACAGTCTTCCTTCAATGGATGAAAGCCAACTACCCTTTTACACCACTCTTCTCCTTTTCATAGGTTTAGGAGATAACCTTTACAATCCCTTTTTATAAAGCTTCCCTCACACTCTCCCTTATAATGGTCTCTAAACTTTAGGAGGAGGAACTATGCACTTTACAAGGGTTTTCAACTTTAGAAACACAGAGTTTTTTTATCACCTTTCTTATTACTCATTGCAAAAATAGCTAGGGTATTTATAGACCCAAAATGATTTCAAAACTTGGAGCCAAAATTCAAATCCTCGAGATTTTGGGGTATGGGCGGTACCACTGCCTACAGCCTAACACTAGGTGGTACCACCGCCTAGTCTAGTGGTACCACTACCTGACAGCCTCAAAGACTAGGTTTTTTTAGTTTTCCAACTCACAAGCGATTCCATCGCCTGTTCTGGTGGTGCCACTACCTAACCCAACTTTTGGATCATTGAATGGGCCTTCCAATGAGCCCAAATCAGTCCCAATTAAGGCTCAATTGATCCCTAATTGAGTTAGCATAATTACACTAAAAGCTAACTCAATTAACTCCCTAAACTACTTCGATCTTAGACAAATGATTAAAAAGCATGAATCCTTTGTCCGGCATGTCATTGGTTTATCCGCTACTAGTCCGATCCTTTGACGTACCATCCTCTCCTTCAGTGTATTACCCAATCGATATGTTAACTCTCGTAACTTCCGATCTTTTGAATAATTTCATTAGATGCAAATTTATCTTTTGATAAATTACTAAGTGTTTTTCATGATTTATTCGATGAATGTAAATTAGTTAGTAAAAAATATAAATTGTTAAAAAAGGAGCATGCTTCTCTTGTTTGTAATTTTGATAGACTAAAAATTGAGCATAATGATAGTCTAGCTCCTTGCACAAAATGCAATGAATTAGAAATGCTTAGAAATGAAAACTTGCTATTCAAAGAAACCATAGAAATATTTGAGGTTGGTAACAAGTTCTTGAACATGATCCTTGCCAATAAGGGTTACGTTATTAAAAAAGGTGGAATCAGATTTGTGAGTAGCTCTCACCAAAATCCAATCACCTTTATTAAAGGCCCTACCTTACATGTCTCACCTCGAAACAAATGCAACTTTTGTTACAAATTTGAACATGTTGCATATAAATATCTATTTAAGAAATATAGTTCACATAAATTGATTTGGGTTCCTAAAGGAACCTCAAATGACTCAATGCAATATGATAAGTTGTGTAGATCGATTTTTTAGGCACCCAAGGTCAAATTGGTACCTAAAAATCATACCTTTTTTGTAGAAATATCTACCATCACAAGCTAGGAGCAAGAGATGGTACCTTAATAGTGGATACTCAATGCATACGATTGGAGATTCATCTCAATTCTTTAAGCTCACTAGCATAGACAAAGGATATGTCACCTTCGAAGACAACAACAAGGGTAAAATCATTGACAAAGGAACCATAGGTAACAAATCTAACTTTTTTATTGAAGATATGTTATTGGTTAATGGCTTAAAGCATAACCTTTTGAGCATTAGTCAATTGTGTGATAAAGGATATATCTTTGAATCCAATGCTTGTATTATTAAAAAATCACACAAAAACACATCTATGATTGCTCTAAAACAAAATAAAGTAAAGGAGTTTCATTTGAGTTATTTACCTTATTGTCAAGAGTCATCAAAGTGAAGTTCGCCACTTCGTCTTCATTAGTTTGCTCCTCGTCTTCGGATGAGCTCAATTCTTCCCAAGGTACTTCATTCTTCTTGCATTCATAGCAAGTAGTTGTATTCTTTTTAAGTTTATTTTTGTTCTTTGATTCTTATTTTAAGAACTTTTTAAACTTTATTGTGAGAAGTTCAAGTTCACTATCACTTGAGCTTTCGCTCGAGTGGTCTTCTTTTGTTCTAAGTGCAAAATCCTTCCTTTTCTTTGGAAGGTAGTTCTCAAGTTCATCAAATTCATCATGCACCATTTCATAGGTTATCAAAGACCTGATAAGTTCTTCAAGTGAAAATTTATTTCAATCCTTTGTCTCTTATATTGTAATTACTTTCAAATCCTAATTTTTAGAAAGAGATCATAAAACTTTATTAACAAGTTCAATATTTGACAAACTTTTACTAAGTGCTTTTAAACTATTGACAACATCCGTAAAACGGGTATATATGTCGACAATAGTCTCGCTTGGCTTTATCCGAAATAATTCATAAGTATGAACAAAAAAATGTATCTTTGACTCCTTTACCCTACTAGTGCCTTTGTGAGTAATTTCGAGTGTGCACCAAATATCAAAAGCCATTTCACAAATAGACACATGATTGAACTCGTTTTTATCTAAAGCACAAAATAAGGCATTTATAGCCTTGGCATTTAAAGTAAAAGTCTTCTTCTCCAACTCATTCAAATCGCTCATTAGAAGAGAAGACTTTTGAAAGCCATTTTCCACAAGATTCCATAACTCAAAATCCATTGAAATTAGAAAAATTCTCATTCTAGTATTCCAATATATGTAATCCATCCCATTGAACATGGGAGGACGTGTAATTAAATGACTCTCTTGATTGTCGGCAAATATCATCTCTCTTGGGTTTCAAACCAAACGAGAGTGACCTTGCTCTGATACCAATTGTTAAGATCAAGAGTGGTATTAAGGAGGGGGGGCAGGGTGAATTAGTGCAGTGATAAAAACATCAATTTCATACTTAATTTTTCGTTTCAATTAAAACTGATTTCAGAAATGTATTTGACTTAAAACACGTTCGTAAGAGTGTGCAGCTATAGTAAAGAGGAAGTATGGCAGTTTGCAATAAATGTAAATAACAAAGTAGAAATGTAAACTAGATTTTATAGTGGTTCGGTCGTCGTTGTTGGGAAACATAGGGAGCGACATCACATACGTAGTGGAAGAACAGAAAACAAAATCCCTAATTTCCCAAAAACATGTTCGTCATCGTGCGAAGATTGGTGCACAAAATTCGCGAAACTTAAAACCACGTGTAAGATAGTTTGTGTTACATAGGGAGATTGTATATCCCTAAATCCCTACAAATCTCTAGGAGAGGTTGAATGAGGTTAAGTGCCCTCCTCTCTAGTGGTGATCCACATAGCAGGGTTACGACGACACTCCTCAAAACTCCAGGCCTTTTATGAGGTGGAGAGGGGGAGGAGAATAGAAGAGGCAAGCAAAAGGCTCTAGCCTATGAACCACTGATTCCCTCCTATTTATAGAGGTTCCCTATCAACTTAACCCTAATGGATCCTGCCTTATTGGGTATTGGATCTCCATCCAACTACCTAAGCCTCTTAGATTAGTGGATCTCCATCCAATAATCTCTCATGGGCTCCTATTGGATCTCACCCATAGGATCCAATAATTCAAGGGCTTATTGGATATCCAATAAACTAAGGGCTTCAACGGATATCTCATATCTGAATCTCTATTCGTCGTAATGCCTATCATATATGTGTGACCCTCTAGGCCTAATATCAAGCTGGCCATGAGTCATACTTGTCAGAACTCCTTCTGGCTCAGTGAATTATTATCTCCATAATAATTCACTTGACTCATCGACTGCGAACATACTAGGCCACTACGTTGTAGTCCCTAGATGATATAGAGGAATCTAATCCATTGGACATGTCTGTCCTCAGTTACCATATACATATAGTCCCTCATCTATCTAATATCCTAGAGACCGTATACCAGGCATGGTGCTGTCAGACCCATACAATTTTTACTCGAGTCTCGCTCTAATCGGATTCACCCGAAGAACTCTTTCTCTTTCAATCCGAATGACCATGGCTAGGGATTTGTTTGAGCAAAGACATATGAGATATTCCTATCGGGAAATCTTGAGAGCGATATCATATGTGCAGCGAAAGAACAAAAAATCAAAATCTGCAATTTCCAAAAAAGATGTTCATCATCGTGTGAAGATTGGTGCGTAAAAATTCATGAAACAAACTGCGTATATAATAGATTGTGTTACCTAAGGAGATCGTATATCCCTATTTCCTTCCAGATATCTAGGAGAGGGTGAAGGAGGTCAAGCGTCCTCCTTTCTAGTAGTGATCCACACAGTAGGGCTACGACAACGCTCCTCAAAACTCCAGACCTGCTCTAAGGTAGGGAGGGCGAGGAGAATAGGAGAGGCAAGCAAAGACTCTAGCCTATGAACTACTGAATCCCTCTTATTTATAGAGGTCCCCTGTCATACCCTATTGGATCCTCCCCTATTGGGTATTGGATCTGCATCCAATTACCCAAGCCTCTTAGATTAGTCGATCTCTATCCAATAATATCTTATGGGCTCTTATTGGATCGCATCTATAGGATTCAATAATTTAGGGGTTTATTCGATATCCAAAAAGATAGGGGCTCTAACGGATATCTCATATCCGAACCTCTACTCATCGCAACGCCTACCATATGTGTGTGACCCTCTAGTCCCAATATTGAGCTGGTCGTGAGTTATACCTGTCAGAACTCCTTCTGGCTTAGTGAATTATTATCTCCATAATAATTCACTCGACTTATCGACTACAAACGTACTAGGCCACTACGCCATAGTCCCCAGACGATGCAGGGGAATCCAATCCATTGGACTTGTCTATCCTCAATTACCATGTACTTATAGTTCCTCATCCATCTAATATCACAGAGAACGTATATCGGGCATGGTGCTATCAAACCCATACGGTTTCTACTCGAGTCTCGCTCTAATTGGATTCTCCCGGAGAACTCTTTCTCTCTCAATCTGAATGACCAAGACCAGGGATTTGTCTGAGAAAGAACACATGAGATATTCCTCTCATGATACCGAGAGTGGATGATCTTCTATTGATACTCAATAGCCCTCGTAAGGTCGACTACCACTCCTAATGATCGGATGTACTAGATCTGGGACATCCAAACCTATAAGTCTCGTATCAAAGAATGGAGCACTCATACAAGACATCCTTAGTGTCTCAAATTTAAGGACCAGATACACCATTAGGACTACGAAATTGTTGTTTAACAATAAGGCATCATCAACCATCCAGCATTCCGTAAGCGGATCAATCAGTGAACTCATTATCCAATGAGCACCTATAATGTATCCCTAGTGTCTCCACATGAGTAGCTATGAGACTAGCTGCATCCATCATATGGACAGGTATACAACACACCAGCTTGTCCGGTTATCTCGATGTTCCTCTCGAGTAACCTATGACCAGAATTATTTAGGACCTGTGTTTAAAGGTGAATCGATCTTATTATCGTGATCTCATCACGATCCAATTCTTATTGCTCAAATCCAAGGACATCACAATATATATGCTAGTCATAGGTGCTCAACAAGCCAATCACGTGAGTGATGGCACATGTGACTAGACACGGAATCTTTTTGCTTATTATATTTTGGCATTTATCACTTTATATTGTCTATTACATATATGCATATATATATTGTGATGTTCTTAGATCCGTGCAATGGGAATCAGATCGTGATGAGATCACGATAATGAGTCCGATTCACCTTTAAACACAGATCCTAAATAATCCCGGTCACAGGTTACTCGAGAGGGACATCGTGATAACCAGACAGACTGGTGTATTGTATACCCATCCATATGATGGATGCAGCTGGTCTCATAGCTGCTCATGTGGGGACACTAGAGATATAGTACAGGTGCTCATTGGAGAATGAGTTCACTGATTGATCCGCTTACGGAATACTGGATGGTTGATGATGCCTTATTGTCAAATAGCGATTCCATAGTACTAGTGGTGTATCTGGTCCTTAGACTTGAGACACCAAGGATGTCTTATATAAGTGCTCCACTCTTTGATACCAAACTTATAGGTTTGGATGTCCCAGATCTAGTATAGATAGTCATTGGGAGTGGCACTCGACCTTACGAGGGCTATTGAGTGTCAATAGAGGATCATCCACTCTTGGCATCATGAGAGGAATATCCCATATATTCTTGCTCAGACAAATCCCTAGCCAAGGTCATTCGAGTTAAGAGAGAAAGAGTTCTCTGGGAGAATCCGATTAGAGCGAGACTCGAGTAGAAACCGTATGGGTCTGACAGCACCATGCCCGATATACGATCTCTGAGATATTAGATGGATGAGAGACTATAGGTACACGGTAACTGAGGACAGACATGTCCAATGGATTGGATTCTTCTATAACGTCTAGGGACTACGGCGTAGTGGCCTAGTACGTCTATAGCCGATGAGTTGAGTGAATTATTATAAAGATAATAATTCACTAAGCTAGAAGGAGTTCTGATAGCTATGACTCATGGCTAGCTCGATATTAGGCCTAGAGGGTCACACAGATATGGTAGGCATTGCGATGAGTAGAGGTTTGGATATGAGATATCCCCCGGAGCCCCTATCTTATTGGATATTCGATAAGCCCCTGAATTATTGGATCCCATGGACGAGATCCAATAAGAGCCCATGAGAGATTATTGGATAGAGATCCACTAATCTAAAAGGCTTGGGTAATTGGATGCAGATCCAATACCCACTAGGGGAGGATCCATTAGGGTTTGACAGGGGGCCTCTATAAATAGGAGGGATTCAGAGCCTCATAGGCTAGAGCCTTTGTTTGCCTCTCCTATTCTCCTCCCCCTCTCCACCTTTGGAGTTTTGAGGAGCATCGTCACAGCACTGCTGTGTGGATCACCGCTAGAGAGGAGGACGCTTAACCTCATTCACCCTCTCCTAGAGATCTACAAGGAAACATGGATATACGATCTTCCTAGGTAACACAATTTATTTTATACGCAGTTTGTTTCATGGATTTTTGCGCACAAATATTCACACGATGACGAATATCTTTTTGGGAAATTGGGGATTTTGTTTTTCTTGTTCTTCCACTACGCATGTGATGTCGCCCTCAAGATTTCCCAATAGTGGTATCAGAGCCAGGTTGTTCGTGCGAATGATTGGTTTCTGAACTGCGTGTGTTGTGTTTAGGAAGAATTTTGATGTCAAAATCGTTGACGCAAAAGCGAAAAAGGCAACAACTGTTGCTGCCCTTGCTGTCGTCATAGATGGCAGCACTGCCATCTACGTGCAGGCAAGCCGCTTGTAGTGGCAGCCGCAATGCCGGCGGCGTGCGGCCAGGCCCCTACGCGCGGGCATTGCGCTCATGCGCAATGGCGGCGCCTACGGGTGCTGGACCCATAGGCAGCGACACTTGTGGTCGTTGTTCACGCGGGCAAAACCCCCCCGCAAGGGCGGTCGCCCGGCGGGGCAGCACCATCTACAAGCGCTGCCCCGAGGTCAGAACCGCCCGCGGAGGCGGCGATGCCCGCGGGGGTGACCACCTGCAGGGGCAGCACCGCCAACGTGTCACGAACTTAGCTGGTTTTGCCTAAGTCGTGCGACACCCTTGCGTGCCCGTCCGCAAAGGTCAGCCTCCCCGAAACCTCCCATGGTCCCTCAGGACCTACAAAAGAGAAAACGGGTTAGAGAAAGCACCTCACTCAGGATCTATAAGCAATCATTTCCGTAAACACTTCATAGCCAATGCAAATTATAAGTAGACTTTACAAGCTCTGAACAGTTGCACAACAAAGGGGCAAAATGGTCCACTATAAACCAAAAATCTCTCATAAGTGTCCACGTAACATAACCTTTATTTACAAGCCTAAAATGACCACCAAACCCAACTAAAATGAGACTATTAAGCCTTCGGCCGTCCCTCTACATGTTGTGTAAAGCATGAACATACCAAAAGACATGGACATACATAAGCATTACATCAAACATCATGTTTAGAAGTTTGTCCATGACATTCTCCCCCACTTATTCCTTCGACGTCCTCGTCGAAGTCTTTGCTGACACTGCAACTCTTCGTCTTTGTTGAGTTTTCAATCTTCTGCTCCAGCTGCAATGTGCCTCTTGGCTCTTAGCTGCTCTTCGCTGCTGTTTTTGAGTAGTCGAACCTTTGATTCGCCTTGCTGCTTTAACTCGCCAATGACTCTGACTCTAATGTGGGGTCGGCTGAGTTATGTTGATCCTTATTGGTTCCTGCAGATCCTCCAAATGAAGGAAAAGACCATCCTTACTATGCGCTAGTCCCTCAAATTCCACATATTGCTTGATTTGGGTGGATGCTTGTTGGAGCTTTAACGAGCATCGCCTCGCAAACTTCGAAAGTTTTGGGTCCTTCCTCCACAAAATTTGCTCATCAACTCTTCTTTCACTTAGTTGTCAATTCCAAGTAGATTCGCATCACTTCCGCTTTCGATTGGCATTTTATTGGGAAATGAAGCGGATAATCTACTCTCAGTAGCACTGATCACCATTGGTGAGGATTTGACAACTATTGTCTCTAATATCTTCGAAGGGTCTTTGATCCTGTGTAGAGCTCCTCTATTGGATAGATAAGAGAATTGGGGTACTCTGTTTTGCCCATTCTCTTAAGAGTTGAGAAGGCAATGGTTACTTGACTTCGCCCGCCTCCTTAAGGGTTGTACTCCATGCATCGAGCTGGTTACTGGTCTTCGCCTACTCTTTGCTCACACTTTTGAAGCACTCGAAGTGTTTGTACTCCTTGCATTGAGTTAGCTACTGTGATTCACTTTCTCAATGCCATTGAACTTCTGGAATGCAAGAAGTTTTCACCCCAACTTGGAGTAAGTCTCTAATAGTTTTGGTCGCCTTTAGGATTGTACCGTCTTCTCTATCAACCTTGCCGCCTACTCCACTGAGTAGCAAAGGTACAACACCGCGTACTGCCTGCTTCATTCCTTGGTCGTGCACTCTTGCACGACCCGAAGTCCTTCACTTTTGGCTATCTTGATGAGAAGCTCGTTGACACCGGTCTTATGAAGTTCCTTGGCCTCTGCCCTTCAGCCTTGTCTTAGTACTTGGAGTTTGCCTCCGCATTCTCCACCTTCTCAACTCCATTCATGACCAAGCGCTCTCCCTTCATAAGAGTAAGGGATCGATGACTCCACGGAAGTCCCACCTCTATGGTACCATGGCGTTGCCATGCCCATGACTCTACTATCCGTTGCCTTACATCTGTATCCCTTTTTTCATGATCGGTAGATATGCCTCTATGGCACTCCTCTGAGTCCACCTCCATTCTAACCGATGCTTGATTTTGGGTAGCTAAGTCCCTTTGGACTCATCGTCGCTTCCTCGCCCTTTTCGACCCCCTGCTTCAACACCTCTGTGTTCTCCAAGCAGCTCCCTTTGGTCGATGGAAAGACAGACTGTAACTCCCATGCATGGCCTCTGCCATCACATTATAGGGTTTGCACCGATTCTGTTCACCTTAGCTTCCTTAGTAGCAACGTTCGCTTACTCGACCTTGTCCTCTGACTTGCCGGGCTCCCTTAAGCGAATATGGGCTCTGGAGTAGTCCAACTCTCTAGCTTCTTCGATCATACCTCTACATGATCAAGTCCCTCTCATGGGACTCACTGGTACTTGCATTCGAACTTTTCTCTTGGTAGAACACAACCCCCATATGCTGATGACCAAGGCTTCCATCTGATGTAAAATTTGATGCACGCACGGAAGACCCGCCTCTGCAGTACCATGGCCTTCACTCCTTGAATCCATAGCCCTTCTTGCCGTCGTGTTGTTCACCAAAGTGGGGCTACTAGTAGCTCCTAATCATACCTTCGTATGATAAAGTCCATCATGGCATTGCCACGAACTATTCCACCACGATCCGTTGCACCATGTCGCCTCCTGGTGACATCTCCTTTGCATTCTGATCCTTGTGGGATGAACTCGGATTGTGATCCCTCAATGTGTGGCCTCTGCCAACACATCGCAGGGTCTCTTCCACTTTCGATTGTGTTCGCTCCTTTGGCAATCATCCTTCGTCCACCCGCTCTCGAGTCACACCTAGACAAAGCATCGCTCTAGGACAGTCCATCGCCTAGTAGTTCCCGAAGTCCACCGACTTCGCTGAAATTGGTCACTATTGTCTGGATCCTAGGCCTCTGCCCCTACCAGCACAATCTCCGCTACGCACCGCTTCCTTCATGGCAACATTATGGCATATTCTTCAAGAGTACTCGCCTCTACGTCCTCTTGCCCCGTGCCAAGGCTTTCTGAACCCAACTTTGCCTCTGCAAGCTAAGTCGCCTTAGTTCCTCCATCAAATGCTTCTTCGAGATAAGGTGTATGTGCCCAGAAGCTCCCTTCGTCTTTGGCACCATGCAATACGAGTCCGCTCCATCAGAATGAAGGACCCATGGAACAACATGATCCTGCTCTTGCCTCTGCAAGAGTTCATGTCCTTGACCTCTGTCCACGGGAAGCTTTGCGCCTCCACTCCATGTTCCATCTTCTATGCCGACTCACTTTATGCGGCTTGGGTACTTCACTAAGTTACACCCAAGTTGCTCCGCTCCTCGTTTTTGCATTGAGTTGATGGTGGCCCTCGCATCCACCATTCCATGGGTCAGCCCTCCCTTGAGTCTGATCTCTATATCGACTCCAAGTGTGCCTTCATTTGTGTCGCTTTGGGTCGCTCGCCCACTTGATCTCGCAATACATCCACCAATCCATTCTCTCAAGCAAGATCATGCGATGACTCCTCGCCACTCACTCGGTCCATTGAGCTTCGTGGAGTTGTTGTTTTTGAGGTACTACTCCTCAACATATGCGGTCTATTACACGTGATTCTCCCTCTAGAGAGACGGGACTTATCCCTCTTGGATATCTATCCCGTTGGAGCAACATCACTCTTCGTTTCGGAGACCACCATCCCCTTGGACTACTCTGATTTGCTGAACAAACTGTGCATTGTTCTGCCTCCTGCAAACGCACTTGCTAGATTGTGACTCCACGTTAATACAACCCCCGCTGCACCACTCAAGGCCTAGCAATATGTTAAACTTGCTGCACACTTCAGCCTTCTATGGACGTATCCTTCACATGCTGAAGAGAAAGTTTCAATGCTCCATGGCGTCGAGTTTCAATCGTCTCGGGATGGCCATGAACATTCCATCGTCCGCATACAAGCCCTTACATGAGTACCGAATTCTTCGAGTTAGTAATTCCCCTCACCTCTGTGAGCTTTGCAAAATTCTTTCGGTCGTTAAGCAACTCCTTCCACCTTACATGATCTCATCTTTTACCAAGCGCCTCGCTTGCCTTGAGCACCATCAAGTATCATTATCAACGTTGAGCCGTAGCTCAAACTCAGCCATCCCAACCTTTGTGCGCTCTATATTCTTCCCAGCTTGCTTGTCCTCATGGTGCCTCTCATGTGAAGGGTTGGCCATTCCTCTGAATGCCAATCTCAGATGCTCGCTCCTTTGAGCGACTCCATTTCCCTACATCGCCATGCCCGTTTTCCCCAAAACGGTCACGTGTGCTGGCTGCCCTCAATACAGCTGCGCTAGGTCCCCCACGTTTGCATGCCAAGTGTTTCTATGAGTGCTTGTCCCGCTCTGATACCATCTGTCACGGACTTAGCTAGTTTCGCCTAAGTCGTGCGCACCCTTGCGTGTCCGTCTGCAAAGGCCAGCCTCCCCGAAACCTCCCATGGTCTCTTAGGATCTACAAAAGAGAAAACGAGTTAGAGAAAGCGCCTCACTCGGGATCCACAAGCAATCATCTCCGTAAACACTTCATAGCTAATGTAAATTACAAGTAGACTTTACAAGCTCTGAACAGTTGCACAACAAAGGGGCAAAATGGTCCACTACAGACTGAAAATCTCTCACAAGTATCCACATGACACAACCTTTATTTACAAACCTAAAATGGCCACCAAACACAACTAAAATGGGACTATTAAGCCTTCGACCGTCCCTCTACATGCTGTGTAAAGCATGAACATACCAAAAGACACAAACATACATAAGCATTACATCAAACATCATGTTTAGAAGTTTGTCCGTGATAAGCGGGCGTGCCGCCCGCAAGCAAGGGCAACATCCCGCCCTTCGCCGAACAGCTGCCGTCGGCAGGGTGGCGGCGGTAGCAGCAACAGAAGCAAGGGAGAGGGGCTTAGGGTTTTGGGCAAAAGATAGGTTTGCCCCTCGGAATTTGAGAAATTTCTGTTTCTGTCCTTTGACCAAATTATAAAAATGCCCCTGAGAATTTAGAAAATTCCCTACATGTCCCTAATTTCAAAAAATATTAATTAATTAAAAGGTTTAGTTGATTATTATTTTTATTATTATCTGGTAGTCTTACATGACAATGATTTATACATGTGATGTGTGATGTGTGGACGGATTATCATGGACCGTGTGATGTGTGTACTTATGATTATTATTATTGGGGTCTGCGAGCCTCCATTCTATTTCTCGTTTATTGTCGGGCCTGCGTGCCTATGATTAAGTTGTAATCATATGAGAAGGCGCAGTGGGAGCGTGGATGCGATAACAGGACCCACGAGACGGACAATTACGAGCATGGAGATGCATCGAGATGTCGACGGAACCGACGAGGACGAGATGGATGATCAAGGGCATGAAGATGCACTGTAGCGCACATAGATCTTGATATGAGTGATTAGGCCTACTGGCTTGAGCCTGATCACATTAGGCTGTGGTTCATGATCATCTGGTGTGATTACTCATGTGATGTGTGATTGCTTATATACTTACTAGATATGTATATATATTTACATGCGATGTAGATATATATATTAAATATGTATATGTGTTACATGTCATATTAGGAGACCAAATCATAGAAACCTCTCTCTCTCGATAATATTAAGTCGGTAAACGTGAGACAATTAGATTGACCCACGTGGCCTTCCATCGTTATAGGTAGGAACCGATTCCAAGTGTAGGTTGAGTTTGTCGAGTCCCTCGAGGCTCACCTATATCGCGATTCGCTATCTTATCTATAATATAGAGATGTCACCGGTGACCTGAGGGCATGGTATACTTGGTCGAGTCCCTCGAGGGTATATCATCAAATCAGACTCATCTTGTAACGAAGGTGTTGACTTAACCGAACATCATGGTTGGTCAATTCCCTCGAGACCATAGTGATTCGGAGGCTGAACAGGACGGGAATTACAAAGAGTTATGATCGGTAAGAGTTGCCTACCTTTTGGGCTTAGTGTGATTGGTCGAGTCCCTCGAGGTTACACTAAGACGTTGATTGGATCCTGATTCCCACTAGAAGTCTGTTGGAGACTTCCGTTTCACGTGTTGAGGGTGTCGCGTGACTCACTAGTAAAATAGTGGGAGCATATTAAAATAGAAGTCCATATCTTGATAGTTTATTTCTTGCAAAATCTACATGTTATTCATTTCTGCTACATCTTTATTTTTAGAAAATGTCGCTTTCAAATCCCTTACGTGGCATACTTGATGTCAACCGCCTCACTGGTCCAAATTATATGGATTGACTCCGTAACTTAAGAATTGTTCTCATGGCGGAGAAAATCACATACGTCATTGATATAGTAATGCCTACACCCGAGGAAGGGGCAAGCGAGGATGAGATCGCTCGCTACGTGAAGTACATTGATGACTCCACTCTTGTTCAGTGCTATATGTTGGGCTCTATGACTCCTGAGTTACAGAGACAACATGAAAAAATGGATGCTAGATCCATTCTCCTACATGTCTGTAAATTGTTTGAGGAATAGGGAAGGACTCAGCGATATGAGATATCGAAGAGCCTCTTTCGCACTAGGATGACTGAGGGGACACTGGTTCAGAACCATATCTTAAAGATGATTAAGTGGATGGAGAAACTCACAGGTCTAGGAATGGTCCTAGAGGATAACTTGTGTGTGGACATTATGCTTCAGTCTCTACTAGATTCCTTTTCATAGTTCATAATAAATTTTAATATAAACAAGCTTGAAGTGACTCTCCCAGAACTCCTCAATATGTTGAGGGAGGCCGAGAATACTATTAGGATAGAG
>CM017190.1:13570437-13683450 GCA_004837865.1 Musa balbisiana | reverse complement strand
GAATGAGGGACTATAGGTATACGGTAACTTAGGATAGATAAGTCTAGTGGATTGGATTCTCTTGTATCGTCTAGGGACTGCGGCGTAGTGGCTTTGTATGTCCGCAGTTCATGAGTCGAGTAAATTATTATGAAGATAATAATTCACTGAGCCAGAAGGAGTTCTGATAGGCATGACTTACGATCAGCACGATATTAGGCCTAAAGGGTCACACACATATTGTAGGCATTGTGATGAGTAAAGGTTCGGATATGAGATATCCGCCGAAGCCCCTATCTTATTGGATATCCAATAAGCCCATGAATTATTGGATCCTATGGATGAGATCCAATAAAAACTCATATGAGATTATTGGATAGAGATCTACTAATCTAAGAGGCTTGGGTAGTTGGATGGAGATATAGTACCCAATAATGGAGGATCCTTTACGGTTAAGTTGACAAGAGATCTCTATAAATAGGAGAGAATCAGTGGTTCATAGGATAGAGCCTTTTGCTTGCCTCTCTTATTTTCTTCCCCCTCTCCATCTCAAAGCAGATCTGGAGTTTTGAGGAGCGTTGTCGCTGCCCTATTGTGTGGATCACCACTAGAGAGGAGGGCGCTTGACCTCCTTCACCCTCTCCTAGAGATCTGTAGGGACTCAATGATATATAATCTCCTTAGGTAACGCAATCTATCTCATATGTGATTTTCTATTTCGTAAATTTTTGTGTATCAATCTTCGCACGATGACGAACATATCTTTGGGAATTAGGGATTTTGTTTTATGTTCGTCCGCTGCTAATGTGATGTCGGCCCCTAAGATTTCCCAATAGTGGTATCAGAGCTAGGTTGTTCATGCAAAAATTAGTTTTGAATTACGTGTGTTGTGTTTTGGAGAAACTTTTGACGTCAAAATCGTTGACGTGAAAGTGAGAAAGGGTAGCAATTGTTGCTGCCCTCACAAATGGCAGCGTTGCCATCTGCGTGTAGGCTCTCGGTCGACGATCGACGGGCACTGCGCCTACCGCCGCTAGGCCCACACACGAGCCGCTAGCAGTGGCGGTAACGAGCCCCAACAGGCGACGTTGGCCCGTTGGTGCGGAGCTGTGCCCGCGGGGGCAATAGTGCACCCAGGGGCGCCTGATCGCAAGCAGGGGCGGCCCCCCATCGCACAGGCTGTTGCTGGTAGGGTGACGACGACCGCAACAAGCAGGGAGAAGAGAGGGGTTTGGGTTTTCTAGCCAAAAGATAGTTTTGCCCCTCGAAATTTTAAAAATTCCAAGTTATGTCCTTTGTCTAAATTATAAAAATACCCCTCATAATAAAAAAAATTCCCTACATGTCCCTAATTTTAGAAAATATTAATTAATTAAAAGGTTTAATTGATTATTATTTTTATTATTATCTAGTAGTCCTCTATGATGATGATTTACACATGTGATGTATGATGTGTGGACGGATGATCATGGACCATGTGACGTGTGTACTTGTGATTATTATTATTGGGGCTTATGAACCTTCATTTTATTTCTCGTTTATTGTCGTTCCTATGTGCCTATGATTAAGTTGTAATCACATGAGGAGGCGTAGCGGGAGTATAGATGCAATAGTGGGACCCATGAGAAGGACGATCGCGATGCATGGAGATGCGTCGAGATGCTGAGTGAACCGACGAAGTCGAGATGGACGATCACAGGGTATGGAGATACACCGTTGCATATATAGATATTGATGTGAGTGGATTATGCCTATTGGCTCGGGCCTGAATAACTTAGCTGTGGTTCCATCATCTCGGTAATTGCNAACATCTATAAGCTAGAGGTTTTCTTGGTTGCCACCTCCTATTCTTCTCCTCAGATAGCAAGACTGAAGATTTGAGGAGCATCGTCGCAACCCTGCTCTATGGATCATTACTAGAGAGGAGGACGCTTGACGTCCTCATCCTCTCCTACAAATCTATAAAGATTCAAGGATATACGATCTCCCTAGGTAACACAACTATCTCATGCATGGTTTTCAATTTTGTGGATTTACATACCAATCTTCGCATAACGATAAACACATCTTTGAAAATTTTAAGGATTTTGTTTTTCTATTCTTCCATTACATATGTGATGTCACCCCTAGATTCCCTACAAGGTGTTGTGATGAGTAGAGGTTCAAATATGATATATCCATTGGACCCCCTATCTTATTGGATATCCAATAAGCCCCTAAATTATGGATCCTATAGATAAGATCCAATAAGAGCCAATAAGAGATTATTGGATAGAGACCCACTAATCTAAGAGGCTTGGGTAGTTGGATGAAGATCCAGTATCCAATATGGCATAATCCATTATGGTAAAGTTGATAAGGGTCCTCTATAAATAGGAGAGAACCAAAGGGCCTCTAGGTTCTTTTAGCTATCACCTCCTATTCTTCTCTCTCTCTCTCTCCTCCTCAATCTATAGCCCCTATTTGGGGCATGTGAATAGAAAGAAGGGGTAGCTCCTTCTTGATTGTGTGGTGCGTGCAGTGAGGAAGATTGTATAATGATTTGAGAAGCCTCTTCATAGCTCATACCGTATGGATCAGTGCTAGAGAGGAGGATAGTTGACCTCCTTTGAAGTTGTTGGAGGACTTCCGGTTCACGTGTGAGGGTGTCGCGTGACTCACGAGTAAAATAGTGGGAGCATATTAAAATAGAAGTCCATATCTTGATAGTTTATTTCTTGCAAAATCTACATGTTATTCATTTCTGCTACATCTTTATTTTTAGAAAATGTCGCTTTCAATCCCTTACGTGCATACTTGATGTCAACCGCCTCACTGGTCCAAATTATATGGATTGACTCCGTAACTTAAGAATTGTTCTCATGGCGGAGAAAATCACATACGTCATTGATAGTAATGCCTACACCCGAGGAAGGGGCAAGCGAGGATGAGATCGCTCGCTACGTGAAGTACATTGATGACTCCACTCTTGTTCAGTGCTATATGTTGGGCTCTATGACTCCTGAGTTACAGAGACAACATGAAAAAAATGGATGCTAGATCCATTCTCCTACATGTCTGTAAATTGTTTTGAGGAATAGGGAAGGACTCAGCGATATGAGATATCGAAGAGCCTCTTTCGCACTAGGATGACTGAGGGGACACTGGTTCAGAACCATATCTTAAGATGATTAAGTGGATGGAGAAACTCACAGGTCTAGGAATGGTCCTAGAGGATAACTTGTGTGTGGACATTATGCTTCAGTCTCTACTAGATTCCTTTTCATAGTTCATAATAAATTTGTAATATAAACAAGCTTGAAGTGACTCTCCCAGAACTCCTCAATATGTTGAGGGAGGCCGAGAATACTATTAGGATAGAGAAGCCAGTTCTCTACAATGGTGAGACCAGAAAGAAAAGGAAAGCAGAAAAGTCGCTTAAAAAGGGTAAGGGCAAGGGCAGACCAGGAAAAGCAAAGGGTGCTAAGAAAGACCCAGTAAAGGTCAAAGGCCAGTGCTTCCATTGTGGCAAAGATGGGTACTGGAAGAGGAACTGTAAAGAGTACCTTGCAGAAAAGGCGAAACAGAAGCTTGGTGAAGCTTTAGGTACATTCATGATCAGTCTCCATTTGTCAGAATCTTATGATAACCCATGGGTATTGGATACCAGTAGTACTTATCATATATGCAATTGTTGCAGGTTCTAGCAAGGCTTAGGAAACTAGAGAGAGGCAAGATGGACCTTAAGATGGGCAATGGAGCAAAAGTTGTTGTAGTAGCCGTTGGCGAGGTCGCCCTACATTTGCCTGGTGGAGCTTTTATTGCATTAGATGCATATTATTTTGTTTCTTCTATTATCAAAAACATTATCTCCATTTCATGTTTGACAGTTAGTTGATATAAATTAGTTTTGAGAACAAAGGTTGTTCGATATTATTAGATGATGATATCATCATGAAAGGAACATTGCATAATGGTTTATTTATGCTAGACACTATTCCACATATCATGAATGTAAGTGTGTCCAAGAGGAAACAAAATGAGATAAACAGTGCATACCTATGGCATTGTAGGCTAGGTCATATACATGAAGAAAGGATTCAAAAGTTACTAAATGATGGATATCTAGATCCATTCGACTATGAGTCATATGCAACTTCTGAGCCTTGCCTTTTTGGAAAACTAACCAACTCTCCATTTAGTAGAACTAGAGAGAGAGCCACTAAGCTGTTGGAACTCATACATAGTGATATATATGGACCTATGTCAACTCATGCCATTGGTGGTTACTCCTACTTTATTACCTTTACTTATAATTTCTCAAGTATGGATATGTGTACTTAATGAAGTACAAATCCGATGCCTTTAAGAAATTCAGAGAGTATAAAAATGAGGTGGAGAACCAAACTGGAAAGAGTATCAAAACTCTTCAATCAGATCGAGGAGGTGAGTACTTAAGTATAGAGTTTACTCGGTTCCTCAAGGACCATGGGATATTATCCCAATGGACATCTCCTTATATACCTCAACTCAATGGTGTGTTTGAAAGGAGAAATCGTATGCTGTTAGACATGGTATGATCCATGATGAGTTTCACTATCCTACCCATCTCATTCTGGGGATATGCCCTAGAGACCGCAACTTACCTTTTGAACATAGTTCCAACTAAGTTGGTAGTGTCTACACTATATGAGATATAGAAAGGGAAGAAGCCCGATTTTAAAGTTGTTAAGATTTGGGGCTGCCCTGCCTACGTTAAAAGACACAACCCCGATAAGTTGGAATCGAGGACAGAGCGATGTAAGTACGTGGGATACCCCAAGGAAACTTGTGGGTATTATTTCTATCATCTCGAGGACCAAAAGGTCTTTGTAGCCAAGAGAGCAGTGTTCCTTGAGAAGGAACACATTCTTGACGGAGATAGTGGGAGCATAGAGTTGAGTGAGGTTGGAGAACCAAGCTCAAGCACTACTCTATAGCCCAAGTTTGTTCAGGTACTTAACACACAAGTACCAACTTTACGTAGGTCCGGTAGAGTATCCCATCCTCTTGAGAGATATGTGGGACATATAAGAGGAGAAGATATTGAGGATATTGATCCTCAGACCTATGAGGAGGCTATTATGAGTTTAGACTTCGGGAAGTGGCAAGAAGCCATGAATTCTGAGATAGATTCTATGTATTCCAACAAGGTTTGGTACCTAGTTGATGCGCCCAAAGGTATTGTACCCATCGGTTGCAAGTGGATCTTTAAGAAAAAGATCAAAGTAGATGGAAAGGTAGGTGTTGACTATGATGAAACCATCTCACCCATAGCAATGCTAAAATCCATCCGAATTCTATTGACCATTGTAGTACACTATGATTATGAGATCTGATAGATGGATGTGAAAATTGCATTCCTCAATGGGAACCTCGATGAGGAGGTGTATATGATACAACCTAAGGGATTCGTGTCCAAGGACTACCCAAATAAGGTGTGTAGGTTGCTTAGATCCATTTATGGACTAAAGCAAGCTTCCCGAAGTTGTAACATAAGATTTGATGAGGCAATCAGATCTTATGACTTCGTTAAGAACGAAGATGAGCCTTGTGTGTACAGGAAGGTAAGTGGGAGCACTATCATCTTTTTAGTGTTATATGTGGATGACATCCTGATAATTGGGAATGACATAGAAATGCTATCTACAGTAAAGGCTTGGTTATCTAGACACTTCTCCATGAAGGACTTAGGGGAAGCATCTTATATCTTAGGGATTCAAATCTATAGAGATAGATCCAAGAGGATGATTGGCTTGTCCCAATCCAGGTACATAGAAACCATTGTCAAAAGGTTTGGCATGAAAAATTCCAAGAGATGTCTCATACTGATGAGACATAGGATATCGCTTTCTAGGAGTATGTCCCCAAAGACTCCAAAAGAAAGGGCGAACATGAATATAATACCTTATGCCTCGGCGATAGAGTCTTTCATGTATGCCATGCTATGTACTAGGCCTGATATAACGCATACTTTGAGTGTCACGAGTAGGTATCAGGCGGATCTATGCTTGGAGCACTAGAAAGCAGTAAAGTGTATCCTTAAGTACTTGAGAATGACTAAGGATCTTTTACTAGTATATGGAGGTAGTAGCTGTTGAATCTCGGATTTTGATGATGAAGTCAATTGTCATTTGTTATCTAATCCATATGTTGAGATAAGTGTGCAGGATTAACTACGATGAAAGTAAGACATGCAGCAGGAGTTGCGCCGAAGTCAAGACTATGATCACGTTGGGGGTTCGAGAGTTCGACGGAAGTCCGGACGGTCATCGGAGGTTCTGCGGGAACAAATCCGAGAAGTCCAGGAGCTTGCCAAAGAAGCTCATCGGAACTTGCCAAGTGGATCGTCGCAAGTCCAGGAGTTTGCCGGAAGTCCGCCGGAGCATCGCCGAGGGTTCGTCGAATGATCGCCGGAAGTTCGCCGGAAGCTCGACGGAAGAAGCGATTGACACACCGGAGCAAGTTGCAATAAATGTCTTGAAAAATATCATAGTTAGCATGATGATTAAGTTAGAAATGGGAGGTGATCCCATTAACTTAATCTTGGGGCAATTGGGCCCTTGACAGACCCAAATTGGGCCGAATGGATCAGCCCATTCGGACCCAAATTCCCTGGCTGGCGGTGGCACCGCCTAGGTCGGCGGTGGCACCGCCCAGTTGCCGAGCCTCAGAGTGAGGCTGGGCAGTGGCACCGCCCTTGTCAGGCGGTGGCACCGCCTAGGCTCAGTCTCGGAGTGAGATTGGGCGGTAGCACCGCCCCTGTCAGGCGGTGGCACCGCCTGGGCTCAGTCTCCGAGTGAGACTGGGTGGGCAGTAGCACCGCCCCTGTCAGGCGGTGGCACCGCCTGGGCTCAGTCTTCGAGTGAGACTGGGCGGTAGCACCGCCCCTGACAGGCGGTGGTACCGCCCGAGGTCGGTCTCCGAGCTCTGTCAGGCGGTAGTACCGCCAGGACCCCGAAAACATGGGATATGACATTTTTGAGCTCCAAATTCAAATCAGTTTGGGGCCTATATAAACCCCACCCTTTCATGCATGAAAGGGCACTGAAACTTAGCATTTATTCTGAGATTTTGAGAGCTTAAAAGTGTTGTAAAAGGCTAGAAGTTCTTCTCCCTCTTTTCTTCAAAGTTTTGATCATTCAAGAGAGGAGTGAAAAATCTGTAAGGGTTGTCTCCTAAGCCCGTCAAAAGGAGTGAAACTGTAAAAGGGTGGTTGGCCTTCGCCTATTGAAGGAAGGCCTCTAGTGGACGTCAGTGACCTCATCGGAGGAGGAAGCCAAAAGTGGATGTAGGTCAAGATTGACCGAACCACTCTAAATCTCAGTTTGCATTTACATTTTGTTCTCTATCTTAACTGCAATTACTTCCATAGCTTTACTTTAACTGCACTTTGCTTGATCTTAAGTTAAAGCAATTTCCGAATCGACTTTCATACCGAAATCGTTCTTATCGTACGAACGTCGTTTTAATCGTCGAAAGTTTTTCCGCTGCACTAATTCACCCCCCCCCTCTTAGTGCTCTTGATCCTAACAATTGGTATCAGAGCGGGGTTAACTCTCAAACGGATTAAAACCCAAGAGAGATGGCATACGCCGGAAACCAAGAGGGTCATTCTATCACACGTCCACCCATGTTCAATGGGACGGACTACACCTATTGGAAGACCCGAATGAGGATCTTCCTTATTTCTATGGATTTTGAAATTTGGAATCTTGTCGAAAATGGATTTTCGAAGTCTTCTCTTCCAATGATCGATTGGAATGAATTGGAAAAGAAGACTTTCGCTCTTAATGCAAAGGCTATGAATGTCTTATTTTATGCGCTTGATAAAAATGAGTTCAACCATGTTTCGGTTTGTGAAACCGCGTTTGATATTTGGCATACACTCGAAGTGACTCACGAAGGCACAAGTAGAGTGAAAGAGTCAAAAATCAACCTTTTGATACATTCATTTGAACTTTTCCGGATGAAACCGAGCGAGACTATTGGCGACATGTACACCCGTTTCACGGATGTCGTCAATGGTCTAAAAGGACTCGGTAAAAGTTTTTCGGATTTTGAGCTCGTAAATAAGATTCTAAGATCCCTTCCTAAGAGTTGGGACCCTAAAATCACTGCTATTCAAGAGGCTAAAGATTTAAACAACTTCCCTCTTGAAGAATTAATCGGGTCATTAATGACCTACGAAATGACTTGCAAAGCTCATGAAGAGCAAGAAGACATCCTTCCAAAGAACAGGAAGGATATGGCACTTAGAACTCAAGAAGACCACTTGAGAGAGAACTCAAGTGATGAGGACTTTGACGATGACTTGGCACTTCTAACAAGAAGATTTAAAAAATTCATTAAAAGAAACAAGTTTAAAAATGACACAAAAAATAAATTTGAACCCAAGAAGAACCAAGTTATTTGCTACGAATGCAAGAAACCGGGACACTACAAAAGTGAATGTCCCCAAGTCAAGAAAAGAACACCAAAGAAGAAGGCGCTCAAAGCAATGTGGGATGACTCAAGCGCGTCCGAAGAAGAGGAGTCCAACACCGAGCAAGTTGCTCACTATGCCCTAATGGCCATCGGAGAGGAGGTAACCAATTTAATTGATGCAGATTTATCATTTGATGAATTATTAAATGCCTTCCATGACTTATTTGATGAATGCAAAACTATTAGTAGAAAATACAAATTGCTAAAAAGGAGCATAATAGTCTTACTTGTAATTTCGATAAATTAAAATCTGAATATCATGATAGTTTAGCTCCATGTATAAAATGCCATGATCTAGAAACTCTCCAAAAGGAGAACTTGCTACTTAAGGACACCTTGAAGAAATTCGAGGTTGGTAGCAAGTCTTTGAACATGATCCTTACAAATAAGGGTCACGTTCCTAAAAGAAGTGAAATCGGATTTGTGAGAAGTCCTCACCAAAATCCAACCACCTTCATAAAAGGCCCTATCTTACATGTTCGGCACCAAAGCAAATGCAACTTTTGTTGCAAATATGGACATAAAACTTATCAATGTCCATTCAAGAAAACTAGTCCGAACAAACTGATTTGGGTTCCTAAAGGAACCATAATCAATTCTATGCAACATGATAAACAAGTTAGATCAGTTTTTGAGGCACCCAAAAGTAAATGAGTTCCTAAAAATAATCCTTTCTTGTAGAAACATACACCATCACAAGCTAGGAGCAAGAGATGGTACCTTAATAGTGGATGCTCAAGGCATATGACCGGAGATCCATCTCAATTCTCTAAGCTCACTAGCATAGACGAAGGCTATGTCACCTTCGGAGACAACAACAAGGGTAAAATCATTGGCAAAGGAACCATAGGTAACAAATCCAACTTCTTTATTGAAGATGTTTTGTTAGTTGATAGTTTAAAACATAACCTCTTGAGCATTAGTCAATTATGTGATAAAGGATATATTGTCAAATTTGAATCTAATGCTTGCATCATTGAAAAACCATACAAAAACACATCTATGATTGCATTAAAACAAAATAACGTATACACTATTGACATCAATGATCTTTGTAATGAAATGTGTTTCACGGTTTTGAATGAGGATGCTTGGCTTTGGCATAGGAGATTAGGTCATGCTAGCATGAAACTAATCACTCAAATATCATCCAAAGAACTTGTAAGAGGAATTCCTCATATCAAGTTTATCAAAGATAATGTGTGTGATGCTTGTCAATTAGGAAAACAAATTAAGGGTAGTTTCAAATCTAAGAATCAAATAAGTACCTCTAGGCCCTTACAATTGATCCACATGGACTTGTTTGGACCTATCTCTACATCAAGTCTAGGTGGTAGCAAATACGCTTTCGTCATTGTAGATGACTATAGTAGATACACATGGACTTATTTCTTAAAACATAAAAATGAATGCTTTAGATATTTTACCAAGTTTTGCAAACTTGTCTAAAATGAAAAGGGTTCTATGATTTCGTCAATTAGAAGTGATCATGGTGGTGAATTTCAAAACCATGATTTTCAAGAATTTTGTGAATTTAATGGATACAATCATAACTTCTCTACTCCAAGAAATCCTCAACAAAATGGAGTAGTAGAAAGAAAAAATAGAAATTTACAAGAAATGGCAAGAACCATGTTGAATGAACATAGCCTACCCAAATATTTTTGGGCCGAAGCCGTAAACACTGCATGCTATATTTTGAATAGAGTTCTAGTAAGACCCTTACTCACCAAAACTCCCTATGAGTTGTGGAACAACAAAAAACCCAATGTTTCATATTTTAAAGTTTTTAGGTGTAAGTATTTTATCTTGAATGAAAAGGATGCCTTAGGAAAATTTGATGCTAAATCCGATGAAGGAATTTTCCTTGGTTATTCTTCGGTTTCTAAAGCTTTTCGTATCTTCAATAAAAGAACTTTAATTATAGAAGAATCCATTCATGTTGTTGTCAATGAGATTTCCGAAATCAAGAAAAATGATTTTGATGATGATGTTAATTTTGATTCTTTGAATTTAAATGAAACCCCTTCTCCAACTAGCAACTTGGATGCATCCACTTCCGAAACATCCTTACCCAAGGATTGGAAATATGTAGATGCTCATCCTAAGGAGCTAATTCTAGGAGACACATCTAAGGGGGTTCAAACACGTTCTTCTCTTAAAGAATTTTGTGCCAACGCCGCTTTTCTCTCCCAAATTGAACCTAAATGTATTGACGAAGCCATGAAAGATGATTCATGGATTATCGCAATGCAAGATGAGTTAAATCAATTTGAGAGAAATGAGGTGTGGAAGCTTGTTCCTAGGCCAAATGACCATTTAGTTATTGGTACTAAATGGGTCTTTAGAAACAAGCAAGATGAAAATGGTATCGTGGTTAGAAACAAGGCTAGATTAGTAGCCAAAGGTTTCAACCAAGAAGAAGGTATCGATTACGAATAAACCTTTGCTCCTGTGGCTAGATTAGAAGCCATAAGGATGCTCCTTGCCTATGCTAGTAATAATAATTTTAAGTTATTTCAAAAGGATGTTAAAAGTGCTTTTCTTAATGGCTTTATTTCCGAAGAAGTTTATGTTGAACAACCTCCCAGATTTGAAAATAATAGCCTCCCTAATCATGTGTTTAAATTAACTAAAGCTCTCTATGGTTTAAAACAAGCCCCTAGGGCTTGGTATGAGAGATTTAGTTCTTTTCTTATTAAAAATAATTTTACAAAAGGCAAGGTTGATACTACATTGTTTATCAAGAATTTTGAAAATAATTTTCTCATTGTTCAGATTTATGTTGATGATATTATCTTTGGTTCTACAAACGAATCTCTTTGTGAATCCTTTGCTAAAACCATGAGTTTAGAATTTGAAATGAGTTTGATGGGAGAATTAACCTTTTTCCTAGGCTTACAAATTAAGCAACTAAGAAATGACATCTTTATTAGTCAAACTAAATATGCTTTAGATTTGCTAAAGAGATTTAATATGGAAAGCTCAAAAGCTATTAACACTCCTATGAGCACATCCACTAAGTTAGAAGTTGATGAAAGTGGAGAAAACTTCGATCAAAAAACTTATAGGGGTATGATAGGAAGTTTACTTTACCTCACTGCAACTAGACCAGATATCATGTTCAATGTAGGACTTTGTGCTAGGTTTCAATCGAACCCTAAGATATCTCATCTCAAAGCGGTTAAAAGAATACTTAGATA
This sequence comes from Musa balbisiana, assembly GCA_004837865.1. Taxonomy (NCBI): domain Eukaryota; kingdom Viridiplantae; phylum Streptophyta; class Magnoliopsida; order Zingiberales; family Musaceae; genus Musa; species Musa balbisiana. The sequence goes on along the minus strand of CM017190.1, from coordinate 13,671,763 downwards.
TCTTAAAGGTACCACAAATCTAGGATTATGGTATCCGAAAACCGAGAAGTTTGAGTTAATTGCTTATGCTGATGCAGATTTTGCTGGATGTAAATTAGATAGAAAAAGCACATCAGGAACATGTCAATTTTTGGGACATGCTCTTGTTTCCTGGTCATCTAAGAAACAAAACTCGGTTGCACTATCAACAACCGAAGCCGAGTATATTGCAGCTAGTGCATGCTGTGCACAAGTTGTGTGGATGAAAAACACCTTAGAAGATTATAAAGTTTATCTTAAAAATATTCCCATTAAATGTGATAACACAAGTGCTATATGTTTAACAAAGAATCCCATTCAACACTCAAGAACAAAACATATTGATATTAGACATCACTTTATACGAGATCATGTCACTAATCATGATATAGTTATAGAGTTCATTGATACTAAACATCAACTAGCTGATATTTTTACAAAGCCTTTGAGTGAAGAATAATTTAATTTCATTAGAAGAGAATTAGGAATGTTAATGTGTCCGAATGTTGGAACTCATTAAATCTATTTTTCAGATTCAATAATCAAATCACTTAATTGCTATGATGATTTTACATGATTACATGCCTTAATAATATGTTGGAAATTATGTGTTTTGGATATAAAAATTTCCATGATAATGAGCATGTTTTATCTTCATGATTATATTGGAAAATCTATAGCAAAACCTTGTCCGAATGCATGAAAGTGTTAAATTTTATTTTTGGATTTTCTTGATACCTTATTCTCTTCCGAACTTAATAAGCATATGTCATATCGAGTTTGATTCATATCATTGATTTTTGACATATGGAATCAATTAGCAAATACATCTTTCATAGGCTTATAATGTGAAAAATATTTTCGAGAAATGGATTTGATAAAATGATTCCTTCTTATAATTTCCTTTTTGAAAAAGGAAGATTTTTTACTTGCAAGGATATTGATTCACATACATATCTTGATCCTTGTGAAAATAAAGCGTGATTTAATCTTTCCTTGAGATGTTTGTATAATTGGTATCCTATCACTCATTGTTGAAAAATTACCTATCACTCACTTGTGTTTAAAATTTGCTTATATCGTTCTCCTTTTTGTTGATGACAAAGGGGGAGAAATATATGAATTGATGCTATGAGTGCCATATTTGAATTTGAATTATGTTAAAAAAAAAAAGCTTGCATCGAAATATATGGTAAATTGATAATAGAAATGCTATGATTGCTAAACACTTTGAAATATTTCCATTATGTTAAGATATCAAGAACTTGCATCGTAATTTTACATGTTGATATCTTACCATATGATGAATTGCTACCATTACTATCATTCACATTTGAAATGTAAAACATGAAAATGGATGTCAAGCCTTGACATCATTTTCAGAGAGATACATCATGATAGGAATCATGATGGAAGTATTGATAAGGTTAAACAATCTTAACTTATCAATATGTCTCTTGAATTCAAAGGCTTTGAATTCAAGAATGACTTATCTTGAGTATGGCATATAGATAGGGGGAGTTAAAGTTAACTCCGTTATCAATTGATTGTCATCATCAAAAAGGGGGAGATTGTTGAATCTCGGATTTTGATGATGAAGTCAATTGTCATTTGTTATCTAATCCATATATTGAGATAAGTGTGCAGGATTAACTACGATGAAAGTAAGACATGCAGCAGGAGTTGCGCCGAAGTCAAGACTATGATCACGTTGGGGGTTCGAGAGTTCGACGGAAGTCCGGACGGTCATCGGAGGTTCTGCGGGAACAAATCCGAGAAGTCCAGGAGCTTGCCAAAGAAGCTCATTGGAACTCGCCAAGTGGATCGTCGCAAGTCCAGGAGTTTGCCGGAAGTCCGCCGGAGCATCACCGAGGGTTCGTCGGATGATCGCCGGAAGTTCGCCGGAAGCTCGACGGAAGAAGCGATTGATGCACCAGAGCAAGTTGCAGTAAATGTCTTGAAAAATATCGTAGTTAGCATGATGATTAAGTTAGAAATGGGAGGTGATCCCATTAACTTAATCTTGGGGCAATTGGGCCCTTGACAGACCCAAATTGGGCTGAATGGATCAGCCCATTCGGACCCAAATTCCCTGGCTGGCGGTGGCACCGCCTAGGTCGGCGGTGGCACCGCCCAGTTGCCGAGCCTCAGAGTGAGGCTGGGCAGTGGCACCGCCCTTGTCAGGCGGTGGCACCGCCTAGGCTCAGTCTCGGAGTGAGATTGGGCGGTAGCACCGCCCCTGTCAGGCGGTGGCACCGCCTGGGCTCAGTCTCCGAGTGAGACTGGGTGGGCAGTAGCACCGCCCCTGTCAGGCGGTGGCACCGCCTGGGCTCAGTCTTCGAGTGAGACTGGGCGGTAGCACCGCCCCTGACAGGCGGTGGTACCGCCCGAGGTCGGTCTCCGAGCTCTGTCAGGCGGTAGTACCGCCAGGACCCCGAAAACATGGGATATGACATTTTTGAGCTCCAAATTCAAATCAGTTTGGGGCCTATATAAATCCCACCCTTTCATGCATGAAAGGGCACTGAAACTTAGCATTTATTCTGAGATTTTGAGAGCTTAAAAGTGTTGTAAAAGGCTAGAAGTTCTTCTCCCTCTTTTCTTCAAAGTTTTGATCATTCAAGAGAGTAGTGAAAAATCTGTAAGGGTTGTCTCCTAAGCCCGTCAAAAGGAGTGAAACTGTAAAAGGGTGGTTGGCCTTCGCCTATTGAAGGAAGGCCTCTAGTGGACGTCGGTGACCTCATCGGAGGAGGAAGCCAAAAGTGGATGTAGGTCAAGATTGACTGAACCACTCTAAATCTCGGTTTGCATTTACATTTTGTTTTCTATCTTAACTGCAACTACTTCCATAGCTTTACTTTAACTGCACTTTGCTTGATCTTAAGTTAAAGCAATTTCCGAATCGACTTTCATACCGAAATCGTTCTTATCGTACGAACGTCGTTTTAATCGTCGAAAGTTTTTCCGCTGCACTAATTCACCCCCCCCCTCTTAGTGCTCTTGATCCTAACAGTAGCCTCAAGGTTGAAGGTTACATAGACTTAAGTTTACAGTCTGATGTCGATGATAACAAGTCAAATTCGGGATATGTGTACACCTTGAATGGAGGACAGTGTGCTAGAAGAGTTCCAAGCAAGATACTACTGTTGACTCGACCACCGAGGCATAATACATTGCTGCTGTAGATCTAGGAGTCGGGCTAAGTAGTGAGGAGATGATTTCTTATATTGCGACAGCAACAGGGCGATTACTCAAATAAGGGAACCCGGGTCTCATCAGAAGTGTTCTGAGGAGGTTCCAACTTATTAGAGAGATCATGACCCGAGGATATGTAGTAGTGGAAAGAGTTCCATCCGAAGATAACATTGCAGATCCACTGATAAAGCAGTTGTCTCAGATTGTCTTTGAGCATCACAAGAGTCTGATGGAGATCAGACACATAGGTGATTGGTTTTAGGTCAAGAGGGAGATTTCTAGTTATAGGTGTCCAACAAGCCAATCACGTGAGTGATGGCACATGTGACTTGACACAGAATCTTTTTGCTTATTATATTTTGGCATTTATCACTTTATATTATATATTGCATATATATATATATATATAGTGATGTCCTTGGATCCGTGCAATGGGAATCGGATCGTGATGAGATCACGATAATGAGACTAATTCACCTTTAAACACAAATCCTAAATAATCCCGATCATAGGTTACTCGAGAGGGACATCGTGATAATCGGACAGACTAGTGTGCTATATACCCATCCATATTTTGGATGCAAGTGGTCTCATAGCTGCTCGTATGGGGATACTAGGGATACAGTACAAGTGCTCATTGGCGAATGACTTGACTAATTGATCTGCTTACGGAATACTGGATGGTTGATGATGCCTTATTATCATACAACAATTCCGTAGTCCTAGTGATGTATCTGGTCCTTAGACTTGAGACACCAAGGATGTCCTGTATGAGTGCTCCACTCTTTGATACCAGACTTATAGGTTTGGTTGTCCTAGATCTAGTACAGCTGGTCATTGGGAGTGGCAATCGACCTTACGAGGGCTATTGAGTGTCGATAGAGGATCATACACTCTCAGCGTCATGAGAGAAATATCCCATATGTTCTTGCTCAAACAAATCCCTGGCCAGGGTCATTCGAGTTAAGAGAGAAAGAGTTCTCCGGGAGAATCCGATTAGAGCGAGACTCGAATAGAAACCATATGGGTCTGATAGCACCATGCCCGATATACGGTCTCTGGGATATTAGATGGATGAGAGACTATAGGTACACGGTAACTAAGGATAGACATGTCTAATGGATTGGATTCCCCTGTATCGTCTAGGGACTACGGCGTAGTGGCCTAGTACGTCTGTAGTTGATGAGTCGAGTGAATTATTATAGAGATAATAATTCACTGAGCCAGAAGGAGTTCTGACAGCTATGACTCATGGCCAACTCGATATTAGGCCTAGAGGGTCACACACATATGGTAGGCATTGCGATGAGTAGAGGTTCGGATATAAGATATCCCCCGGAGCCCCTATCTTATTGGATATCCAATAAGCCCCTGAATTATTGGATCCCATGGACGAGATCCAATAAGAGCCCATGAGAGATTATTGGATAGAGATCCACTAATCTAAAAGGCTTGGGTAATTGGATGCAGATCCAATACCCACTAGGGGAGGATCCATTAGGGTTTGACAAGGGGCCTCTATAAATAGGAGAGATTCAGAGTCTCATAGGCTAGAGCCTTTGTTTGCCTCCCCTATTCTCCTCCCCCTCTCCACCCCTGGAGTTTTGAGGAGCGTCGTCGCAACCCTACTGTGTGGATTACCGCTAGAGAGGAGGATGCTTGATCTCCTTCACCCTCTCCTAGAGATCTGCAAGGAAACAGGAATATACGATCTCCCTAGGTAACACAATCTATTATATACGTACTTTGTTTCACGGATTTTTGCGCACCAATCTTCGCACGACGACGAACATCTTTTTGAAAAATTAGGTATTTTGTTTTTCTTGTTCTTCCGCTGTACATGTGATGTCGCCCCCAAGATTTCCCAACAATATATAGCATATATGCAATAATCAATATAAAGTGATAAATGCCAAAATATAATATGCAAAAAGATTCCATGTCAAGTCACACGTGCCATTTCTCACGTGATTGGCTTGCTGGGCACCTATGACTAGCAATTCCTCTCATGACACCGAGAGTGGATGATCCTTTATCGACACTTAATAGCCCTCGTAAGGTTGATTGTCACTCTCGATGATCGATTGTACTAGATCTAGGACATCCAAACCTATAAGTCTGGTGTCAAAGATTAGAGTACTCATATAGGACATCCTTGGTGTCTCAAGTCTAAGGACCATATACACCACTAGGACTACAGAATCACTATATGACAATAAGGCATCATCAACCATCTAGCATTCTATAAGCGGATCAATTAGTGAACTCATTCTCTAATGAGCACATATACTGTATCTCTAGTGTCCCCACACGAGTAGCTACGAGACTAGCTGCATCCATCATATGGACGGGTATATAGCACATGAGTCTATTTGGTTATCTCGATGTCCCTCTCGAGTAACCTATGATCGGGATTATTTAGGATCTGTGTTTAAAGGTGAATCAGTCTTATTATCGTAATCTCATCATGATCTGATTCACATTACATAGATCCAAGGACATCACAATATATATATATATATATATATATATATATATATATATATATATATATATATATATATATATATATATATGTGTGTGTGTGTGTGTGTGTGTGTGTGTGTGTGTGTGTGTGTGTGTGCGCGTGCGCGTGCGTGCGCAACAAGCAATATAAAGTGATAAATGCCAAAATATAATAAGCAAAAAGACTATGTGTTAAGTCACACGTGCTATCACTCACGTGATTGGCTTGTAGGGCACATATGACTAGCAATCTTCCACTTGACCTAAAGCCAATCACCTATGTGTTTGATCCCCATCAGACCATTATGATGCTTAAAGACAATATGAGACAACGGCTTTGTCATTAGATCTGCAATATTATCTTCGGATGAAACTCTTTCTACTACTACATCTCCTTGGGTCATGATATCTCTAATAAGCTAGAACCTCCTCTATTCACTTCTGATGAGACCTGGGTTCCCTTATTTGAGTAATCGCCCCGTAGTTGTCGCAATATAAGAGAATCGACCCCTAGCTACCTAGTACGACTCCCAGATCTATGATGAACTTCTTTATCCAGACTCCTTCTTTTACAGCCTTTGCTGTAGCAATATACCTTACCTTTGTGGTCGATTGGAACTCTTCCAGTATAGAGTGTTAGGATCAAGAACACTAAGAGAGGGGGGGGTGGGTGAATTAGTGTAGTAGATAAAAGTGTCGGTTTCAGAAAATATTTTCGTACATTGAAAACCGAACTCGGAAATGCTTAACTTTGAAGGCGAAGTAAGAGTGTAAAGATAGCTTGAAGGCAGTAAATAATTAAAGAGGTTTGCAGTAAAGAATGATGCTCAAAGTAAATGTAAACCGAGATTTTAGAGTGGTTCGGTCAATCGTGACCTATATCCACTTGTGGCTTCCTCCTCTGACGAGGTCATCGATGTCCATTAGAGGCCTTCTTTCAATAGGCGAAGGCCAACCACCCTTTTACAGCTTTTCTCCTTTTGACAAGCTTAGTAGATAACCCTTACAGATTTTCACTCCTCTCTTAAATGATCAAAATTTAGAAAGAAAGAGGTAGAAGAACTTCTAGCCTTATACAACACTTTTAAGCTCTCAAATACTTAGAATAAAAGCAAGCTTTTTAGTTACCCTTGCATGCAGAAAGGGTGGGGTTTATATGGGCCCCAATCAGTTTGATTTTGGATCTCAAAAGTGTCCATTCTCAAATTTTCGGGGTCCTGGCAGTATCACCGCCATAACTAGGTGGTACTACCGCCTATCATGTATCACTGAGTGGTACTACCACTCAGTCTCGGTGGTACTACCGCTTGACATCGCTCAGAGACCGAGTTCAGGTTGTACCACCATTGGCAGTAATAACTGCCGGTGGTACCACTGCCTGATAGGGGCAGTATGTCAGGACTCTAGCTAGGAGAGTCCTAATTGAGAGGGAAATTCATGTAAAACCTACCTAAGCTGACCCCTGTTAAAGAGGTGAAGAGGCCGGCTAGGGTTTGGAGGTTATTTCTTAGAGAAGAATTAGGAGTTGTAAAGGAATAAGAGTCTTGAGTAGGAGTCCTATTAGGAGTCTTGAGTAGGAGTCCTATTAGGAGTTGGTTAGAAGTAGGAGTCTTGAGTAGGAGTCCTATTAGGAGTCTTGAGTAGGAGTCCTATTAGGAGTCTTGAGTAGGAGTCCTATTAGGAGTCTTGAGTAGGAGTCCTATTAGGAGTCTTGAGTAGGAGTCCTATTAGGAGTCTTGAGTAGGAGTCCTATTAGGAGTCTTGAGTAGGAGTCCTATTAGGAGTCTTGAGTAGGAGTCCTATTAGGAGTCTTGAGTAGGAGTCCTATTAGGAGTCTTGAGTAGGAGTCCTATTAGGAGTCTTGAGTAGGAGTCCTATTAGGAGTCTTGAGTAGGAGTCCTATTAGGAGTCTTGAGTAGGAGTCCTATTAGGAGTCTTGAGTAGGAGTCCTATTAGGAGTCTTGAGTAGGAGTCCTATTAGGAGTCTTGAGTAGGAGTCCTATTAGGAGTCTTGAGTAGGAGTCCTATTAGGAGTCTTGAGTAGGAGTCCTATTAGGAGTCTTGAGTAGGAGTCCTATTAGGAGTCTTGAGTAGGAGTCCTATTAGGAGTCTTGAGTAGGAGTCCTATTAGGAGTCTTGAGTAGGAGTCCTATTAGGAGTCTTGAGTAGGAGTCCTATTAGGAGTCTTGAGTAGGAGTCCTATTAGGAGTCTTGAGTAGGAGTCCTATTAGGAGTCTTGAGTAGGAGTCCTATTAGGAGTCTTGAGTAGGAGTCCTATTAGGAGTCTTGAGTAGGAGTCCTATTAGGAGTCTTGAGTAGGAGTCCTATTAGGAGTCTTGAGTAGGAGTCCTATTAGGAGTCTTGAGTAGGAGTCCTATTAGGAGTCTTGAGTAGGAGTCCTATTAGGAGTCTTGAGTAGGAGTCCTATTAGGAGTCTTGAGTAGGAGTCCTATTAGGAGTCTTGAGTAGGAGTCCTATTAGGAGTCTTGAGTAGGAGTCCTATTAGGAGTCTTGAGTAGGAGTCCTATTAGGAGTCTTGAGTAGGAGTCCTATTAGGAGTCTTGAGTAGGAGTCCTATTAGGAGTCTTGAGTAGGTTAGAAGTAGGAGTCTTGAGTAGGAGTCCTATTAGGAGTTAGGGTTTAGAAGCCCTATAAATAGCCATGTATTCCTCCTCATTTCATAAGTAATAGATGAATCTTTTCTGCAGCCTTTGAACAGCAACTTGGAGGAAGGAACCCCTATAGAGTTCCAAGAGGCCGATCCCCTAAAGAGATCAACCCCAAGCTTAGAATCTGCAAGGGTTCTAACACTTGGTATCAGAGTAGTGTTCTTGGTGTCTCGTTGCCCTTCCACAGCCATCTATCATCTCTCCATAGCCGCCCAAAGCAATTCCCACAATTGCTTAAAGATCATCGCCAAATTCCACCGTCATCTCCACCACCACGGATCATTCTTTGATCTCCCTGTGAATTGCAACAGGTTCTGGTTTCATACCTTACTGCTGCTGCAATTTAGTTATCCTTATTCAAAAATCCAAAAAAAAATTTGTTTCTATATTACTGCATAAACTTTTTATCGCAAGGTTTTCATCTCTACGACGAAAGATACATTGCAGAATTCCAACTGCATAGCACAGTCTGTTTGATCTTGCTACTATATTTTTTCTATCCAAATCTCTACGAAATTTTTATGACAACTTTGAAACTTCCTAACAGCAGATTTTCCTTTGGATTTGTCAAAAAATTCTCAATATAAACCATTGATCTTTTACGTCTAATCTACTATACTTGAAAATCTGCATTGTAAAATTCCAGCCGCATAGCACAGTTTGTTTGATCTTGCTACTATGTTTTTTCTGTCCTCTCTACGAAATTTTTATGATAACTTTGACACTTCCTAAAAGTATATTTCTCTTTTGTTTCATCAAAAAATTCTTAATATAAACCACTGATCTTTTACGTCCAATCTGCTACAATTGAAAATCTGTGCTGTAGAAAATTTCAGCCGCATATTGTTGCCTTAACCAATTTATTTGCAATCTTTTTGAACAAAATTTCTTACACACTTCATAGATCATCTTGGCTTCCATCTAAGATTGATCTATTGAAGAATTTATCTCAGAAAACGATTTTGTTTCGCTGCAAATTTTCGTCGCAAACCGCTGAAATTTTTCAACAAGAATTTTGCTATCACAACTTGCACCAATTTGTTTGCTATTATACTGCCGAAATTTTCTTCATTAAATTAGACATCCTTGCTGTCATATAAACTGAGATTTTGCTTTCAATTCCCTCCTCAAATCTCTTTAGTTTTTGATGGAAATTTCATTGAGAAACCATTGTTTCTTCGACGATAATTCTACTTTTACAAGATAACACAATTCTGCAGCAAACTTCCACTGATTTCTATCAAACCTTTGCTGCCATCTACCACAGATCTAAAACATTCATCCATAGTCCTAAAACTCCACTAAACCACACCCTCAAACTTCACCCAAAACAGCAGCAAAATAAGCCTAAACCGCAGCCTACATCCACCAATCCACCAATCCTTTCGACCATCACTTCTCTCAACCTATACTTACCTTTAACCCGACAACAAAAGAGAGATCTTAACATCAGAAATTTAGAGGCATATACTATGGTATCTAAGGAGGCAATCAATGCTAAATTCAAAGCCTTGAAGGCGTGAATGGAGGATAAGATTCGAATTCTCTTTACCGAACTCAATTTGGGCCGACCACCAAGCATGAAGAAATCACATCAAGGAGAGAGCTCTAACCAATCGCACCAAGCTCGAAGAGATGACTTCCAAGAGAGGGGAGGCTTTATGACCGACCCTAACTATCCACGCATGAGGGTGGACTTCCCTAGATGGGAAGAAGGAGACCCGATTGGTTGGATCTCGCGTGCGGAGCGATATGTTTGGTATCATAAAACTACGGATGCATCTATGGTGAAAATTGCAGCTATACATCTTGAAGGGGATGCTATACAGTGGTTTAACTGGTTCAAATATACTCATGAAGTCCTCTCATGGCGACAATTCAAAGAAGAACTATTGATCCACTGCGGACCAACCGATTACGAAAACATTGACGAATAACTAGCAAAGATCTGACAAAACTCTACCGTTCAAGAAGTACCAAACCAGGTTTGAAAGGTTATCTAATCAAACTTGTGATTGGTCTCAAAAATAGCTATTGGGGACCTTCATTGAGGGCTTGAAGCCGAAGATTTGGGGAGAAGTTAAAGCACGACAACCGTACACGCTTATGGTAGCCATCTCTTTCGCACGACATCAAGAGGAGCGATTGAACCATGAAGCTTAGAGGACTAGGATCGCTTATCAACCTGCAATATAGAAGCCCTCAGCCCCCCCTACTATCAATCGAGTCTCTGCACCAAAAATGATGACAAGAGAAGAGCTTCGGGAGCGATCTACGGAGGAGTTATGTTGGCAACGCGACGAGCCGTGGAGCCGCGAGCATCACTGTAGAAAAGGGAGACTTCTTATGATTAAACTAGTAGAAGAAGAGGTCATTGAACATCAAGAAGAGAGCCTTGATAATAAAGAAGAAGATGTAGAAGAAGAGCCACAACCGACCGAAATTATGGTGCATGCACTAGCCGGCTACTCAAACCCGCAAACGATGAAAGTTGAAGGCCTTCTCAAACAACAATCGATCACTATTCTCATCGACACGGGCAGCACTAATAACTTCATAGATAGTAAAGTTGCTGTCCGGATGGCCTTACCTATCGAGCATTACAGTAGGTTTGACGTCAAGTTCACCGATGGACGGATTTTGAAGTGTGATCGTAGGCGCCCACGGGAGAAACTATTATTGCAGGAACAAGAGATAATTGCATATTTCTTCCTTCTCCCTCTTGATGATCATGAGGCCATGCTCAAAATTGAATGATTGATGACATTAGGTGATGTTTCCTAAAACTTTATGAAACTAATTTTGAGATTTGACAGTAAAGGGAAACTTGTGATTTTACATGGGAAACATGGGGATGACGTAGTGATGATTTGCACACAACAAATGGAGAAGGTTTTGCATAATGCATGCAGTAGCTTTTTAGTATAACTTAAGCAGCAAACTATGGGAGAGCCAATAGAATTTGAAGATCCAAATTTACTTTTTTTGCTTGTTGAATTTTCAGATATATTTGACGAACCACGCAACCTACCTCTTGCCCGTTGGCATGATCATTATATACCGATTCTTCTGGGCAAACCTCCTGCAAATACTTGGCTATATCAACATTCATATCTGCAAAAGGATGAAATAGAAAGGATTGTAAAAGAGATGTCCGAAATAGGAGTTATTCGGCCAAGTTATAGCCCCTAATTTTCACTAGTGCTCTTCGTACGAAAGAAGGACGAATCATGGCGAATGTGCATTAATTACCGAACCCTCAATGGCATAACCATCAAGGACAAATACCCTATTCCAATAGCAGATGAATTGCTAGATGAAAGGGAGCACAAATCTTCACAAACCTGGACCTTCGATCCGGGTATCATCAAATATGAGTGTGCAAAGAAGACATACTGAAAACCGCCTTTTAAACACACAACGACCACTACAAATTTTTGCTTTCTTCACCAGAAGGTAGAATATCTTGGGCATATCATATCAGATGAAGGTATGGCAGTGGACCCCTCCAAAATTGGAGTAATGCAGAATTGGCCAACCTCGAGGAACATAAAATTGCTACGTGGCTTTCTCGGTTTAATAGGCTACAATCGCAAGTTCATGAAAAATTATGGAAAGATCAGTGCACCACTTACTTCCTTACTAAAAAAAGATGCTTTTCAATGGTCAAACAAAGCCACCACTATCTTCGACGAACATAAAGCCACAGTGACGACAACGCTCGACTTCGGTAAGACTTTTGTTATTGAAGCCGATGCCTTCGGAGTCGGAATTGGTGTTGTATTAATGCAAGATGGCTGCCCCCTCACTTATACTAGTAAGGCATTATCTCCTTCCCATCTTAGAATGACTATTTATGACAAGGAGATGCTTGCGATTGTGCATGCGGTGGCCAAATGGAGATCGTATGTGATCGGGCGATGTTTTCAAATTAAAACCGACCATAAAGACCTAAAATATTTCTTAGAGCAGAAGATATCTTCCCCTGAGCAAGAAAAATAGGTAACAAAGCTTCTTGGACATGATTATAAAATAACTTACAAAAATGGGAAAGAGAATATTGTTGCAGATGCGCTCTCATGACTACTTGAGCAAGCTGACACACAACAAAGCGAAAGAGAATTTTCGGTAGGAGATTGGGTTTATCTTCGCCTACAGCCATACAAGCAACTCTCCATCAACACTCGAGTCTTCATGAAGCTATCCCCACATTTTTATGGGCCCTATCAAATCATAGAGCGTATTGGAGCCGTGGCGTACAAACTTAAATTGCCTGAGGATGCCAAAATTCACCTTGTCTTCCATGTGTCATGCCTGAAGCCCAAGTTGGGAGAACATGAGTCACCCCAGATCCAACGCTAAACACCATTGAGAATGGAGTTATTCAAGCCTAACCACAAGTCATCCTCGATCACAAGATCGTGATGCGTCGCCGACGTCCCTCTACTGAAGTACTAGTGCATTGGAATAATTTACCACTTGAAGACGCCACATGGGAACCATATGATGAGCTGAAGTCTCAGTTCCTTGAGATTATAGAATCTCAGCCTTGAGGACAAGGCTGATTTGAAGAGGGCGGGTCTGTTAGGACTCTAGCTAGGAGAGTTCTAATTGAGAGGAAAATTCATGTAAAACCTACCTAAGCCGACCCCTATTAAAGAGGTGAAGAGACCGGCTCAGGTTTGGAGGTTATTTCTTAGAGAAGAATTAGGAGTTGTAAAGGAATAAAAGTCTTGAGTAGGAGTCCTATTAGGAGTTAGGGTTTAGAAGCCCTATAAATAGCCATGTATTCCTCCTCTTTTCATAAGCAATAGATGAATATTTTCTACAGCCTTTGAGCAGCAACTTGGAGGAAGGAACCCCTATAGAGTTCCAGGAGACCGATCCCCTAAAGAGATCAACCCCAAGCTTAGAATCTGCAAGGGTTCTAACATTGCCGCTCAGTGTGGGCGGTACTACCGCTTGACAACGCTCGGAGACCGAGCTCAGTTGGTACCACCGCTGGCAGTAATAACTGTCGGTGGTACCACCGCCTGACAAGGGCAGTACTTCATGAATTGCTGCTCAAAGGCTGTAGAAAAGATTCATCTATTGTTTATGAAAAGAGGAGGAATACATAGTTATTTATAGGGTTTCTAAATCCTAACTCCTAATAGGACTCCTACTCAAGACTCATACTTCTAACCAACTCCTAATAGGACTCCTACTCAAGACTTCTATTCCTTTTCACCTCCTAATTCTTCTATAAGAAACAACCTCCTAACCCTAGCTGGCCTCTTTACCTTTTTAATAGGGGTCAGCTTAGGTAGGTTTTACATGAATGTCTCTCTCAATTAGGACTCTCCTAGTTAGAGTCCTAATAGACCTGCCCAATTCAAATCAGCCTTATCCTCGAGGCAGACGATTCATGAATTATGGGAATTTGATCTTTAAGTCGTCATAGCTCTCCAAAGTGGCATCTTCAGTCGGTAGGTTCACCCACTGTATTAGCACTTCAGTAGTGGGTCGTCATCGCCGAGTCACGATTCGTTGATCAATAATGGCACTTGGCTGGGTCTGGAGTTCTCCTTGAGTAGTCATATTTGGTGGGTGGCTTTGGGTTGTCTCCAAGCACCTATTTACAACTTTTGTTTGGCTATCGGTTTGTGGGTGATATGCTGTACTCCTTTTCAATTTAGTACCCTGCATATGGAATAACTTTGTCCAAAATCTACTCATGAAGATGCAAGTAGAATTTATCATAAGCACAATGCATCCTTTATAGTGTAATTCTTTTGAGTCCCAATTGTAATCAGCCACGAAACTTAATGCTTCTTCCAAATTTTTTATGATCTTACTGGTCTCTAGATCTTCCAACCATTCCATCTTAATATCCTCAAGGAAGTCACTGGTCGGAAGTAAAACGGTCGAAAGTTCAACTTGCTCGGCTAGCTGCGAAGGCGCATTTGCAACAACATTCTCTTTCCCCTTTTTGTAAGTTATTTCATAATGAAATCTAAGAAATTTTGTGACCCATTTTTGCTACTCAGGGGATAATATTTTTTGCTCTAAAAAGTACTTGAGGCTTTTATGGTCCGTTTTAATTTGAAATCGTCGACCGATCAAGTAGGGTCTCCACCTTGTTATTGCGTGCACAATGACGAGCATCTCCTTATCATATGTTGACAAATTTTGATGGGAGGGAGACAATGTCTTGCTAGTGTATCCGAGTGGTCGACCATCTTGCATGAGAATGGCTCCAATTCTAACTCTAGATGTGTTGGCCTCAATAATGAAGGGTCGGCTGAAATCTGGTAGTGCTAGCACCGGTGTCATTGTCATGGCTGCCTTATGTTTGTCGAAGGCAGCGGAGGCTTTGTCCGACTATTGAAAGGCATATTTTTTTAGTAGAGAAGTGAGTGGTGCACTGATCATTCCATAGTTTTTCATGATATTACGATTGTAGCCTATTAAACCGAGAAAACCACGTAGCAATTTTATGTTCCTCGAGGTCGGCTAGTTCTGCATTGCTCCAATTTTGGAGGGGTCCACTACCACACCTTCCTCTAATATGATATGCCTAAGATATTCTGCCTTCTGGTGAAGAAAGCAAAAATTCGTAGTGGCCGTTGTGTGTTCGAAAGGCGGTTTTCGGTATGTCTTCTTTGCACACTCATATTTGATGATACCCGGATCGAAGGTCCAACTTTGTGAAGATTTATACTCCCTTTCATCTAGCAGTTCATCTGCTATTGGAATAGGGTATTTGTCCTTGACGGTTATGCTGTTGAGGGTTCGGTAATCAATGCATATTCGCCATGTTTCATCCTTCTTTCGTATGAAGAGCATCAGTGAAGAGTAGGGGCTGCAACTTGGTCGAATAACTCCTGTTTCGGGCATCTCTTTTACAATCCTTTCTATTTCATCCTTCTGTAGATATGAATGTTGATATAGCCAAGTATTTGCAGGAGGTTTGCCCAGAAGAATCGGTATACAATGATCATGCCGACGGGCAAGAGGTAGGTTGTGCGGTTCGTCAAATATATCTAAAAATTCAACAAGCAAAGGAAGAAGGTTTGGATCTTCAAATTCTATTAGCTCTCCCTTAGTTTGCTGCTCAAGTTGTACCAAAAAGTCGCTGCATGCTTTATGCAAAACCTTCTCCATTTGTTATGTGCAAATCGTCATTACATCGCCCCCACGTTTCCCGTGTAGAATTACCCGTTTTCCTCTACTGTAAAATCTCAAAACTAGTTTCATAAAATTCTAAAAAACATCACCTAATGTCATCAACCATTCAATTATGAGCATGGCCTCATGATCATCAAGAGGGAGGATGAAGAAATATGCAATTATCTCTTGTTCCTGTAGTAATAGTTTCTCCCGCGGGCGCCTACGATCACACTTCAAAATCTATCCATCGGTGAACTTGACATCAAACCTACTATAATACTTGATAGGTAAGGCCATTTGGATAGCAAATTTACTATCTAGGAAGTTATTAGTGTTGCCCGTGTCGATGAGAACAGTGATCGATTGTTGTTTGAAAAGGCCTTCAACTTTCATTGTTTGCGGGTTTGAGTAGCCGACTAGTGCATATACCGTAACTTCGGTCGGTTGTGACTCTTCTTCTATATCTTCTTCTTTATTATCAAGGCTCTCTTCTAGATATTCAATGACCTCTTCTTTTACTGGTTCAATCATAAGAAGTCTCTCTTTTCTACAATGATGCTCGCGGCTCCATGGCTCATCGCGGTGCCAACATAACTCCTTTGTAGATCACTCCCGAAGCTCTTCTCTTGTCATCCTTTTTGGTGCAAGGACTTGATTGATAGTAGGGGGGGTTGAGCGCTTCTGCATTGCAGGTCGAGAAGTGATCCTAGTCCTCCAAGCTTCATGGTTCAATTGCTCCTCTTGATGTCGTGCGAAAGAGATGGCTGCCATAAGCGTGTACGGTTGTCGTGCTTTAACTTCTCCCCGGATCTCCGGCTTCAAGCCCTCAATGAAGGTCCCTAATAGCTATTTTTGAGACCAATCACATGTTTGATTAGATAACCTTTCAAACCTGGTTTGGTACTCCTAAACGGTAGAGGTTTGTCGGATCTTTGCTAGTTGTTCGTCAATGTTCTCATAATACTCGATAGGTAAGGCCATCCGGACAGCAACTTTACTATCTATGAAGTTATTAGTGCTGCCCGTGTCGATGAGAATAGTGATCGATTGTTGTTTGAGAAGGCCTTCAACTTTCATCGTTTGCGGGTTTGAGTAGCCGGCTAGTGCATGCACCATAACTTCGGTCGGTTGTGGCTCTTCTTCTGCATCTTCTTCTTTATTATCAAGGCTCTCTTCTTGATGTTCAATGACCTCTTCTTCTACTAGTTTAATCATAAGAAGTCTCCCTTTTCTACAGTGATGCTCGTGGCTCCACGGCTCGTCGCGGTGCCAACATAACTCCTCCATAGATCGCTCCTGAAGCTCTTCTCTTGTCATCATTTTTGGTACAGGGACTCGATTGATAGTAAGGGGGCTGAGGGCTTCTACATTGCAGGTCAAAAAGTGATCCTAGTCCTCTGAGCTTCATGATTCAATCGCTCCTCTTGATGTCGTGCGAAAGAGATGGCTGCCATAAGCGTATACGGTTGTCGTGCTTTAACTTCTCCCCGAATCTCCGGCTTCAAGCCCTCAATGAAGGTCCCTAATAGCTATTTTTGAGACCAATCACATGTTTGATTAGATAACCTTTCAAATCTGGTTTGGTACTCTTGAACAGTAGAGGTTTGTCAGATCTTTGCTAGTACTAGCTTGAAAATTAAATCTCCTAAATGCATAAACTCTTCTTATACATTTTTCGGATCATGATATTGATTTCTTGACTTTTATGACTTGAGTTTTCTTTTTAAATCAAGATCATTTTCTATTTACAAAAAAAGAAACTTGCCAACAATGATACATGGTCTTTTGGTATTTATGACTTGATCTTGTATTTTTTATGATTGAAATATTGATGTAAATTTATCCTTGTTATTTATCTTTGTCATGATGTGAAAATTGATATAAAGGGAAAAGAAATTATAAAATTATATTCTTCCCTTCTTTTTAACAATGACAAAGGGGGAGACAAAATTTGCTAACTTGCATATTCAAAAATGATGTAAAACTTGCTAAATTTGCTAGCTTGCACATTGCAAAAGGAAGTAAAACTTGCTAACTTGCATATCGCAAAGAAAAGCAAACTTGCTAGTTTGCTCATTTCAAAAGAGAAGCAAAGTTTGCTAGCTTGCACATTTCAAGAAGATGCAAAAACATGCTATCTTGCACCTCTCGAAAGTGAAGAAAGAAATCACTAGCTTGCATATTCTAAAGTGATGAAAAATTTGCTAAATAGCTAAGCTTTTATATCTCTAAAACTTGATAGTTACACTTTTCCTTTTTGTTGATGACAAAGGAGGAGAAGATATGATGATATGATGATCATACATGGTAAGATATAATATATTTTGATATTTTGAAACCATGATGATTTGAATATTTATGATGATGCATGCAAAACTTATGATAATGATGCATGTAATGCAATGATATGCATATTGATAGGAACGGGGTCGGCACTGAGAGGGGGGGAGTGAATTAGTGCAGCGGTAAAATTACGTCGGTTCAAAAAATATTTGTACGATAAAAACCAATTTCGACGAAAACTATTTTGAAGAGAGGTTAACTTGAAAGCGTTTTTGTAAAGATAGCTTGAAAGCTTACAGAAGAGCATAGTAGATGTAAAACAAGTTAAGAGTTTTGCAGTAAAGTAAATTGCTCAAATATAGAAATGCAAACTAGAGAAGAACACGTTGATTTTATAGTGGTTCAGTTGTCATGACCTACATTCACTCCATCGATTCCTCTTCCGTCGAGGCCACTGGCATCCACTATCGATCTTCCTTTATAGGCGAAGATCAACCTCCTTCTTATAGCTCTTTCTCATTTTACCGGGTTTAGGAGATAACTCTTACACCCCCACTCACTGCTCTCTCAAATTATTCTAACACTTAGAACTTTGAGAGGAGTTTCACATAAGATTATAGTAGAGTTTCTTTCCTTTTTACTCTCAATACTTGTGTATTTTAACCAAGGATGAGAGGGATATTTATAGGCTTCAAGTTGATTCAAACTTGGAGCCTAAAAACATCTCATCCCGGGTTTCCCGGGCATGGGCGGTACCACTGCTTGCATTGGGTGGTACCACCGCTAGTGTCAGTCTAACACTAACACTACACTAGGCAATACCATTGTCTAGACTAGCGGTACCACTGCTTGTAGCCTCTCGGAGGTTGTGTCTGGGCGGTACCATCGCCTAGACTGACAGTACCATTGCCTGACATAGTCTCGAAGACTGTGCCATGACAGTACCACTTCTTAGGTCACTGTTTGGGCCTCTCATTGAGCCCAACATAGTCCTTACATGGGCCCAACTGGCCCCTAATTGGGTTGGCCTAAATCCAAACCCAATTACATGATAACTATGATTCTTGAGACATATTCTAAGCTAAATAAGTCTGTAAGTCTAGTTTCTTCCGGCGATCTGCTGGTGAACTTTCGACGATCTCTCGGCATTGTTCCGACGGACTCCCGACAAGCTCTTGAACTTCACGACAATCTTCTTGGCAAGTTTCGATGAGCTTCTTCCGGCAAGCTCCTGGACTTCTTGACTAGTTCCTGCAAAACTTCCGACGAACTCCCGAACTCCCGAACTCCTAACGAAATTGCGTTCTTGACTCCAGGACTTCATTTTTCTTTATACCTTGCTATCGTAGTTAATCCTGCACATGTAAAAATATACTTCGATCTAGACAATTAATACTAAGCATTAATCATATTGTCCAGCATGTCATTGGTCCCTCGACACTTCATCCGATTCTTCGACGCATCGTCCTCTCTTGTGGCCTATTTCCCAATCGGCCAATTGACTCCGCAACTCCGATATCCTTGGCGCAATATTTGCTCTTCTTGGCCCGATGCCCGAATTCATGGCCTGAAGCCTTCTGTCGATACGTCGATCGATCTTCCTACTTGACGTCCAATCTTTTGACATGTTTTTCTCTGGTACAATATACGAGATTCAACAATATCCCCCTTTTTGATGATGACAACCAATTGATGATGGAGTTTAAACAAACTCCCCCTATCAATATGCCATATTGATAGAACCTTGAATTCAAATTGAATTCAAGTCATTGCAAATTTCATCATGAATATTTGCAATATGTTATCATGCATAATATGATTATACTTCTGCCCCTTTGTCATCAACAAAAAGGAGAAGTTCAATTCTCATGTGTCTAGAAGTACAAGTTCAAATCATTTCATATTAAACATAATTTTCAATTTGATCATTATGTAAGATAGCAATAATTAAAGATGTGCAAGTTTAACATTTTTGCTTCTTGAGATAGGTAAGATAACACTTCTTTGTAATGTTCAAGATATCAAGTTCTACATCATGTAAGCTAGCAATTTAGAGATGTTCAAGAAAGCAACTCTTGCTTCTTGAAATATGCAAGTTGCAAGCTAGCAAATTTTTGCTTCCTTTGTAATGTTTGAGCTAGCAATTTTGTAATATTTCTCCCCCTTTGTCATTGTCAAAAAAAGGGAAGACCCTTTACATCAATTTTCAAATTATGACAAAGGTAAAGTATCAACCTTATTTCAACATGTTTGTGCATCATTATAGTTTCAATTTACAACATGCATAATTTTAAAACTTTACATATCATCCTTACTCTATGCATGATACCAAATCATCATTCATAATTATTTCAATATTAGTAACAAATCATAGTATTTCAAATCATGATGGTATTAATTTGTCAAATTGCATCCTACCATGCATGATAATAACTTTTCCCTCTTTTATCATTGTAAACAAGAAAGAATAAGGGAAGAACAAAACAGTATAAAATAATTCAATCATTTCAAGGCATACAAGCCATAAATACAAATACATCATGTCATGAAAGATAAGACCTCTTGAATTACAAAAGACATGATTTATTTTATCAAATCTCTTCTTTTTATAAATAGCAAAAAGAAACATAGGAGATCAATGGTATAATATCTTAATTCATGCATAAGAAATCTTAAGTTATAAATATCAAAAAATCAAGATAAGTCTCATTCAAATTCAACTCATCAAAATCATTTTCATGATATTCAAAATGATATAAACAACTTTATTAATCTCTTAGTAAAAAATTGATAAGACAGAGAAAAAGAAATTTTCAAGAAAAATATTTTTCTCTTTTTAGTTGTTTCAACTCATGTGATTTATTTCATAGAAGCATACCTTTTTCATTTATGCCAAAAACATGTATCAATGTTTAAAAACTTAAAAAGCCACTTTCATTACCATAAAAATCGATAATACATAAATCTCAAGAATCATCATACATAATTTCAAAATTTATTAAGCATAATCATTATGCATGACATCAAGATATGGTTTCAAAATATTTAATATTTTCATTACATAATTACATCATTATGCATCATCGAAATTGATTTCATAAAGCATTTTCCATCAAGATCATTTTGTTTGTTGTAGTCATGCATTTTTCTTTTTAGGTGATCTAACTTTTCAAGCTTAATTTTCGATACAAAATCCATGCATCATCATTAAGCATGATATCAAACTTCTTAATATTTTCATTAAGACATCAAACATGTTTTCAATCAGAATTGGAAATTATCAAGATACACATTATTTCTTCTTGGAAAACATTCATAGGATCATCATTAGATTGAATCTAACATTTTATTCCATTAACATAAAACATGTAATTTTCATTATAATTTTCAAAATTACTAGCATGATCATAATTTTTGCATTTTTATTTTTAAACATGTAATTTTCATTATCATTTTCAAAATTACTAGCATGATCATAATTTTTTCATTTTCATTTTTAAACATGCAATTTTCAAGAAAAATAATTATTCTAAACTAAATTAAAATTAACTCATGAAAAGCATCATGTAATTTCGAAATAAATCAAAGGCATTTTGATTACCTCATCGTTGAAAGCCGTTAAGACATAGTTTGCCACCTTGCCTTTGTTGATTTTCTCCTTGTCTTTAGATGAGCTCGATTCATCCCAATTTGTGTTCTTCTTCTTGCGTTCATAGCAAGTAGTTATGTTCTTTTTGTTCTTTAATTTATGTTTCATGAACTTTTTAAATTTTATGAGTAATTCAAGTTCACTATTATTTGAGCTTATGCTCAAGTGGTCTTCATGTGTTCTAAGTGCCAAATCCTTCCTATTCTTTGGAAGGTTGTTCTTAAGTTCTTCACATGCATTACACATTAATTCATAGGTCATTAAAGACCCTATTAGTTCTTCAATTGGAAAGGTATTCAAATTTTTTGATTCTTGAATTGTCATTACTTTTGAATCCCAATTCTTATTAAGAGAATGTAAAATTTTATTTATAAATTCAAAATTTAAAAAACTTCTACCAAGTGCTTTTAAACCATTGACGACATCTGTAAAACGGGTGTATATATCAACAACAGTTTTACTTGGTTTCATTCGAAAAAGTTTAAAATCATGCATTAAAAGGTTAATTTTTGAATCTTTAACTTTGCTAGTCCCTTCATGTGTGATTTCAAGAGTGCGCCAAATATTGAAAGCCATTTCACAAGTAGAAACCCGATTAAACTCAGTTTTGTCTCAAGCACAAAATAGAGCATTCATAGCTCTAGCATTTAAAAAAAACATCTTCTTCTCCAAATCATTCTAATGGTTCATTGGAAGAGAAGACATTTGAAAACCAAATTTGACTATACGCCATAAATCGAGATTCAATGAAAGTAAGAAAACTCTCATTCGAGTTTTCCAATAAGTTTAGTCCGTCCCATTGAAAAAGGGAGGATGAATGAGAGAGTGACCCTCTTGAAAGCCGAAAAGAGCCATTTCTATTTGGGTGTTAAACCAAAGTAGAAAACGAGGCTCTGATACCAGGAACGGGGTTAGCATTAAGAGGGGGGGCGGGGTGAATTAGTGCAGCGGTAAAATTACGTCGATTAAAAAAACCTTCATATGATAAAAACCGATTTCGACAAAAACCGTTTTGGAGAGAGGTTAACTTGAAAGTGTTTTCATAAAGATAGCTTGAAAGCTTATGGAAGAGCATAGTGGATGTAAAGCAAGTTAAGAGGTTTGCAATAAAATAAATTGCTCAAATATAGAAATGCAAACTATCACGCCCCTCAAAATATCGATAATATTTAAATTTTTCATCACAAATCAATCCAGGATCCAAACTAACATTTGAGGACACTAAAAAATATTCAGTCAAATTCACATCTATAAAACCTATACAGTTTATAATATATCACATCACTCAATAATTCACACTTATGAATACTAAAACCAACTTAACAAAATATTAACAACACTTATAAATTCACAAGCTAAACAATTTATACAATCATAACTCTAACCATTTATCATCAATTCATATCATTATGAACTAAACTTAACATTCCGAAATTCCAAATATGAGAGATCTTTTAATACTCTTACACGACATATCCATTCAGGTTCTTCGACAACATTTTTGTTACAAACAAAATATGCTTATACAATAATAACATAACAACCAACAAGACTTGTCCATGATTCTGAATAGCTCTCTACTTCCTCAGCCCAATACAAACATCTCAAAGAGTGACAAGCTGATCTGAAAGATTTTATATAACAACGAAGTGAGCTAAAAATAGGTCAGCAAGTGACAAAATATATCTAGAGTGAAAAGGGCCAGTTTCAAACAAATAAGGAATCACAATGCAAAACAGAATACAATAACTCTCGAGGTACCATATTATTAGATACAAAATCGTAAATGTCATGTCATTCAAAACACATTTGGTTCATAACAAATGGAGTACAGAGTAATTGGAGCATATCAATAGTGTATGAAATGTTCCAGAGCATATCAATGGCATATGGAACATTTCGGAGCATAACAATAGCAGATGAAACATTTCAAAGTATATCAATGGCATATGAAATGTTTCAGAGCATATCAATAACAAATGAAACATTTTGGAACATATAAATAGTATATGAAATATTTCAAAGCATAACAACAACATATGAACCATTTCAGAACGTATCAAAGAACAAATACAAAACAGAAGCTCAAATGTCGAATTTGACATTGCATTCATATCATTCTTATCCAAAGCACATATAGAAATACATAACTAAAGCTCTGGATATCATATCAAACATATAGAAGGTATAGTGGGACCACAGACAGAATGTGATTCATCCATTTTTGAATGACCACCAGACAGAAGTCTCCCACATCTGGGAGCTCCATCCACCTACGTCTAGGTGAAGTCAGAGGGGGCTGGTAGAGCATCGTAGGATCTATGCATAACTCCCTTTACCATTTCTGGCAAAGGTTCACAATATCCCATAAACACCAGAGTACAAAAGGATAGTATGAGTAATAAAATTGGGACATATCGGAAGCACATACGGAACAACAAAACGTACATATGCCTTTATGAGTCAATATGATGTAAACATAAATTTTCACAAATGAATTCAGATTTAAAAGGAAATGAAAGCAAGAATATACAGGGATTCCAAGCAATCACATACAGTCAAATTTAAATAAGAAGGTTAGATGAATTCAATATCCAAATGAATGAAACTGGGATATGCACAAATCGAAAGCAAATGCGGAACAATGGGATATACATGTGCCTATACTAGTCAATACAATATAGCATAAACTTTATACAATAAGTTTCAAAAATGCAAATAATTTAAGGACAAGAGAATATAAAACTTCAAAGCAGTAATATAAAGCTCAATTGAACAAAGAAAGCTAAATGAAATCAATTTCCAAAGGAATGAAACCAGATATGCGAAATCGAGCAAAGCTCGATTTTAGACAGAATTTGAGAGGCACATTAAACAAATGATTCAAACTATCAATCGTGCTCCAATTTACTCAAAAAATGTATCATTGGAAAGTATTTCAATGTAGTTTTAGATCAAATAAGTTTTGTATGAATCAAAGTTTCCAACAAAGAGTTACAATTGATTTAGTAACCAAAGGTCAGAAAACAAAATCATTATTTTGCAGAATTCATATGGTCGGTTTCAATAGATAACTGGGAAGGTATTTAGACTCTAAATCTTTAATCTAAATATCAAAAGAAAGATATACAAGTCTAGTTTCCAATAAAATAAGTTTTGAATAAATCAGAGGTCAGTGCATAAAGTTATAACCACAACAAGGTAGAAAGGTCAAATCTCGGAAGTTTCACATATTCAAATCGTTACGTCTAAACAGGAGACAAATCAAATGCAAGGCTAGAACAATTCAAAATTTTCATATTCAAGATAATTGCTGAGATAAAATTTCAATAAAGAAAGATTAGGATACTTGCAATAGGAAAGATTTGAAAGCTTGTAATAGGAATGATCAGAACACTTGCAATAGAAGAGATCGAAACACTTGTAATAGGAAGGATCGGAACACTTGCAATAGAAGGGATCGAAACACTTGCAATAGGAAGGATCGGAACATTTGGCTTGCCTTTTGTAGATTTTGATCCGAAGATCTGAAGGTGTACGCCCGAATCCTTTTTCTACTTTTCCTCCATCTCGTCTCCCTATTTTGTTTTCTACACCCATCTTCTTTCTTTTTCCGCAACTACAACTCGTGCCGAACATAGGGGCATAGTCATCTGCTCTCCCTTACTCTCATTCCTCCTTTTTTCTTTCCTAAACGAAACTGCCGCAGCCACCGCCACTGCCACTGCCACAGTCGCAGCCCCTTCCACCGTACTACCTTTTTCCTCCTCTTCTTTCACAGACATAGCTGCTGCATACACAGCCATTGCCACTGCAACCGCAATCACAGTCGCAGCCCCTTTTTCCCCTTTCTTTTCTTTCTCTTTTTCCTTCCTCTTTCTCTTTCACCACGCAGCTGCTGTAGTTGCCACCGCAGCCTAGCCCCTTCTTTCCCTTCCTTCTCTTCTTTCCTTCCTCTTCTTCTTTCGCCGACGCAATTGTTGCAATTGCCAATGCAACCGCTACAGCCACAACCATAGCCTAACCCCTTCTTTCCTCATCTTCCCTCCCTTTCGTTTCTGCAGCTACAGCTACCACCGCTGTAGCCGCAGCCTCTTCTTCCTCCCCTGCTCTTCTTCCTCTCCTTCTTCTCGTCCAGCTGTAGCTACCACCGCCGCAGCCGTAGCCTCTTCTTCCTCCCCTGCACTTCTTCCTCTCCTTCTTCTCTTCCAGTTGCAGTTGCCACCGCCGTAGCTGCAGTCTCTTCTTCCTCCCTACTCTTCTTCCTCTCCTTCTTCTCTTCTAATTGCAGCTGCCACTGCCGCAGCCGCCTCTTCTTCCTCCCCTGCACTTCTTCCTCTCCTTCTTCTCTTCCAACTGCAGCTGCCACCGCCGCAGCTGCAGCCTCTTCTTCCTCCCCTGCTCTTCTTCCTCTCCTTCTTCTCTTCTAGCTGCAGCTGCCACCGCCGCAACCGTAGGCTCTTCTTCCTCCCCTGCTCTTCTTCCTCTCCTTCTCTTCCTTTCTCCTCCCTAATGCCCCATAGCTCCTCGCTACAGCCCTTGCCACAGCCACCCTCCTCTTTTCTTCTTCTTCTTCTTTTTCCTCTTCTCTTCTTCTCCACTTCTTCCCTTCTCCTCCCCGACACCCCACACATGCACTCTTCTGTTTCCTCCTGCAGGAAACAGAGGTGCTGCAGCCCTAGCTGCTGCAGCCACCTCTCGCTCCCCTCCCTCTTCCCTCTCTCCTCCCTCTTTTCTCCCTCTTCTCTTCTTCTTCTTCTCCTCTTCTTCCCTTCTCCTCCTTGACGAACAGCGCCTCCTCTCCTCTGTTTCCCCCTACAGGAAACAAAGGTGCTGCAGCCACCTCCTCCCTCTTCTTCTTCTCTTCTTCTCCTCTTCTTCTTCTTTTCTTCTTCTTCCCTTCTCCTCTTCTTCTTCTCCTCCTTTTCTCCTCTTCTTCCCTCCTTCTCTACTTCTCCTCTTCTACTTCCCCAATGCCCCCAGCTCCTCTCTCTATTTTCCATGGGAAACAGAAAGCGTGGGAGGTGGTGGGATAAAACCGAAATTTTTGGTTTTTTTTTTTTTTTTTTTTGCAACTTAACAATTTAGTCCTTGAAATTTTTATATTTACATATATGTCCTCCAATTTACAAATAAATCAATAAATTTCAAAAGTGAGGGATATTACACTCTCCCCCCTCTTAAAAGAAAATTTAGTCCTCTAAATTAATTATACCTCAATTGATGAAAAGATGATGATACGTTTTATTTATTTCCTTCTTCATCCCCCCAAATAGTTTCATCAATAGAATACAATTCAATTACACCCTCATCCAAGAGTGATTAAAAATATCCTCCTCCTTGATCTTCAATAAATGGTAACCCGATCTCTGATCAATCTTGGAAAGTACTTATGCACTGTTCAATTGATTAAAAATATTGATAATATTTAAAATTTTCATTACAAATCAATCTTGGATCCAAACTAACATTTGAGGACACTGAGAAACATTCAGTCAAATTCACATATATAAAACCTGTATAGTTTATAATATATCACATCACCCAATAATTCACACTTATGAATACCCAAACCAACTTAACAAAATATTAACAACACTTATAAATCCACAAGCTAAACAATTTATACAATCAGAACTCCAACCATTTATCATCAATACATATCATTATGAACTAAACTTTACATTCCAAAATTCCAAATATGAGAGATCTTTTAATACTTTTACATGACATATCCATTTAGGTTCTTCGACAACATTTTTGTTACAAACAAAATATGCTTATACAATAATAACATAACAACCAACAAGACTTGTCTATGATTCTGAATAGCTCTCCACTACCTCAGCCCAATACAAACATCTCAAAGAGTGACAAGCTGATCTAAAAGATTTTATATAACAATGAAGTGAGCTAAAAATAGCTCAGCAAGTGACAAAATATATCTAGAGTGAAAAGAGACAGTTTTAAATAAATAAGGTATCACAATGCAAGATAGAATACAAGAACTCTCAAGGTACTATATTATTAGATACAGAATCACAAATGTCATGTCATTCAAAACACATTTGGTTCATAACAATAGCATATGAAATGTTCCGGAGCATATCAATGGCATATGGAACATTTCAGAGCATAACAATAGCAAATGAAACATTTCGAAGTATATCGATGGCGTATGAAATGTTTCGGAGCATATCAATAACAAATGAAACATTTTGGAACATATAAATGGTATATGAAATATTTCAAAGTATAACAATGACATATGAACAATTTCGGAATGTATTAAAGAATAAATACGAAACAAAAGCTCAAACGTCGAATTTGATGTTGCACTCATATTATTCTTATCCAAAACACATACAGAAATACATAATCAAAGCTCTGGATATCATATGAAACATACAGAAGGTATAGTGGGACCATAGACAGAATGTGATTTATTCATTTCTGAATGACCACCAGATAGAAGTCTCCCACGTTTGGGAGCTCCATCCACCCACGACTAGGTGAAGTCAGAGGGGGCTGGCAGAGCATCGCAGGCTCTATGCATAACTCCCTTTACCATTTCTGGCAAAGGTTCACAATATCCCATAAACACTGGAGTATAAAAGGATAGTATGAGTAATAAAATTGGGATATATCAGAGGCACATGCGGAACAACAAAACATACATATGCCTTTATGAGTCAAGACGATGCAAACATAATTTTTTACAAATGAATTCAGATTTAAAACGAAATGAAAGCAAGAATATACAAAGATTCCAAGCAATCACATATAGTCCAATTGAAATAAGAAGGTTAGATGAATTCAATATCTAAATAAATGAAACTGGGATAGGCACATATCGAAAGCAAATGCAGAACAATGGGATATACATGTGCTTATACTAGTCAATGCAATACAGCATAAACTTTACACAATAGGTTTTAAGAATACAAATAATTTAAGGATAAGAGAATATAAGAATTTAAAGCAGTAATATAAAGCTCAATTGAACAAAGAAAGCTAAATAAAATCAATTTCCAAAGGAATGAAACCAGATATGCGAAATCGACCGAAGCTCGATTTCTGACAGAATTTGAGAGGCACATTAAACAAATGATTCAAACTATCAATCGTGCTCCAATTTACTCCAAAAATATATCATTGGAAAGATATTTCAAACTAGTTTTAGATAAAATAAGTTTTATATGAATCAAAGTTTCTAACAAAGAGTTACAATTAATTTAGTAACCAAAGGTCAGAAAACAAAATTACTATTTTACAGAATTCATATGGTTGGTTTCAATAGATAATTGGGAAGGTATTTAGACTCTAAATCTATAATCTAGGTATCAAAAGAAAGATATACGAGTTTATCTTCCAAAGAAATAAGTTTTGAATAAATCAGAGGTCAGTGCATGAAGTTATAATCATAACAAGGTAGAAAGGTCATATCTTAGAAGTTTCACATATTCAAATTGTTATGTCTAAACAGGAGATATATCAATTGCAAGGCTAGAATAATTCAAAGTTTCATATTCAAGGCAATTTCAAAGATAAAATTTCAGTAAGAAAAGATCAGGATACTTGCAATAGGAAAGATTTGAAAGCTTGCAATAGGAATGATCGGAACACTTGCAATAGAAGGGATCTAAACACTTGCAATAGGAAGGATCAGAACACTTGCAATAGAAGGGATCAAAACACTTGCAATAGGAAGGATCGAAACACTTACAATAGAAGGGATTGAAACACTTGTAATAGGAAGGATCGGAACATTGCCTTTCACAGATTTTGATTTGAAGATCCGAAGGTGTACGCCCGAATCCTTTTTCTACTTTTCCTCCGTCTCCTCTCCCTGTTTCGTTTTTTGCACCCGTCTTCTTTCTTTTTCCACAACTACAGCTCATGCCAAACATAGGGGCATAGTCATTTGCTCTCCCTTACTCTCATTCCTCCTTTTTTCTTTCCTAAACATAGCTGCCACAGCCACTGCCACAACCGCTGCCACAATCACACCCCCTTCCACTGTACTACATTCTTCCTCCTCTTCTTTCGCAGACACAGCTGCTGCATACGCAGCCGCCACCGCTACAATCGCAATCATGACCACAGCCCCTTTTTCCCCTTTCTTTCTTACTCTTTTTCCTTCCTCTTTCTCTTTCGCCATGCAGCTGCTGTAGTTGCCACTGCAGCCGCTGCAGCTGTAACCACAGCCTAGCCCCTTCTTTCCCTTCCTTCTCTTCTTTCCTTCCTCTTCTTCTTTCGCCAACGTAGCTGCAGCAATTGCCACTGCAACCGCTGTAGCCACAACCATAGCCCAACCCCTTCTTTCCTTATCTTCCCTCCCTTTCTTTTCTGTAGCTGTAGCTGCCACTGCTGCAGTCGCAGCCTCTTCTTCCTCCCTTGCTCTTCTTCCTCTCCTTCTTCTCTTCCAGATGCAGCTGCCACCACCATAGCTGCAGCCTCTTCTTCCTCCCCTACACTTCTTCCTCTCCTTCTTCTCTTCCAGCTACAGCTGCCACCGCCATAGCTGTCAGCCTCTTCTTCCTCCCTTGCTCTTCTTCCTCTCCTTCTTCTCTTCCAGCTGTAGTTGCTACCGCCGCAGCTACAGCCTCTTCTTCCTCCCCTGCACTTCTTCCTCTCCTTCTTCTCTTCCAACTGCAGCTACCACCACTGTAGCTGTAGCCTCTTCTTCCTCCCCTACTCTTCTTCCTCTCCTTCTTCTCTTCCAGCTGCAGCTGCCATCGCCGCAGCCGCAGCCTCTTCTTCCTCCCCTACTCTTCTTCCTCTCCTTCTTCTCTTCCTTTGTCCTCCCCAACACCCCATAGCTCCTCGTTGCAGCCCTTGCCACAGCCACCCTTCTCTTTTCTTCTTTTTCTTCTTCTTCTTCTTCTTCTTCTTCTTCTTCTTCCCTTCTCCTCCCCGAGACCCCACACATGCACTCCTCTATTTCCTCCTGCAGGAAATAGAGGTGCTGCAGCCCTAGCTGCTGCTGCTACCTCTCGCTTCCCTCCCTCTTCCCTCTCTTCTCCCTCTTCTCTTCTTCTTCTTCTCCTCTTCTTCCCTTCTCCTCCTCGACGAACAGCGCCTCCTCTCCTCTGTTTCCCCCTGCGGGAAACAAAGGTGTCGCAGCCACCTCCTCCCTCCTCTTCTTCTTCTCTTCTTCTCCTCCTCCTCTTCTTCTTCTTTTCTTCTTCTTCCCTTCTCCTCCTCTTCTTCTTCTCCTCCTTTTCTCCTCTTCTTCCCTCCTTCTCTACTTCTCCTCTTCTTCTTCCCCAATGCCCCCAGCTCATCTCTCTGTTTCCCATGGGAAACAGAGAGCGTGGGAGGCAGTGGGATAAAACTGAAAATTTTTTTTCTTTTTGTTTTCTTTTTTTTTGTAACTTAACAATTTAGTCCTTGAAATTTCTATATTTACATATATGTCCAATTTACAAATAAATCACTAAATTTCAAAAGTGAGGGATATTACACAAACTAGAGAAGAACACGCGATTTTATAGTGGTTTGGTCGTCGTGACCTACATCCACTCCACCAATTCCTCTTCTGTCGAGGCTATCGACATCCACTATCGATCTTCCTTTATAGGCGAAGAACAACCTCCTTCTTACAGCTCTTTCTCCTTTTACCGAGTTTAGGAGATAACCCTTACACCCCCACTCACTCCTCTCTCAAACTATTCTAACACTTAGAACTTTGAG
Organism: Musa balbisiana; assembly: GCA_004837865.1. NCBI lineage: Eukaryota > Viridiplantae > Streptophyta > Magnoliopsida > Zingiberales > Musaceae > Musa > Musa balbisiana. Next base: position 13,640,596 of record CM017190.1, on the reverse strand, counting down.
AGGAGTTCCACACAAGATTACAGTAGAGTTTCTTTCCTTTTTACTCTCAATACTTGTGTATTTTAACCCGGGATGAGAGGGATATTTATAGGCTTCAAGTTGATTCAAACTTGGAGCCTAAAAATATCTCATCCCGGGTTTCCCGGGCATGGATGGTACCACCGCCTATGTTGGGCAGTACCACCGCTAGTGTCAGTCTAACACTGACACTGCACTGGGCGGTACCACCACCTGACACTAGGCGGTACCATCGCTCAAACTAGCGATACCAACGCCAACAGCCTCTCGGAGGCTGTGTCTAGGTGGTACCACGCCTAACACAGTCTCAAAGATTATGCCACAACGGTGCCACTTCTTGGGGCATTGTTTGGGTCTCTTATTTGGCTCAACACAGTCCTTATATGTGCCCAACTAGCCCCTAATTGGGTTGGCGCAAATCCAAACCCAATTACGTGCTAACTACAATTCCTAAGACATATTCTAAGCTAAACAAGTCCATAAGTCTAGTTTCTTTCGACGATCTTCCGGCGAACTTCCGACGATCTCTCGACAATGTTCTAGTGGACTCCGAGCAAGCTCCTAGATTTCATGACGATCTTCTTGGTGAGTTCCAATGAGCTTCTTCTAACAAGCTTCTGGACTTCTCGGCTGGTTCTTGTTGAACTTTTGACGAACTCTGAAACTCCCAACGAAATCATGTTCTTGACTCCGAGACTTCATTTTGCTTTATGCCTTGCTATCGTAGTTAATCCTGCATATGTAAAAACACACTTTGATCTGGATAATTAATACTAAGCATTAATCATGTTGTCCGGCATGTCATTGGTCTCTCGATGCTTTGTCCAATTCTTCGACGCATCATCCTCTCTTATGGCCTATTGCCTAATCGGCCAATTGACTCCATAACTCCGATATCCTTGGCGTAATATCCGCTCTTCTTAGCCCGATGCCTGAATCTATGGCCCAAAGCCTTCTATCGATACATTGACTGATCCTTCGGCTTGACGTCTAATCTTCTGACATATTTTTCTCCGGTACAACATGATTTTTCCTGCTTTAATTGTCTTATCTTAATCGAAGCATCCTGCGTCACTCAAAACATAGATTAAATCATAAACAATTATCAATTGGTTTCAACATCAAAATACGAGATTCAACACATATAATGTGTTGTATATGATCATGATTATAATTGCTTTTACTTGAATTCAAGGTTCTTATCAATATTGTATATTGATAGGGGGAGTTTAGTTAAACTCCATCATCAATTGGTTATCATTAGCAAAAAGGGAGAGATTGTTGACTATCGAATTTTGATGATGAAATCAATTGATGTGTTTCTAATCTAATATATATTTTGAGTGACATAGGACTAGCTTCGATCAGGAGAGGCAAATTGATTAAAGCAGAAAGAATAAGAAGTTGGCCCGTAATTGAATATGTCGGTGTTGAATCTCGGATTTTGATGATGAAACCAATCTATAAGTGTTTATGTTTTAATCTACATTTTGAGTGACGCAGGATGCTTCGAACAGGATGAGACAATTAAAGCAAGAAAAATCATATTGTGCCCAGGGTAAACATGTCAGAACATTGAACATTGGGCCGGAGGAACGATCGACGTATCGATAGAAGGCTTCAGGCCGTGGATTTGGGCATTGGGCCAAGAAGAGCGAATATTGCACCAAGGATATCAGAGTTGCGGAGTCAACTGACTAATTAGACAATAAGCCGCAAGAGAGGATAATGCGTCGAAGAATCGGACGAAGCGTCGAGGGACCAATGACATGACCAGACAACGTGATTAATGCTTGGTATTAATTGTCTAGATCAAAGTATGTTTTACATGTGCAGCATTAACTACGATAGTAAGTCATGAAGCAAAATGAAGTTCCGGAGTTAAGGATACGATTTTGTTGGGAGTTCGAGAGTTCGTTGGAAGTCTCGACGTTCGTCGGAAGTTCTGGCGGAACCAACCGAGAAGTCTCAGAGCTTGCTAGTGAAGCTTGTCGGAACTCGCTAAGAAGATCATTGTGAAGTCCAGGTGTTTGCTGGGAGTCCATCGGAACATTGCCGAGAGATCGTCGGAAGTTCGTCGAAAGCTCACCGAAGAACCAAGACTTACGGACTTGTTTAGCTCAGAATAAGTCTTAGAAATCGTAGTTAGCACATAATTGGGTTTGGATTTAGGCCAACCTAATTAGGAGCCAGTTAGGCCCATGTAAGAACTGTGTTGGGCCCAATAAGAGGTCTAAACAGTGACTAAAGAGATAGCACCATCGTGGCACAGTCTTCGAGACTGTGTCAGGCGATGGTAACACCTGCACCCGGGGAACCTAGGATGGGAAAGTTTTAGGCTACAAATTTGAATCAACTTGAAGCCTATAAATACCCCTCTCATCCCTAGTTAAAGCACATAAGCACAAAGAGTTTAAAAGTAAAGAATCACTATAGAAATCTCTTGTGAGAATCCTCCTCTAATCTAAGTGTTAGAATTCTATTTAGAGAGGAGAGTGAGTACTTGTAAGAGTTATCTCCTAAACCCGATAAAAGGAGAAGAGGGGTGTAAAAGGTGTTTGGCCTTCGCCTATTGAAGGAAAGCCTCTAATGGACGCTGGTGACCTCGTCGAAGGAGGAAGCCGAAAGTGGATGTAAGTCACGTTGACCGAACCACTCTAAAACTACCGTGTTCTTTGGTTTGTATTTCTTTGAGCAATTTATCTTTACTGCAAACCTCTTTAATAGCTCACTACTTTCAATATATTTACGAACATGTTTCAAGTTAAGATATTTATGAAATGATTTTATGTCGAAAATCGATTTTATCGAAATGAAGTTTTTTAAACTGACGTAACTTTTACCACTGCACTAATTCACCCCCTCTCTTAGTGCCGAACCCGACTCTTGATCCTAACAATTGGTATCATAGCCTCATGATTTCTTAGTTGGTTTAACATCTAAGAGAAATGGCTCTTTTCGGCTTTCATGAGGGTCACTCTCTCATTCGTCCTCCCGTTTTCAATGGGATGGACTATACTTATTGGAAAACTCGAATAAGAGTTTTCTTGCTTTCTATTGATTTAAATTTATGGAATTTGGTCAAAAATGGTTTTAAAATGTCTTCTTTTCCAATGAAAGATTTGAATGATTTAGAGAAGAAGACTTTTTCTTTAAATGCTACAGCTATAAATGCTCTATTTTGTGCCTTAGATAGAAATGAGTTTAATCGTGTTTCTATGTGCGAAACAGCTTTTGATATTTGGCACATTCTTGAAATCACACACAAAGGCACAAGTAAGGTTAAAGATTCTAAAGTTAATATTTTGATGTATGATTTCGAGTTATTTCATATGAAACCAAGAGAAACTATTATTGACATGTACACCCATTTTACAAATGTCGTCAATAGTTTAAAAGCATTTGGTAAAAGTTTTTCAGATTTCGAACTCGTTAACAAGATCTTAAGATCACTTTCTAAAACTTGGGAATCGAATGTAACGGCAATACAAGAAATAAAGGATTTAAATATTTTTCCACTTGAAGAACTTATCGATTCATTGATGACATATGAAATGGTGCATAATGCATATGATGAATATGATGAACAAAACCACCTTCCGAAGAACAGGAAGGATTTTGAACTTAGAATATTTGAAGACCACTCAAGCATAAGCTCAAGTGATGGTGAACATGAACTACTTAGTAAGAAATTTAAAAAGTTTATGAAACAAGAATTAAAGAACAAGAACAAAAAGAACGCAACTACTTGCTTTGAACGCAAGAAGAAGAACACAAAGTGAGATGAATCAAGCTCCTCCAAAGATGAGGAAAAAATCAACAAAGGCAAGGTGACAAACTATGCCTTTACGGCTTTCTACAATGAGGTAACCAAAACTCCTTTGCCTTATTTTGAAATTACATAATGCTTTTCATAAGTTATTTTTAATTTAGTTTAGAATAATTATTTTCTTGAAAATTGCATGTTTAAAAATGAAAATGCAAAAGAATATGATCATGCTAGTAATTTCGAAAATGATAATAAAAATTACATGTTTAATAAAAAAAATAATTTTGATTAAAAATGCCTTATGAAATCATACTATATGTGGTTAAGAAGTAATAATGTGTATCATGTTGATTTCCATATTATTTCTCGATTTTGATTAAATGAAATCATGTTTGATTTGAAGTAATGCGTAATGATGTAATGAAAATATTAAATGTTTTGATACCATGATTGACGATTTTATGCATGAGATTTTAAACTTATACATGATGATTTTTGTAATTTATTGGTCTTGATGGTTTTTATGACGAAATTCATTTTTTGATCCTAAACGTTGATGCACATTTTTATTTGGCATAAATGAAATAAATCACATGAATTGACACAACTAAAAAGAGAAAAGGTTTCTCCTAGAAAAATTTATTTTTCCTACTTTCTTGATTTTTTCAAAAAGGAGATTAATGAATCTATTTATATCACCTTTATGAATCTCTTGGACCATGAAAATGATTTTGATGAGTTAAATTTGAATGACCCTTTATCCAAATCTTTCACATATTCTTGAGATTTATGAATCAAAATATTTTATCTCCTATGCTTCGTTTTGTCATTTACAAAAGAGAAAAACTATCCAAATGAATCATGAATGTTTTTCGGTATTCATGAATTGATTATAACTTGAAAGATTTGTTATGAATCAACATTTTTTATTAATCGTTCTCCTATGATTCTACTTGATATTTCCTTAAGAAGAGATTTTCTAATGAATCATGATTCTTCTTGTGAGTTCTTGGATTTATTACTTGATTTTCTTTTAAAACAAAATCTCTTCTTTGTACTCCTATGATTTTTTTTGGTATTTTATTTAAAGAAGATATTTATCTTTGATGACATGATTTCTTTGTATTGATGGCTTACATGGCATTGTAATGTTTTGAAAAATGCATGCAACACTATGATTTTTTGAAATAATGTGAAAATCAATAATAATCATTTTCTGAAATAATACTCTAGAATGATGATTTAGAATCATGCATGTAATGATGATTTTATATTTTATATACATGATGATTTGGTATTATGCATGCAATACTTTAACTTATGATAATGATGCATGCAATGATGAAATATTCATGATAAAATAATTGTTTTGACGTTCATGACTTGAATTTTCATCTATGATATTTTCCTTTGTCAAGATTTGAAAATTATTGTAAAGGGAAAAAGAGATACAAAATTGTATTCTTCCCTTCTTTTTGACAATGACAAAGGGGGAGATAAAAGATGCTAGCTTGCACAATTCAAGAAGAAAGCACATTTCAAGAACTTGCTTCTTGAACATCTCAAATTGTTAGCTTCCATGTTGTAAAATAATGTAACATTTTGTTAGCTTGCGTTTTTGCAAAGGAAGCAAAAATAATCGCACTTCTCAAAAGAGAAAAAATTGCTATCTTGAACATCACCAAGAATTGGTAACTTGAAATCTCAAGAAGAAGCAAATATGCTAACTTGCACATCTTTAAATTTGCTAGCTTGTATGAAGTAGAACATGCTATTTTATTACCTTGCATATCTACAACTTGAAAGCTTGAATGTTCTAAGCATGATGTAACACTTGCTAAATTTTCTAGCTTATAAATTACATGATGATAAAACTTAATATTATGTTTTTCATGCAATGAATTGAACTTGTATTCCAAACCCTTGATAGTTGGAACTTCTCCTTTTTGTTGATGACAAAGGGGGAGAAGTATGTTGATGTCATGCATGATTTGATCATGACATGTTGCTTGGATTTTTGAATCCAAGAGTTTCTATCAATATGGCTTGCTGATAGGGAGAGTTTGTTTAAACTCCGGGAGTTAAGGTTAACTCCGTCGTCGATTAGTTGTTATCATCAAAAAGGGGTAGATTATTGAATCTCGGATTTTGATGATGAAACCAATCTATAAGTGTTTATGTTTTAATCTACATTTTGAGTGATGCAGGATGCTTCAATCAGGGTGAGACAATTAAAGCAGGAAAAATCATGTTGTGCTGGGGGAAAACATGTCAGAAGATTGGACGTCGAGCCGGAGGAATGATAGACGTATCGATAGAAGGCTTCGGGCCGTGGATTCGGGCATTGGGCCAAGAAGAGCAGATGTTGTGCCAAGGATATTAGAGTTACGGAGTCAACTGGTCGATTAGGAAATAGGATGCAAGAGAGGACGATGCGCCGAAGAATCGGACGAAGCGTCGAGGGACCAATGACATGACCGGGCAACATGATTAATGCTTAGTATTAATTGTCTAGATCAAAGTATGTTTTACATGTGCAGGATTAACTACAATAGCAAGGCATGAAGCAAAATGAAGTTCCAAAGTCAAGGACACGATTTTGTTAAGAGTTCGAGAGTTCGTCGGAAGTTCTGGCGGAACCTATCATGCCCCTAAAAATTTTGATAATATTTAAGATTTTTATCAATAAACCAGGATCCAAACATTCATTTGAGGACATTGAGAAACATTCAATCAAATTCACATCCATAAAACCTGTGCAGTTTATAATCATATATCACATCACTTGATAATTCAAATTTATGGAAACCCAAGCCAACTTAACAAAACATTAACAACACTTATAATCCATAAGTTAAACCATTTATACAATCAGAACTCCAACCATTTACCACTAGTTCATATCATTGTAAACTAAACTTAATATTCTGAAATTCCAAATAGAGAGATCTTTTAACACTTTTACATGACATATCTGTTAGGATCGAGAGTCAAAGGTCGGCACTAAGAGGGGGGGTGAATTAGTGTAGCGGTAAAATCACGTTGGTTAAAAACTTCGTTTCGATAAAAACTGTTTTCGACGTAAAACCAATTTCGGAAACTTAACTTTGAAACACATTCGTAAATGAATAAAAGGTAGTAAGCTATTGAAGAGGTTTGCAGTAAAGATAAAAGTAAGAATAAATGCAAACCAGAGAAGACGGTAGTTTATAATGGTTCGGTCAACCGTGATCTACATCCACTCCTCTGATTCCTCTTCCGTCGAGACCACTGGCATCCACTAGAGGTCTTCCTTCAATAGGCAAAGACCAACTCCTTCTTACACCCCTCTTCTCCTTTTAACGGGTTTAGGAGATAACCCTTACAAGCACTCACTCTCCTCTTAAGCTATTCTAACACTTAGACTCAAGGAGGAGGATTCTAAAGAGGTTACAACAGAGTTTTCTCACTTTTGAATGCTTTGTGTTTGTGTTCTTTAACCAGGGATGGGAGGGGTATTTATAGGCTTCAAGTTGATTCAAACTTGGAGCCTAAATCTTTTCCATCCCGGGTTCCCCGGGTACGGGCAGTACCACCGCCTGCATTATGCGGTACCACTGCCCAGTGTTAGTTTGATCGCGACTGTCCTGGGTGGTACCATCGCTTGGGGGGTTGTGCTGGGTGGTGCCATTACCCAGACTGGCGGTACCACCGCCTAGCACCCTATTAGGGGCGGTACCACCGCCTAGCACCTTGTTAGGGGCGGTACAACCGCCCAAACTAGCAATACCACCACCTGACATAGTCTCGAAGACTGTGCCACGACGGTGAGACTTCTTTGGGCATTGTTTGGGACTCTTATTGGGCCCAACACAGTTCTTACATGGGCATAGCTGGCCCCTAATTGGGTTGGCCCAAATCTAATCCCAATTATGTGCTAACTACGATTCCTAATACATATTCTAAGCTAAACAAATCCCTATGTCAATTCTTCCGGCGAGCTTCTGGCGAACTTCCGGCGAACATCCGACAAACCCTCGGCGATGCTCCGGTGGACTCCCGGCAAACTCCTGGACTTGCGATGATCCACTTGGCGAGTTCCCACGAGCTTCTTTGGTAAGCTCCGGGACTTCTCGGATTTGTTCCCGCAAAACCTCCGACGACCGTCCAGACTTCCGTCGAACTCTCGAACACCCAACATGATCGCATCCTTGACTCCGAGACTTCATTTTGCTCCATGCCTTGCTATCATAGTTAATCCTATATATGTAAAACATACTTCGATCTAGACAATTAATATTAAGCATTAATCACGTTGTCCGGTCATGTCATTGGTCTCTCAACGCTTCGTCCGATTCTTCGGCACATCGTCCTCTCTTGCGGCCTATTGCCCAATCGGCCAGTTGACTCTACAACTCTGATATTCTTAGCATAATATCTGCTCTTCTTGGCCCAATGCCTGAATCCACAGACCAAAGCCTTCTGTCGATACGTCGACTGATCCACCGGTCCGACATCCAATATTCTGACATGTTGTCCTTTGGCAAAACATGATTTTCCTTACTTTAATTGTCTCATCCTAATCGAAGCATCCTACGTCACTCAAAACGTAGATTAAAACATAAACACTTATACATTGGTTTTATCATCAAAATATGAGATTCAACAATATCCATACAAGTTCATTGACAACATATCATTATATACAAGATATGCTTATACGACAATAACCATAATATATCCACCAATAAGATTTGCCCACAATTCTGAATAACTCTCCATTGCCTCAACCCAATACAAACATCTCAAAGAGTAACAAGCTAACCTGAAAGATTTATAGCAATAGAGTGAGCTAAAAAGCTTAGTAAGTGACAAAACATATCCAGAATAAAAAGGGACTGTTTCAAACAAATAAGATATCACAATGCAAGGCAGAATACAAGAACTCTTAGGGTACCATCTCATTAGATATAAATTCACAAATGTCATGTCATTCAAAACATATTTGGTTCATAACAAATGGAGCACATAGTAATTGAAGCATATCAATAGCATATGAAATGTTCCTGAGCATATCAATGACATATGGAACATTTCGGAGCATAACAATAGCAGATGAAACATTTTGAAGCATATCAATGGCGTATGAAATGTTTCAGAGCATATTAATAACAAATGAAACATTTTGAAATATATCAATGGTATATGAAATATTTTAAAGCATATCAATGGCATATGAAACATGTCGGAGTATATCAAACAAAAATTATGAAACAAAAGCACAAATGTCAAAATTGCATTCATATCATTATTATCCAAAGCACATATAGAAACACATAACCAAAGACTTGGATATCATATCAAACACATAGAAGGTGAAGTGGGACCATAACATAATATGGTACATACATTTCTGAATGACCACCAAACATAAGTCTCCCACATCTAGGAGCTCTCCCACATTTAGGAGCTCTCCCACATTTGGGAGCTCCATCCACCTACGTCTGAGTGAAGTCATAGGGGGTCGGCAGAGCATCACAGGCTCTATGCATAACTCCCTTTACCACTTCTGGCAAAGGTTCACAATATCTCATAAACACTAGAGTACAGAAGGATAGTATGAACAATAAATAGCACATATCGGAAGCACACGTGGAATAACAAAATGTACATGTGCCTTTACAAGTCAATACGATGCAAGCATAATCTTTCACAAATGTATTCAGATTTGAAAGAAAATAAAAGCAAGGGCATACAAAGATTCCAAACAATCACATATAGCTCAATGGAAATAAGAAGGTTAGATGAATTTAATATCCAAAGAAATGAAATTGGAATAGGCACATATCGAAAGTAATTGTGAAACAATGGGATATACATATGCATATACGAGTCACTATGATACAGCATAAACTTTACACAATAAGTTTCAAGAATGCAAATAATTTAAGGACAAGAGTATACAAGAATTCAAAGCAGTAATATAAAGCTTAGTTGAACAAAGAAAGCTAAATGAAATCAATTTCTAAAAGGAATGGAACATGATAAGGCGAAATAGACCAAAGCTCGATTTCTGTAGAATTCGAGAGGCACATTGAACAAATGATTCAAACTATCAATCATGCTCTAATTTACTCAGAAAATATATCATTGGAAAGATATTTCAATCTAGTTTCAAATAAAATATGTTTTGTCTGAATCAATATTTCCAATAAAGAGTTACAATTGATTTAGTAATCAAGGTTAGAAAACAAAATCACTATTTTGCAAAATTCATAGGGTCAGATTCAATAGATAATTGGGTAGGCATTTAGACTCTAAATCTTTCAATCTAGGTATTAAAAAAAGGATCTACAAGTCTAGTTTCCAATGAAATATATTTTGAATAAATCAAAGGTCAGTGCATGAAGTTAGAAACATAACAAGTTAGAAAGGTTATATCTCAGAAGTTTCACATATTCAAATCGTTACGTCTAAACAGGAGACATATCAAATGCATGGCTAGAATTATTCAAAGTTTTCATATTCAAGGCAAATGCAGAGATAAAATTACAGTAAGGAAAGATTAGGACACTTGCAATAGGAAAGATTAGAAAGCTTGCAATAGGAAGGATCGGAACACTTGCCTTTCGAAGATTTTGATCTGAAGATCCGAAGAAGGTATACGCCCGAATCATTCTTCTATTGTTTCCTCCATCTCCTCACCCTGTTCCATTTTCTATACATGTCTTTTTTCTTCCTCCACAATTGCAACTCATGCAGAACATAGGGGCACAGTCATCTGCTCTCCCTTACTCTCATTCCTTCTTTTTCTTTCCCAAACGTAGCTGCCGCAGCCAACGCCACTACCACTGCCGCTACCACAGTCACAACCCCTTCCACCATACTACCTTCTTCCTCCTCTTCTTTCACAGACACAGCTGCTGTATATGCAGCTGCCGCCGCCGCAGCTACAATCACAGTCGCAGCCCCTTTTTCCCCTTTCCTTTCTTTCTCTTTTTCCTTCCTCTTCCTCTTTCGCCACGTAGCTACTGCAGTTGCCGTCGCAACCGCTGCCGCTGCAGCCAACCACAACCCAGCCCCTTCTTTCCCTTCCTTCTCTTCTTTCCCAGTTACAACTGCCGCAGTCACAATCACAGCCACGATCGCAGCCACCATAGTCACAGCCTCTTCTTCCTCCCTTGCTCTATTTACTCTCCTTCTTCTCTTCCAGTTGCAGCTGCCACTACCGCAGCTACCACCCCTTCTCTTCTTCTCTTCTTCCCTTTTCCTCCCCAATGCACAGTACCTCCTCTCCTTTGTTTCCTCTTGTGGGAAACAGAGGTGCCGTAGCCTCTTCACCTGCTTCTACTTCTTCTCTTCCTCTTCTTCTTCTTCTCCTCTTCTTCCCTTCTCCTACCTGACACCCCACACCTTCTCATTGCAACCCATGCCGTAGGCATCCTTCTTTTTTCTTCTTCTCTTCTTCTTCTTCCTCTTCTTCTTCTTCTCTCTCTCCTTCCTGATGCCCCACACCTCCTCTCCTCTATTTCCACCTGCAGGAAACAGAGGTGCTACAGCCCTAGCTGCTGCCACCTCTCGCTCCTCTCCCTCTTCCCTCTCTTTTCCCTCTTCTTCTCCTTCTCTTCTTCTCCTCTTCTTCCCTTCTCCCCGATGCCCCACACCTCCTCGCTGCAGCCCTTGCCGCAGCCACCCTCCTCTGTTCTTCTTCTTCTCCTTTTCTTCCCTTCTCCTCCTTGACACCACACACCTCCTCGCTGTGCCTTGCTGCAGCCACCCTCTTCTCTTCTTCTTCGTCTTCTTCTTCTTGTTCTTCCCTTCTCCTCCCCGACACCCCACACATCCTCTCCTCTGTTTCCACCTGCGGGAAACAGAGGTGCTGCAGCCCTAGCTGCTGCAGCTACCTCTCTCTCTTCCCTCTCTTCTTCTTCTTCTTTTCTTCTATTCTCCCTCTTCTTTCTCCTCTCTTCTTTTCCCTCTACTTCTCTTCTTCTTCTCCCCATGCACCACAGCTCCTCTCTCTGTTTCATGGGAAACAGAGAGTGTGGGAGGCGGTGGGATGAAATAGAAAATTTTGATTTTTTTTCTGTAACTTAATAGTTTAGTCCTTGAAATGTCTATATTTACATATAGGTCCTCTAATTTACAAATAAGTCCTTACTTAAATTTCAGAAATGAAGGATATTACAGAACCAACCGAGAAGTCTCAGAGCTTGCTAGAGAAGCTCGTCGGAACTCGCCAAGAAGATCGTCGTGAAGTCCAGGAGCATGCTAGGAGTCCACCGGAATATTATCAAGAGATCGTTGAAAGTTCGTCGGAAGATCGCCAAAAACTCGTCAGAAGAACCAAGACTTACGGAGTTGTTTAGCTTAGAATATGTCTTAGGAATTGTATTTAGCACGTATTTGGGTTTGGATTTGGGCCAACCCAATTATAGGCCAACTAGGCCCACGTAAGAACTGTGTTAGGCCCAATAAGAGGCCCAAACAATGACCCTAGACACAGCCTCCGAGAGGCTGCAGGCAGTGGTACCGCCCAACACAAGTGGTGGTACCGCCTGCACTTGGGGAACCCGGGATGGGAAAGTTTTAGGCTCCAAGTTTGAATCAACTTGAAGCCTATAAATACCCCTCTCATCCCTAGTTAAAGCACACAAGTACAAAGAGTTTAAAAGTAAAGAATCACTATAGAAATCTCTTGTGAGAATCCTCCTCTAGTCTAAGTGTTAGAATTCTGTTTAGAGATGAGAGTTAGTGCTTGTAAGGGTTATCTCCTAAACTCGATAAAAGGAGAAGAGGGGTGTAAAAGGTGATTGGCCTTCGCCTATTGAAGAAAGGCCTCTAGTGGACGCTGGTGATCTCGTCGGAGGAGGAAGCTAAAAGTGGATGTAGGTCACGTTGACCGAACCACTCTAAAACTACTGTGTTCTCTGGTTTGTATTTCTTTAAGCAATTTATCTTTACTACAAACCTTTTTAATAGCTCGTTGCATTCAATACATTTACGAACGTGTTTCAAGTTAAGATATTTAAGAAATGGTTTTACATCGGAAACCGATTTTATCGAAACAAAGTTTTTTAAACTGACGTAACTTTTACCACTGCACTAATTCACCCCCCCTCTTAGTGTCGAACCTGACTCTTGATCCTAATAGTCAGAAGATTGGACGTTAGACTGGAGGAATGGTCGATATGTCGGCAAAAGGCTTCGTGTCATGAGTTTGGGCATCAGGCTGAGAAGATTGGACATTGCGCTAAGGAGAGCCGATGTTGTGGGAAGGCAACATGTCGATTGGGCAATACGCCAAAGAAGAGGACAATGTGCCGAAGGGTCGAATGAAGCACCGGATGAACCATTGACTTGCCGGATAACTTAGTATATTGCTTGTAATAATTTGTCTAGATCGAAATAGTTTTAGTTATAATTGGGTTGGTTTAGAATATAATTAGGCCAACTTATTTAGGGGCCAGCTAGGCCTGAATTGGGGCTATTTTAGGCTAAGAGAAATGCTCATTCAGTAACTTAAACATTGGGTCAAGCGGTGGCACTGCCAGTGGCTCAGTCTATGAGACATAGTCTCCAAGATTATGTCAGGTGGTAGTACCACTAGATTGGGTGATGGTACCACCTAGTGTCAGGCGGTGGCACCGCTAGTTTAGATGGTGGTATCGCCCAAACACAATCTCCCAAGTGATAGTACCACCAGATTGGGTCATGATACCACCCAGTGTTAGTGCTATAGGTGGTGGTACTGCCCAACACAGGCGATGGTACCACTAGTAACCCAAAAACTGAGGATGAGACACTTTTAAGCTCCAAGTTTGAATCCATTTGGGGCCTATAAATACCCCTCTCATCTCTACTCAAATAACACATCAACTAAGAGCACAACGAAAGAAAAACGCTGTTGTAATCTTGTGAGAATTCCTCTCAAACTCTAAGTGTTAGTGAAGTTTAAGAGAGGAGGTAATGGGGGTGTAAAGGTTCTCTCCTGAACCTGTCAAAAGGAGAATTGAGTTATAAGGGTAGTTGATCTTCACCACTGAAAAAAGATTGGTAGTGGAAGCTAGTGGCCTCGAGTGAAGAGGAATCAGAAGTGGATGTAGGTCACGATAACTGAACCACTATAAAACTTGGTTTATATTTCTATTCTTGCTATTTACCTTTATTGCAAACTACCTTACTTGCTTACTACTTTCACTACGCTTACGAACGAGCTTTTAAGTTAAACTCATCTTTTCAATATCGGTTTTTATTGAACGAAAGATTTTCAAACCGACGTGATTTCTACGTAAGCACTAATTCAAAACCCCACCCCACCCCACTCCCTTTCCCCCCCCCTCTTAGTGCTAACTTGATCCTAACAGCCCAAGCAGTGGCATTGCAAGGGCTGGCGATAGCACCGCCTTAGACTTGGCCTCCCAGGTTGTTTGGGTTATAGTACTTGCCAGACACATTCTTCAAGACTATGTCAGGCGGTGGTACTGCCAGACTAGATGATGGTACCACCTAGTGTCAGTGTTAGACTAGGTAGTGATACCACCCAATGTCAGATTGACAAGCAGTGGTATCGCCAATTGTTAGTCTGTCAGGTGGTGGTACCGCCAATACCCTAAAAACCTAGGATGAGATTGTTTTGACTCCAAATTTGAATCTATTTGGGGCCTATAAAAACCCTACTCATCCCTGTTTAGTGAACACATAAATTAAGAATATAAATTGGGGAAAACATTGTTGTAATCTTGAGAGTTCTCTTCCTCTTCTTTAAGAGTGTAATTTTTATTAAAGAGAGGGTTGAATGGTTGTAAAAGTTATCTCCTAAACCTATCAAGGAGAAAAGGGTTGTAAAAGAGTAGTTGGTCTTCGCTCATTGAAAAAAGACTGTTAGTGGATGCTAGTGGCCTCAGCGGAAGAGGAATCGGGAGTAGACATAGGTCACGATGACTAAACCACTATAAATCTGGTGTGATCTCTTCTTTGTCATTTCTATTCTACTTTCTCTTTATATTGCTTACTGATTTAGCTGCATAATCCACTTTACACATTTTTTATTTTAAACATATATCTGATATGGGTTTAATCGAAATGAAGTTTTCTGAATTGACATATTTTTATGATAGCACTAATTCACACTCCCCTCCCTTTAGTGCCAAAATGATCCTAACACAAGGAAGCCTATGGTAGCCTGGCTAATCATCTAACAAAGCAAGTATATTTTGTGGTTGAACAACAAGAGTAATTAAGTAGCTGAACCTTATTCGTATGTACTAATCCATACCTTTATTAGTGGTATAAAGTCATCATAATTCCTCTAGTCAATAGTTAAAGATGCTCAGACAATGTTAATTGATCTACTCTAAAGAGCAAATCAATACATTATAGTTGAAGCCCTCAAGTTGGGGAAAGAAGCACTCATGTGGGAAAAAGAAGCATATTAGTAAAAAGTAACACAAAGATGAATAATCTTTCTAATTCAACCTCTATCATCTCATCAACTTGAGTTATTTGGGGGCAACACATCTGCTTAATATTATATCTTATTTCAAAGTTGAAAGATACTCACGTGCTCGCTCTAACCGAACAAGATTCTTTGCCATCAAGCTATACTTGTTTTAGTATTTATATTAATCAATAAGCTATAATAACCTCTAATCAAGCAAGATCACCAAACTATCTAATCGGGGAAACCTAGGCTTAGCATAACCTTTTCCCTAATCTATCTCAGTCAAGGGAACCCACACCCGCCTTGAGCCCAACCTTTGGCCAAGCAACCTTGGTTTGACTAAGACAAATTGAGCACAACCCAATAAGTAAGCCTAAGCTAACTTAAGGGCCTAACCTAACCAATTTGGATTGGGCCTAACTCGACCACTAGGCCCTAGCTTGACTCATGGCTTGACCTAAAAGATTGAATTAAGATCGACCCAACTAGTAGTATTGAATTTGACTCGCAATCCTATTAGGACTCTAGCTAAGAGAGTCCTAATTGAGAGGGACATTCATGTAAAACCTACCTAAGTCGATCCCTATTAAAGAGGTGAAGAGGCCGACTAGGTTTTGCTGGTTATTTCTTAAAGAAGAATTAGGAGTTGTAAAGGAATAGGAGTCTTAGGTAGGAGTCTTGAGTAGGAGCCTATTAGGAGTTAGGGTTTAGAAACCCTATAAATAGCCATGTATTCATCATTTTTTGATAAGCAATAGATGAATCTTTTCTGTAACCTTTGAGCAGCAACTTAGAGGAAGGAACCCCTATAGAGTTCCAAGGAGGCCGATCCCCTAAGGAGATCAACCCAAAACTTAGAATCTGCAAGGGGTTCTAACACCTAGTATTAGAGCAGCATTCTTGGTGTCTCGCTACCCTTCCACATATAATATCCTTCATTTATGAAATTTATATAAGGACCTATTTGTAAATCGGAGGACCTATATGTAAATATAGAAATGTCAAGGACTAAATTGTTAAGTTATAAAAAAAAGAAAAAAAAGAAAATGTGGTAGTTTTATCCCATCGCCTCCATGCTCTCTTGTGAAACAGAGAGAGGAGCTATGGGGCATGGGGGAGAAGAAGAGGAAAAGTAGAGAAGAAGGGAAGAAGAGGAGAAGAAGAGAAGAAGAAGAGAAGAAGAGGGAGAAGAGAGAAAAGAAGAAGAAGAAGAGAGGGAAGAGGGAGAGGAGAGAGGTAGCTATAGCAGCTAGGGCTGCAGCACCTCTGTTTCCTATAGGAGGAAACAGAGGAGTGCGTGTGTGGGGCGTCGGGGAGGAGAAGGGAAGAAGAGGGAAGGTGGCTGCGGCAAGGGCTACAGCGAGGAGCTATGGGGCGTTGGGGAGGAGAAAGGAAGAAGAGGAGAAGAAGAGAAGAAGAAGAAAAAGAAGAAGAAGAAGAGAAGAAGAGGAAGAGGAGAAGGTGGCTGCGGCACCTCTATTTCCCACAGGAGGAAACAAAGGAGAGTAGGCGGTGTGCGTCAGGGAGGAAAAAGGAAGAAGACGCGAAGAAGAGAAGAAGAAGAAGAGGGAGAAGGTGGCTGTGGCACCTCTGTTTCCCGCAGGAGGAAACAAAGGAGAGTAGGCGGTGTGCGTCGAGGAGGAAAAGGGAAGAAGAGGAGAAGAAGGAAAGAAGAAGAGGAGGGGAGGTGGCTACGGCACCTCTGTTTCCATAGGAGGAAACAGAGGAGAAGAGAGGTAGTGTGTCAAGGAAAAGAAGTAGAGGAAGGAGAAGAAGAAGGGAAAGAAGGGGCTACGGCTGTGGCCGTGGCGATGGTAGTTACAGTTGGAAGAGAAGAAGGAGAGGAAGAAGAGCAGGGGAGGAAGAAGAGGCTGCGGCTGTGGTGGTAGTAGCTACAGTTGGAAAAGAAGAAAGAGACGGAAGAAGAGGAAGAGGGGAAGGTGGCTGCGGCAATGGTGGTGGCTGCAACAGTTGTTTTTGGGAAAGAGAAAGAAAGGAAAGGGAAAAAAAGGGGGCTGCGGCCGTGATTGCAGTTGCGGCGGCGACGATTGCATCTGCAGTAGCTGTGTCTATGAAAGAAGAGGAGGAAGAAGGCAGTGTAGTGGAAGGGGCTACGAATGTGGCAGCGGCAGTGGCGGTGGCTACGGCAGTTGCATTTGGAAAGAAAAAGAAGGAATAAGAAAAATGAGAAAGGAAGTGGTGCAGTGGAAGTGGATGCGGTGGTGGCTGTGGCTACGGTTGTGATTGTGGTAGTGGTAGCTACGATAGGAAAGAAAAGAAGATAGGTGTGGTAAACAAAATAGGGAAAGGAGATGGAGGAAAAATAGAAGAAGGATTCAGGGCGTACACCTTCTTCAGATCTTCGAATCAAAATTTTTGAAAGGCAAGTGTTTCGATCTTTTCTATTGCAAGCTTTCTAATATTTCCTATTACAAGTGTCCTGATCCTTTCGTACTATAATTTTATCTCTGTATTTGCTTTGAATATGAGAAACTTTGAATTGTTCTAGCCTTGCATTTGATATATCTCCTATTTAGACGAAATGATTTGAATCTGTAAAACTTCCGAGATTCTAACCTTTCTACCTTGTTGTAGTTATAACTTCATGCATTGACCTCTGATTTGGACAAAACTTATTTGATCAGAATATAGACTCATAAACCTTTCTTTTGATATCTTATTTTAAGAATTCAGAATAACTTTGCCTACCAAACTTCTATTTCAAATGAGCCTACGGATTCTGCAAAACAAGGATTGTTATTTTTGACCTTTTGATACTAAACTGCCTATAAGTCCTTGTTGGAAACTCTGATTTATTCAAAACTTATTTCATTTGAAACTACACTCATATATCTTTCTTTTGATTATTAGATTGAAAGATTTAGAGACCAAATACCTACCAAAT
The DNA here is from genome assembly GCA_004837865.1 of Musa balbisiana. NCBI lineage: Eukaryota > Viridiplantae > Streptophyta > Magnoliopsida > Zingiberales > Musaceae > Musa > Musa balbisiana. Next base: position 13,622,482 of record CM017190.1, on the reverse strand, counting down.
TATCTATTGAACCCGACCCTATGAATTCTGCAAAACAGTGAATTTGTTTTCTGACCTTTGATTACTAAATCAATTGTAACTCCTTGTTGGAAACTTCAATTTATACAAAACTTATTTTATCTAAAAATAGATTGAAATATCTTTCCATAATAGCTTTCTTGAGTATATTAGAGTATAATTGATAGTTTGAATCATTTGTTCAATATGCCTCTCGAATTCTACCAAAAATCGAGCTTTGGTTAATTTCGTATATTCTAGTTTCATTCCTTTGGAAATTGATTTCATTTAGCTTTCTTTGTTCAATTAAGCTTTATATTACTGCTTTAAATTCTTGTATGCTCTTATCTTATCATTAAATTATTTATATTGTTGAAACCTATTGTGTAAAATTTATGCTGTATCGTATTGACTCATATAGGCACATTTATATCCCATTGTTCTGCATTTGCTTTCGATATGTGCCTATTCCAGTTTCATTCCTTTGGACATTGAATTTATCTAACCTTCGTATTTCAAATTGAGCTATATGTGATTGTTTGAAATCCTTGTATGCTCTTGCTTTCATTTCCTTTCAAATCTGAATTCATTTGTGAAAGATTATGTTTGCATCATATTGACTCGTAAAGGCATATGTACGTTTTGTTGTTCCGCGTGTGCTTCCGATATATCCCAATTTTATTATTTATACTGTCCTTTAGTACTATGATGTTTGTGGGATATTATAAACCTTTGCTAGAAATAGTAAAGGGAGTTATGCATAGAGCCTATGATGCTCTGTCGGCCCCTTATAACTTTACTCAGACATGGGTGGATGAAGCTCCTAGACATAAGAGACTTATGTTTGGTGGTCATTCAGAAATAGATGTACCATATTATGTTATAGTCCCACCTCACCTTCTATATGTTTGATATGATATCCAGAGCTTTAATTATGTGTTTCTATATGTGCTTTGGATAAGAACGATATGAATGCAATGTCAAATTCAACATTTGAGCTTCTATTTCGTATTTGTTCTTTGATATGCTTTGAAATGGTTCATATGCCATTGATATGCTTTGAAATATTTCATATACCATTGATATGCTCCGAAATATTTCATTTGTTATTGATATGCTCCAAAACATTTCATACGCCATTAATATGCTTTGAAATGTTTCATCTGCTATTGTTATGCTTCCAAATATTCCATATGTCGTTGATATGCTCCAATTACTCTGTGCTCCATTTGTTATGAACCGAATATGTTTTGAATGAAATGACATTTGCGATTCTATATCTAATGAGATGATATCCTTGAATCTCTTGGATTTTGCCTTGCATTGTGATACCTTGTTTGTTTGAAGCTGTCCCTTTTCATTTTAGATATGCTTTATCACTTGCTGAGTTATTTTTAGCTCACTTTATTGTTATATAAATCTTTCAGGTTAGCTTGTCACTCTTTGAGATGTTTGTATTGGGCTGAGATAGTGGAGAGCTATTCAGAATTGTGGGCAAATCTTATTGGTGGATATATTATGGTTATTATTATATAAGTATATTTTGTATATAATAAAATGTTGTCGATGAACTTGAATGGATATGTCATGTAGAAGTGTTAAAAGATTCTCTCGTATTTGAAATTTCAGAATATTAAGTTTAGTTTACAATGATATGAACTGGTGGAAAATGGTTGTAGTTTTGATTGTATAAATTATTTAGCTTGTGGATTTATAAGTGTTGTTAATGTTTTATTAAGTTGGTTTGAGTTTTCATAAGTGTGAATTATCGAGTGATGTGATATATGATTATAAACTACATAGGTTTTCTGGATGTGAATTTGATTGAATGTTTTTCAGTATCCTCAAATGTGTATTTGGATCCTGGATTGGTTTGTGATGAAAATTTTTAAATATTATCGATATTTTTGGAGGGCATGACACAACAGCCATCCATCAGCCCTCCACAGCCACCCAAAGCAATTCCCACAATTACTTAAAAAATCTTCGCCAAATTCTGCCGTCATCTCCACCACCGTAGATCATCCTTTGATCTCCCCATGAATTGCAATAGGTTCTGGTTTCCTATCTTACTACTACTACAATTTAGTTATCCTTATTTGCAAAAAAATAATATTCCTATATTGTTGCATAAACTTTTTATCGTAAAGTTTTCATCTCTACGACGAAAGATGCATTGTAGAATTCCAGTTGTATAGCACAGTTTGTTTGATCTTTCTATTCATTTTTTCTATCCAAATCTCTACGAAATTTTTATAACAACTTTCACACTTCCTAACAGTAGATTTTCTTTTAGTTTTATCAAAAATTCTCAATATAAACTATTGAACTTTTATGTCTAATCTGCTATACTTGAAAATCTGCATTGTAAAATTCCAACCACAGAGCACAGTTTGTTTGATCTTGCTACTATGTTTTTTCTATCCAAATCTCTACAAAATTTTTATAACAGCTTTAACAATTCCTATCAATAGATTTTCCTTTGGTTTTGTTAAAAATTTCTTAATACAAACCATTGATCTTTTATGTATGTCTAATCTGCTATACTTGAAAATCTGCACTGTAAAATTTCAACCGCATAGCACAGTTTGTTTAATCTTGTTACTACATTTTTTCTATCCAAATCTCTATGAAATTTTTGTGGTAGCTTTGACACTTCCTAACAGTAGATTTTTCTTTAGTTTTGTCAAAAAATTCTCAATATAAACTACTAATCTTTTACATCCAATCTACTACACTTGAAAATCTATGCTGCAAAAAATTTCAGCAGCATATTGTTGCCTTAACTGATATATTTGCAATCTTTTTTGAACAAAATTTCTTATACACTTTATAAATCATCTTGGCTTCCATCTAAGATTGATCTATTAAGGAATTCATCTCTAAAAATGATTTTATGTTGCTATAAATTTTTGTCGCAAATCACTAAAATTTTTCGATGAGAATTCTACTATCGCAACTTGCACCAATTTCCTTGCTATTATACTGCCAAAATTTTCTTGACTAAATTAGATATCCTTGATATCATATAAACTGAGATTTTGCTGTCAATTTCCTACTCAAATCTCTCAAGTTTTTGGTGGAAATTTCATCGAGAAATCGTTGTTTCTTTGACGACAATTCTGCTCTTACAAGACAACACATACATGTAGCAAATTCTACTGATTTTTATCAAACCTTTGCTGCCATCTACCATAGATCTAAAACTTTCATCCACAACCCTAAACCTCCACCAAACTACACCCTCAAACTGCACCCAAAACAGCCACAAAACAAGCCTAAACCGTAGCCCACATCCACCAATCCACCAACCCTTTCGACCATCACTTCTCTCAACATATATATGCCTTTAACCTGACAACAAAAGAGAGATCTTATCATAGATTTAGAGGCTTATACTATGGCATCTGAAAGGGCAATCAATGCTAAATTCGAAGCCTTCGAAGCGCGAATGGAGGATAAGATTCATACTCTCTTTACCAAACTTAGTTTGGGCCGACCACCAAGCCCGAAGAAATCACATCAAGGAGAGAACTCTAACTAAATATACTAAGCCCAAAGATATGACTTCCAAGAGAGGAGAGGCTCTATGACCGACCCCAACTATCCACGCATGAGGGTGGACTTTCCTAAATGAGAAGAAGGAGACCCGATCGGTTGGATCTCGTGCACGGAGCGATATTATCGGTACCACAAAACTACAGATGCATCTATGGTGAAATTATGACCATACATCTTAAAGGGGATGTCATCTAGTGGTTTGACTAGTTTAACATTACTCATGGAGTCCTCTCGTGTAACATCCCTCGTTTCTAAATTTTCGCATACGTTTTTAATTGTAATATGAGTATCTATTTTACATTTTATAGATAGGACTAAATAAAATTCTGGGGACCTATTTGAAGTAAAATAAAAAAATTCTGAGGACCTATTTGTAAACCCTGAGGACCTAATCGTAAATATAATAATACAAGGACTAAACTATAAAATGCACAAATTTACAAATCCCACCATTTAAGCCTCACTGCCTTCTTTCTCAAGGAACCAGAGAAGGTAGCTATGTGTAAAAATAGGGAAAGAAAGAAGGAAGAAGAGAAAAAAAAGGGGGAAGAAGAAGAAGAAAAAAAAATTTGGGGCTTTGAGATTTCTTACTCAAATCTTATCATTTAGGGTCATAATTCTCAAAGGCAAGTGTTCTAACCCCATCCTACAAAAATATTAGTCTCTATTCTCATATTAATTCTGAATAATCTGAACAATTTCGGCTTAGAACCTGATATTTCTCTTGTTAGACCACGAAACTATGGATTTGAAATTTTTCAGAAAACTGACCCCCATAGATTTTTTCAGCCATAATTTTTAGCATCAAATGTGAATTTAAGCAGGACCATAGTCATTTGAAATTAGACTCATATACCTTTCTTTTGACACTAATTTTGAAAATTTTGGACACCGAATACTTACCCAAAATTCTGTTTCAAATGAGACTATGGATGCTGTAAAACAGGGATCGAAATTTCTGACCTTTTGACACTAAAATGCCTATAAGTCCCTGTTGGAAATTCTGATTTATACCAAACTAACTTCATTTGAAATGAGACTTCTAGACCTTTCTTTTGATATATAGATTGGAAATTTTGGAATTCAAATGCCTATCCTATTATCTATTGAAACCGACTCTATGTTTTCTGCAAAATAGTGAATTTTGTTTTTGACCTGTGGTTACTAAATCAATGGTAACTCCTTGATGGAAACCTTGTTTCATAAGATTGATATATCATTCAACAATAATTTTTTTGAGGGTATTGGAGCATAATCGATAATCTAAAGTATTTGTTCAATGTGCTCTCGAACTCTGTCAGAAATCGAGCTTGGATCGATTTCTCATTTTCTGTTTTCATTCATTTGGAAATAGATTTGCATTCAGTTGCCTTCACTCAATTAAGTTTTAAATTAATACTTGAATTTTGGTTTGTGCTTGTCTATAAGTATTTACATTCTTGAATCATATCATGTAACATTTATGCTATAACATATTGACTCATATAGGCACATGTATATTCCCTTGTTCCACATTTGCTTTCGATATGTGCCTAATCCAGTTTCATCCCATTGGATATTAAATTCATCTAACCTTCTTATTTGAATTGACCTAAATATGATTGCTTGGGATCCGTGTGTACTCTTGCCTTCATTTTCTTTCAAATCTATATACACTTGTGAGAGATTATTTGTTTGCATCGTATTGACTCGTAAAGGCACATGTACATTTTGTTTTTCTGCGTGTATTTCCGATATGTGCTATTTATTGTTCATACTGCCTTTTGTACTCTGGTGGTTGTGGGATAATGTGAACCTTTGCCAGAAATGGTAAAGGGAGTTATGCATAGAGCCTGCGATGCTCTACCGGCCCCCTCTGACTTCACCTAGACATGGGTGGATGGAGCTCCCAGACGTAGGAGACTTCTGTCTAGTGGTCATTCAGAAATGGATGAATCACATTCTGTCTGTGGTCCCACTATACCTTTTGTATGTTTGATATGATATCCAGAGCTTCGGTTATGTATTTCTGTATGCGCTTTGGATAAGAAAGATATTAATGCAACGTCAAATACGACGTTTCAGCTTCTGTTTCGTATCAGTCTTTGATATGTTTCGAAATGTTTGTAGACCATTGATACGCTTTGAAATATTTCATATGCTATTGATATATTCTGAAATGTCCTATTTGCCATTGATATGCTCAGAAATCTCTCATACGTCATTGATAAGCTCCAAAACATTTCATTGGTTATTAATATGCTCCATCTTTTATGAACCAAATAGGTGTGACTGAAATGACATTTGTGAATCTGCACCTAGTGAGATTATGCCTATGAATTCTTTATAATTTGCCTTGTATTTTGAAACCTTATTTGTTTGGATGTTATCCTCTTTTACCATGGATATGTTAGTCACCTGCTGAGCTTTATATGCTCACCCCGTTGCTATATAAATTTATCAGGATAGCTTGTCGCTTGCTTAAATGTTAAAATTGGGCTGAGGCAGTGGAAAGCTAGAAGATTTTGCGCAGATCTTTATTAGTATACATGTTTTGTCGTATAAGCACACTTTGCGACTAATGAAATGTTGACGGTGAATCTAAGCTTGTGGATTTTGTATAAGTTTAAAGAACCTCTCATGTTTATGATTCTAGAATGTTAAGTGTAATTTGTATTATGATATGAACTTATGATAAATGTTGGTTTTGTGATTATATAGACTCCCACACTTGTAAATTTATATTGTGGTTATTATTTTGGTGAGTTGGGTTTAGATTTTATTAATCGTCGAGCGATGTGTTGTATGATTATAAACTGCACAGGTTTGATGTATCATTAGATGTTTGAATGTTTTAGTATCCTCAAGTGTTAGTTTGGATCTTGGATTTATTTGTGATGAAAATTTTAATTTTATCGATATTTTTTATGGGCGTGACATCTCGTGGCGATAATTCAAAGAATGACTGCTGATCTGCTTCGGACCAACCGATTACGAGAACATTGATTGATAACTAGCAAAGATCCGACAAACCTCCACCATTTAGGAGTACCAAACTAGGTTTGAAAGGTTATCTAAACAAACTCATGATTGGTCTCAAAAATAGCTATTAGGGACCTTCATTAAGGGCTTGAAGCTGAAGATCTGGGGAGAAGTTAAAGCGTGACAACTGTATACGCTTATGGCAACCATCTCTTTTACATGACTTCAAAAGGAGCGATTGAACCATGAAGCCCAAAAAACTAGGGTTGCTCCCCGACTAGAAATACTAAAGCCCTCAGCCCCCCCTCCTATCAACCGAGCCCCTACACCAAAAAGGTTAACAAGAGAAGAGCTTCGAGAACGATCTGCGAATGGGTTATGTTGGTACTGTAACGAGCCGTGAAGCCATAAGCATCATTGTAGTAAATGTAGACTTCTTATGATTGAACCAGTAGAAGAAGAGGTCATTGAAGGAAATTCAAGAGCTTTGAAAATTGAAAGAGACTTGGAGGAAATTCAAGAAATCATAGGAAAGAAAAAAAAAGGACAAGTTTACTAGCAAAAGTAGGAGAGAAAATGAATATGAAGCTAGTAACAAGAGGATCAAAACATCTAAATTTGAGAAAGGGAAACCACTGCGGAGGAACCAGTCATGTGCAAAATATGGATTAAATCATGAAACAAATCAGTGTTTTCGGGTGACTGGAGACTGTTTTGTTTATGGGAAGTTGGATCATCAAATAAAAGATTGCCCTCTGAGGAAGAAGAAAGAGCCACTGTCTCCTAGACCCTCAGCCCATGCTAGAGTGTTTGCTATCACTGAACAAGATTCTAAAGCTTCTAAATCAGTGGTCGAAGGTATTCTTCATATTTCTAAAAGAAATGCAAAAGTTTTGTTTGATCCCGGTTCCAACTTATCTTTTGTTTCACAATACTTTGCTTGTCACTTGGATGTTCTACCTAGACCCTTGGATTATATGATATATGTAACAACTGTTGTTGGGGATTCTTTGGCAACAAATTTGGTTTACCCATCTTGTTTGATCTCTATTGGAGAACATGAACTCCTTGCTGATTTGATTCTCCTAGAGATCCAGGGTTTTGATATTATACTTGTCATGGATTGGTTATCTTCTCATCACACTAGTATTGATTGCTACATAAAGATACTTACCTTCTGCATACCAGATCAGTATATATTTTACTTTGAGGGCATTAGGCTTGATTTGCCTCCTTACTTGATATCAGCACTTCAAGCTTATCATCTTATGTAGAAGGGATGTTTTTGTTATATGGTGTGTGTAAAAGAGCATCCAAATCAGGAAACTCATCTAGATAAAATTTCAGTGGTCAAAGAGTTCCCTGATGTATTCCCAAATGACTTACCTGGTTTACCTCTAGATAGAGAGGGTGAATTTGCTATTGATTTGGTCCCCAGTACAACCCCAATATCTAAGCCTCCTTACAGAATGGCACCACTCGAGCTAGAGAAATTAAAGAAGCAACTACAAGAATTATTAGATAAGGGTTTCATACGACCCAGCATTTCACCGTGGGGTGCTCCGGTACTATTAGTGAAGAAAAAGGATGGAACATTTAGGCTTTGTATTGATTATAGACAATTGAATCAAGTGACCATCAAAAATAGGTATCCCCTACCCAGAATTGATGATTTGTTTGATCAACTACAGGGTACACAAGTATTCTCTAAGATTGACCTAAGGTCAGGTGAATATCAGTTGAAGATCAAGGAGGAGAATATTCCAAAAATAGCTTTTAGAACCCGATATGGTCAGTATAAATTCTTGGTGATGCCTTTTGGTTTGACTAATGCCCCTCCAGCTTTTATGGAACTAATGAATAGGATATTTCAACCACTCTTGGATAATTGTGTAATTATATTCATTGATGACATATTGGTGTATTCAAGGAATAATTAGGACCATGAGAAACACTTTAGAAATGTATTATCCACTCTAAGAGAAAAGAAGTTATATGCAAAGTTCAGCAAATGTGAATTTTGGTTGAATGAGGTTGCTTTCTTAGGCCATGTGATTTCAGGGAAAGGCATATCTGTTGATCCAAAGAAAGTAGAAGCTGTAGCTAAATGGTAAGTAGCAACAAATGTAACAGAAGTTAGAAGTTTCTTGGGCATGGCAGGTTATTACAGGAGATTTGTGGAGGGATTTTCTCGAATCGCTCAACCTCTCGCCAAACTCACTAAAAAGAATGTGAAATTTATATGGGATGATGATTGTGAGCAAAGTTTTCAAGAGTTAAAAAGAAGATTGACTAGTGCCCCTATTCTCACTATTCCAAGTGGAAGTGAGGGATTTGTAGTTTATACTGATGCTTCAAGAAAGGGCCTAGGATGTGTTATGTGTTATGATGTAGGAAGGGAGAGTGATCGCTTATGCTTCTAGACAACTAAAAGGTTATGAACTGAATTATCCAACTCATGATTTGGAATTGGCAGGAATTATTTTTGCCCTAAAGATTTAGGGACATTATTTGTATGGGCAGCAATTTGAAATCTTTACTGACCACAAGAGTTTAAAATATATTTTCACTTAGAAAGAGTTAAACATGAGACAGCGAAGATGGATAGAACTTCTAAATGATTATGATTATGCCATCCGTTATCACCCAAGCAAAGCCAATGTTGTGGCTGATGCACTTAGTAGAAAATCTACAAATTTTATGGCTAGTCTAGTCGTGAAGCAATGGAAGTTATTAGAAAAAAAATTTGATTTGAATACTATGAGGAAAGAGCAAGACTAATGATATTGATGGCCTCCATTCAAGTGCAATCTGATCTTACTCAACAAATTAAGGACAATTACAAGATCCACGTTTAATCTACTTGAGGAATGAAGTAGAAAAGGAATTGAAGCCAAAATTTCAAGTTTCAAAAGATGGCCTATTGAGATTTGGGGATAGAGTATATATACAAAATGAACCAGATATCAAGAATCAAATCCTAAAGGAAAGTCATACTTCAAAGTACACCATGCATCCTGGGAGCACTAAGATGTATAGAGATCTCCGAAGTCATTATTGGTGGGAAGGCATGAAGAAGGAAATAGCAATGTATGTTTCAAAATATTTGACTTGTCAGCAAATCAAAGGAGAGCACCAAAGACCTAGAGGGTTGTTGCAACCTTTAGATATTCCTGAATGGAAATGGGAATGTGTTACCATGACTTTGTTTCAAGACTATCTAGAACCTCTAGAAAGCATGATGCTATTTGGGTTATCATTGATAGGTTAACAAAATTTGCACATTTCCTACCGATTAATATGACTTATTCGCTTGACAGACTTGCGGATTTATATGTCAATGAAATAGTAAGATTTCATGGTATTCCAAAGGAGATCATCTCTGGTAGAGATTCCAGATTTCTCTCTAGATTCTGGAGAAGATTACAGGAATCTATGGGCCCTAAAGTCAGTTTAGCACGACATATCATCCTCAAACTGATGGTCAGTCAGAAAGAATAATTCAAACACTTGAGGATTTGCTTAGAGCCAATGTTATGGATTTGAAATTATACTTCTAGACCTTTCTTTTGACACTAATTTTGAAAATTTTGGACACCGAATACTTACCCAAAATTCTGTTTCAAATGAGCCTATGGATGCTGCAAAATAGGGATCGAAATTTCTGACCTTTCGACACTAAAATGCCTATACATCCCTATTGGAAATTCTGATTTATACCAAACTGACTTTATTTGAAATTATACTTCTAGACCTTTCTTTTAATATATAGATTGAAAATTTTGGACACCGAATACTTACCCAAAATTCTGTTTCAAATGAGCCTATGGATGCTGCAAAATAGGGATCGAAATTTCTGACCTTTCGACACTAAAATGCCTATACATCCCTATTGGAAATTCTGATTTATACCAAACTGACTTTATTTGAAATTATACTTCTAGACCTTTCTTTTAATATATAGATTGAAAATTTTGGACACCGAATACTTACCCAAAATTCTGTTTCAAATGAGCCTATGGATGCTGCAAAATAGGGATCGAAATTTCTGACCTTTCGACACTAAAATGCCTATACATCCCTATTGGAAATTCTGATTTATACCAAACTGACTTTATTTGAAATTATACTTCTAGACCTTTCTTTTAATATATAGATTGAAAATTTTGGACACCGAATACTTACCCAAAATTCTGTTTCAAATGAGCCTATGGATGCTGCAAAATAGGGATCGAAATTTCTGACCTTTCGACACTAAAATGCCTATACATCCCTATTGGAAATTCTGATTTATACCAAACTGACTTTATTTGAAATTATACTTCTAGACCTTTCTTTTAATATATAGATTGAAAATTTTGGACACCGAATACTTACCCAAAATTCTGTTTCAAATGAGCCTATGGATGCTGCAAAATAGGGATCGAAATTTCTGACCTTTCGACACTAAAATGCCTATACATCCCTATTGGAAATTCTGATTTATACCAAACTGACTTTATTTGAAATTATACTTCTAGACCTTTCTTTTAATATATAGATTAAAAAATTTTGAGGACCTATTTGTAAACCCTAAGGACCTAATCATAAATATAATAATACAAGGACTAAACTGCAAAATACACAAAATTACAAATCCACCATTTAAGCCTCTCTACCTTCGTTCTCAAGGAACCAAAGAAGGTAGCTGTGTGGAAGAACAGGGAAAGAAAGAAAGAAGAAGAGAAAAAAAAGGGGGAAGAAGAAGAAGAAAAAAAAATTTGGGGCTTTGAGGTTTCTTGCTCAAATCTTCTCATTTAGGGTCACAATTCTTAAAGGCAAGTGTTCTAACCCCATCCTACAAAAATATTAGTCTCTATTCTCATATTAATTCTGAATAATCTGAACATTTTGGCTTAGAACCTGATATTTCTCTTGTTAGACCCCGAAACTATGGATCTGGAATTTTTTGGTAAACTGACCCCTATAGATTTTTTAGCCATAATTTTTAACATCAAATGTGGATTTAAGCAGACCGATTGGAAATTCTGATTTATACCAAACTGACTTTATTTGAAATTATACTTCTAGACCTTTCTTTTAATATATAGATTGAAAATTTTGGACACCGAATACTTACCCAAAATTCTGTTTCAAATGAGCCTATGGATGCTGCAAAATAGGGATCGAAATTTCTGACCTTTCGACACTAAAATGCCTATACATCCCTATTGGAAATTCTGATTTATACCAAACTGACTTTATTTGAAATTATACTTCTAGACCTTTCTTTTAATATATAGATTGAAAATTTTGGACACCGAATACTTACCCAAAATTCTGTTTCAAATGAGCCTATGGATGCTGCAAAATAGGGATCGAAATTTCTGACCTTTCGACACTAAAATGCCTATACATCCCTATTGGAAATTCTGATTTATACCAAACTGACTTTATTTGAAATTATACTTCTAGACCTTTCTTTTAATATATAGATTGAAAATTTTGGACACCGAATACTTACCCAAAATTCTGTTTCTTCTTTGACACTAATTTTGAAAATTTTGGACACCGAATACTTACCCAAAATTCTGTTTCAAATGAGCCTATGGATGCTGCAAAATAGGGATCGAAATTTCTGACCTTTCGACACTAAAATGCCTATACATCCCTATTGGAAATTCTGATTTATACCAAACTGACTTTATTTGAAATTATATTATACTTCTAGACCTTTCTTTTAATATATAGATTGAAAATTTTGGAATTCAAATGCCTATCCTATTATCTATTGAACCGACTCTATGTTTTCTGCAAAACAGTGAATTTTGTTTTTGACCTGTGGTTACTAAATCAATGGTAACTCCTTGATGGAAACCTTGTTTTGTACGAAACTTATTTCATCAGAAAATAGATTGATATATCGTTCAATAATAATTTTTTTGAGGGTATTGGAGCATAATCGATAATCTAAAGTATTTGTTCAATGTGCCTCTCAAACTCTGTCAGAAATCGAGCTCGGATCAATTTCTCATATTCTATTTTCATTCATTTGGAAATAGATCTGCGTTAAGTTGCCTTCACTCAATTAAGTTTTAAATTAATGCTTGAATTCTGGTTTGTGCTTGTCTATAAGTATTTACATTCTTGAATCATATCATGTAACATTTATGCTATAACATATTGACTCATATAGGCACATGTATATTCCCTTGTTTCGCATTTGCTTTCGATATGTGCCTAATCCAGTTTCATCCCTTTGGATATTGAATTCATCTAACCTTCTAATTTAAATTGACCTAAATATGATTGCTTGGGATCCGTGTGTACTCTTGCCTTCATTTTCTTTCAAATCTATATACACTTGTGAGAGATTATTTGTTTGCATCGTATTGACTCGTAAAGGCATATGTATATTTTGTTGCTCCGCGTGTGCTTCCGATATGCGCTATTTATTGTTCATACTGCCTTTTGTACTCTGGTGGTTGTGGGATAATATGAACCTTTGCCAGAAATGGTAAAGGGAGTTATGCATAGAGCCTGCGATGCTCTGCCGGTCCCCTCTGACTTCACCTAGACGTGGGTTGATGGAGCTCCTAGACGTAGGAGACTTCTGTCTGGTGGTCATTCAGAAATGGATGAATCACATTCTGTCTATGGTCTCACTACACCTTCTGTATGTTTGATATGATATCCAGAGCTTCGGTTATGTATTTCTGTATGCGCTTTGGATAAGAAAGATATGAATGCAACATCAAATACAACATTTTAGCTTTTATTTCGTATCAGTCTTTGATATGTTTCGAAATGTTCATAGACCATTGATACGCTTTAAAATATTTCATATGCTATTGATGTGTTCTAGAATGTCCTATTTGCCATTGATATGCTCAAAAATCTCTCATACATCATTGATAAGCTCCAAAACATTTCATTGGTTATTAATATGCTCCAATTACTCTATGCTCCATCTTTTATGAACCAAATAGGTGTGACTAAAATGACATTTGTGAATCTGCACCTAGTGATATTATGCCTATCAATTCTTTATAATTTGCCTTGTATTTTGAAACCTTATTTGTTTGGAAGTTATCTACTTTTACCATAGATATGTTAGTCACCTGTTGAGCTTTATATGCTCACCCTGTTGCTATATAATTTTTTTAGGATAGCTTGTCGCTTGCTTAAATGTTAAAATTGGGCTGAGGCAGTGGAAAGCTAGAAGATTTTGGGCAGATCTTTATTAGTATACATGTTTTGTCATATAAGCACACTCTACGACTAATGAAATGTTGATGGTGAATCTAAGCTTGTGGATTTTGTATAAGTTTAAAGAACCTCTCATGTTTAGGATTCTAGAATGTTAAGTGTAATTTGTATTATGATATGAACTTATGGTAAATGTTGGTTTTGTGATTGTATAGACTCCCACACTTGTGAATTTATATTGTGGTTATTATTTTGGTGAGTTGGGTTTAGATTTTATTAATCATCAAGCGATGTGTTGTATGATTATAAACTACACAGGTTTGATGTATCGTTAGATGTTTGAATGTTTTAGTATCCTCAAGTGTTAGTTTGGATCCTGGATTTATTTGTGATGAAAATTTTAATTTTATTGATATCTTTGATGGGCATGACATCTCGTGGCGATAATTCAAAGAATGACTACTGATCTGCTTCGGACCAACCGATTACGAGAACATTGATAGATAACTAGCAAAGATTCGACAAACCTCCACCATTTTGGAGTACCAAACTAGGTTTGAAAGGTTATCTAAACAAACTCATAATTGGTCTCAAAAATAGTTTTTAGGGACCTTCATTGAGGGCTTGAAGCCGAAGATCCGGGGAGAAGTTAAAGCGTGGCAATTGTACACGCTTATGGCAACCATCTCTTTTACACGACTTCAAAAGGAGCGATTGAACCATGAAGCCCAAAAAACTAGGGTTGCTCCCCGACTAGCAATACTAAAGCCCTCAGCCCCCTCTACTATCAACCGAGTCCCTACACTAAAAAGGTTGACAAGAGAAGAGCTTCGAGAACGATCTGCGAATGGGTTATGTTGGTACTACGATGAGCCGTGAAGCCATTAGCATCGTTGTAGTAAAGGGAGACTTCTTATGATTGAACCAGTAGAAGAAGTGGTCATTGAACATCCAAAAGAGAGCCTTAAATATGAAGAAGAAGATGCGAAAGAAGAGCAACAACCGATTGACGTTACAGTACACGCACTAGCCGGCTACTCAAACCTGCAAACGATGAAAGTTGGAGGCCTTCTGAAATAACAATCGATCATTGTTCTCATCGACACGGGTAGCACTAATAACCTCCTAAATAGTAAGGTTACTGTTCGGATGGCCTTACCTATCGAAAATTGTAGCAAGTTTGATGTTAAGGTCACCGACGGATGGATTTTGAAGTGTGATCGTAGGTGCCCGCAAGTGAAACTGTTACTGCAGGACTAAGAGATAATTGCACATTTCTTCCTCCTCCCTCTTGATGATTATGAGGCCATGCTTAGAATTGAATGGTTGATGACATTAGATGATGTTTCTTGGAATTTTATGAAACAAATTATGAAATTTTACAGTAAGGGGAAACAGGTGATAGTGCACGGGAAACGTGGGGGCGACGTAACGATGATTTGCACATAATAAATGGGGAAGGTTTTGCATAAAGCATGCAGTGACTTTTTGGTACAACTTGAGTAGCAAACTAAGGGAGAGCTAACAGAATTTGAAGATCCAAACCTGCTTCCTTTGCTTGCTGAATTTTTAAATATATTTGTCGAACCGTGCAACCTACTGTTAGGACTCTAGCTAGGAGAGTCCTAATTGATTGGGGCATTCATGTAAAACCTACCTAAGCCGACCCTTATTAAAGAGGTGAAGAGGCCGGCTAGGGTTTGGAGGTTATTTCTTAAAGAAGAATTAGGAGTTGTAAAGGAATAGGAGTCTTGAGTAGGAGTCCTATTAGGAGTCTTGAGTAGAAGTCTTAATTGAGTAGGAGTCTTGAGTAAGAGTCCTATTAGGAGTTAGGGTTTAGAAACCTTATAAATAGTCATGTATTCCTACTCTTTTGATAAGCAATAGATGAATCTTTTCTGCAGCCTTTGAGCAGCAACTTGGAGGAAGGAACCCCTATAGAGTTCCAAGAGGCTGATCCCCTAAAGAGATCAACCCCAAGCTTAGAATCTGCTAGGGTTCTAACACTTGGTATCAGAGCAGTGTTCTTGGCGTCTCGCTGCCCTTCCACAGCCATCCATCATCTCTCCACAGCCGCCCAAAGCAATTCCCACAATTGCTTAAAAGATTATCGCTAAATTCCGCCATCATCTCCACCACCGCAGATCATCCTTTGATCTCCTCGTGAATTGCAACAGGTTCTGGTTTCCTACCTTACTGCTGCTGCAATTTAGTTATCCTTATTCAAAAATCCAAAAAAAAAAATTTGTTCCTATATTGCTGCATAAACTTTTCGTCGCAAAGTTTTCATCTCTACGACGAAAGATACATTGCAGAATTCTAATCGCATAACACAGTCTGTTTGATCTTGCTATTGTGTTTTTTCTATCCAAATCTCTACAAAATTTTTATGACAGATTTGACACTTCCTAAAAATATATTTCCCTTTGGTTTTATCAAAAAATTCTCAATATAAACCATTGATCTTTTACATCTAATCTGCTGTACTTGAAAATCTGCACTATAAAATTTCAATCGCACAACACAGTTTGTTTGATCTTGCTATTGCATTTTTTCTATCCAAATCTTTACGAAATTTTTATGACAGCTTTGACACATCCTAATAGCAGATTTCCCTTTAGTTTTGTCAAAAAATTCTTAATATAAACCATTAATCTTTTACGTCTAAACTGCTATACTTGAAAATCTGCACTGTGAAATTCCAACCGCATAGTACAAATTGTTTAATCTTGCTACTACATTTTTCTGTCCAAATCTCTATGAAATTTTTATGATAGCTTTAACACTTCCTAATAGTAGATTTCCCTTTGGTTCGTTACCCCCCCCCCCCCCCCCCCCCCCCCCCCCCCCCCCCCCCCCCCCCCCCCCCCCCCCCCCCCCCCCCCCCCCCCCCCCCCCCCCCCCCCCCCCCCCCCCCCCCCCCCCCCCCCCCCCCCCCCCCCCCCCCCCCCCCCCCCCCCCCCCCCCCCCCCCCCCCCCCCCCCCCCCCCCCCCCCCCCCCCCCCCCCCCCCCCCCCCCCCCCCCCCCCCCCCCCCCCCCCCCCCCCCCCCCCCCCCCCCCCCCCCCCCCCCCCCCCCCCCCCCCCCCCCCCCCCCCCCCCCCCCCCCCCCCCCCCCCCCCCCCCCCCCCCCCCCCCCCCCCCCCCCCCCCCCCCCCCCCCCCCCCCCCCCCCCCCCCCCCCCCCCCCCCCCCCCCCCCCCCCCCCCCCCCCCCCCCCCCCCCCCCCCCCCCCCCCCCCCCCCCCCCCCCCCCCCCCCCCCCCCCCCCCCCCCCCCCCCCCCCCCCCCCCCCCCCCCCCCCCCCCCCCCCCCCCCCCCCACAATTCTGCAGCAAACTTCCACCGATTTCTGTCGAACCTTTACTGCCATCTACCACAGATCTAAAACCTTCATCGGTAGCCCTAAAACTCCACCAAACCACACCCTCAAACTGCACCCAAAACTGCCACAAAACAAGCCTAAACCGCAGCCTACATCCACCAATCCACCAACCCTTTCGACCATCACTTCTCTCAACCCATACTTGCCTTTAACCCGACAACAAAAGAGAGATCTAAACATCACAGATTTGGAGGCATATTCTATGGCATCTAGGGAGGCAATCAATGCTAAATTCGAAGCCTTGGAGGCGCGAATGGAGGATAAGATTCGGACTCTCTTTACCGAACTCAGTTTGGGCCGACCACTAAGCTCGAAGAAATCACATCAAGGAGAGAGCTCTAACCAATCGCACCAAGCCCGAAGAGATGACTTCCAAGAGAGGAGAGGTTCAATGACTGATCTCAACTATCCACGAATGAGGGTGGACTTCCCTAGATGGGAAGAAGGAGACCCAATTGGTTGGATCTCGCGTGTAGAGCGATATTTTCGGTACCACAAAACCGTGGATGCATCTATGGTGGAAATTGCAGCTATACATCTTGAAGGGGATGCCATACAATGGTTTCACTGGTTTAAATATGCTCATGGAGTTCTCTCATGGCGACAATTTAAAGAAGGACTATTGATCCGCTTCGGACCAACCGATTACGAGAACATTGACGTTCTAGCAAAGATCCGACAAACCTCTACCGTTCAGGAGTACCAAACCAAGTTTGAAATGTTATCTAATCAAACTCGTGATTGGTCTCAAAAACAGCTATTGGGGACCTTCATTGAGGGCTTGAAGCCGGAGATCCGGGGAGAAGTTAAAGCACGATAACCGTACACGCTTATGACAGCCATCTCTTTCGCACGACATCAAGAGGAGCGATTGAACCATGAAGCCCGAAGAACTAGAATCGCTTCTCAACCTACAATGCAGAAGCCCTCACCCCCCCTACTATCAATCAAGTTCTTGCACCAAAAATGATGACAAGAGAAGAGCTTCGGGAGCGATCTACAAAGGAGTTATGTTGGCATTGCGACAAGCCGTGGAGCCGCGAGCATCGCTGTAGAAAAGGGAGGCTTCTTATGATTGAACCAGTAGAAGAAGAGGTCATTGAACATCCAGAAGAGAGCTTTGAACATAATGAAGAAGATGTAGAAGAAGAGCCACAACCAACCGACGTTACGGTACACGCATTAGCCGGCTACTCCAACCCGCAAATGATGAAAGTTGGAGGCCTTCTCAAACAACAACCGATCACTGTTCTCATCGACACGGGCAGTACTAATAACTTCCTAAATAGTAAGGTTGCTGCTCGGATGGCACTACATATAGAAGGTTGCAGCAAGTTCGATGTAAAGGTTGCTGACGGCAGAATCCTAAAGTGCGACCAAAGATGCCCGTAGGTGAAACTATTGCTGCAAGACCAAGAAATTATGACCAATTTCTTCCTCCTCCCTCTTGATGATCATGAGGCCATGCTCAAAATTGAATGGTTGATGACATTAGGTGATGTTTACTGGAATTTTATGAAACTAATTTTGAGATTTTACAGCAAAGAGAAACAGGTGATTCTACATGGGAAACGTGGGGGCGACGTAATGATGATTTGCACACAACAAATGAAGAAGGTTTTGCATAAAGTATGCAGCGGCTTTTTGGTACAACTTGAGCAGCAAACTAAGGGAGAGCCAATAGAATTTGAAGATCCAAACCTACTTCCTTTGCTTGCTGAATTTTCAGATATATTTGACGAACCGCGCAACCTACCTCTTGCCCATCGACATGATCATTGTATACCGATTCTTCTGGGCAAATCTCCTGCAAATATTTGGCTATATCAACATTCATATCTGCAGAAGGATGAAATAGAAAGGATTATAAAAGAGATGCTCAAAACAGGAGTTATTCGACCAAGTTGCAGCCCCTACTCTTCATCAATGCTCTTCGTACGAAAGAAGGACGAAACATGGCGAATGTGCATTGATTACTGAACCCTCAACGGAATAACCGTCAAGGATAAATATCCTATTCCAATAGCAGATGAATTTCTAAATGAAAGGGAGCACAAATCTTCACAAAGCTGGACCTTCGATCCGGGTATCATTAAATATGAGGGTGCAAAGAAGATATACCGAAAACTACCTTTCGAACACACAACGGCCACTACAAATTTTTACTTTCTTCACCAGAAGGTGGAATATCTTGGGCATATCATATCAGAGGAACGTGTGATAGTGGACCCCTCTAAAATTGGAGCAATGCAAAACTGGCTGACCTCGAGGAACATAAAATCGCTACGTGGCTTTCTTAGTTTAATAGATTACAACCGCAAGTTCATGAAAAACTATGGAAAGATCAGTGCACCACTTATTCCCTTACTGAAAAAAGATATCTTCCAATGGATGGACAAAGCCTCCGCTGCCTTCGACAAACTTATGGCAGCCATGACGACGACGCCAGTGCTAGCACTACCAAATTTCAACCGACCCTTCATTATTGAGGTCGATGCATCTGGAATCGGAATTGGAGCCATTCTCATGCAAGATTGTCAACTACTCACATACACTAGCAAGGCATTATCTCCCTTCCATCAAAATATATCAACATATGACAAGGAGATGCTTGCCATTGTGCGCGCAGCAACGAGGTGGAGACCCTACTAGATCGGTCGACGATTTCAAATTAAAACTGACCATAAAAGCCTCAAGTACTTTTTGGAGCAAAAGATATCATCCCCTGAGCAGCAAAAATGGGTAACAAAACTTCTTGGATTTGAATATGAAATAACTTACAAAAAGGGGAAAGAGAATGTTGTTGCAGATGCGCTTTCACAACTACCTGAGCAAGCTAAATTTTCGATCGTTTCACTTTCGACTAGCAACTTCCTTGAGGATATTAAGATGGAATGGCAAAAAGATCCAGAGACTAGTAAGATTATAAAAAAATTGGAGGAAGCACTAAACTCCGTGGCTCATTACAATTGGGACTCAAAAGAATTACGCTATAAGGGACGCATTGTGCTTGTGCCAAATTCTACTTGCATCTTCACAAGCAGATTTTGGACAGAGTTATTCCATATGCAGGGCGCTAAATTGAAAACGAGTACGACGTATCACCCACAAACCGATGGCCAGACGGAAGTGATAAACAGGTGCTTGGAGACAGCCCAAAGCCACCCACCGAATATGACTACCCAAAGAGAACTCCAGACCCAGTTGAGTGTCATTATTAATCGACGGATCGTGATTCGACGACGACGACCCATTACTGAAGTGCTAATACAATGGGTGAACTTACTAGTAGAAGGTGTCACTTGGGAGAACTATGACGACTTGAAGATCAAATTCACAGAATTCATGGATTGTTAGCCTTGAGGACAAGGCTGATTTGAAGAGGGCGGGTCTGTTAGGACTCTAGCTAGGGGAGTCCTAATTGATTGGGGCATTCATGTAAAACCTACCTAAGCCGACCCTTATTAAAGAGGTGAAGAGGCCGGCTAGGGTTTGGAGGTTATTTCTTAAAGAATAATTAGGAGTTGTAAAGGAATAGGAGTCTTGAGTAGGAGTCCTATTAGGAGTCTTGAGTAGAAGTCTTAATTGAGTAGGAGTCTTGAGTAAGAGTCCTATTAGGAGTTAGGGTTTAGAAACCCTATAAATAGTCATGTATTCCTATTCTTTTGATAAGTAATAGATGAATCTTTTCTGTAGCCTTTGAGCAGCAACTTGGAGGAAGGAATCCCTATAGAGTTCCAGGAGGCCGATCCCCTAAAGAGATCAACCCCAAGCTTAGAATCTGCAAGGGTTCTAACAAAGTATTGATAAGGTTAAACAATCTTAACTTATCAATATGTCTCTTGAATTCAAAGGCTTTGAATTCAAGAATGACTTATCTTGAGTATGGCATATAGATAGGGGGAGTTAAAGTTAACTCCGTTATCAATTGATTGTCATCATCAAAAAGGGGGAGATTGTTGAATCTCGGATTTTGATGATGAAGCCAATTGTCATTTGTTATCTAATCCATATGTTGAGATAAGTGTGCAGGATTAACTACGATGAAAGTAAGACATGCAGCAGGAGTTGCGCCGAAGTCAAGACTATGATTACGTTGGGGGTTTGAGAGTTCGACGGAAGTCCGGACGGTCATCGGAGGTTCTGCGGGAACAAATCCGAGAAGTCCAAGAGCTTGCCAAAGAAGCTCATCAGAACTCGCCAAGTGGATCGTCGCAAGTCCAGGAGTTTGCCGGAAGTCCGCCGGAGCATCGCCGAGGGTTCGTCGGATGATCGCCGGAAGTTCGCCGGAAGCTCGACGGAAGAAGCGATTGACGCACCGGAGCAAGTTGCAGTAAATGTCTTGAAAAATATCATAGTTAGCATGATGATTAAGTTAGAAATGGGAGGTGATCCCATTAACTTAATCTTGGGGCAATTGGGCCCTCGACAGACCCAAATTGGGCCGAATGGATCAGCCCATTCGGACCCAAATTCCCTGGCTAGCGGTGGCACCGCCTGGGTCAGTGGTGGCACTGCCCAACTGCCGAGCCTCGGAGTGAGACTGGGCAGTGGCACCACCCCTGTCAGGCGATGGCACCGCCTAGGCTTAGTCTTGGAGTGAGACTGGGCGGTAGCACCACCCCTGTCAAGCGGTGGCACCGCTTGGGCTCAGTCTCCGAGTGAGACTGGGTGGGCGGTAGCATCGCCCTTGTCAGGCGGTGGCACCGCCTGGGCTCAGTCTCCGAGTGAGACTGGGCGGTAGCACCGCCCCTGATAGGCGGTGGTACCGCCCGAGCTCGGTCTCCGAGCTCTGTCAGGCGGTAGTACCGCCCATTTATGGCGGTAGTACCGCTAGGACCCCAAAAACATGGGATATGACATTTTTGAGCTCCAAATTCAAATCAGTTTGGGGCCTATATAAACCCCACCCTTTCATGCATGAAAGGGCACCGAAACTTAGCATTTATTCTGAGATTTTGAGAGCTTAAAAGTGTTGTAAAAGGCTAGAAGTTCTTCTCCCTCTTTTCTTCAAAGTTTTGATCATTCAAAAGAGGAGTGAAAAATCTGTAAGGGTTGTCTCCTAAGCCCGTAAAAAGGAGTGAAACTGTAAAAGGGTGGTTGGCCTTCGCCTATTGAAGGAAGGCCTCTAGTGGACGTCGGTGACCTCATCGGAGGAGGAAGCCAAAAGTGGATGTAGGTCAAGATTGACCGAACCACTCTAAATCTCGGTTTGCATTTACATTTTGTTCTCTATCTTAACTGCAATTACTTCCATAGCTTTACTTTAACTGTACTTTGCTTGATCTTAAGTTAAAGCAATTTTCGAATCGACTTTCATACCGAAATCGTTCTTATCGTACGAACGTCGTTTTAATCGTCAAAAGTTTTCCGCTGCACTAATTCACCCCCCCCCCCCCCTCTTAGTGCTCTTGATCCTAACAAAATATACATATTTAGTATATATCTACATCGCATGTAAATATATATACATATCTAGTATATGTATAAGCAATCACTAGATGATCATAGACCACAGCCTAATATGATCAGGCCCGAGCCAGTAGGCCTAATCACTCACATCAAGATCTATGTGTGTAATGTTGCATCTTCATATCCTGTGATCGTCCATCTCATCCTCGTCGGTTCCGTCGATATCTCGATGCATCTCCATGCATCGTGATCGTCCGTCTTGTGGGTCCCGCTATTGCATCCATGCTCCCATTATGCCTTCTCGTATGATTACAACTTAATCATAGGCACGTAGGCCCGACAATAAACGAGAAATATAATGGAGGCTCACAAGCCCAATAATAATAATCATAACTACACACATCACACGGTCCATGATCATCCGTCCACACATTATACATCATATGTATAAATCATCATCATATAGGACTACTAGATAATAATAAAATAATAATTAATTAAACCTTTTAATTAATTAAACCTTTTAATTAATTAATATTTTCTAAAATCAAAGACATATAGGGAATTTTTTAAATTTTGAGGGGTATTTTTATAATTTAGATAAAAAGGATAGAATTAGAAATTTTAAAATTCATAGGGGCAAAACTATCTTTTTGCCCAAAAACCCTAAGCCCCTCTTCCTCTCCCCTGTTGTTGCTGCCGCTGCCACCTTGTAGGCGGCAGCCTGTGCGGTGGGGGGTGGGGGTGGGGTGCGGGGCGCTACCCCTGCCTACGGGCAGCATTCCTGCGGGTGGCGTCGCCATTGCAGTTGGGCGCACCTGTAGGCGGGCGCCCCTGCTGTCACCGCCACCCCTATGGGCGGTTCTGCCTGCGGGGTTGTTCCTACAGCATCCGCCCCCGCGAGCGAGTGGCACTGGTTGCCTGCGGGCAAGCGTCACTATGAGTGCTGCTATATGGGGTATACCTGCACGTGGGAGGCCTTGCGGTTGCCGTTACATGTTGCTTGCCTGCACACAAATGGCAACGCTGCCATCTGTGACGGTAGCAAGGGCAGCAATAGTTGCTGCCCTTTTTCGCTTTTGTATCAACGATTTTGACATCAAAATTCTTCCTAAACACAATACACGTAGTTCAAATCCAATCTTTTGCATAAACAACCTGGCTCTGATACCACTATTGGGAAATCTTGGGGGCGAGATCATAGGCGCAACGGAAGAATAAGAAAACAAAATCCCCGATTCCTAAAAAGATGTTCGTCATCGTGCGAAGATTAGTGTGCAAAAAATCCATGAAACAAATTGCGTATAGAATATATTGTGTTACCTAGGGAGATCGTATATCCCTGTTTCCTTGCAAATCTCTAGGAGAGGGTGAAGGAGGTCAAGCGTCCTCCTCTCTAGTGGTGATCCACATAGTAGGGCTATGTCGACCCTCCTCAAAACTCCAGGCCTGCTCTGAGGTGGAGAGGGGGAGGAGAATAGGAGAGGCAAGCAAAGGCTCTAGCCTATAAACCACTGAATCCCTCCTATTTATAGAGGCCTCCTATCAAACCCTAATGGATCTTCCCCTATGGGGTATTGGATCTACATCCAATTACCCAAGCCTCTTACATTAGTGGATCTCTATCCAATAATCTCTCATGGGCTTTTAATGGATCTCATCCATAGGATCCAATAATTCAGAGGCTTATTAGATATTTAATAAGATAGGGGCTCCAGTGGATATCTCATATCCGAACCTCTACTCATCGTAATGCCTACCATATGTGTGTGACCCTCTAGGCCCAATATTAAGCTGGCCGTGAGTCATACCTATCAGAACTTCTTCTGGCTTAATGAATTATTATCTTCATAATAATTCACACGACTCATCGATTACGAACGTACTAGGCCACTACGCCGTAGTCCCAAGACGATATAGGGGAATCCAATCTATTGGACCTGTCTGTCCTAAGTTACCATGTACCTATAGTCCCTCATCCATCTAATATCCAAGAGACCATATACCAGGTATGGTGCTATCAGACCCATACGGTTTCTACTCAAGTCTCGCTTTAATCGGATTCTCTCGGAGAACTCTTTCTCTCTCAATCCGTATGACCCTGGCCAGGGATTTTTTTGAGCAAAAATACATGGGAAATTCCTCTCATGATACCGATGATTCTCTATCGACACTCAATAGCCCTCATATTGAGACTCCTACTCAATTAAGACTCCTACTCAATTAAGACTCCTACTCAAGACTCCTAATAGGACTCCTACTCAAGACTCCTATTCCTTTATAACTCCTAATTCTTCTCTAAAAGATAACCTTCAAACCCTAGCCGGCCTCTTCACCTCTTTAATAGGTGTTGACTTAGGTAGGTTTTACATGAATGCCCCTCTCAATTAGGACTCCTAACTAGAGTCCTAACAAACCCGCCCTCTTCAAATCAGCCTCGTCCTCGAGGCTGACAATCCATGAATTCAGAGAATTTGATCTTCAAGTCATCATAGTTCTCCTAAGCATCACCTTCTGCTGGTAAGTTCATCCATTGTATTAGCACTTCAGTAGTGAGTCGTCGTCATCGAGTCACGATCCGTCGATCAATAATGACACTCGACTGGGTATGGAGTTCTCATTGGGTAGTCATATTTGGTGGGTGACTTTGGGCTGTCTCCAAGCACCTGGTTACCACTTCCGTCTGGCCGTCGGTTTGCGGGTGATATGCTATACTCCTTTTCAATTTAGTGCCCTTATAGCGTAATTCTTTTGAGTCCCAATTGTATTGAGCCACGGAGCTTGGTGCTTCCTCCAATTTTTTTATGATCTTATTGGTCTTCGGATCTTCCTGCCATTCCCTCTTAATATCCTTAGGGATGTTGCTAGTTGAAAGTGAAATGGTTAAAAATTCAACTTGTATGGGTAGTCGTGAAAGCTCATCTACAACAACATTCTCTTTCCCCTTTTTATAAGTTATTTCATAATCATATCCAAGAAGCTTTGTTACCTATTTTTGCTGCTCGGGAGAAGATATCTTTTGTCCAAGAACTATTTTAGGCTTTTATGGTCGGTCTTGATTTGAATGCGTCGCTCGTTCAAGTACGATCTCCATTTGGCCACCTCATGCACAATCGTGAGCATTTCCTTGTCATAAATAGTCATTTTGAGATGGAAAGGAAATAATGCCTTACTGGTATAAGTGAGGGGGGGGCCATCTTGCATTAGTACAACACCAATTCCAACTCCGGAGGCATCGGCTTTAATAACGAAAGTCTTGCTGAAGTCGAGTAGCGCTAGTACGGGCGTTGTTGTCATTGCGGCTTTAAGTTTTTCGAAGGCAGTGGTGGCTTTGTCCAACCATTAGAAAGCATCTTTTTTAGCAAGGAAGTATGTGGTGTACTGATCTTTCCATAGTTTTTCATGAACTTGCGGTAGTAGCCTATTAAATCGAGAAAGCCACGTAGCAATTTTATGTTCCTCGAGGTCGACTAGTTTTGTATTGCTCCAATTTTGGAGTGATCTACTGCCACACCTTCCTCTAATATGATATGCCTAAGATATTCCACCTTTTGTTGAAGAAAGCAAAATTCATAGTGGTCGTTGTGTGTTCAAAAGGTGATTTTCGGTATGTCTTCTTCGCACACTCGTATTTGATGATACCCGGATCAAATGTCCAGCTTTATGAAGATTTGTGCTCCCTTTCATCTAGTAATTCATCTACTATTAGAATAAGATATTTATCCTCAATGGTTATGCCATTGAGAGCTCGATAATCAACGCACATTTGCCATATTCCATCCTTCTTTTGTACGAAGAGAACCGGTGAAGAGTATGGGCTGCAACTTGGCCAAATTAACTCCTATTTTGAGCATCTCTTTTACAATCCTTTCTATTTCATCCTTCTACAGATATGAATACTAATATAGCTGAGTATTTGCAGGAGGTTTGTCCAGAAGAATCAGTATACAATGATCATACCGACGGGTAAGAGGTAGGTGTTAGAACCCTAGCAGATTCTAAGCTTGGGGTTGATCTCTTTAGGGGATCAGCCTCCTGGAACTCTATAGGGGTTCCTTCCTCCAAGTTGCGGCTCAAAGGCTGCAGAAAAGATTCATCTATTGCTTATCAAAAGAGTAGGAATACATGACTATTTATAGGGTTTCTAAACCCTAACTCCTAATAGGACTCTTACTCAAGACTCCTACTCAATTAAGACTTCTACTCAAGACTCCTAATAGGACTCCTACTCAAGACTCCTATTCCTTTACAACTCCTAATTCTTCTTTAAGAAATAACCTCCAAACCCTAGCTGGCCTCTTCACCTCTTTAATAAGGGTCGGCTTAGGTAGGTTTTACATGAATGCCCCAATCAATTAGGACTCTCCTAGCTAGAGTCCTAACAGACCCGCCCTCTTCAAATCAGCCTTGTCCTCAAGGCTAACAATCCATGAATTCTGTGAATTTGATCTTCAAGTCATCATAGTTCTCCCAAGTGACACCTTCTACTAGTAAGTTCACCCATTGTATTAGCACTTCAGTAATGGGTCGTCGTCGTCGAGTCACGATCCGTCGATTAATAATGACACTCAACTGGGTCTGGAGTTCTCTTTGGGTAGTCATATTCGGTAGGTGGCTTTGGGCTATCTCCAAGCACATGTTTATCACTTCCGTTTGGCCATCGGTTTGTGGGTGATACGTCGTACTCATTTTCAATTTAGCACCCTGGCATATGGAATACTCTATCCAAAATCTGCTTGTAAAGATGCAAGTAGAATTTGGCACAAGCACAATGCGTCCCTTATAGCGTAATTCTTTTGAGTCCCAATTGTAATGAGCCACGGAGTTTAGTGCTTCCTCCAATTTTTTATAACACCCTACGCCCCTCTTCCTCTCCCCTGTTGTTGCTGCCGCTGCCACCTTGTAGGGGCGGCAGCCTGTGCGGTGGGGGGTGGGGGTGGGGTGCGGGGCGCTACCCCTGCCTACGGGCAGAATTCCTGCGGGTGGCGTCGCCATTGCCAGTTGGGCGCACCTGTAGGCGGGCGCCCCTGCTGTCACCGCCACCCCTATGGGCGCGTTGGGGTTCTGCCGCGGGGTTGTTCCTACAGCATCCGCCCCCGCGAGCGAGTGGCCTGGTGCTGCGGGCAAGCGTCACTATGAGTGTGCTATATGGGGTATACCTGCACGTGGGAGGCCTTGCGGTTGCCGTTACATGTTGCTTGCCTGCACACAAATGGCAACGCTGCCATCTGTGACGGTAGCAAGGGCAGCAATAGTTGCTGCCCTTTTTCGCTTTTGTATCAACGATTTTGACATCAAAATTCTTCCTAAACACAATACACGTAGTTCAAATCCAATCTTTTGCATAAACAACCTGGCTCTGATACCACTATTGGGAAATCTTGGGGGCGAGATCATAGGCGCAACGGAAGAATAAGAAAACAAAATCCCCGATTCCTAAAAAGATGTTCGTCATCGTGCGAAGATTAGTGTGCAAAAAATCCATGAAACAAATTGCGTATAGAATATATTGTGTTACCTAGGGAGATCGTTATATCCCTGTTCCTTGCAAATCTCTAGGAGAGGGTGAAGGAGGTCAAGCGTCCTCCTCTCTAGTGGTGATCCACATAGTAGGGCTATGTCGACCCTCCTCAAAACTCCAGGCCTGCTCTGAGGTGGAGAGGGGGAGGAGAATAGGAGAGGCAAGCAAAGGCTCTAGCCTATAAACCACTGAATCCCTCCTATTTATAGAGGCCTCCTATCAACCCTAATGGATCTTCCCCTATGGGGTATTGGATTACATCCAATTACCCAAGACTCCTACTCAATTAAGACTCCTACTCAATTAAGACTCCTACTCAATTAAGACTCCTACTCAATTAAGACTCCTACTCAATTAAGACTCCTACTCAATTAAGACTCCTACTCAATTAAGACTCCTACTCAATTAAGACTCCTACTCAATTAAGACTCCTACTCAATTAAGACTCCTACTCAATTAAGACTCCTACTCAATTAAGACTCCTACTCAATTAAGACTCCTACTCAATTAAGACTCCTACTCAATTAAGACTCCTACTCAATTAAGACTCCTACTCAATTAAGACTCCTACTCAATTAAGACTCCTACTCAATTAAGACTCCTACTCAATTAAGACTCCTACTCAATTAAGACTCCTACTCAATTAAGACTCCTACTCAATTAAGACTCCTACTCAATTAAGACTCCTACTCAATTAAGACTCCTACTCAATTAAGACTCCTACTCAATTAAGACTCCTACTCAATTAAGACTCCTACTCAATTAAGACTCCTACTCAATTAAGACTCCTACTCAATTAAGACTCCTACTCAATTAAGACTCCTACTCAATTAAGACTCCTACTCAATTAAGACTCCTACTCAATTAAGACTCCTACTCAATTAAGACTCCTACTCAATTAAGACTCCTACTCAATTAAGACTCCTACTCAATTAAGACTCCTACTCAATTAAGACTCCTACTCAATTAAGACTCCTACTCAATTAAGACTCCTACTCAATTAAGACTCCTACTCAATTAAGACTCCTACTCAATTAAGACTCCTACTCAATTAAGACTCCTACTCAATTAAGACTCCTACTCAATTAAGACTCCTACTCAATTAAGA
Source organism: Musa balbisiana (assembly GCA_004837865.1). NCBI lineage: Eukaryota > Viridiplantae > Streptophyta > Magnoliopsida > Zingiberales > Musaceae > Musa > Musa balbisiana. The sequence continues at coordinate 13,593,353 of CM017190.1, read as the reverse complement.
CTCCTACTCAATTAAGACTCCTACTCAATTAAGACTCCTACTCAATTAAGACTCCTACTCAATTAAGACTCCTACTCAATTAAGACTCCTACTCAATTAAGACTCCTACTCAATTAAGACTCCTACTCAATTAAGACTCCTACTCAATTAAGACTCCTACTCAATTAAGACTCCTACTCAATTAAGACTCCTACTCAATTAAGACTCCTACTCAATTAAGACTCCTACTCAATTAAGACTCCTACTCAATTAAGACTCCTACTCAATTAAGACTCCTACTCAATTAAGACTCCTACTCAATTAAGACTCCTACTCAATTAAGACTCCTACTCAATTAAGACTCCTACTCAATTAAGACTCCTACTCAATTAAGACTCCTACTCAATTAAGACTCCTACTCAATTAAGACTCCTACTCAATTAAGACTCCTACTCAATTAAGACTCCTACTCAATTAAGACTCCTACTCAATTAAGACTCCTACTCAATTAAGACTCCTACTCAATTAAGACTCCTACTCAATTAAGACTCCTACTCAATTAAGACTCCTACTCAATTAAGACTCCTACTCAATTAAGACTCCTACTCAATTAAGACTCCTACTCAATTAAGACTCCTACTCAATTAAGACTCCTACTCAATTAAGACTCCTACTCAATTAAGACTCCTACTCAATTAAGACTCCTACTCAATTAAGACTCCTACTCAATTAAGACTCCTACTCAATTAAGACTCCTACTCAATTAAGACTCCTACTCAATTAAGACTCCTACTCAATTAAGACTCCTACTCAATTAAGACTCCTACTCAATTAAGACTCCTACTCAATTAAGACTCCTACTCAATTAAGACTCCTACTCAATTAAGACTCCTACTCAATTAAGACTCCTACTCAATTAAGACTCCTACTCAATTAAGACTCCTACTCAATTAAGACTCCTACTCAATTAAGACTCCTACTCAATTAAGACTCCTACTCAATTAAGACTCCTACTCAATTAAGACTCCTACTCAATTAAGACTCCTACTCAATTAAGACTCCTACTCAATTAAGACTCCTACTCAATTAAGACTCCTACTCAATTAAGACTCCTACTCAATTAAGACTCCTACTCAATTAAGACTCCTACTCAATTAAGACTCCTACTCAATTAAGACTCCTACTCAATTAAGACTCCTACTCAATTAAGACTCCTACTCAATTAAGACTCCTACTCAATTAAGACTCCTACTCAATTAAGACTCCTACTCAATTAAGACTCCTACTCAATTAAGACTCCTACTCAATTAAGACTCCTACTCAATTAAGACTCCTACTCAATTAAGACTCCTACTCAATTAAGACTCCTACTCAATTAAGACTCCTACTCAATTAAGACTCCTACTCAATTAAGACTCCTACTCAATTAAGACTCCTACTCAATTAAGACTCCTACTCAATTAAGACTCCTACTCAAGGACTCCTAATAGGATCCTACTCAAGACTCACTATCCTTTATAACTCCTAATTCTTCTCTAAAAGATAACCTTCAAACCCATAGCCGGCCTCTTCACCTCTTTAATAGGTGTTGACTTAGGTAGGTTTTACATGAATGCCCCTCTCAATTAGGACTCCTAACTAGAGTCCTAACAAACCCGCCCTCTTCAAATCAGCCTCGTCCCTCGATGGCTGACAATTCCATGAATTCAGAGAATTTGATCTTCAAGTCATCATAGTTCTCCTAAGCATCACCTTCTGCTGGTAAGTTCATCCATTGTATTAGCACTTCAGTAGTGAGTCGTCGTCATCGAGTCACGATCCGTCGATCAATAATGACACTCGACTGGGTATGGAGTTCTCATTGGGTAGTCATATTTGGTGGGTGCACTTTGGGCTGTCTCCAAGCACCTGGTTACCACTTCCGTCTGGCCGTCGGTTTGCGGGTGATATGCTATCTCCTTTTCACTTTAGTGCCCTTATAGCGTAATTCTTTTGAGTCCCAATTGTATTGAGCCACGGAGCTTGGTGCTTCCTCCAATTTTTTATGATCTTATTGGTCTTTCGGATCTTCCTGCCATTCCCTCTTAAATCCTTAGGGATGTTGCTAGTTGAAAGTGAAATGGTTAAAAATTCAACTTGTATGGGTAGTCGTGAAAGCTCATCTACAACAACATTCATCTCTTCCCCTTTTTATCAGTATTCATAATCATATCCAGAAGCTTTGTTACCTATTTTTGCTGCTCGGAGAAGAATATCTTTTGTCCAAGACCTATTTTAGGCTTTTATGGGCGTCTGATTTGAATTGCGTCGCTCGTTCAAGTACGATCTCCATTTGGCCACCTCATGCACAATCGTGAGCATTTCCTTGTCATAAATAGTCATTTTGAGATGGAAAGGAAATAATGCCTTACTGGTATAAGTGAGGGGGGGGCCATCTTGCATTAGTACAACACCAATTCCAACTCCGGAGGCATCGGCTTTAATAACGAAAGTCTTGCTGAAGTCGAGTAGCGCTAGTACGGGCGTTGTTGTCATTGCGGCTTTAAGTTTTTCGAAGGCAGTGGTGGCTTTGTCCAACCATTAGAAAGCATCTTTTTTTAGCAAGGAAGTATGTGGTGTACTGATCTTTCCATAGTTTTTCATGAACTTGCGGTAGTAGCCTATTAAATCGAGAAAGCCACGTAGCAATTTTATGTTCCTCGAGGTCGACTAGTTTTGTATTGCTCCAATTTTGGAGTGATCTACTGCCACACCTTCCTCTAATATGATATGCCTAAGATATTCCACCTTTTGTTGAAGAAAGCAAAAATTCATAGTGGTCGTTGTGTGTTCAAAGGTGATTTTCGGTATGTCTTCTTCGCACACTCGTATTTGATGATACCCGGATCAAATGTCCAGCTTTATGAAGATTTGTGCTCCCTTTCATCTAGTAATTCATCTACTATTAGAATAAGATATTTATCCTCAATGGTTATGCCATTGAGAGCTCGATAATCAACGCACATTTGCCATATTCCATCCTTCTTTTGTACGAAGAGAACCGGTGAAGAGTATGGGCTGCAACTTGGCCAAATTAACTCCTATTTTGAGCATCTCTTTACAATCCTTTCTATTTCATCCTTCTACAGATATGAATACTAATATAGCTGAGTATTTGCAGGAGGTTTGTCCAGAAGAATCAGTATACAATGATCATACCGACGGGTAAGAGGTAGGTGTTAGAACCCTAGCAGATTCTAAGCTTGGGGTTGATCTCTTTAGGGGATCAGCCTCCTGGAACTCTATAGGGGTTCCTTCCTCCAAGTTGCGGCTCAAAGGCTGCAGAAAAGATTCATCTATTGCTTATCAAAAGAGTAGGAATACATGACTATTTATAGGGTTTCTAAACCCTAACTCCTAATAGGACTCTTACTCAAGACTCCTACTCAATTAAGACTTCTACTCAAGACTCCTAATAGGACTCCTACTCAAGACTCCTATTCCTTTACAACTCCTAATTCTTCTTTAAGAAATAACCTCCAAACCCTAGCTGGCCTCTTCACCTCTTTAATAAGGGTCGGCTTAGGTAGGTTTTACATGAATGCCCCAATCAATTAGGACTCTCCTAGCTAGAGTCCTAACAGACCCGCCCTCTTCAAATCAGCCTTGTCCTCAAGGCTAACAATCCATGAATTCTGTGAATTTGATCTTCAAGTCATCATAGTTCTCCCAAGTGACACCTTCTACTAGTAAGTTCACCCATTGTATTAGCACTTCAGTAATGGGTCGGCGTCGTCGAGTCACGATCCGTCGATTAATAATGACACTCAACTGGGTCTGGAGTTCTCTTTGGGTAGTCATATTCGGTAGGTGGCTTTGGGCTATCTCCAAGCACATGTTTATCACTTCCGTTTGGCCATCGGTTTGTGGGTGATACGTCGTACTCATTTTCAATTTAGCACCCTGCATATGGAATAACTCTATCCAAAATCTGCTTGTAAAGATGCAAGTAGAATTTGGCACAAGCACAATGCGTCCCTTATAGCGTAATTCTTTGAGTCCCAATTGTAATGAGCCACGGAGTTTAGTGCTTCCTCCAATTTTTTATAATCTTACTAGTCTCTGGATCTTCTTGCCATTCCATCTTAATATCCTCAAGGAAGTTGCTAGTCGAAAGTGAAACGATCGAAAATTTAGCTTGCTCAGGTAGTTGTGAAAGCGCATCTGCAACAACATTCTCTTTCCCCTTTTTGTAAGTTATTTCATAATCAAATCCAAGAAGTTTTGTTACCCATTTTTGCTGCTTAGGGGATGATATCTTTTTCTCCAAAAAGTACTTGAGGCTTTTATGGTCAGTTTTAATTTGAAATCGTCGACCGATCAAGTAGGGTCTCCACCTCGTTGCTGCGCGCACAATGCCAAGCATCTCCTTGTCATATGTTGATATATTTTGATGGAAGGGAGATAATGCCTTGCTAGTGTATGTGAGTAGTCGACAATCTTACATGAGAATGGCTCCAATTCCGATTCCAGATGCATCGACCTCAATAATGAAGGGTCGGTTGAAATTTGGTAGTACTAGCACCGGCGTCGTCGTCATGGCTGCCATAAGTTTGTCGAAGGCAGCAGAGGCTTTGTCCATCCATTGGAAGATATCTTTTTTCAGTAAGGGAATAAGTGGTGCACTGATCTTTCCATAGTTTTTCATGAACTTGCGGTTGTAGTCTATTAAACTAAGAAAGCCACGTAGCGATTTTATGTTCCTCGAGGTCAGCCAGTTTTGCATTGCTCCAATTTTAGAGGGGTCCACTATCACACGTTCCTCTGATATGATATGCCCAAGATATTCCACCTTCTGGTGAAGAAAGCAAAAATTTGTAGTGGCCGTTGTGTGTTCAAAAGGTAGTTTTCGGTATATCTTCTTTGCACCCTCATATTTAATGATACCCGGATCGAAGGTCCAGCTTTGTGAAGATTTGTGCTCCCTTTCATTTAGAAATTCATCTGCTATTGGAATAGGATATTTATCCTTGACGGTTATTCCGTTGAGGGTTCGGTAATCAATGCACATTCGCCATGTTTCGTCCTTCTTTCGTACGAAGAGCATTGATGAAGAGTAGGGGCTGCAACTTGGTCGAATAACTCCTATTTTGAGCATCTCTTTTATAATCCTTTCTATTTCATCCTTCTGCAGATATGAATGTTGATATAGCCAAATATTTGCAGGAGATTTGCCCAGAAGAATCGGTATACAATGATCATGTCGATGGGCAAGAGGTAGGTTGCGCGGTTCGTCAAATATATCTGAAAATTCAGCAAGCAAAGGAAGTAGGTTTGGATCTTCAAATTCTATTGGCACTCCCTTAGTTTGCTGCTCAAGTTGTACCAAAAAGCCGCTGCATGCTTTATGCAAAACCTTCTCCATTTGTTGTGTGCAAATCATCATTACGTCGCCCCCACGTTTCCCGTGTAGAATCACCTGTTTCTCTTTGCTGTAAAATCTCAAAATTAGTTTCATAAAATTTCAGGAAACATCACCTAATGTCATCAACCATTCAATTCTGAGCATGGCCTCATGATCATCAAGAGGGAGGAGGAAGAAATTGGTCATAATTTCTTGGTCTTGCAGCAATAGTTTCACCTGCGGGCATCTTTGGTCGCACTTTAGGATTCTGCCGTCAGCAACCTTTACATCGAACTTGCTGCAACCTTCTATATGTAGTGCCATCCGAGCAGCAACCTTACTGTTTAGGAAGTTATTAGTACTGCCCGTGTCGATGAGAACAGTGATCGGTTGTTGTTTGAGAAGGCCTCCAACTTTCGTCATTTGCGGGTTGGAGTAGCCGGCTAGTGCATGTACCGTAACTTCGATCAGTTGTGGCTCTTCTTCTGCATCTTCCTTTTCATTATTAAGGCTCTCTTCTAGATGTTCAATGACCTCTTCTTCTACTGGTTCAATCATAAGAAGTCTCTCTTTTCTACAGTGATGCTCGCGGCTCCACGGCTCATCGCGGTGCCAACATAACTCCTTTGTAGATCACTCCCGAAGCTCTTCTCTTGTCATCATTTTTGGTGCAAGAACTTGATTGATAGTAGGGGGGGGTGAGGGCTTCTGCATTGTAGGTTGAGAAGCGATCCTAGTTCTTCGGGCTTCATGGTTCAATCGCTCCTCTTGATGTCGTGCGAAAGAGATGGCTGCCATAAGCGTGTACGGTTGTCGTGCTTTAACTTCTCCCCGGATCTCCGGCTTCAAGCCCTCAATGAAGGTCCCCAATAGCTATTTTTTAGACCAATCACGAGTTTGATTAGATAACATTTCAAACCTGGTTTGGTACTCCCGAACGGTAGAGGTTTGTCGGATCTTTGCTAGAATGTCAATGTTCTCGTAATCGGTTGGTCCGAAGCGGATCAATAGTCCTTCTTTGAATTGTCGCCATGAGAGAACTCCATGAGCATATTTAAACCAGTGAAACCATTGTATGGAATCCCCTTCAAGATGTATAGCTGCAATTTCCACCATAGATGCATCCACGATTTTGTGGTACCGAAAATATCGCTCCGCACGCGAGATCCAACCAATCGGGTCTCCTTCTTCCCATCTAGGGAAGTCCACCCTCATTCGTTGATAGTTGAGATCAGTCATTGAACCTCTCCTCTCTTGGAAGTCATCTCTTCGGGCTTGGTGCGATTGGTTAGAGCTCTCTCCTTGATGTGATTTCTTCGAGCTTAGTGGTCGGCCCAAACTGAGTTCGGTAAAGAGAGTCCGAATCTTATCCTCCATTCGCGCCTCCATGGCTTCGAATTTAGCATTGATTGCCTCCCTAGATGCCATAGAATATGCCTCCAAATCTGTGATGTTTAGATCTCTCTTTTGTTGTCGGGTTAAAGGCAAGTATGGGTTGAGAGAAGTGATGGTCGAAAGGGTTGGTGGATTGGTGGATGTAGGCTGCGGTTTAGGCTTGTTTTGTGGCAGTTTTGGGTACAGTTTGAGGGTGTGGTTTGGTGGAGTTTTAGGGCTACCGATGAAGGTTTTAGATCTGTGGTAGATGGCAGCAAAGGTTCGATAGAAATCGGTGGAAGTTTGCTGCAGAATTGTGTTATCTTGTAAGAGCAGAATTATCATCGAAGAAACAGCGGATTCTCGATGAAATTTACAAGCAGTTCACACTCTTACAGATTTTTAAGAAAGAAGGAGGTGAACACTAGCAAATTGAAAACCAAGGATTGCTAAGACTTTTCTAAGACCTTTCTCTCAATCACTTGCTGCTCAAAAAGTTGTTCTCTCTGCTGAGAATTGAGGGGTATTTATAGGCCTCAAGAGGATTCAAATTTGGGCTCCAAAAATTTGAATTCTCTTATGTTCCCGAAGCTAGCGGTGCCACCGCCTGTCAGTTTGGTGACACTGACAGTGTACTGGGCGGTGCCATCGCCCAGTCCAGCGGTGCCACCGCCCAGACCGGCGGTTTCACCGCCTAGCTCTCGGGTGCTGGGCGGTGCCACCGCCTGACCTTGCTAGTCACTGGTTGGGCTTTAAGTCCGGCCCAAACCAAGTTTCATTTTGGGCCCATTGGCCCCTAATCAAGATATAGGATTATTTCTTAATCCTAACCTTAATTACATTCAAACTACGTAACTAAAGACATACTCCAAAGCAAGTTTTAACCGGCGAACTTCAAGTCTTGTTCCGACGAGCTTTCCGGCGATCTTCCGACGGACTTCCGATACGCCCTTGGATTTCTTCCGACGGACTCCCAGCTGGCTCCCGATCTTGTGGCGAATGTCAACGAGTATCCGAGCTTCTCGGTGATCTCTGCGGAAACCTAGATCTATTGACGGACAATTCCGAAAACGTCGATAAGATCCCCGATTTCTTCTCGATTGGTCCGGCAGCATCTCCGATCAATCTTCGGACTCTCAACGGACTCTGCGAACACCCATCAAACTTGACTCCGGTAGACTTGCTTTATGTCTTCAAGCTGTCGTAGTAAAATCCTGCATACGTATCTCAACATATGATTAGACAAAACATGACAATTGAATTCATCATCAAAATCCGAGATTCACAGTCCGTCCCATTGAACATGGGTGGACGTGTGATAGAATGACCCTCTTGTTTCCAGCGTATGCCATCTCTCTTGGGTTTAATCCGTTTGAGAGTTAACCCCGCTCTGATACCAATTGTTAGAATCAGAGCACTAAGAGGGGGGGGGGTGAATTAGTGCAGCGAAAACTTTGACTATTAAAACACGCCCAGTCTCACTCCGAGACTGAGCCTAGGCGGTGCCACCGCCTGACAAGGGCGGTGCTACCGCCCAGTCTCACTCCGAGACTGAGCCTAGGCGGTGCCACCGCCTGACAAGGGCGGTGCTACCGCCCAGTCTCACTCCGAGACTGAGCCTAGGCGGTGCCACCGCCTGACAAGGGCGGTGCTACCGCCCAGTCTCACTCCGAGACTGAGCCTAGGCGGTGCCACCGCCTGACAAGGGCGGTGCTACCGCCCAGTCTCACTCCGAGACTGAGCCTAGGCGGTGCCACCGCCTGACAAGGGCGGTGCTACCGCCCAGTCTCACTCCGAGACTGAGCCTAGGCGGTGCCACCGCCTGACAAGGGCGGTGCTACCGCCCAGTCTCACTCCGAGACTGAGCCTAGGCGGTGCCACCGCCTGACAAGGGCGGTGCTACCGCCCAGTCTCACTCCGAGACTGAGCCTAGGCGGTGCCACCGCCTGACAAGGGCGGTGCTACCGCCCAGTCTCACTCGGAGACTGAGCCTAGGCGGTGCCACCGCCTGACAAGGGCGGTGCTACCGCCCAGTCTCACTCCGAGACTGAGCCTAGGCGGTGCCACCGCCTGACAAGGGCGGTGCTACCGCCCAGTCTCACTCCGAGACTGAGCCTAGGCGGTGCCACCGCCTGACAAGGGCGGTGCTACCGCCCAGTCTCACTCCGAGACTGAGCCTAGGCGGTGCCACCGCCTGACAAGGGCGGTGCTACCGCCCAGTCTCACTCCGAGACTGAGCCTAGGCGGTGCCACCGCCTGACAAGGGCGGTGCTACCGCCCAGTCTCACTCCGAGACTGAGCCTAGGCGGTGCCACCGCCTGACAAGGGCGGTGCTACCGCCCAGTCTCACTCGGAGACTGAGCCTAGGCGGTGCCACCGCCTGACAAGGGCGGTGCTACCGCCCAGTCTCACTCCGAGACTGAGCCTAGGCGGTGCCACCGCCTGACAAGGGCGGTGCTACCGCCCAGTCTCACTCGGAGACTGAGCCTAGGCGGTGCCACCGCCTGACAAGGGCGGTGCTACCGCCCAGTCTCACTCCGAGACTGAGCCTAGGCGGTGCCACCGCCTGACAAGGGCGGTGCTACCGCCCAGTCTCACTCCGAGACTGAGCCTAGGCGGTGCCACCGCCTGACAAGGGCGGTGCTACCGCCCAGTCTCACTCCGAGACTGAGCCTAGGCGGTGCCACCGCCTGACAAGGGCGGTGCTACCGCCCAGTCTCACTCCGAGACTGAGCCTAGGCGGTGCCACCGCCTGACAAGGGCGGTGCTACCGCCCAGTCTCACTCCGAGACTGAGCCTAGGCGGTGCCACCGCCTGACAAGGGCGGTGCTACCGCCCAGTCTCACTCGGAGACTGAGCCTAGGCGGTGCCACCGCCTGACAAGGGCGGTGCTACCGCCCAGTCTCACTCCGAGACTGAGCCTAGGCGGTGCCACCGCCTGACAAGGGCGGTGCTACCGCCCAGTCTCACTCCGAGACTGAGCCTAGGCGGTGCCACCGCCTGACAAGGGCGGTGCTACCGCCCAGTCTCACTCCGAGACTGAGCCTAGGCGGTGCCACCGCCTGACAAGGGCGGTGCTACCGCCCAGTCTCACTCGGAGACTGAGCCTAGGCGGTGCCACCGCCTGACAAGGGCGGTGCTACCGCCCAGTCTCACTCCGAGACTGAGCCTAGGCGGTGCCACCGCCTGACAAGGGCGGTGCTACCGCCCAGTCTCACTCCGAGACTGAGCCTAGGCGGTGCCACCGCCTGACAAGGGCGGTGCTACCGCCCAGTCTCACTCCGAGACTGAGCCTAGGCGGTGCCACCGCCTGACAAGGGCGGTGCTACCGCCCAGTCTCACTCCGAGACTGAGCCTAGGCGGTGCCACCGCCTGACAAGGGCGGTGCTACCGCCCAGTCTCACTCGGAGACTGAGCCTAGGCGGTGCCACCGCCTGACAAGGGCGGTGCTACCGCCCAGTCTCACTCGGAGACTGAGCCCAGGCGGTGCTACCGCCCACCCAGTCTCACTCGGAGACTGAGCCTAGGCGGTGCCACCGCCTGACAAGGGCGGTGCTACCGCCCAGTCTCACTCCGAGACTGAGCCTAGGCGGTGCCACCGCCTGACAGGGGCGGTGCCACCGCCCAGCCTCACTCCGAGGCTCGGCAGCTGGGCGGTGCCACCGCCGACCTAGGCGGTGCCACCGCCAGCGAGGGAATTTGGGTCCGAATGGGCTGATCCATTCGGCCCAATTTGGGTCTGTCAAGGGCCCAATTGCCCCAAGATTAAGTTAATGGGATCACCTCCCATTTCTAACTTAATCATCATGCTAACTACGATATTTTTCAAGACATTTACTGCAACTTGCTCCGGTGCGTCAATCGCTTCTTCCATCGAGCTTCCGGCGAACTTCCGGCGATCATCCGATGAACCCTCGGCGATGCTCCGGCGGACTTCCGGCAAACTCCTGGACTTGCGACGATCCACTTGGCGAGTTCCGATGAGCTTCTTTGGCAAGCTCCTGGACTTCTCGTATTTGTTCCCGCAGAACCTCCGATGACCGTCCGGACTTCCGTCGAACTCTCGAACCCCCAACGTGATCATAGTCTTGACTTCGGCGCAACTCCTGCTGCATGTCTTACTTTCATCGTAGTTAATCCTGCACACTTATCTCAACATATGGATTAGATAACAAATGATAATTGACTTCATCATCAAAATCCAAGATTCAACATATTTGTGACATATCATATTAGGAGACCAAATTATAGAAACCCCTCTTTCGATAATATTAAGCCGGTAAACGTGAAGCAATTAGATTGACTCACGTGGCCTTCCATCATTATAGGTATGAATCGATTCCCAAAGTATGTTGAGTTGGTCGAGTCCCTCGAGGCTCACCTATATCGCGATTCGCTATCTTATCTACGACATAGAGATGTCACCGATGACCTGAGGACATGGTATGCTTGGTCGAGTCCCTCGAGGGTATATCATCAAATCAAACTCATCTTTTAACGAAGGTGTTGACTTAACCGAACATCATGATTGGTCGAGTCCCTCGAGACCATGGTGATTCGGAGGCCGAACAGGACGGGAATCATAGGGAGTTGTGATCGGCAAGAGTTGCCTACCTTTTGGGCTTAGTATGATTGGTTGAGTCCCTCGAGGTTACACTATGATATTGATTGGATCCTGATCCCCACTAGAAGCCTACCGGAGACTTCCGTTTCATATGCTGAGGGTGTTGCATGACTCGCTAATAAAATAGTGAGAGCATATTAAGATAGAAGTCTATATCTTAATTGTTTATTTCTTGTAAAATCTGCATGTTATTCATTTCTACTACATCTTTATTTTTAGAAAATGTCACTTTCAAATCCCTTACATGGCATACTTAATGTCAACCGCCTCACTGGTCCAAATTATACGGATTGGCTTTGCAACTTGAGAATTATTCTCACGGTGGAGAAAATCGCGTACGTCCTTGATATAGTAATACCTACACCCGAGGAAGGGGCAAGTAAGGATGAGATCGCTCGCTACGTGAAGTACATTGATGACTCCACTCTTGCTCAGTATTACATGTTAGGCTCTATGACTCTTGAGTTACAGAGAAAACATGAAAAAATCGATGTCAGATCCATTATCCTACATGTCCGTAAATTGTTGAAGGAACAGGGAAGGACTCAGCGATATGAGATATCCAAGAGCCTCTTCCGCGCTAGGATGACTGAAGGGACACTGGTTCAGAACCATGTCCTAAAGATGATTAAGTGGATAGAGAAACTCACAGGTCTAGGAATGGTCCTAGAGGATAACTTATGTGTGGACATTATGCTTTAGTCTCTACCAGATTTCTTTTCACAGTTCATAATGAATTTTAATATGAATAAGCTTAAGATGACTCTCCCAGAGCTCCTTAATAGGTTAAGGGAGGCATAGAGTACTATCAAAAAGAAGAAGACAGTTCTCTACACTAGTGAGACTAGAAAGAAAAGGAAAGAAGAAAAGTCCCTTAAGAAGGGCAAGGGCAAGGACATACCAAGTAAAGCAAAGGTTGGAGAAGCTACCACTGTGGCAAAGGACAAAGCTTCCACTGTCCCAACAAAGGACAAAGGCTAGTGCTTTCACTATGGCAAAGATGGGCACTGGAAAAGGAACTGCAAAGAGTACCTTGTAGAGAGGGCGAAATAGAAGCTTAGAGAATCTTTAGGTACATTCATAATCAATCTCCATTTGTCAAACTCTTATGATAACGCATGGGTATTGGATATCGGTAGTGCTTATCATATATACAATTCGTTGCAGGTTCTGGCAAAGCCTATGAGACTGGAGAGAGGTGAGATAGACCTCAAGATGGGCAATGGAGCAAAAGTTGTTGTAGTAGCTGTTGGCGAGGTCACACTACATCTATCTGGTGGAGCTTTTATTGCATTAGATGCATGTTATTTTATTCCTTCAATTATCAAAAACATTATTTCCATTTCATGTTTGACATTTAGTGGATATAAATTAGTTTTTGAGAACAATAGTTGTTCGATATTATTAGATGATGAGATCATCACGAAAGGAACATTGCATAATGGTTTGTTTATGCTAGATACTACTCCACATATCATGAATGTAAGTGTGTCTAAGAGGAAACGAGATGAGGTGAACAATACATACTTGTGGAATTGCAGGCTAGGTCACATCCATGAGGGAACGATTCAAAAGTTGCTAAAGGATAAATATCTAAATCCATTTGACTATGAGTCATATGCAACTTATGAGCCTTGCCTTCGTGGAAAATTGACCAACTCTCCATTTAGTAGAAATGGAGAGAGAGCCACTGAGCTGTTGGAACTCTGATGTATGTGAACCAATGTCAACTTATGCCATTGGTGGTTACTCCTAGTTCATTACCTTTACTGATGATTTCTCAAGGTATCGATATGTGTACTTAATGAAGTACAAGTTCAAGGCCTTTAAGAAATTCAAAGAATATAAGAATAAAGTGGAGAACCAAATTGGAAAGAATATCAAGACTCTTCGATCAGATCGAGGAGGTGAGTACTTAAGTACAGAGTTGACTCAGTTCCTCTAGGACCATGGGATATTATCCCAATGGACACCTCCTTATACACCTTAGCTCAATGGTGTATCTGAAAGGAGAAATCATACGCTGTTAGACATGGTACGGTCCATGATGAGTTTCGTTGATCTACCCATCTCATTCTGAGGATATGCCCTAGAGACCGCAGCTTACCTTCTGAACAAAGTTCCAACTAAGTCGATAGTGTCTACACTATATGAGATCTAAGAAGTTGATCGTAGATCTAAGAGTCATGCTGGGTAGTGAGGAGTTGATTCCTTATATTGCGACAACTATGGGGCGATTACTCAAATAAAGGAACCCAGGTCTCATCAGAAGTGTTCTGAGGAGGTTCTAGCTTATTAGAGAGATCATGACCCAAGGAGATGTAGTAGTGGAAAGAGTTCCATCCGAAGATAACATTGCAGATCCACTAACAAAGCTGTTGTCTTAGATTGTCTTTGAGCATCATAGGAGTCTGATGGGGATCAGATACATCGGTGATTGACTTTAGGTCAAGTGGGAGATTGCTAGTCATAGGTGCCCAACAAGCCAATCACGTGAGTGATGGCACATGTCACTTAACATAGAATCTTTTTGCTTATTATATTTTGGCATTTATCACTTTATATTGACTATTGCATATATATATATATATATATAGTGATTTCCTTGGATCTATGCAATGGGAATCAGATCATGATGAGATCACGATAATGAGACCGATTCACTTTTAAACACAGATCCTAAATAATCCCGGTCATAGGTTACTCGATAGGGACATTAAGATAACCGGATAGACTGGTGTGTTGTATACCCATCCATATGATGGATGCAACTAATCTTATAGCTACTAATATGGGGACACTAGGGATACAGTACAGGTGCTTATTGGAAAATGAGTTCACTGATTGATCCGCTTATGGGATACCAGATGGTTGATGATGCTTTATTGTTAGACAATAATTCCGTAGTTCTAGTAGTGTATCTGGTCCTTAGAATTGAGACACCAAGGATGTCTTGTATTAGTGCTCCATTCTTTGATACCGGACATATAGGTTTGGATGTCCTAGATCTAGTACAGTCGGTCATTGAGAGTGGTAGTCGACTTTACGAGGGCTATTGAGTGTCGATAGAGGATCATACACTCTCGACGTCATGAGAGAAATTTTTCATGTGTTTTTGCTTAGACAAATCCCTAGCCAAGATCATTCGAATTGAGAGAGAAAGAGTTCTCTAGGAGAATCCGATTAGAGCGAGACTCGAGTAGAAACCGTATGGGTCTGACAACACCATACCCGGTATACAGTCTTTGGGATATTAGATAGATGAGGGACTATAGGTACATGGTAACTAAGGATAGACAGGTCCAATGGATTGGATCCCCTTATATCGTCTAGGGACTACGGCGTAGTGGCCTAGTACGTCCGTAGTCGATGAGTCAAGTGAATTATTATTGAGATAATAATTCACTAAGCCAGGAGTTCTGACAGGTATGACTCACTACCAGCTCGATATTGGGCCTAGAGGATCACACATATATGGTAGGCATTGCAATGAGTAGAGGTTTGAATATGAGATATCCGTCGGAGCCCCTGTCTTGTTGGATATCCAATAAGCCCCTAAATTATTGGATCCTATGGATGAGATCCAATAAAAGCCCATGAAAGATTATTGGATAGAGATCCACTAATCTAAGAGGCTTGGGTAATTGGATGCAAATCCAATACCCCATTGGGGAGGATCCATTAGAGTTTGACAGGAGACCTCTATAAATATGAGGGATTCAATAGTTAATAAGCTAGAGCCTTTGCTTGCCTCTCCTATTCTCCTCCCCCTCTCCACCTTAGAGCAGGCCAGGAGTTTTGACGAGCGTCATCGTAGCCCTACTGTGTGGATCATCGTTAGAGAGGAGGACGCTTGACCTCCTTCACACTCTCCTAGATATTTGCAAGGAAATAGGGATATACGATCTCCCTAGGTAACATAATCTATTTTATACACAGTTTGTTTCACGAATTTTTTGTACACCAATCTTTGCATGATGATGAACATCTCTTTGGGAATAGGGGATTTTTTTTTTCTTGTTCATCCGCTGCTCATGTGATGTCGCCCCCAAGATTTCCCAATAGTTGACTACCACTCCCGATAACCGGCTGTGCTAGATCTAGGACATCCAAACCTATTAGTCCAGTATCAAAGAGTGGAGCACTCATACAGGACATCCTTGGTGTCTTAAGTCTAAGGACCAAATATACCACTAGGACTATGGAATCGATGTCTGACAATAAGGTATCATCAACTACCCAACATTCCGTAAGCAGATCAATCAATGAGCTTATTCTCTAATGAGCACCTATACTGTATCCCTAGTGTCCCCATATGAGCAGCTATGAGACTAGCTACATCCATCATATGGACAGGTATATAGCATACCAGTCTATCTAGTTATCTCAATGTCCCTCTTGAGTAACCTATGACCAGGATTATTTAGGATTTGTGTTTAAAGGCGAATTGATCTCATTATCGTGATCTCATCATGATCTGATTCCCATTACGCAGATCCAAGGACATCACAATATATACATACATATATGCAATAGTTAATATAATATAATAAATATCAGAATATAATAAGCAAAAAGACTATGTGTCAAGTCACACGTGTCATCACTCATGTAATTAGCATATAGGGCACATATGACTAGCAATCTCCCACTTGATCTAAAGCCAATCACCTATGTGTCTGATCCCCATCAGACCCTTGTGATGCTCAAAGATAATCTGAGGCAACGACTTTGTCAATGGATCTACAATGTTATCTTTGGATGGAACTCTTTCCACTACTACATCTCCTCGAGTCATGATCTCTCTAATAAGTTGGAACCTCCTCAGAACACTTCTGATAAGACCTGGGTTCTCTTATTTGAGTAATCGCCCCGTAGTTATCGTAATATAAGGGAATCGACTCCTTACTGCCTGGCATGACTACTAGATCCGTGATGAACTTCTTCATCCAGACTCCCTCCTTTACTGCCTCTACTACAGCAATGTACTCCAACCCTATGGTCGAGTCAGCAGTAGTATCTTACATAGAACTCTTCCAACACACTGCTCCACCATTCAAGGTGTACACATACCCCGAATTTTACTTGCTATCATCAATATCAGACTGAAAATTTGAGTCCGTGTAGCCTTCAACCCTAAGGCTACTACCTCATATACTAGTAAAAGATCCTTAGTCCTTCTCAAGTACTTAAGGATACACTTTATTGCTTTCCAGTGCTCCTAGCCTAGATCCGCTTGATACCTGCTCGTAACACTCAGAGCATGCGTTATATCAAGCCTGGTACATAGCATGTCATATATGATAGACCCTATTGTTGGGGCATAGGGTATCATATCCATGTTTGCCGTTTCTTCAGGAGTCTTTGGGGACATATTCCTAGAAAATGATATCCCATATCTCATCGGTATAAGACCTCTCTTATAATTTTCTATGTCAAATCTTTTTGAAAATGGTGTCTATCTATTTGGACTACGACAAGCCAAGCATCCTCTTGGATCTATCTCTATAGATCTGAATCCCCAAGCTATAGAATGCTTCCCCTAAGTCCTTCATGGAGAAGTGTTTGGATAACCAAGTCTTTACTGTGGATAGCATTTCTACATCATTCCCAATGATCAGGATGTCATCCACATATGACACTAAGAAGGTGATAGCACTCCCACTTACCTTTCTATATACACAAGGCTCATCTTCATTCTTAACGAAGTCATAAGATCTGATTGTCTTATCAAATCTTATGTTCAAACTTCGGGAAGCTTGCTTTAGTCCATAAATGGATCTAAGCGACCTGCACACCTTATCTGTATAATCATTTGACACGAATCCCTCGGGCTATATCATATATATCTCCTCCTTGATATTACAATTGAGGAATGCAGTTTTCACGTCCATCTGCCAGATCTCATAATCATAATATGTTATAATAGCCAATAGAATTCGGATAGATTTTAGCATGGCTACGGGTGAGAAGGTTTCGTCATAATCAACACCTTGCCTTTGACGATACCCCTTAGTCACTAGCCATGCTTTATAGGTCTCTATCTTTTCATCTACTCTAATCTTTTTCTTAAAAATCCACTTACAACCGATGATATAACACCCTCGGGCGCATTATCTAGGTTCCAAACTTTATTGGAGTACATAGAATCCATCTCAGAATTCATGGCTTCTTACCACTTCTCGGAGTCTATACTCATAATAGTCTCCTCATAGGTCTGATGATCAATATTCTCAATGTCCTCTCCTCCAATATGTCCCACATATCTCTCAAGAGGATGGGATACTCTACTAGACCTACGTAAAATTGGAACTTGTGTGTTAGATATCTGAACAAACTCGGGATATAGAGTGGTGCTTGAGCTAGGTTCTCCAACCTCACTCAACTCTATCATGCTCCCACTGTCTCCACTAAGAATGCGTTGCTTCTCAAGAAACACCTCTCTCTTTCCTACAAAGACCTTTTGGTCCTCCAAATGATAGAAATAATATCCACAAGTTTCCTTGGGGTATCTCATGAACTTGCACCGCTCCGTCCTCGATTCCAACTTATCGGGGTTGTGTCTTTTAATGCGAGCAGGGCAGCCCCAAATCTTAATAATCTTAAGATTGAGCTTCTTCCCTTTCCATATCTAATATGGTGTAGACACTACCGACTTAGTTGAAACTCTATTCAGAAGGTAAGCTGTGGTCTCTAGGGTATATCCCCAGAATGAGATGGGTAGGACAATGAAACTCATCATGGACTGTACCATGTCTAACAGTGTAAGATTCCTCCTTTCGGATACACCATTAAGCTAAGGTGTATAAGGAGGTATCCATTGGGATAGAATCCTATAGTCCATGAGGAATTGGGTGAACTTTATACTCAAGTACTCACTTCTTCAATCTGATCGAAGAGTCTTGATACTCTTTCCAATCTAGTTCTCCACTTCATTCTTATACTCTCTGAATTTCTCAAAGGCCTCACACTTGTATTTCATTAAGTACACCTGTCCATACCTTAAGAAATCATTGATGAAGGTAATGAAGTAGGAGTAACCACCAATGGCATAAGTTGACATAGGTCCACATATATCACTATGTATGAGTTCCAACAACTCAATGGCTCTTTCTCCAGTTCTTTGCTAGGTCTTTATTAGCAACCTTTGCTTTACCTGGATTGCCCTTGCACTTGCCCTTCTCAAGTGACTTTTTTGCTTTTCTTTTCTTTCTAGTCTTACTAGTGTAGAGAACTGGCTTCTCTTTCTTGATAGTGCTCTCTACCTCCCTCAACATATTAAGGAGCTTCGGGAGAATCATCTTAAGCTTGTTTATATTAAAATTTATTATGAATTGTGAAATGGAATCTGATAGGATTGAAGCATAAGATCCACACATAGGTTATCCTCTAGGACCATTCCTAGACTTGTAAGTTTCTCTATCCACTCAATCATTTTTAGGACATGGTTCTAAACCGATATCTCCTTAGTCATCCTAGTATAGAATAGGCTCTTAGATATCTCATATCTTTGAATCCTTCCCTATTCATCAAACAGTTTGTAGACATGTAGGAGAATGGATCTAGCATCAATCTTTTCATGTTGTCTTTGTAACTCAAGAGTCATGGAGCCTAACATGTAACACTGAGCAAGAGTAGAGTTATCAATGTACTTCACATAGTAAATGATCTCATCCTCGCTTGCCCCTTCCTCGGGTGTAGATATCATTATATCAAGGACATATACGATTTTCTCCGCCATGAGAACAATTCTTAAATTGTGGAGCCAATCCATATAATTTGGACCAGTGAGGCGGTTGACATCAAGTATGCCACATAAGGGATTTGAAGGCGACATTTTTTGAAAATAAAGATGCAGTAGAAATAAATAACTTGTAGATTTTGCAGAAAATAAATAATCAAGATATGGACTTCTATCTTAATATGCTCCCACTATTTTATTAGCGAGTCACGCGATACCCTCAGCACATGAAACGAAAGTCTTTGGTAGACTTCTAGTATGCATTGGGATCTAATCAGTGTCTTAGTGTAACCTCGAGGGACTCGACCAATCACACTAAGCTCGAAAGGTAGGCAACTCTTACTGATCACAACTCTTTATGATTCTCATCTTGTTCAACCTCCGAATCACCATGGTCTCGAGGGACTCGACCAACTATGATGTTTGGTTAAGTCAACACCATCGTTACAAGATGAGTCTAATTCGATAATATACCCTCGAGGGACTCAACCAAGCATACTGTTAGAACCCTTGCATATTCTAAGCTTGGGGTTGATCTCTTTAGGGGATTGACCTCCTGGAACTCTATAGGGGTTCCTTCCTCCAAGTTGCTGCTCAAAGGCTATAGAAAAGATTCATCTATTGCTTATGAAAAGAGGAGGAATACATAGCTATTTATAGGGCTTCTAAACCCTAACTCCTAATAGGACTCCTACTCAAGACTCCTACTTCTAACCAACTCCTAATAAGACTACTATTCAAGACTCCTACTCAAGACTCTTATTCCTTTACAACTCCTAATTCTTCTCTAAGAAATAACCTCCAAACCCTAGCTGGCCTCTTCACCTCTTTAATAAGGGTCGGCTTAGGTAGGTTTTACATGAATGCCCCAATCAATTAGGACTCTCCTAGCTAGAGTCCTAACAGACCCGCCCTCTTCAAATCAGCCTTGTCCTCGAGGCTGACGATTCATGAATTTTGGGAATTTGATCTTCAAGTCGTCATAGTTCTCCCAAGTGGCATCTTCTATTGGTAGGTTCACCCACTGTATTAGCACTTCAGTAGTGGGTCGTCGTCGTCGAGTCACGATCCATTGATCAATAATGACACTTGGCTGGATCTGGAGTTCTCCTTGAGTAATCATATTTGGTAGGTGGCTTTGGGCTGTCTCCAAGCACCTATTTACAACTTTCGTCTGGCTGTCGGTTTGTGGGTGATATTACATACTCCTTTTCAATTTAGTACCCTGCATATGGACTAACTTTATCCAAAATTTGCTCGTGAAGATGCAAGTAGAATTTGTCATAAGCACAGTGCGTCCTTTATAGTGTAATTCTTTTGAGTCCCAATTGTAATGAGCCACGGAGTTTAGTGCTTCCTCCAATTTTTTTATAATCTTACTAGTCTCTGGATCTTCTTGCCATTCCATCTTAATATCCTCAAGGAAGTTGCTAGTCGAAAGTGAAACGATCGAAAATTTAGCTTGCTCAAGTAGTTGTGAAAGCGCATCTGCAACAACATTCTCTTTCCCCTTTTTGTAAGTTATTTCATAATCAAATCCAAGAAGTTTTGTTACCCATTTTTGCTGCTCAGGGGATGATATCTTTTGCTCCAAAAAGTACTTGAGGCTTTTATGGTCAGTTTTAATTTGAAATCGTCGACCGATCAAGTAGGGTCTCCACCTCGTTGCTGCGCGCACAATGCCAAGCATCTCCTTGTCATATGTTGATATATTTTGATGGAAGGGAGATAATACTTTGCTAGTGTATGTGAGTAGTCGACAATCTTGCATGAGAATGGCTCCAATTCCGATTCCAGATGCATCGACCTCAATAATGAAGGGTCGGTTGAAATTTGGTAGTGCTAGCACCGGCGTCGTCGTCATGGCTACCATAAGTTTGTCGAAGGCAGCGGAGGCTTTGTCCATCCATTGGAAGATATCTTTTTTCAGTAAGGGAATAAGTGGTGCACTGATCTTTCCATAGTTTTTCATGAACTTGCGGTTGTAGTCTATTAAACTAAGAAAGCCACGTAGCAATTTTATGTTCCACGAGGTCAGCCGATTCTGCATTGCTCCAATTTTGGAGGGGTCCACTGCCACACCTTCCTCTGATATGATATACCCATGATATTCTACCTTCTAACAAAAATTCATAGTGGCCGTTGTGTGTTCAAAAGGCGGTTTTCGGTATGTCTTCTTTGCACACTCATATTTGATGATACCCGGATCGAAGGTCCAGCTTTGTGAAGATTTGTGCTCCCTTTCATCTAGCAATTCATCTACTATTGGAATAGGGTATTTGTCCTTGATGGTTATGCCATTGAGGGTTTGGTAATCAATGCACATTCGCCATGTTTCGTCCTTCTTTCGTACGAAGAGCATTGATGAAGAGTAGGGGCTGCAACTTGGTCGAATAACTCCTGTTTTGAGCATCTCTTTTATAATCCTTTCTATTTCATCCTTCTGCAGATATGAATGTTGATATAGCCAAATATTTGCAGGAGATTTGCTCAGAAGAATCGGTATACAATGATCATGTCGATGGGCAAGAGGTAGGTTGCGCGGTTCGTCAAATATATCTAAAAATTCAGCAAGCAAAGGAAGTAGGTTTGGATCTTCAAATTCTATTGGCTCTCCCTTAGTTTGCTGCTCAAGTTGTACCAAAAAGCCGCTGCATGCTTTATGCAAAACCTTCTCCATTTGTTGTGTGCAAATCATCATTACGTCGCCCCCACGTTTCCCATGTAGAATCACCTGTTTCTCTTTGCTGTAAAATCTCAAAATTAGTTTCATAAAATTCTAGGAAACATCACCTAATGTCATCAACCATTCAATTCTGAGCATGGCCTCATGATCATCAAGAGGGAGGACGAAGAAATTGGTCATAATTTCTTGGTCTTGCAGCAATAGTTTCACTTGTGGGCATCTTTGGTCGCACTTTAGGATTCTGCCGTCAGCAACCTTTACATCGAACTTGCTGCAACCTTCTATATGTAGTGCCATCCGAGCAGCAACCTTACTGTTTAGGAAGTTATTAGTACTGCCCGTGTCGATGAGAACAGTGATCGGTTGTTGTTTGAGAAGGCCTCCAACTTTCATCATTTGCGGGTTGGAGTAGCCGGCTGATGCGTGTACCGTAACGTCAGTTGGTTGTGGCTCTTCTTCTACATCTTCTTCATTATATTCAAAGCTCTCTTCTAGATGTTCAATGACCTCTTCTTCTACTGGTTCAATCATAAGAAGCCTCCCTTTTCTACAGCGATGCTCGCGGCTCCACAGCTTGTCGCAATGCCAACATAACTCCTTTGTAGATCTCTCCCGAAGCTCTTCTCTTGTCATCATTTTTGGTGCAAGAACTTGATTGATAGTAGGGGGGGTGAGGGCTTCTGCATTGTAGGTTGAGAAGCGATCCTAGTTCTTCGGGCTTCATGGTTCAATCGCTCCTCTTGATGTCGTGCGAAAGAGATGGCTACCATAAGCGTGTACGGTTGTCGTGCTTTAACTTCTCCCCGGATCTCCGGCTTCAAGCCCTCAATGAAGGTCCCCAATAGTTTTTTTTGAGACCAATCACGAGTTTGATTAGATAACATTTCAAACCTGGTTTGGTACTCCCGAACGGTAGAGGTTTGTCGGATCTTTACTAGAACGTCAATGTTCTCGTAATCGGTTGGTCCGAAGCGGATCAATAGTCCTTCTTTAAATTGTCGCCATGAGAGAACTCCATGAGCATATTTAAACCAGTGAAACCATTGTATGGCATCCCCTTCAAGATGTATAGCTGCAATTTCCACCATAGATGCATCCACGGTTTTGTGGTACCGAAAATATCGCTCTG
>CM017190.1:13455437-13560437 GCA_004837865.1 Musa balbisiana | reverse complement strand
ATCGCGTTTTGATTTATGATTCGGCTTTTGATATTTGGAAAACTCTTGAAGTCACTCATGAAGGCACTAGCCGAGTGAAAGAGTCCAAAATCAACATTCTTGTGCATTCTTATGAACTTTTTCGGATGAAACCAAGTGAGTCCATCGGAGACATGTACACACATTTCACGGATGTCATCAATGGACTCAAAGCTCTTGGTAAAGGTTTTTCTAACTTTGAACTAGTAACTAAAATTTAAGATCCCTTCCAAAGAGTTGGGATCCAAAAGTTACAGCTATTCAAGAGGCCAAGGACCTTAAATATTTCCTCTCGAAGAACTTATTGGGGTCTTTAATAACCTATGAAATGAATAATGTGACAAAAGGGAACTCGAGAACAACCTTCCAAAGACAGAAGGATTGGGATAGAAACTCTTGAAGTCACTCATGAAGGCACTAGCCGAGTGAAAGAGTCCAAAATCAACATTCTTGTGCATTCTTATGAACTTTTTCGGATGAAACCAAGTGAGTCCATCGGAGACATGTACACACATTTCACGGATGTCATCAATGGACTCAAAGCTCTTGGTAAAGGTTTTTCTAACTTTGAACTAGTAACTAAAATTTTAAGATCCCTTCCAAAGAGTTGGGATCCAAAAGTTACAGCTATTCAAGAGGCCAAGGACCTTAAAATATTTCCTCTCGAAGAACTTATTGGGTCTTTAATAACCTATGAAATGAATAATGTGACAAAAAGGGAACTCGAGAACAACCTTCCAAAAGACAGGAAGGATTTGGGATATAGAACACATGAAGACCACTCGAGCATAAGCTCAAGTGATGGTGAACTTAAACTACAAATGAAACAAAAATTAAAAAGCAAAAAAAAGGGAACTACTTACTTTGAACACAAGAAGAAAAACAAAAATTGGGATGAATTGAGCTCCTCCGAAGACGAGGAGAAAATTAAGAAAGGCAAGGTGGCAAACTACGCCTTAACGGCTTTCAACGTTGAGGTAATCGAAACACCCTTAATTTGTTTTGAAATTACTTGATGTTTTCCATGATGCATTTTCTTTTTTTGAATAATTATTTTTCTTGAAAATTACATGTTTTATGAATAAAATGTTAGATTTAAATCTAATAATCATATGTATTTTTTCTTGAGAAGAAAAAATGTGTATCTTGATGATTTTCGATTTTTATTGAAACCATGCTTGATGTCTTAATGAAAATATTAAGAAGTTTAATATCATGCTTAATGATGTTGCATGGCTTTTGTATGGAAAACTAAGCATGAAAAGATAGATTAACCTAAAATGAAAAATGCATGACTACAACAAATAACAAAATTATTTTGGTTAAAAATACCTTATGCTCAATGAAACCATGATTGATGAATATGCTTTATGTTTAATGATTTCTTTGCCTTGTATGTCCTATTATGATAAATATTTTAAAAATAAATGAAATCATGTTTGATTTGAAGTAATGCAGAATGATCATGCTTAATGAGTTTTCTTTCGAAATAATGCATAATGATTTTTGTGATTTATGGATTATCAATTTTCACGATAATAAAAGTGGCTTTTTCAGTTTTAAAAAAAATTGATGCATGTTTTGATTCGACATAAATGAAATCGGCATGCCTATATGAAAATTTTGATACCATGACTTGACGATTTTATGTATGAGATTTTAAAGTTATACATGATGATTTTTGTGGTTTGTTGATCTTGATGGTTTTTATGACAAAATTCATTTTTCATTCCTAAACGTTGATGCATGTTTTTATTTGACATAAATGAAAAAGGCATGCTTATACAAAATCAATCACTTAAAAAGTATCACATAAAAAGGAAAGTATATTATTGGGTTTAAAATCATGAATCTATTTATGAATTTTGTGAACCTTGAAATTGATTTTGATGGTTTGAATCTAATGGGTTTTATCGAAATCATGATCTTGATCTCTTAAAATTTATAACATGAAATCCTTTATGATTCAAAATTTCTTACTCTTTATTCTCTTACAGTTTGAGAAAATTCTCAATATGAATCATAAGAATTCTTATGCATGAATTGAAATCTTTTTCTCCTACGTTTCCTTTTGTGATTTACTAAAGAGAATATCTTTTTTTTTTATTCTTGATTTAAAATTTTATTTGAAAATCTCTTATTTGATCTCCTAAGATCTCTCTTTGAATATTTAAAGAGGAGAATTTTCTAGATGAATCATGATTTTGATGATTGAATATTTGATATGCATGAATTGAGATCTTGCTCTCCTACTATTCTTTTTGCTATTCACCAAAAAGAAGACTAATTCTAATAAACCATGATATGCTATATGAATTTTATTGTATTCATAAAGTAATATCTCATCACCATTTTTTTATATTTCTTCATGTGATGATATGAATGCATGAAACACTTATAATATGATTTTTATACAATTCCGTATATTCATCTCATCACCCAATTAATTCTTCTTGATATTCCTAATGTGATGAAATGAAATTATATATGAAATACAAATGGGGAGAAGTTTTGATTATGCATGGTAGGATGCAATTTGATAAATTAATACCATCATGATTTGAAACATTTATGTTTTGAAATTATACATGCAATTACTTTTTATTGTGATGATATATAATGTGTATCATGAATGCTAATGCTTCGTATCATAATCAAAATATTGATAAATACTATGATTTGTTACCAAAATAATGTATCATGTATGATATGCCCATAGTGATTAATTCATTTGTATAATGCATGAAGTAAAGATACAAATGTAAAGTTTTGAAATTGTGCATATTTTAATTTAAAAACATAATGATGCACAAATAAGATTGATACTTAACTTTGTCATGATCTAGAAATTGATGTAAAGGGTCTTCCTTTCTTTTTGCCAATGACAAAAGGGGAGAAAGAGTTGCTAATGTGCTATCTTGAATTGATGTAAAGGGTCATTTCAAAGAGAAATTAGCTAGCTTGCACAAGTCAAGAAAATGCAAAAACTTGCTTACTTTCTTGCACATCTAAAGAGAAGATGCAAATGTAACACTTGCCAAATTGTTTGCTTGCCTCATGTAAATGTGGACACAATCACTTCTTGTCTTGTTGTATCAATTACTTTTTAATGCCCCTTGCCTTGATGACTACTAATCCTTGATGTGTTTTACTTGATGAATTATTTGGTGAGCATATGCAGAGTAATGAATATTAATTGAACATCATTTTCGGATTTTCCTTGAATCTCTTTACGTTACTCATTTTCGGATTTTCCTTGATCACTTGACATTGAAATTGAATGTTTCTATAACATGTTTACTTTGAAAATCTTGTGCCTTGGTTTCCATGATGAGCATGTTGAAGATTCATACTCTCTTAATGTGTCCGAATGCATGAACTTATTAAGATTATTTTTCGGACTCTCTTGATTCATTCAATTGCTGTAATGAGAATTTTACACTATTACATGCCTTAATAACATGTTGGAAATTATGTGTTTTGGATACAAAAATTTCCATGATAATGAGCATGTTTTATCTTCATGATTGTATTTTAAAATCTATAGCAAAACCTTGTCCGAATGCATGAAAGTGTTAAATTTCATTTTTAGATTTTCTTGATCCTAACAATTGGCATTTTGTTAGGAAACATTGTCCGAAAACATTGTCTCTTGCTAGTTTGGCATTTTGCTAAGAAAGCAAAAATAACACTTCTCAAACGAGAAGAAAGAGCTTGCTATCTTGAACATCACAAGCTTGCCTATCTTAAGAAACAAAAATTGCAAAAGTGCTATCTTACCTATCTCAAGAAGCAAAACTTGCAACTTGCACATTGCAATAGGAAGCAAGAATCATGAGCTTACACAAGAAAGCTATCTTGCATTTGCTTTCGAAATTTTTGCTAGCTTGTATGTAGTAAAACTTGCATATCATAAAAATTACCAGCTTGTAGTCTAAAGAGAAGCAAACAATTGCTATCTCAAGATGCTAAATATGCTAAACTTGCACATTGCAAAGGAAGTAAACTTTTATAGCTTGCAACTTGCATATTTCAAGAAGCAAGAGTTGCTTTTTGAACATCTTAAAACTGCTAGCTTGCATGTTCTAAAATATTGTAAAATGTTGTGAAGAAGGACATGCTATATTACTATCTTGCATATCTAAATTTGATAGCTTGCAACTTGCATACTTCAAGAATCAAGAGCTGCTTTTTGAACATCTTAAAACTGCTAGCTTGCATGTTCTAAAATGTTGTAAAATGTTGTGAAGAAGGACATGCTATCTTACTATCTTGCATATCTAAAACTTGATAGCTTGCATATTTTAATGTGATATAGCACTTGCTAAATTTTTGTTAGCTTGCATGATGTAGCATTTGCTAAATTTTCAAGCTTATAAATTGCATGATGATAAAATTTGGTATTATGTTTTTCATGCAATAAGTTGAATTCATATCTAAAACATATAGAAAGTGACACTTCTCCTTTTTGTTGATGACAAAGGGGGAGAAGTATGATCATGTTATGCATGATGACATGTTGCAAATATTCATGATGAATATTTGCAATGACTTGAATTCGGCTTGAATTCAAGGTTCTATCAATATAGCATATTGATAGGGGGAGTTTGTTTAAACTCTGGGAGTTAAGGTTAACTCCGTCATCCAGTGGTTGTCATCATCAAAAAGGGGGAGATTGTTGAATCTCATATTTTGATGATGAAACCACTTAATATGTGTTTTTGATTTAATCTGCATTTTCAGTGGCGCAGAATGCTTTGATCAAGATGAGACAATTAAAGCAAGAAAATCATGTTAGGCCGGAGGAACATGTTAGAAGATTGGACGTCGGGCCGGTGGATCGGTCGACGTATTGACAGAAGGCTTCGGGCCGTAGATTCGGGCATCGGGCCAAGAAGAGCGGGTATTGCGCCTAGGATATTGGAGTTGCCGAGTCAACTAGCCGATTGGGCAATAGGCCTCAAGAGAGGACGATACGCCGAAGAATCGGACGAAGCGTCGAGGGACCAATGACATGTCGGACAACTTGATTAATTGCTTAAGAGTAATTGTTTAGATCGAAGTTTTGCTTTACTTTTGCAGGATTAACTACGACAGCTTGAAGACATAAAGTAAGTCTACCAGAGTCAAGTTTGATGGGTGTTTGAGAGTCCGCCAAAAGTCCGAAGAATCGTCGGAAGTGCTGTCGGAACCAACCGAGAAAAAATCGGGGACTTGTCGAAGTTTTCGGAAGTCCGCCGGAGAGATCGTTGGAGGTTTGCAAAGATCACTGAGAAGGTTTGGCTACTTGCCAAAGACTCGCTGAACTCGCCACAAGACCAGGAGCCTGCTGGGAGTCCGTCGGAAGAAATCCGAGGGTGTATCGGAAGTCCACTAGAAGTTCACCGAAAAGCTCGCCGGAAGGAAACTCGACATTGCTGGTTAAAAACTTGCTTAGGACTATGTCTTAATTTTGTAGTTTGCATGTAATTAGGGTTAGGATTAACTATTAATCCTATAACTCGGTTAGGGGCCAATTGGGCCCGAGTTCGGACTGGTTTGGGCCAAGTTTGGAGCCCAACCAGTGAGCTGAAATAGTCTAGGCGGTGGCATCGCCCAGAACCCGAGGGTCGGGCGGTGGTACCGTCGGACTGGGCGGTGGCACCACCCAGCACCCTAAAGGTCAAGCGGTGGCACCGCCTGTAAACGGTCAATGACATTGACAAGCGGTAGCACCACCACCGATAGGCAGTGGCACCGCCAGCTCCGAGAACCCAAAGAAATTCAAAATTTGGAGCCCAAATTTGAATCCTCTTAGGGTCTATAAATACTCCTCAATTCTCAGCAGAGAAATAAACCTTTTGAGAAGTTAGAGATTGAGACAAAGTCTTAGCAAAATCTTTAGCAAGTCTTGTTTTCAATAGCTTAAGTGTTCACCTCCTTCTTTCTCTTTGAAAATTTGTAAGAGTGTGAACCACTTGTAAAAGGTTGTAAGAGGGGTATTTGTCCTTCCCCTTCAAAGTGATTTGCTAGTAGAAGTTGGGAGCCTCATCGAAGAAGGCTTCGCAAGCGGATGTAGGTCATTTGATCGAACCACTTTAAATTGGTGTGTTCCTTGAATGTGTGAGTACTTACCTTTCTGAAATTGTTATTTACACAGCAGCAAGTTTTCAATTTTCATCTTCTCACTTTACTCGAGCTACTCTTATCAAGTCATTCATTGTCGAATCGAAATCTCTATGCATTTACGGAATCATTTTCAAACTTACAAGTTTTAATCCGCTGCACTAATTCAACCCCCCCTTTTAGTGCCGCTCCAACCCTAATAAACCAAACATCATGGTTGGTCGAGTCCCTTGAGACCATGGTGATCCGAAGGCTAAATAGGACGGGAATCATAAAGAGTTGTGATCGGTAAGAGTTACCTACCTTTTGGACTTAGTGTGATTGGTCGAATCCCTCGAGGTTATACTAAGACGCTGATTGGATCTATAAGAGACTTTCGTTTTACATGCTGAGGGTGTCGCGTGACTCGCCAGTAAAATAGTGGGATCATATTAAGATAGAAGTCTATATCTTGATTGTTTATTTTTACAAAATCTGCATGTTATTTATTTCTGCTACATCTTTATTTTCAAAAAATGTCGTATTTAAATCCCTTATGTGGCATACTTAATGTCAATCGCCTCACTAGTCCAAAATACAAATTGGCTCTGCAACTTAAATATTATTCTCAAGCAGAAAAAATCACGTACGTCCTTAATATAGTGATGCATACGCCCGAGGAAGGGATAAGCGAGGATGAGATCGCTCGCTACATGAAGTACATTGATGACTCCACTCTTGCTTAGTGTTACATGTTGGGCTCCATGACTCCTGAGTTACAGAAACAACATGAAAAAATGGATGCTATATCCATTCTCTTACATGTCCAAAAATCGTTTGAGGAACGGGGAAGGACTCAACGATATGAGATATTCAAGAGCCTCTTTCGCACTAGGATGACTGATGGGACACCGGTTCAGAACCATGTCCTAAAAATGATTGAGTGGATAGAGAAACTCATAAGTCTAGGAATGGTCCTAGAGGATAACTTGTGTGTGAATCTTGTGCTTCAGTCCCTACCAGATTCCTTTTCATAGTTCATAATGAATTTTAATATGAACAAGCTTGACATGACTCTCCTTGAGCTCCTCAATATGTTAAGGGAGGCAGAGAGCACTATCAAGAAAGAGAAGCCAGTTCTCTATACTTGTGAGACCAGAAAGAAAAGGAAAGCAGAAAAGTCCCTTAAGAACCGTAAGGGCAAGGGCAAACTAGGTAAAGCAAAGGTTGCTAAGAAAGACCTAGCAAAAGATAAAGGCTAGTACTTCCACTACAACAAAGATGGGCACTAGAAGAGGAACTACAAAGAGTACCTTGCAGAGAAGGTGAAAAAGAAGCTTAGAGAAGCTTCAAGTACATTCATGATCAATCTCTACTCGTTAAATTTTTGTGATAGTGCATTGGTATTGAATACTGGTATTGCTTATCACATTTGTAATTTGTTATAGATTTTGGCAAAGTCAAGGAAATTGATGAGAGAAACATTGCATAATGGTTTGTTTATGCTAGATACTACTCCACATATCATGAATATAAGTGTATCCAAGAGGAGACAAGATTAGGTGAACAATGCATACCTTTGGCAATGTGGGCTAGGTCACATCTATGAGTGAAGGATTCAAAAGTTAATAAAGGATGGATATATAGATCCATTCAACTATAAGTTATATGCAACTTGCAAGCCTTGTCTTTGTGAAAAATTGACCAACTCTCCATTTAATGGAATTGGAGACAGAGCCAATAAGTTGCTGGAACTCATACATAGTGATGTATGTGGACCCATGTCAACTCATGTCTTTAGTGGTTACTTCTACTTCATTATATTTACTGATGATTTCTCAAGGTATGGACATATGTACTTAATGAAGTACAAGTCCGAGGCCTTTGAGAAATTCAGAGAGTGTAAGAATGAAGTGAAGAACTAGACTGAAAAGAGTATTAGGACTTTTCAATCAGATCAAGGAGGTGAGTACTTGAGTACAGAGTTTACCCAATTCCTCAAGGACCATGGAATTCTATCCCAATGGATATCTCTCATACACTTCAGCTCAATGGTGTATTTGAAAGGAGGAATCACACACTATTAGACAGTATACGATCTATGATGAGTTTCACTAACCTACCCATCTCACTATGGAGATACGCCCTAGAGACCACAGCTTACCTTCTAAATAGAGTTCCAACTAAGTCAGTAATTTCTACACCATATGAGATATGGAAAGGGAAGAAGCTCGATCTTAAGGTTGTTAAGATTTAGGGCTGCCCTGCCTACATTAAAAGACACAACCCCGATAAGTTGGAATTGAGGACGGAGTGATGCAACTTCGTGAGATACCCTAAGGAAACTTATGGGTATTATTTCTATCATCTCGAGGACCAAAAGGTTTTTATAGCCAAGAGAGCGGTGTTCCTTGAGAAGGAACACATTCTTGGCGGAGGCAGTAGAAGCATGATAGAGTTGAGCAAGGTTAGAGAACCTAGCTCAAGCACCACTCTACAACCTGAGTCTATTCAGGTACCTAGCTCACAAGTTTCAACTTTACGTAGGTCCGATAGAGTATCTCATCCTCCTAAGAGATTTGTGGGACATATTAGAGGAGAGGATGTTGAGGATATTGATCTTTAGACCTACGAAGAGGCTATTATGAGTATAGACTCCGAGAAGTGGCAAGAAGCCATGAAATCTGAGATGCATTCCATATACTCCAACAAGGTTTGGAACCTAGTTGATGCACTCGAGAGTATTATACCAATCGATTGTAAGTGGATCTTCAAGAAGAAGATCGGAGTAGATGGAAAGGTAGAGACCTATAAATCAAGGCTAGTGGCTAAGGGGTATCATTAAAGACAAGGTGTTGACTATGACGTAACCTTCTTACCCATGTCATGAACTTAGCTAGAATTGCCTAAGTCGTAAGGCATCCTTGCAGCCAAGATGCGAACTTAGTTTGAGTTGCCTAAGTCGCGAAGCACCCTTGCGCCAACTTCTCAGACTTAGCTGGGACTGCCTAAGTCATGAGGCACACTTGTGACATATGCATCCGTAAAGGGTCAGCCTAGTTGCAACCTTGTATAGGTCCCGAAGGACCTATAAAATAGAAAGTTGATTAGATTGAAAATGAGCGACGGAAAGTCCCAACGTCTCGCAAAGAGGAAAGCTTTACAAGCAACTCAGCAAGCACCGTTCGTTGTTGCGAGTGCGCGATGACTGTTCGTGACATTCTCCCCCACTTAAACTGTCAACGCCCTCATCGACACTTGTTGGTAGTTGTTGATAACTGTTTCTTCATGTCATAGGGTGTCTTCAGGCTCCCAACTAGCTTCAGTTCGAGCAAACTTTCATCACTTCACCAAGTACTCGGTCTACTCAGCTCTATTGGGTAGCTTTATCTTGTGATCCGCCAGAATGGTTTCAATGCTCTTTGTTAGGAATGAGAAGAGGGGGGGTGAATTAGTGCAGTAGATAAAAACGTCGGTTTGAAAAACTTTCATTTCAATTAAACCCATTTCAGAAAGATACTAACTTGAAAATGTATGAAAGACTGTAATGAGAAAACAAAGCATGTAAGGCAATTTGCAGTAAAGGTAAATTGCAAGAAGTAAATGCAAACCGAGTTTTATAATGGTTCGGTCATTATGACTTATATCCACACCCGATTCCTCCTCCGTTGAGGCCACCGGCATCCACTATCGGTCTTCCTTCAATGGGTGAAGACAAACTACCCTCTTACAATATTTTCTCCTTTTTACAGGTTTAGGAGATAACCTTTACAAGTCACTCTTTTACAAGTATTCTCTCATACACCTCCGTTAGGAGTAACTATAAGCACTAGAAGGAGGGAACTCAAAGTTTTAGTAGAGTTTGCTCAATTTTTCCTCTAGAATTCTTGCTCCTTTCTTACTGCCAAAGTGGGGTATTTATAGGCCCCAAATGGTTTCAAAAATGGAGCCAAAAATTTAAACTTTCAAGTCTTCCGGTTACGGGCGGTTCCACCATTTGCAGCTTGACATTGGGCGGTACCACTGCTTATAGCCTGACATTGGGCAGTACCACTGCCCAGTCTGGCGATACCACCATTTAACACACTGTCATTGGGTAGTACCACCACCTAGTCTATTGATACCACCACCTGATAGCCTCGAAGATCAAGTTTTTTAAGTTTTCCAACTCACAAGCAATTCTACTGCCTATTTTGGTGGTGCCACCGCCTAGCCCAATATTTAGGTCATTGAATGGGGGCCTCTCAATAAGCCCAAATCACTTCCAATTTAGGCCCAATTGGTCCCTAATTGAGTTGGCCCAATTCTAACCCAATTATATGCTAACTATGAATTTTAAGACATTTGCTAAGCTAAATAAGTCCATAAGTCTAGGTATCTTCTGGTGAGCATCCGACGAGCTTCCGGCGAGCTTCCGGCGAACTTCCAACAATCTCTGGGCAATGTTCCAATGGACTCCCAGCAAGCTCCGGGACTTCATGATAATCTTCTTGATGAGTTCCAACGAGCTTTGTTGGCAAGCTCTTGGACTTCTCTGTCAATTCCAATAAAACTTCTGATGAAAGTTCGGACTTTCGATAAACTCTCGAACTCCCAACGAAATCTCATTCTTGATTCTAGGACTTCATTTTGATTTATGCCTTAATCACTATTATAGTTAATACTACACACTTAAAACCTACTTCGATCTAGACAATTATTACAAAGCAAATCAAATGTTGTCCAACATGTCATTGGTTCATCGATACTTCATCTGAATCTTCGGCGCTTCGTCCTCTCTTATGGCCTATTGCCCATTTGGCCAGTTAACCTTCGCAACTTTGATTTACTTAGTGTAATTTCTGCTCTTCTTGGCCTGAAGCCTTCTGCCGATACGTCGCTCGATCCTTCGGCTCAACTTTCAATCATCTGACATGTTTCTCTCCGGCCCAACATGATTCTTCCTACTTTAATTATTTCACATTGATCAAAGCTTCCTACATCACTCAAAATGCAGATTAAATCATAAACATTATCAATTGGTTTTCATCATCAAAATCCAAGATTTAACAATCTCCCCCTTTTTGATGATGACAACCAATTGATGACGGAGTTAACTTTAACTCCCCCTATCAATATGCCATATTGATAGTACCTTGAATTCAAGTTGAATTCAAGTCAAGGCAATGAAAATTTGTAACATGTCATCATAAAATCATGCATAATAAAATAATTAAATTTTCAATACATCATTCCATGCATGATTGTGTCATCATAACTTCTCCTCCTTTGTCATCAACAAAAAGGAAAAATGCATTTAGCAAGTTTCAAATCATTGCATTATAAATGCAAGCAAGTAATTTTCTTTCTTCTCTTTTGAAAAGTGTAATTTTTGCTTCCTTCGCAAAGCGCAAGCTAGCAAAATTTTACATCATTTTATATGCAAGCTAGCAATAATTTTGAGTTTTGCAAGTTTGTAAATTTTGCTAGATGTGCAGGTTAGCTTGTTTTGCTTCTTGAGATAAGCAAGATAGCACCTTTGCTTCTCTTGATATTTCAAGCTAGCAATTCTTGGTGATGTTCAAGATAGCAAGTTCTACATCATGCAAGCTAGCAAACTTTTATATCATTTTTAAAAAATATAAGCTAGCAATATTTTAGATGTTCAAGAAAGCAACTTTTGCTTCTTGAAATATGCAAGTTGGCAATCTTTGCTTCTATTTTGAGATGAGCAAGCTAGCATGTTTTTGCATCTTCTTGAATTTTGCAAGCTAGCAAATCTTTCTCTTTTGAGATGTGCACACTAGTAATTTTTTCTTCCCCTTTATCATTGAGAAAAAGAGGGGAATAACAATACAATAATGCAATTCATTTCCCTTTACTTCAATCTTCAAATCATGACAAGGATAAATAACAAAGATGAAGAATCAAGTCATGAATGTCAAAAGACCATATATCATTTTAAATAGATTTTTTCTTTCGTAAATAGAAAGCATGTTAGGAAATGATCTTAATTCATAAAGAAGATTCAAGTCTAAAAATCGAGAAATCAAGATAAAAATGTATAAGAAGAATTTATGCATTTGGGAGATCTAACATGTCCAAGTTTATAATTCAAGCTAGCAAATTTGGTTCTCTTGAGATGCTAGTTATTTTCTTTCCCCCTTTTGTCAGTATAAACAAGAAAGAAGAAGGGAAGAACATAATGGTATAAATGTTTAAGTCATCACAAAAATACAAAGGTGTCATATGAAAATCATGACATAAAAGATATTAATATCAAATCATGAATGCCATAAGACATGATTTATTTCAGCAAATCTCTTGTTTTGTAAATGCAAAAAGAAACATGAGAGATCAAATGATATAATATCTTGATTCATGCATAAAAAATCTCAAGTTATAAATCTCAAAAAATCAAGATAAAGCTTATTCAAATTCAAATTGTCAAATCAAAATCATTTTCAAAAGATTCATAATAAAAAGACAGATAGATTCATTAATCTCTCTTTTTTGAAAAATCGATAAAGTAGAGAAATTTTTTTAAGGAGAAAGCTTTTTTAGTGTTTCAATTCATATGATTGATTTCATATAAGTATGCCCAAATTTTTATACCAAATAAAAACAAGTATCAACGTTTAAAAGGAAAAAGCAACTTTCATTACGACAAAGATCAATAAGCCATAAATCATCGAGCATAATTTTGAAATATAAACTTATTAAGCATGACATCAAATCATCATTATATTATTTCATCAAGCATGATTTCATAAAGCATTTTTAATCAAAATTATTTTATTTATTGTAGTAATACATTTTCCTTCTTTACATCAATGATTCAATCATATCATGATATATACAAATCATAAATACAAAGGAATCATGTCATGAAAGATATAAGATCAAAAGTATAACAAGTAATTCCAAAAACATAGGATTTCAAATCTTTATGCATCATTAAATCATCAAGTATGATTTCATTAAACAGAAAATATTTTTAATCAAAATCAAAAAAAATATGAAAATCATTAAGATACACATTATTTCTTATTAAAAACATACATAAGATTAATCTTATTAGGTGTACAAGCATTAGATCTAACATTTTATTCCTTTATGATAAAACATGCAATTTTTATGATCATTTTCAAAATCAATAGAAAGATAAGCATGGTCTCATCATTTTTTTATAATTTTTTTTACTAACTAAATTAAAAAAAACTCATGAAAAGTATCAATTAATTTTAAATTAAATTAAGGGGATTTTGGTTATCTCATCGTCGAAAGTCATTAAGGCATAGTTTGCCACATCACCTTTGTTGGTTTATTCTCCATCTTCGGATGAACTTGATTCATCCCATGCTACTTTGAGTATTTTCTTCTTCTTTGGTAACTTCTTCTTTTTAAGTTCATTTTTATTCTTTAATTCTTATTTTAAGAATTTTTTAAGTTTTAATGATAAGAGTTCAAAGTCATCAACACTTGAGCTTTCGCTCGAGTGGTCTTCATTTGTTCTAAGTACTAAATCCTTTCTGTTCTTTGAAAGGTTGTTCTTAAGTTTATCATATGCCATATAAGTCATTTCATAGGTCATTATCCTTTATGTATGATTTCGAGTGTGTGCCAAATGTCAAAAGTCATTTCGTAAATAGAAACCCAATTGAATTCAGTTTTATCTAAGACACAAAATAGAGCATTCATAGCTCTAGCATTTATAGAAGATATTTCTTCTCCAAATCATTCCATTCATTCATTAGAGCAGACGACTTTTGAAAACTATTTTCAATAATATTCCAAAAATCAAGGTTCAAGGAAAGTAAGAAAATTCTCATACAAGTTTTCCAATAAGTATAGTCCGTCCCATTAAACATGAGAGGACGAACGATAGAAATCCCTCTTGAAACTAAAAAGAGCCATTTCTTTTGGGTATTAAACCAAATAAGAAAAATGTAGCTTTGATATTAACAGTTAGGAATGAGTCGACACTAAGAGGGTAAATTAGTGCAGCGGATAAAAACATTGGTTTGAAAAACTTTCATTTCGATTAAACCCGTTTCAGAAAGGTATTAACTTGAAAATGTATGAAAGAGTGTAATGAGAAAATAAAGCATGTAAGGTAGTTTGTAGTAAAGGTAAATTGTAAGAAGTAAATGCAAACCGAGTTTTATAGTAGTTCGGTTGTCGTGACCTACATCCACTATCGATTCCCCCTCCGTTGAGGCCACCGACACCCACTATCAGTTTTCGTTCAATAAGTGAAGATCAACTACCCTCTTACAATACTTTCTCCTTTTCACAAGTTTAGGAGATAACCTTTACAAGTCATTCTTTTATAAGTATTCCCTCATACACCTCCCTTAGGACTAACTCTAAGCACTAGGAGGAGGGAACTTAATGTTTTGGCAGAGTTTGCTTAGTTTTTTTCTCTAGAATTCTTACTCCTTTCTCGCAGCCAAAGTGGGGTATTTATAGGCTCCAAATGGTTTCAAAAATGGAGCCAAAAATTCAAGCTTTCGGGTCTTCCGAGTAAGGGCGGTTCCACCACCTACAACCTGACATTGGGCGATACCACCGCCTAGTCTAGCGGTACCACCACCTGACACACTATCACTTGGTGGTACCATCACCCAGTCTAGTAGTACAACTACCGGACAGCCTCAAAGACCGAGTTTTTTGAGTTTTTCAACTCATAGGCAGTTCTACTGCCTATTCTAGCGGTGCCACTACCTGGTCCAACATTTAGGTCATTGAATGGGCCTCCCAATGAGCCCAAATTACTCTCAATTTAGGCCCAATTGGTCCCTAATTAAGTTGTCCCAATTCTAACCCAATTATGTACTAACTATGAATTTTAAGACATTCACTAAGCTAAATAAGTCCATAAGTCTATGTTTCTTTCGACGATCTTCCAGCGAACTCCTAGCAAGCTCTTGGACTTCATGACAATCTTCTTGGCAAGTTCCAATGAGCTTTTTTGTCAAGCTTCTGGACTTTTCGATCAATTCCAACAGAACTTTCGACGAACATCCGGACTTCCGACAAACTATCAAATGTTGAATCTCGGATTTTGATGATGAAATCAATTATGAATTGTTTGATCTAATCTATATGTTGAGAAAAGTGTGCAAGATTAACTGCGACAATAATAAGACATATAGCAGGTATTGTGCCAAAGTCAAGATCGAGATCTTGTTGGGAGTTCAAGAGTTCGTCGGAAGTCCGAACGTTCATCAGAAGTCCTGTCGGAACCAACCGAGAAGTCTAGGAGCTTGCCAAAGAAGCTCATCAAAACTCACCAAGAAGATCATTGTAAAATTTGGGAGTCCGCCGAAACATTGTCGGGAGTTCATTGAAAGTTCGACGGAAGATCGCCAGAAGAGCAATTGACGCACCGGAACATGAGTGCCTTGATTATGTCTTAGTTATCGTAGTTAGAATAATAATTAGAGTTAGATTTGAGAGGTAATCTCATCAACTCTATTAGGGGCCAACTGGGCTTTGAGCTAGGTTGGTTTGGGCTAGATACAAGGCCCAATCAGGATTGCTTGTGGCACCGCTTGGAACACAATCCCCGAGATGGTCTGGGCAGTGGTATCACTTTTTCTGTATGAAAGGGTAACAAAGTGCTATTATATGTGTGAAAAAGTCTAAGTCTTTGGAGTGTGAAAAATATTGTAAAAGTAAGAAGAGTTCTCGTCCTCCCTCTCTTAGCTTTGTAACCAACCATCTAAGAAAGAGGAGTGAGTTTTGTAAGTGTTGTCTCCTATACCCGGTAAAAGGAGAAAGAGCTGTAAAAGGTGGTTGGCCTTCACCCATTGAAGGAAGGCCTTTAGTGGATGGAGGAGGAATCCATAGTAGACGTAAGTCGCATTGACCAAACCACTCTAAATTCTGGTTTGCATTTTATTTTGAGCAATTTACTTTAATTGCAAATCATTTTCTAGCAACCTGCTTCTCCTCCTCATCTTGCTTTCATTATGCTGACACTCTCTTATTAGGATCGGAGCAACACTAAGAGGGGGGGGGTGAATTAGTGCAGCGGATTAAACTTGTAAGTTTGAAAACGATTTCGTAAAATGCAAGGAGATTTCGTTTCGATAGTAACTTGAGTAAAGTGACAAACGAAAACTTGCTGCTATGTAGATAATGATTGTTGAAAAGTAAGAACTTAGTATGTAGATAATGATTGCAGAAAAGTAAGAACTCACACATTCAAGGAACACACCAATTTAAAGTAGTTCGGTCAAAATGACCTACATCCACTTGCGAAGCCTTCTTCGATGAGGCTCCCAACTTCCACTAGCAAATCTCTTTGAAGGGGAAGGACAAATACCCCTCTTACAACCTTTTACAAGTGGTTCACACTCTTACAAGTTTTCAAAGAGAAAGAAGGAGGTGAACACTCAAGCAATTGAAAGCAAGACTTGCTAAAGACTTTCCTAAGGCTTTATCCCAATTTCTTACACCTCAAAGGTTATAATCTCTACTGAGAATTGAGGGGTATTTATAGGCCTCAAGAGGATTCAAATTTGGGCTCCAAAATTTGAATTCTCTTCGGTTCCCGAAGCTAGTGGTGCCACCGCCTGTCAGTGGCGGTGCCATCGCCTATCAGTTTTGACACTGACAGTGTACTGGGCGGTGCCACCGCCTAGCTCTCGGGTGCTGGGCAGTGCCACCGCCCAGACCGGCAGTTCCACCGCCCGACCTTACTAGTCACTAGTTGGGCTTTAAGTCCGGCCCAAACCAGGTTTCATTTTGGGCCCAATTGGCCCCTAATCAAGATATAGGATTATTTCTTAATCCTAACCTTAATTACATTCAAACTACGTAACACTACGTAACTAAAGACATACTCCTAAGCAAGTTTTTAACCGGCGAACTTCAAGTCTTGTTCCGACGAGCTTTCCAGCGATCTTCCGACTGTGGATTTCTTCCGACGGACTTCCGATACGCCCTTGGATTTCTTCCGACGGACTTCCGATACGCCCTTGGATTTCTTCCGACGGACTTCCGATACGCCCTTGGATTTCTTCCGACGGACTTCCGATACGCCCTTGGATTTCTTCCGACGGACTTCCGATACGCCCTTGGATTTCTTCCGACGGACTTCCGATACGCCCTTGGATTTCTTCCGACGGACTTCCGATACGCCCTTGGATTTCTTCCGACGGACTTCCGATACGCCCTTGGATTTCTT
This sequence comes from Musa balbisiana, assembly GCA_004837865.1. Lineage (NCBI taxonomy): Eukaryota > Viridiplantae > Streptophyta > Magnoliopsida > Zingiberales > Musaceae > Musa > Musa balbisiana. The sequence continues at coordinate 13,543,159 of CM017190.1, read as the reverse complement.
CCGACGGACTTCCGATACGCCCTTGGATTTCTTCCGACGGACTTCCGATACGCCCTTGGATTTCTTCCGACGGACTTCCGATACGCCCTTGGATTTCTTCCGACGGACTTCCGATACGCCCTTGGATTTCTTCCGACGGACTTCCGATACGCCCTTGGATTTCTTCCGACGGACTTCCGATACGCCCTTGGATTTCTTCCGACGGACTTCCGATACGCCCTTGGATACGGCAGTTCCACCGCCCGACCTTACTAGTCACTAGTTGGGCTTTAAGTCGGCCCAAACCAAGGGTTCATTTTGGGCCCAATTGGCCCCTAATCAAGATATAGGATTATTTCTTAATCCTAACCTTAATTACATTCAAACTACGTAACTAAAGACATACTCCTAAGCAAGTTTTTAACCGGCGAACTTCAAGTCTTGTTCCGACGAGCTTTCCAGCGATCTTCCGACGGACTTCCGATACGCCCTTGGATTTCTTCCGACGGACTCCCAGCTGGCTCCCGATCTTGTGGCGAAGTCAACGAGTAGCCGAGCCTTCTCGGTGATCTCTGCGAACCTCCGATGATCTCTTCGGCGGACTTCCGAAAACTCCAATAAGTCCCTGATTTCTTCTCGATTGGTTCCGGCAGCATCTCCGACGAATCTTCGGACTCTCAACGGACTCTTGAACACCCATCGAACTTGACTCCGGTAGACTTGCTTTATGTCTTCAAGCTGTCGTAGTTAATCCTGCATACTTATCTCAACATATAGATTAGATAAAACATGACAATTGAATTCATCATCAAAATCCGAGATTCAACAATCTCCCCCTTTTTGATGATGACAATCAATTGATAACGGAGTTAACCTTAACTCCCCTATCTATATTATGCCATACTTGAGATAAGACATTCTTGAATTCAAAGCCTTTGAATTCAACAGACATATTGATAAGTTAAGATGCTTAACCTTATCAATACTCCTCATGATTCCTATCATGATGTATCTCTCTGAAAATGATGTCAAGGCTTGACATCCATTTTCAATTTTTACATTTCAAGTGTAAAAGATAGTAATCGAAGCGATTCATCATATGGTAAGATATCAATATGTAAGATTGCAATGCAAGTTCCTGATATCTTAACATGATGCAATCATGGCATAATGCAAATTTGGCAATTATAGCATCAATTCATGTAAAAATTTCTCATTCAAATATGGCACTCATAGCATTAATTCATATATTTCTCCCCCTTTGTCATCAACAAAAAGGAGAACAATATAAGCAAATTTTAAATATAAGTGAGATGCCATAAGCAAGTTCATGTCATTTTTCAACAAAGAGTGATAGGATACCAAATATATAAACTTCTCAAGGAAGACATGACATGGAGATAGCTTTGAAAACTTCTTCCTTTTTATTTGTTATTATTATTATTATTATTTTTTTACATGATAAGTTTATGAGAGATGCATTTGCTAATTGATTCCATATATCAAAAATCAATGATATGAATCAAACTCGATATGACATATGCTTATGAAAGCTACATTAAGTTGGAAGAGAATGATGTATCAAGAAAATCTGATTGTTAGGATCAAGAAGATACCAAATCTGAAATTTAACATTTTCATGCATTCGAACAAGGTTTTTCTATAGATTTTCAAAACTCAATCACGAAGATAAAACATGCTTATTATCATGGAAATTTTTATATCCAAAACACAAAATTTCCAACATGTTATTAAGGCATGTAGAATCATCATAGCAATTAAGTGATTTGATCATTGAATCAAGAAAGTCCAAAAAATAAATTTAATGAATTCAAGCATTCGGACACATTAACATTCCTAATTCTCTTCTAATGAAATCAAATTGTTCTTCACTTAAAGGCTTTGTAAAAATATCAGCTAGTTGATGTTTAGTATCAATGAACTCTATTACTACATCATGATTAGTGACATGGTCTTACTAGAACTCTATTCAAAATATAGCATGCAGTGTTTACGGCTTCGGCCCAAAAATATTTGGGTAGGTTATGTTCATACAACATGATTCTCGCCATTTCTTGTAAATTTCTATTTTTTCTTTCTACTACTCCATTTTGTTGAGGATTTCTTGGAGTAGAGAAGTTGTGATTGTATCCATTAAATTCACAAAATTCTTGAAAATCACGGTTTTGAAATTCACCACCATGATCACTTCTAATTGACGAAATCATAGAACCCTTTTCATTTTGGACAAGTTTACAAAATTTGGTAAAATATCTAAAGCATTCATTTTTGTGTTTTAAGAAATAAGTCCATGTGTATCTACTATAGTCATCTACAATGACAAAGGCGTATTTGCTACCTCCTAGACTTGATGTAGAGATAGGTCCAAACAAGTCCATATGGATCAATTGTAAGGGCCTAGAGGTACTTATTTGATTCTTAGATTTGAACCTACCCTTAATTTGTTTTCCTAATTGACAAGCATCACACACATTATCTTTGATGAACTTGATATGAGGAATTCCTCTTACAAGTTCTTTGGATGATATTTGAGTGATTAGTTTCATGCTAGCATAACCTAATCTCCTATGCCAAAGCCAAGCATCCTCATTCAAAACCGTGAAACACATTTCATTACAAAGATCATTGATGTCAATAGTGTATACGTTATTTTGTTTTAATGCAATCATAGATATGTTTTTATATGGTTTTTCAATGATGAAAGCATTAGATTCAAATTTGACAATATATCCTTTATCACATAATTGACTAATGCTCAAGAGGTTATGTTTTAAACCATCAACTAACAAAACATCTTCAATAAAGAAGTTGGATTTATTACCTATGGTTCCTTTGCCAATGATTTTACCCTTGTTGTTGTCTCCGAAGGTGACATAGCCTTCGTCTATGCTAGTGAGCTTAGAGAATTGAGATGGATCTCCGGTCATATGCCTTGAGCATCCACTATCAAGGTACCATCTCTTGCTCCTAGCTTGTGATGGTGTATGTTTCTACAAGAAAGGATTATTTTTAGGAACCCATTTACTTTTGGGTGCCTCAAAAACTGATCTAACTTGTTTATCATGTTGCATAGAATTGATTATGGTTCCTTTAGGAACCCAAATCAGTTTGTTCGGACTAGTTTTCTTGAATGGACATTGATAAGTTTTATGTCCATATTTGCAACAAAAGTTGCATTTGCTTTGGTGCCGAACATGTAAGATAGGGCCTTTTATGAAGATGGTTGGATTTTGGTGAGGACTTCTCATAAATCCGATTCCACTTCTTTTAGGAACGTGATCCTTATTTGTAAGGATCATGTTCAAAGACTTGCTACCAACCTCGAATTTCTTCAAGGTGTCCTTAAGTAGCAAGTTCTCCTTTTGGAGAGTTTCTAGATCATGGCATTTTATACATGGAGCTAAACTATCATGATATTCAGATTTTAATTTATCGAAATTACAAGTAAGACTATTATGCTCCTTTTTTAGCAATTTGTATTTTCTACTAATAGTTTTGCATTCATCAAATAAGTCATGGAAGGCATTTAGTAATTCATCAAATGATAAATCTGCATCAATTAAATTGGTTACCTCCTCTCCGATGGCCATTAGGGCATAGTGAGCAACTTGCTCGGTGTTGGACTCCTCTTCTTCGGACGCGCTTGAGTCATCCCACGTTGCTTTGAGCGCCTTCTTCTTTGGTGTTCTTTTCTTGACTTGGGGACATTCACTTTTGTAGTGTCCCGGTTTCTTGCATTCGTAGTAAATAACTTGGTCCTTCTTGGGTTCAAATTTATTTTTTGTGTCATTTTTAAACTTGTTTCTTTTAATGAATTTTTTAAATCTTCTTGTTAGAAGTGCCAAGTCATCGTCAAAGTCCTCATCACTTGAGTTCTCTCTCAAGTGGTCTTCTTGAGTTCTAAGTGCCATATCCTTCCTGTTCTTTGGAAGGATGTCTTCTTGCTCTTCATGAGCTTTGCAAGTCATTTCGTAGGTCATTAATAACCCGATTAATTCTTCAAGAGGGAAGTTGTTTAAATCTTTAGCCTCTTGAATAGCAGTGACTTTAGGGTCCCAACTCTTAGGAAGGGATCTTAGAATCTTATTTACGAGCTCAAAATCCGAAAAACTTTTACCAAGTCCTTTTAGACCATTGACGACATCAGTGAAACAGGTGTACATGTCGCCAATAGACTCGCTCGGTTTCATCCGGAAAAGTTCAAATGAATGTATCAAAAGGTTGATTTTTGACTCTTTCACTCTACTTGTGCCTTCGTGAGTCACTTCGAGTGTATGCCAAATATCAAACGCGGTTTCACAAACCGAAACACGGTTGAACTCGTTTTTATCAAGCGCACAAAATAAGGCATTCATAGCCTTTGCATTAAGAGCGAAAGTCTTCTTTTCCAATTCATTCTAATCGATCATTGGAAGAGAAGACTTCGAAAATCCATTTTCGACAAGATTCCAAATTTCAAAATCCATAGAAATAAGGAAGATCCTCATTCGGGTCTTCCAATAGGTGTAGTCCATCCCATTGAACATGGGTGGACGTGTGATAGAATGACCCTCTTGGTTTCCGGCGTATGCCATCTCTCTTGGGTTTTAATCCGTTTGAGAGTTAACCCTGCTCTGATACCAATTGTTAGGATCGGAGCGACACTAAGAGGGGGAGGGGTGAATTAGTGCAGCGGATTAAACTTGTAAGTTTGAAAACGATTTCGTAAAATGCAAGGAGATTTCGTTTCGATAGTAACTTGAGTAAAGTGAAAAATGAAAACTTGCTGCTATGTAGATAATGATTGCTGAAAAGTAAGAACTTGGTATGTAGATAATGATTGCAGAAAAGTAAGAACTCACACATTCAAGGAACACACCAATTTAAAGTGGTTCGGTCAAAATGACCTACATCCACTTGCGAAGCCTTCTTCGATGAGGCTCCCAACTTCCACTAGCAAATCTCTTTGAAGGGGAAGGACAAATACCCCTCTTATAACCTTTTACAACTGGTTCACACTCTTACAAGTTTTCAAAGAGAAAGAAGGAGGTGAACACTCAAGCAATTGAAAACAAGACTTGCTAAAGACTTTCCTAAGGCTTTATCTCAATTTCTTACACCTCAAAGGTTGTAATCTCTGCTGAGAATTGAGGGGTATTTATAGGCCTCAAGAGGATTCAAATTTGGGCTCCAAAATTTGAATTCTCTTCGGTTCCCGAAGCTAGCGGTGCCACCGCCTGTCAGTTTTGACACTGACAGTGTACTGGGCGGTGCCACCGCCCAGTCCAGCGGTGCCACCGCTTAGCTCTCGGGTGCTGGGCGGTGCCACCGCCCAGACCGACGGTTCCACCGCCCAACCTTACTAGTCACTGGTTGGGCTTTAAGTCCGGCCCAAACCAGGTTTCATTTTGGGCCCAGTTGGCCCCTAATCAAGATATAGGATTATTTCTTAATCCTAACCTTAATTACATTCAAACTATGTAACTAAAGACATACTCCTAAGCAAGTTTTTAACCGGCGAACTTCAAGTCTTGTTCCGGCGAGCTTTCCGGCGATCTTCCGACGGACTTCCGATACGCCCTTGGATTTCTTCCAACGGACTCCCAGCTGGCTCCCGATCTTGTGGCGAAGTCAACGAGTAGCCGAGCCTTCTCGGTGATCTCTGCGAACCTCTGATGATCTCTTCGGCGGACTTCCGAAAACTCCGATAAGTCCTCGATTTCTTCTCGATTGGTTCCGGCAGCATCTCCGACGAATCTTCGGACTCTCAACGGACTCTCGAACACCCATCGAACTTGACTCTGGTAGACTTGCTTTATGTCTTCAAGCTGTTGTAGTTAATCCTGCATACTTATCTCAACATATGGATTAGATAAAACATGACAATTGAATTCATCATCAAAATCCGAGATTCAACATCTCTTACGTTTTAAGTTATCTTATTGAATTGGTTTTCATCGAATGTACGAAATATTTAGGAAATCAACATCTTTACCCCCCCTCCCCCCCCCCCCTCTTAGTGCTACTCTTGATCCTAACAATTGGCATCAAAGCAAGGTTCACTTTCATTTGGTTTAAAACCCAAGAGAGATGACATTTATCGACAATCAAGAGGGTCATTCAATTACACGTCCGCCCATGTTCAATGGGATGGATTACACATATTGGAAGACTAGAATGAGGATCTTCCTAATTTCAATAGATTTCAAATTATGAAATATTATAGAAAATAGGTTTTAAAAGTCCTCTCTTCCAATGAACAATTAGAATGAGTTAGAGAAGAAGACTTTCGCCTTAAACGCTAAGGCTATGAATGTCTTGTTTTATGTTTTACATAAAAATGAGTTCAATCGTGTGTCTATTTATGAATCGGCTTTTGATATTTGCCACACACTCGAAGTGACTCATGAAGGCACTAGTAGAGTGAAGGAGTCAAAAACTAATCTTTTAGTGCACACTTATAAGTTGTTTCTGATGAAACCGAGTGAGACCATTGGAGACATGTACACCCGATTTGCAGATGTCGTCAATGGTCTAAAAGGACGTGGTAAAAGTTTCTCAGATTTTGAACTTTTTTAATAAAATTTTAAGATCCCTTCCAAAAAGTTGGGACCCTAAAGTAATGGTCATTCAAGAGGTCAAAGATTTAAATAATTTTTCTTTTGAAGAACTAATTGGGTCACTAATGACATATGAGATGACTTGTAAAGCTCATGAAGAGCTTGAGGACACCCTTCCAAAGAACATGAAGGATATGGCACTAAGAACACAAGAAGACCACTTGAATGAAAATTCAAGTGATGAGGACTTTGATGATGACTTGGTACTCTTGACAAGAAAGTTCAAAAAATTTATAAAAAGGAATAAATTTAAAAATGACACCAAAGATAATTTTGAACCCAAAAAAGAATAAGTCATATGCTACGAATGCAAGAAGCTGGGACATTTCAAAAGTGAAGAAATAACCAAAGAAGAAGAAAGTCTTTAAAGCAACGTGGGATGACTCAAGTGCATCCGAAGAAAAGGAGCCAACTAACACCGAGCAAGTTGCTCATTACGCACTAATGGCTATTGGAGATGAGGTAACAAATTCATTAGATGCAAATTTATCTTTCGATGAGCTTTTATGTGCTTTTCATGGATTGTTTGGTGAATGTAAAATCTTGAGTAAAAAGTAAACTCTTTGAAAAAAGAACATGCTTCTCTTATTAGCAATTTTGATTGACTAAAAATTGAGCATGATAATAGCTTAGCTCCCTGCACAAAATGTCATGAAGTAGAAACACTTAGAAAGGAAAACTTGCTACTTAAAGAAACCTTAAAAAAGTTTGAGGTCAGTAGCAAGTCCTTGAACATGATCTTTGCCAACAAGGGTCACGTTCATAGAAAAGGCGGAATCGAATTTGTGAGTGGCTCTCACCAAAATCTAACCACTTTTGTTAAAGGCCCTACCTTGCATGTATCATCTCACACCAAATGTAACTTTTGTTGTAAACTCGGACATATTGCTTACAAATGTCCACTTAACAGATATAATCCACATAGATTGATTTGGGTTCCTAAAAGAACCTCAAATAACTCAATGCAACATGATAAGATATGTAGATCGATTTTTGAGGCACCTAAGGTCAAATGAGTACCTAAAAATCATCCTTTTTTGTAGAAACATTTACCATCACAAGCTAGGAGCAAGAGATGGTACCTTGATAGTGGATGTTCAAGGCATATGACCGGAGATCCATCTCAATTCTCTAAGCTCACTAGCCTAGACGAAGGATATATCACCTTCGGAGACAACAACAAGGGTAAAATTATGTTAGAACCCTTGCAGATTCTAAGCTTGGGGTTAATATCTTTAGGGGATCGGCCTCCTTATAACTCTATAGGGGTTCCTTCCTCCAAGTTGCTGCACAAAGGCTGCAAAAAAGATTCATCTATTGCGTATGAAAAGAGGAGGAATACATGGCTATTTATAGGGTTTCTAAACCCTAACTCCTAATAGGACTCTTACTTAAGACTCCTACTTCTAACTAACTCCTAATAGGACTCCTACTCAAGACTCCTACTTCTAACCAACTCCTAGTTCTTCTCTAAGAAATAACCACCATACCTTAGTTGGCCTCTTTACCTCTTTATTAGGGGTCAGCTTAGGTAGGTTTTACATGAATGTCTCTTTAAATTAGGACTCTCCTCGCTAGAGTCCTAATAGACTCGCCCTCTTCAAATCAGTCTTGCCCTCAAGGCTGAGATTCCATGAACTCAGGGAACCGGGTCTTCAGCTCATCATATGGTTCCCATGTGGCATCTTCAAGCGGTAAATTATTCCAATGCACTAGTACTTCAGTAAAAGGACGTCAGCAACGCAACACAATCCTGCGATCAAGGATGACTTGTGGTTGGGCTTGAATAACTCCATCCTCAATGGTGTTGGGCAGTTGGATTTGAGGTGACTCGTGTTCTCCCAACTTGGGCTTCAGGCATGACATGTGGAAGACAGGGTGAATTTTGGCATCCGTAGGCAATTTAAGTCTGTACGCCACGGCTCCAATACACTTTGTGATCTGATATGGCCCATAAAAATGTGGGGATAGCTTCATGGAGGCTCGAGTTTTGATGGAGAGTTGTTTGTATGGCTGTAGGCGAAGATAAACCCAATCTCCTACTAAAAATTCTCTTTTGCTTCGTCATGTGTCGGCTTGCTGCTTCATTCTGGCTTGAGCGATAGAGAGATTATCCTTTAATAGCTATAGGAGTTTGTCCCTGTCAATCAATTCTTGATCAACCTGATCTACCTTGGCCGAGCCAATTACATACTTTGGAATCACAAGGGCTGGCCGACCATACAATGCTTCATAAGGGGCACATTTTGTAGATGAATGATATGTAGTATTATACCACCATTCGGCCCAGGGAAGCCATTTCGCCCACTCTTTTGGTCGATCACTAGTGAAACACCGAAGGTATGTCTCTAAACACCTGTTTACCACCTCTATTTGGCCATCAGTTTGTGGATGATATGTTGTGCTCATCTTGAGTTTGGTGCCTTGTAACTGAAATAACTTGGTCCAAAATTTACTGGTGAAGATCTTGTCACGATCACTTACAATGGACCTTGGCATCCCATGTAGTTTAACAATATTTTCTATAAAAATCTGGGTAATACTAGCAGTAGTGTAGGGATTTCTCACAGCACAAAAATGAGCATATTTTGTAAGTCGATCAACCACCATGAGAATTACGCTTTTACCTTTGGAAGGTGGCAGCCCTTCAATGAAGTCCATAGATATGTCAATCCACACCAAGTCCAGTATGGGTAGTGGTTGTAGCTTCCCTGGATTTGCCACTATTTCACCCTTGTGCTGTTGACATACATCACATTGTGCCACATATTCAGTAATAATTTTTTTCATCCCTCTCTAATAAAAATTTTACTTCACTCTTTTGTAGGTTCTCAGAAATCCGGAGTGTCTTGCTAAAGGTGTGGAGTTCATTTCATGTAGGATAATTGTGATGCAATGAGAGTCAGGTATAAGCACAATACGACCTTTGTAGCGTAAATCCCTCGAATCCCAAGTGTAGTGGGCTATTGCATTTGGATCCTCCTCCAATTTTTTTATGGTGTTGCTGATCTCTGGATCCTTCTTCCATTCTTCCCTAATGTCCTCAAGGAGACTAGTGGTAGGAAGGAAGATGGCTGAAACCTTAGCTTGCTCAGGTAGCCTTGAGAGTGCATCTGCAACAACGTTTTCTTTCCCCTTTTTGTAAATAATTTCATAATCGAATCCAAGAAGTTTAGTTACCTATTTTTGCTGCTCAGGGGATGATATCTTTTGCTCCAAAAAGTACTTGAGGCTTCTATGGTCAGTTTTAATTTGAAATCATTGGCCAATCAGGTAGGGTCTCCATCTCGTTACTGCGTGCACAATGGCTAGCATCTCCTTATCATATACTGACATATTTTGATGAGAGGGAGATAATGCCTTACTAGTGTATGCGAGTGGTTGACCATCTTGCATGAGAACGGCTCCAATTCTGACTCCAGATGCATCGGCCTCAATGATGAAGGGTCGACTGAAATCTGGTAGTGCTAGCACCGACGTCATTGTCATGGCTGCCTTAAGTTTGTCGAAGGCAGCAGAGGCTTTATTCGACCATTGGAAGGAATCTTTTTTCAGTAGAGAATGAGGGGTGTGCTGATCTTCCCATAATCCTTAACAAATTTTCGGTAGTAGCCCGTTAGTCCAAGGAACCCATGCAGTAATTTCACATTTGTAGGTTTCGGCCAGCCTTGGATTGCCTCAATTTTTGTTGGGTCTACCGCCACCCCTTCTTCTGATATTATGTGCCCAAGGTACTCTACTTTTTGCTGGAGAAAGCTGCACTTTGGTTGCTTAACAAAAAGAGTATTCTCTCGAAGGATCGTCAAAACAATCCATAAATGCTGAAAGTGACTCTCAAGAGAAGGGCTATAAATGAGAATATCATTGAAAAATACCAACACAAATTTGCGAAGAAAGCTCCAAAAAATATCATTCATGAGACTTTAAAAGGTTGAAGGAGCATTAATGAGTCCAAAAGGCATTACCAAGAATTCATAATGGCCACCATATATGCGGAATGCAGTTTTTGGAATGTCGTCTTCACATACTCGAATTTGGTGGTAACCGGATCGGAGGTCTAACTTCGTGAAGACTCGAGCTCCTTTTAATTCATCAAGAAGTTCATCCACCACTAGTATTGGGTACTTGTCCTTGATAGTGATGCCATTTAAAGCTCGATAGTTGATGCACATCCGCCAAGTTCCGTCCTTCTTGCGTACAAGTAGCACCGGTGAGGAATAGGGGCTACAACTTGGCCGAATCACTCCTGTTTCAAGCATCTCCTTTATGATCTTTTCAATTTCATCCTTCTGGAGGTGAGGATATTGGTACGATCGAGTGTTCACTGGTGGCTTGCCCAGAAGGATTGGAATTCGATGGTCATGTTGCCGAGAAGGAGGAAGACCGCGTGGTTCAGCAAAAATGTCAGCAAATTCAGCAAGCAATTGGGCAAGATTTTGATCTTCAATTTCTATTTTCTTCTCTTCTGGTTGCTGCTGGAGATGCATCAAAAAGCCACCATTTACCTTGTGTAAAACTTTCTCCATTCGTTGGGTTGAAACGGTGGTTACGTTGCTTACGCGCTTCCCATGTAGGATGATCTGTTTGCCTTTGCAATAGAATTTCATAATTATTTGGAAAAGTTCAAGGAGACATCACCTAGCGTAGTCAACCATTCTATGCCAAGCACGGCCTCATAGTCGTCAATTGGTAGGAGGAAGAAGTCGGTCATAATTTCTTGGTCTTGCAGCAATAGTTTCACCTGCGGGCATCTTTGGTCGCACTTTAGGATTCTGCCGTCGGCAACCTTTACATCGAACTTGCTGCAACCTTCTATATGTAGTGCCATCCGAGCAGCAACCTTACTATTTAGGAAGTTATTAGTGCTGCCCGTGTTGATGAGAATAGTGATTGGTTGTTGTTTGAGAAGGCCTCCAACTTTCATCGTTTGCGGGTTGGAGTAGCCAGCTAATGCGTGTACCATAACGTCGGTTGGTTGTGGCTCTTCTTCCACATCTTCTTCTTTATATTCAAAGCTCTCTTCTAGATGTTCAATGACCTCTTCTTCTACTGGTTGAATCATAAGAAGTCTCCCTTTTCTACAGCGATGCTCGCGGCTCCACGGCTCGTCGCAATGCCAACATAACCCCTTCGCAGATCGCTCCCGAAGCTCTTCTCTTGTCAACCTTTTTGTTGCAGGTGCTTCGTTAATAGTAGGGGGGGCTGAGGGCTTTAGTATTGCAGGTCGAGGAGTGATCCTAGTCCTCCGGACTTCATGGTTCAATTGCTCCTCTTGAAGTCATGCGAAAGAGATGGCTGTCATAAGCGTGTATGGTTGTCGCGCTTTAACTTCCCGAGGATCTCCGGCTTCAAGCCCTTAATGAAGGTCTCTAATAGTTGTTTTTCAAACCAATCATAAGTTTGATTAGATAATCTTTCAAACCTGGTTTGGTACTCCTGAATGTTCTCGTAATCGGTTGGTCCGAAGTAGATTAGCAGTCCTTCTTTGAATTGTCACTATGAGAGTACTCCATGAGTGTGTTCAAACTAGTCAAACCACTATATAGCATCCCCTTCAAGATGTATAGCTGTAATTTCCACCATAGATGCATCCACGGTTTTGTGGTACCGAAAATATCGCTCCGCACGCGAGATCCAACCAATCGAGTCTCCTTCTTCCCATCTAGGGAAGTCCACCCTCATGCATGGATAGTTAAGGTCAGTCATAGAACCTCCTCTTTCTTGGAAGTCATCTCTTCGGGCTTGGTGTGATTGGTTAGAGATCTCTCCTTGATGTGATTTCTTTGGGCTTAGTGGTCGGCCCAAACTGAGTTCGGTAAAGAGAGTCTGAATCTTATCCTCCATTCGCGCCTCGAAGGCCTCAAATTTAGCATTGATTGCCTCCTCAGATGTCATACTATATGCCTCCAAACCTGTGATATTAAGATCTCTCTTTTGTTGTCGGGTTAAAGGCATGTATAGGTTGAGAGAAGTGATGGTCGTAAGGGTTGGTGGATTGGTGGGTGTAGGCTGCGATTTAGGCTTGTTTTGTAGCTGTTTTGGGTGCAGTTTAAGGGTGTGGTTTGGTGGAGTTTTAGGGCTGTGGATGAAAGTTTTAGATCTGTGGTAGATGGCTATTGCAATTCACGAGGAGATCAAAAGATGATCTGTGGTGGTGGAGATGATGGCGGGATTTGGTGATGATCTTTTAAGCAATTGTGGGAATTACTTTAGGTGGTTATGGAGGGATGATGGATGGCTGTGGAAGGGCAGCGAAATGCCAAGAACGCTGCTCTGATACCAAGTATTAGAACACTTGCAAATTCTAAGCTTGGGGTTGATCTCTTTAGGGGATCGGCCTCCTTGAAACTCTACAGGGGTTCCTTCCTCCAAGTTGCTGCACAAAGGCTGCAAAAAATATTCATCTATTGCCTATGAAAAGAGGAGGAATATATGGCTATTTATAGGGCTTCTAAACCCTAACTCCTAATAGGACTCCTACTCAAGACTCCTACTTCTAACTGACTCCTACTTCTAACTAACTCCTAATAGGACTCCTACTCAAGACTCCTACTTCTAATCAACTCCTAGTTCTTCTCTAAGAAATAACAACCATACCTTAGCTGGCCTTTTTACCTCTTTATTAGGGGTCAGCTTAGGTAGGTTTTACATGAATGTCTCTCTCAATTAGGACTCTTCTAGCTAGAGTCCTAACAAATCATTGGCAAAGGAACCATAGGTAACAAATCCAACCTTTATATTGAAGATTTGTTGTTGATTGATGGCTTAAAGCATAATCTCTTGAGCATTAGTTAATTGTGTGATAAAGGATATATTGTTAAATTTGAATCTAATGCTTGCATTATTGAAAAACCATACAAAAACACATCTATGATTGCACTGAAACAAAATAACATATACATTATCGACATTAATAATCTTTACAATGAAATATATTTTTCGGCCTTGAATGACGATGCTTGGATTTGGCATAAAAGATTAGGTCATGCTAGCATGAAACTAATCTCTCAAATCTCATCTAAAGAACTTGTGAGAGGAATTCCTCACATTATAAGTTCATTAAAGACAATGTGTGTGATGCATGTCAACTTGGAAAACAAATAAAATGTAGTTTCAAACCAAAGAACCAAATAAGCACCTCTAGACCATTGTAATTGATTCATATGGACTTATTCGGATCAATTGTTACATCAAGTCTAGGAGATAGCAAATACACCTTTGTTATCATTGATGACTATAGTAGATACACATGGACTTACTTTTTAGTACACAAAAGTGATTGCTATAGGTACTTCTTTAAGTTCTGTAAACTTGTTCAAAACGAAAAGGGTTTTATGATTTTATCAATTCGAAGTGATCACGGTGGTGAATTTCAAAACTATGATTTCCAAGACTTTTGTGAATCTAATGGATACAGCCATAACTTTTCTATTCTGAGAAATCCTCAATAAAATGTAGTAGAAAAAAAATATAAACTTACAAGAAATGGCAAAAACCATGCTAAGCAAACATAACCTACCCAAATACTTTTGGGCCGAAGTCGAAATATGGCATGCTATGTTATGAATAGGGTTCTAGTAAGACCATTACTTTCCAAAGCTCCTTATGAGTTATGGAACAACAAAAGGCCCAATGTTTCATACTTTAAAGTTTTTTGGTGTAAATGTTTTATTTTGAATGAAAAAGATACCTTAGGAAAGTTTGATACAAAATCCGATGAAGGAATTTTTCTTAGTTATTCTTCTATTTTAAAGGCTTTTCGCTTCTTTAACAAAATAACTTTAGTTATAGAAGAAACTATTCATGTTGTTTTTAATGAAGTGTCCGAAGTTAAGAAAAATGATTTTGATGATGATCTTAATTTTGATACTTTGAATTTAAATAAAACCCTTTCTCCATCTAGCAACTTAGATGCATCTTCTTTCGAACCTTCTTTACTGAAGGAATGGAAGTATGCAGATGCTCATCCTAAGGAGCTAATCATAGGAGACACATCGAAAGGGGTACAAACTCGTTCTTTTCTTAAAACTTTATGTCAACGCCGCTTTTCTCTCCCAAATTGAACCTAAATGCATTGATGAAACCTTGAAAGATTATTCATGGGTTATCGCAATGCAAGAAGAGTATAATCAATTTGAGAAAAATGAGGTGTGAAAGGTTGTTCCAAGACCAAATGACCATTTAGTTATTAGTACTAAATGGGTCTTTAGAAACAAGCAAGATGAATTTGGTATTGTGGTTAGAAACAAGGCTAGATTAGTGACCAAAGGTTTTAACCAAGAAGAAGATATCGAGTATAAAGAAACCTTCACTCCTATGGCACGATTAGAAGCCATAAGGATACTCCTTACCTATGCTAGCAGTAATAATTTTAAGTTGTTTCAAATGGATGTTAAAAGTGTTTTTCTTAATGGCTTTATTTCCAAAGAAGTTTATGTTGAACAACCTCCCGGATTTGAGAATGATAATTTTTCTAATCATGTATTTAAGTTGACTAAAGCTCTTTATGGATTAAAACAAGTCCTAAGAGCTTGTATGAGAGATTTAGCTCCTTTCTTATTCAAAGTAATTTCTCTAAAGGCAAGGTCAATACTACATTGTTTATTAAAAATTTTAAAAATAATTTTCTTATTCTTCAAATTTATGTTGATGATATTATTTTTGGTTCCACGAATAAATCTTTATGCGAATCATTTGCCAAAAGTATGAGTTTAGAGTTTGAAATGAGCCTAATGGGGGAACAAACCTTTTTAGGCTTACAAATTAAATAAGTCAGCAATGGTATTTTTCTTAGTCAAACAAACTATGCTTTAGACTTGCTAAAAAGATTTAATATGGATAGTTCAAAGGCTATCAACACTCCTATGAGTACCTCTACTAAGTTAAATGTTGACAAAAGTGGAGAAAGCTTTGATCAAAAAGCTTATAGGGGTATGATAGGTAGTTTACTATATCTCACTGCAACTAGACCGGACATAATATTTAGTGTAGGACTATATGCTAGGTTTCAATATAATCCTAAGATATCTCATCTTAAAGCAGTTAAAAGAATTCTTAACAAACCACTAATCTAGGATTATGGTATCCAAAATCTGAGAACTTTAAACTAATTGCTTATGTTGATGTGGATTTTGCTGGATGTAGAATAGATAGAAAAAGTACATCTAGAACATGTCAATTCCTAGGATATGCACTTGTCTCTTGGTCTTCCAAGAAGTAAAACTCGGTTGCACTATCCACAACCGAAGCCGAATACATAGCAACTAGTGCATGTTGTGCACAAGTCGTATGGATGAAAAATATATTAGAAAATTATAAGATTCATCTTAAGAACATTCCCATATGATATTAGAAAATTATAAGATTCATCTTAAGAACATTCCATAAAATGTGATAATACTAGGCTTGGGTAATTGGATGCAGATCCAATACCCAATAGGGGATGATCCATTAGGTTTTGACTGGGGACTATTAAATCTCATATTTTGATGATGAAACCACTTGATATGTGTTTATGATTTAATCTGCATTTTGAGTGACATAGGATACTTCGATTAAGATGAGACAATTAAAGCAGGAAAATCATGTTGGGCTAGAGGAACATGTCAGAAGATTGGACGTCGGGCCGGTGGATCAGTCAACGTATCGACAGAAGGCTTTGGGCTGTGGATTCAGGCATCGGGCCAAGAAGTGTGGAGATTGTGCCAAGGATATCGGAGTTGCAGAGTCAACTGGCCGATTGGGCATTAGACCGCAAGAGAGGACGATGCACCGAAGAATCAAATAAAGCGTCGAGGGACCAATGACATGCCGGACAACTTAATTATATGCTTAGGATTAATTTTCTAGATCGAAGTGTGTTTTATATATCCAGGATTAACTATGATAGCTTGAAGACATAAAGCAATTCGACTGGAGTCAAGTTCGATGGGTGTTCGAGAGTCCGCCGAAAGTCCGAAGAATTGTCGGAAGTGCTGCCGGAACCAACCGAGAAGGAATCGGGGACTTGTCGAAGTTTTTGGAAGTCCACTGGAGAGATCATCGGAGGTTCACAGAGATCACTGAGAAGATTCGGCTACTTGCTAAAGACTCGCTGAACTCGCCACAAGACCGGGAGCCTGTTGGGAGTCCACTGGAAGAAATCCGAGGGTGTATCGGAAGTCTGCCGGAAGTTCGTCGGAAGGAAACTTGACGTTGCCGGTTAAAAACCTACTTAGGACTGTCTTAATCTCATAGTTTACATGTAATTAGGGTTAGGATTAAGACTTAATCCTATAACCTGGTTAGGGGCCAACTAGGCCCGAATATGAACTGGTTTAGGCCAAATTGAGAGCCCAACCAATGACCTAAAAGGTTGGGCGGTGGCATCGTCGGACTGGGCGGTGGCACCGCCTAGAACCCGAAAGGTTGGGTGGTGGTATCGTCGGACTAGGCAATGGCACCGCCCAGCACTCGAAAGGTTGGGCGGTGGCACCGCCACCAACAAGCGGTGGCACCGCTAGTACATGGTCAAATTGATATTGACAGGCGGTAGCACCGCCACCGACAGGCGGTGGCACCGCCAGCTCCGGAAACCCAAAAGAATTCAAAATTTGGAGCCCAAATTTGAATCCTCTTGGGGTCTATAAATACCCCTCAATTCTCAGCAGAGAATAAACCTTTTGAGAAGTTAGAAATTGAGAAAAAGCTTTAGCTAAGTCCTTAACAAAGTCTTATTTTCAATAGCTTAAGTGTTCACCTCCCTCTTTTTCTTTGAAAAATCTGTAAGAGTATGAACCACTTGTAAAAAGGTTGTAAGAGGGGTATTTGGTCCTTCCCCTTCAAAGTGATTCACTAGTGGAAGTTGGGAGCCTCATCGAAGAAGGCTTCGCAAGTGGATATAGGTCATTTGACCGAACCACTTTAAATTGGTGTGTTCCTTGAATGTGTGAGTGTTTAACTTTCTAAAACCTTTATTTACATAGCAGCAAGCTTTTGGTTTTCATCTTCTTACTTTACTCGAGCTACTTTTACTAAGTCATTCCTTCGTCAAATCGAAATCTCTACACATTTACGAAATCGATTTCAAACTTACGAGTTTTAATCCGTTGCACTAATTCACCCCCCCCCCCTCTTAGTGCCGCTCCGATCCTAACAAGGACCTCTATAAATAGGAGAGATTCAATGGCTCATAGGCTAGAGCCTTTGCTTGTCTCTTCTATTCTCCTTCCCCTCTCTGCCTCAGAGCAGGCTTGGAGTTTTGAGACGCATCGTCGCAGCCCTACTGTGTGGATCACCACTAGAGAGGAGGATGCTTGACCTCCTTCACCCTCTCCTAGAGATCTGTAAGGAAACAGGGATATACGATCTCCCTATTTAACACAATCGATTCTATACGCAGTTTGTTTTGTGGATTTTTACACACCAATCTTCGCACGATGACGAACATCTCTTTGAGAATAGGGGATTTTGCTTTTGATGTCACCTCCAAGATTTCCCAACACTTTGCGGTATGCTTAAAATATAATTGGAATCATCATATACATTGTAACACATTGCAAATGCTTAAAACATATCTTCATATGCATTGTAGACAAATGTCTTTATGATAAAATGTATTAAGCTTAGCTTGCTATTTTACAATTGACATCTTGTCATGAAATGATGACGTGCTATCTTGCTAAACTTCATATTCAAAATTTGTATCAATGATTATTGTCCTGAAAATGGATGTCATGCCTTGACATCATTTTTATTGATGAATACGTGGCATCATATATTGAGAATGTAAAATCATGATAGGAATCATGATGTGCATTTTGATAAGTTTAAATGAACTTAACTTATCAGTTTAATACTTGAATTCAAGAATGCCTTTTCTCAAGTATGGCATATAGATAGGGGGAGTGAAGGTTAACTCCGTCGTCAATTGATTGTCATTATCAAAAAGGGAGAGATTATTGAATCTTAGATTTTGATGATGAAATCAATTGTAAATTGTTTGATCTAATATATATGTTGAGAAAAGTATGCAGGATTAACTGTGACAACAGTAAGACATAAAGCAGGTGTTGTGCCGAAATCAAGATCGAGATCTTGTTGAGAGTTCAAGAGTTCATCGGAAGTCCTGCCAGAACCAATCGAGAAGTCTAGGAGCTTGCCAAAGAAGCTCGTCGGAACTCACCAAGAAGACCATCGTAAAGTCCGGAAGCTTGTCGGGAGTCCGCCGGAACATTGCCAGGAGTTCATCAGAAGTATGACGGAAGATCGTCAAAAGCTCGCCGAAAGAGCAATTGACGTACCAGAACATTAGTGCCTTGATTATATCTTAGTTATTGTAGTTAGAACAATAATTAGAATTAGATTTGGGAGGTAATCCCAACAACTCTGTTAGGGGCCAACTGGGCTATGAGTTAGGCTGGTTTGGGCTGGATACAAGGCCCAATCAGGATTGTTGGACCATGTCCGGTGGTGGCACCGCCTGGAACACAGTCCCCTAGATGGTCAATGGTACCGCTGGTAGTTAATGTTGCCAGTGATGGTACCACCCCTATAAGCGGTGGTACCGCCCCTGTCAGGTGGTGGTACCGCCAGTACCTCGGAAATCCAGGATGAGATACTTTTTGACTCCATTTTTTAAGCTAATAGGGCCTATAAATACCCCACCATTTTCTACATGAAAGAGTAACAAAGTGTTATTATATGTGTGAAAAATTCTAAGTCTTTAGGGTGTGAAAAATGTTGTAAAAGTGAGAAGAGTTCTACTCCCTCTCTTAGCCTTGTAACCATCCAAGAAAGAGGAGTAAGTCTTGTAAAGGTTGTCTCATATACCCGGCAAAAGGAGAAAGAGCTGTAAAAAGTAGTTGGCCTTCGCCTATTGAAGGAAGGCCTTTAGTGGACGCCGGTGACCTCGACGGAGGAGGAATCCATAGTAGATGTAGGTCACATTAATCAAACCACTCTAAATTCTGGTTTGCATTTCATTTTGAGCAATTTACTTTAATTGCAAATCATTTCATAGCAAACTTCTTCTCCTCCTCATCTTGCTTTCACTATACTTACACTCTCATACGTTTCAAGTTGTTATCTTTCCAAATTGGTTTTCATCGAACGTATGAAATATTTTATGAAATCGACGTCTTTACCACTGCACTAATTCACCCCCCCTCTTAGTGTCACTCTTGATCCTTGTTGAATCTCGGATTTTGATGATGAAGTCAATTGTCATATTTTATCTAATCCATATGTTGAGATAAGTATGCAGGATTAACTACGAAAGCTTGAAGACATAAAGCGAGTCTACCAGAATCAAGTTCGATGGGTGTTTGAGAGTCCGAAGATTCGTCGGAGATGTTGTCGAAACCAATCGAGAAGAAATCAGGGACTTGTCGGAGTTTTCGGAAGTCCGCCGAAGAGATCATCAAAGGTTCGCAGAGATCACCGAGAAGGCTCAGCTATTCGCTGATTTCACCACAAGATCGAGAGCCAGCTGGGAGTCCATCGGAAGAAATCCAAGGGCGTATCGGAAGTCTGCCGGAAGATCGCCGGAAAGCTTGCCGGAACAAGACTTGAAGTTCGCCGGTTAAAAACTTACTTAGGATTATGTTTTTAGTTACGTAGTTTACATGTAATTAAGGTTAGGATTAAGAAATAATCCTATATCTTGATTAGGGGCCAAATGGCTGTTAGAACCCTTGCAGATTCTAAGCTTGGGGTTGATCTTTTTAGGGGATCGGCCTCCTTGGAACTCTATAGGGGTTCCTTCCTCCAAGTTGTTGCACAAAGGCTGCAGAAAATATTCATCTATTGCCTATCAAAAGAGGAGGAATACATAGCTATTTATAGGGCTTCTAAACCCTAACTCCTAATAGGACTCCTACTTCTAACTAACTCCTAATAGGACTCCTAATCAAGACTCCTACTTCTAACCAACTCCTAGTTCTTCTCTAAGAATTAACCACCATACCTTAGCTGGCTTGTTTACCTCTTTATTAGGGGTCGGCTTAGGTAGGTTTTACATGAAAGTCCCTCTCAATTAGGACTCTCCTAGCTAGAGTCCTAACATTGGGCCCAAAATGAAACCTAGTTTGGGCCGGACTTAAAGCCCAACCAATGACCATTGAGGTCGGGCGGTGGAACCGCCATACTGGGCGGTGGCACCGTTGGTCTGGGCGGTGGCACCGCCCAGTACACTGTCAGTGTCAGAATTGACAAGCGGTGGCACCGCTAGCTTCGGGAACCGAAGAGAATTCAAATTTTGGAGACCAAATTTGAATCCTCTTGAGGCCTATAAATACCCCTCAATTCTCAACAGAGATTACAACTTTTGAGAAGCAATAGAGTAAAAAAAAAGTCTTAGCAAAGCCTTAGCAAGTCTTACTTTCAAATTGCTTGAGTGTTTACCTCCCTTTCTTTCTTACTGAAATTTTGTAAGAGTGTGAACCACTTGTGAAGGTTGTAAGAGGGGTGTTTGTCCTTCCCCTTCAAAGTGATTTGCTAGTGGAAGTTGGGGGCCTCATCGAAGAAGGCTTCGCAAGTGGATGTAGGTCATTTTGACCGAACCACTTTAAATCTGTGTGTTCCTTGAATGTGTGAGTTGTTATTTTTCTGCAATCATTATCTACATAGAAACAAGTTTCTATTCTTCACTTTACTCTAATTACTATCGAACGAAATCTCCTCGCATTTTACGGAATCCGTTTCAAACCTACTAGTTTTAATCCGCTGCACTAATTCACCCCCCCCCCCCCCCCCCCTCTTAGTGCCGCTCCGATCCTAACAATTGGTATCAGAGCAAGGCTCACTCTCATATTTGGTTTAATACCCAAGAGAGATGGATTACTCCGGCATGCATGTGGAACATTCTATTACACGTCCACCTATGTTTAATGGGTCGGATTACACGTATTGGAAGACATGTATGAGAATCTTCCTCATTTCCATGGATTTCGAGCTTTGGACTATTGTTGAAAATTTATTTCAAAAATCTTCTCTTCCGATGAGCAAATGGAATAAATCGGAGAAGAAGGTTTTTGCTTTAAACGCAAAGGATATGAATGCCTTGTTTTGTGCACTAAACAAAAATGAATTTAATTGCATTTCAATTTGTGATTCTGCTTTTGATATTTGGAGAACTCTTGAGGTCACTCATGAAGGCACTAGCTGAGTGAAAGAGTCCAAAATCAACATTCTTGTGCACTCTTACGAACTTTTCCAAATGAAACCAAGTGAGTCCATCGGAGACATGTACACCCGTTTCACGGATGTCATCAATGGACTCAAAGCTCTTGGTAAAGATTTTTCTAACTTTGAACTGTTGAATCTCGGATTTTGATGATGAAACTAATTGATTGTGCTTAGATGTTTTAACTGCATTTTGAGTGATGCAGGTCTACTCGATCAGGATTAGACAGTTGACGCAGGAGGAATTGACGTTGCGCCGGAGGAGATCACGTTAGGATATTGGACGGTAGAACGCTTCGGACGTCGGGCATCGGGCCAAGGAGAGCGGAATTGCACCAAGGATATCGGGGTTGCGGAGGTCAACCGCCAATTGGGCAATAAGCCGCAAGAGTGGACGATGCGCTGAAGAATCGGACGAAGCGCCAACCAATAACGTGCCGGGCAACAGATTGTCAATTCGCGTTGTAATAATTGTCTAGATCGGAGTAGAGTTTTGGCTTGTGTGTGCAGGATTAACTACGATAACGATGAAGACATAAAGCGAAACAAAGTGCCGGAGTCAAGCGCGAAGGATTCATTGGGAGTTCGAGAGTTTGACGGAAGTCCGAAGGTTCGTCGGGAATGCTGCCGGAACTAGCCGAGAATGAGTAGGGAGCTTGCTGAAGGGTTTTTCGGAAGCTCGCCAAAAGGTTCGTCGGAAGTTCATGGAGCTCACCGAGAAAGATCGGAGCTTGCCGAAGAAGCTCGTCGGAACTCGCCAAGATCAAATCGTGAAGTCTAGGAGCTTGCCGGGAGTCCGCAGAATGGTTTCCGAGAGTTTATCGGAAGACCGCCGGAAGTTCGCCGAAAGCTCGCCGGAAGAAGTCTTGACTTATGGACTTTGTAATAGCTTAGAAAATATCTTTAAATTTATAGTTAGCACATTAATTAGGGCTAGGATTAGGTGTTTATCCTATGACCCAAGTAGGGGCCAATTCGGCCTAAGTTCGGACTGGTTTGGGCCAATTTTGGAGCCCAACCAGTGAGCTGAAATAGTGTAGGCGGTGGCACCGCCTAGACTAGGCGGTGGCACCGCCCAGAGGCCGAGAGCTAGGCGGTGGAACCACCGGTCTGGGCGGTGGCACCGCCCAGCACCCGAGAGCTAGGCGGTGGCACCGCTGGACTGGGCGGTGGCACCGCCCAGTACACAGTGTCAAAACTGACAGGCGGTGGCACCGCCACTGACAGGCGGTGGCACCGCTAGCTTCGGGAACACAAGAGAATTCAAATTTTTGGAGCCCAAATTTGAATCCTCTTGAGGCCTATAAATACCCTTCAATTCTCAACAGAGAGAACAACCTTTTGAGAAGCTAGAAGTTGAGTAAATCTTTAGGAAAAGTCTTGTTTTCAATAGCTTGAGTGTTCACCTCATTTCTTTTCATTGAAATCCTTGTAAAAGGGTGAACCACTTGTAAGAGGTTGTAAGAGGGGTGTAAGAAGGAGGTTGATCTTCGCCTAGTAAAGGAAGATCGTTAGTGGATGCCGGTGACCTCGACGGAAGAGGAATCGGAGGAGTGGATGTAGGTCACGATTGACCGAACCACTATAAACTATCGTCTTCTCTGGTTTGCATTTACTTCCTGCTATTATCTTACTGCAAACCATCTTCACTTTGATGCTCTACTTCTTTGTTTCCTTCATACGTATGCCTTCAAGTTAAAACGCAATCGAAACGGTTTCAAACGAAATGTTGCTTTTATCGTACGAAGTTTCCGAAAGTGTTTAAATCATCGAAAGTTTATTGTTCTTTACCGCTGCACTAATTCACCCCCCCCTCTTAGTGCCGCTCCGATCCTAACAATTGGTATCAGAGCCTGGTATTTCTCATTTCGGATTTACACCCGAGAGAAATGGCTCTTCATGGCTTTCAAGAGGGCTTTTCGGTTTTTCATCCACCGTTGTTTAACGGATTAGACTACACTTATTGGAAAACTCGAATGAGAGTTTTCTTGATTTCTATGAATTTGGATTTATGGAACATTGTTGAAAATGGTTTTCAACTTCCCTCTAAACCGATGAACGAATGGTCGGTTTTGGAGAAGAAGTATTTTTCTTTAAACGCAAAGGCTATGAATGCCTTATTTTGTGCTTTGGACAAAAATGAGTTCAATCGGATTTCTATGTGCGAAACGGCTTTTGATATTTGGCGAACACTTGAAATCACGCACGAGGGAACTAGTAGAGTCAAAGACTCGAAAGTTAACATTTTATTGCATGATTTTGAGCTTTTTCAAATGCAACCAAGCGAGACTATAGGCGACATGTACACCCGTTTCACGGATGTCGTCAATAATCTAAGAGTTCTTGGTAAATCTTTTTCGAATTTTGACCTCGTAAGTAAGATCTTAAGATCCCTTCCAAAAAGGTGGGATGCTAAAATAACCACAATACAAGAGACAAAAAATTTAAATGATTTTCCATTAGAAGAATTAATCGGGTCATTAATGACTTATGAAATGACACTTTTGGAACATTTTGAACCCGATGAGCACTTGAACCACCTTCCAAAGAATAGGAAGGATTTGGAACTCCGGACAAATGAATACCACTTGAGCGATGACTCAAGTGATGAGGACAATGATGAACTTGAACTTCGAACACTAAATCTTAATAAGTTCATTAAACAAAAATCTAAAATAAACAATGAACTTGAACGGAGGAAGAGGCCAAAGAAGAGGAAGGCAACCAAGGATGAATCAAGAACTTCCAAAGGTGAAACGGCGAATTGGGCTTTGACGGGCTTCGACTACAAGGTAAGTAACTCAACTCCCTTAATTTATTTTGAAATTACGTGATGCTTTTTATGATGCATTTTCCTCTTTTATTTAGTTTAGAATTAATTTTCTCAAAAATTGCATGTCTAATAATTTAATAATGAAAATGCAAAAATTAGGAATCATGCTTATGATTCTAGTAATTTTAAAAATAATCATGAAAATTGCATGTTTATGATAAACAAAATGATTTTGATTAAAAATGCCTTATGAAATTATGCTATATGTGGTTAAGAAGTAATAATGTGTTTCATGTTGATTTCCATTGTTATTTCTCGATTTTGATTAAATGAAATCATGTTTGATTTGAAGTAATGCATAATGATGTAATGAAAATATTAAATGTTTTGATACCATGATTGACGATTTTATACATGAGATTTTAAAGTTATACATGATAATTTTTGTGATTTATGAATTATTGATATTTGCCGTAATGAAAGCTCTTTTTTGGTTTAAATGATGATAAATGTTTTTCAAGAAGAAATAATGTGTATTTTGATGATTTCCAATTTTGATTGAAACCATGCTTGATGTCTTAATGAAAATATAAAGAAGTTTGATATCATGCTTAATGATGATGTATGGATCTTGTATCAAAAACTAAGCTTGAAAAGTTAGATTCACCTAAAAAGAAAAATGCATGACTACAACAAACAAAATGATCTTGATGGAAAATACTTTATGAAATCAATTTCGATGATGCATAATGATGTAATTATGTAATGAAAATATTAAATATTTTGAAACCATGTCTTGATGTCAAGCATAATGATCATGCTTAATAGATTTCGAAATTATGCATGATGATTCTTGAGACTTATGAATTATCGATTTTTACGGTAATGAAAATGGCTTTTTCGGTTTTTGAACATTGATGCATATTTTTTTATTTGGCATAAATGAAATAAATCACTTAAAATGAAACACTTAAAAAAGGGAAAAATATATTATCAATGAAATCATGAATCTATTTATGTTATGAATTTTGTGAACCTTAAAAATGATTTTGATGATTTAAATTTGAAATGAGTTTTATCAAAATCATGATCTTGATTTCTTGGAATAACATGAGATTTCCTTTGACGATCATTTTGATTATTTAAAAGGAGATTTGTCGAAATGATTCATGGAATTTTGGATTCATGAATTAATCCTTCATTTGTTTATGAGATTGTTGAAATCTTTGTACCTTTGAATTCCTTTCCTCCTCCCTTCGATTTTTAAATTTATACATGTTATATGTTGAAAATTTGAAACCATGTTTTGATATCATGCATACCCAAGAAATGTTGATTTGACATATAAAGACTAAGGCATGCTTAGATGAAAAAGAATCACTTAAAAAAAAAATACTTTTCCCATCTGATCGAGATTAATGATTTCATGATATTTTGTGAATCTCGAAATTGATTTTGATGACTTGATCATGAGTTTCAAGTTAACGATTTGATTTCAATAAGTTTTATCTAAATCATCATCTTGATCTTGAAAAATTGGAATCACAAATAATATCTTTTGGTATTCATGAATTGATACTCACAATATGAAAGTATTGGTATTCATGACTTGAATTTGATTGAAACATTGCATGCTTAAATTAATCATTCTCCTATGTTTCAAAATTCTTTAAATGCCTTATGTGACAATTGAAAATTAATTTGCTTTATGATGAATCACGAATCATGACTTGATCTATGATATTGATATATTTTAATCATGACCCTTGGTTGTATAATTCTTTTGCTCTATTAAAAAGATTTGTCGAATGAATCATGTCCTTCTTGAATTTTCTTGATATCATAACATGATTTTGTAATATGGCTTGTATAATGATTAAATTTTTTAGCCATTGATTTCTCCCTTCTTTTCGATAATGATAAAGGGGGAGTTAGTTTACTAGCCTACATATTTCAAAGGAAGGAAAATTTGCTAGCTCGATCATTTCATTGAAAGAACTTGCTATCATGAACGCTACCAATGAATTGCAAATATTGCAATATAAAGAGAAGCAAAGAATTGCTATCTCGAAAGAAGCAAAAATTGCAAAACTTAGATAACTTGCAATATAATTGCTCTTGCCATGCTTTGTATCAAAAATAGGTTGATATCCTTAAAAGCATCGCATTAAATTTTTTAGTATTGCAATATATCACATGTATCGCAAATTGAATTTTTGAGACTATTTTTAACAATTGATGTCTTTCATGACATGATTTCTTTGCATTTTTGTCTTGTATGTATCATGCGATGATTGAAATATTGATTGATGCAAATTTATAATTTATCATTGGTTCCTCTCCTTTTCGGTAATGACATAGGGGGAGAAAGATTGCTAGCTCAAGGCAAATGCTGGCTAGCTTGTACTCTTCCCTACTTTCGACAAAAATAAAGGAGAGAAAGCTTTTGCTAGTTAGAACATGCAAAGAAAAGCATAGTGCAATCTTGCACAAGAAGCAAGTGTTGAATTGCCATGATTGAACTTAAGAATCTTACTATGCTTTTGTGCTTATATGTTGTGATGAAAATCTAGCTTCACGTTACAAAAACTTGAATATCTTTTAAAATAGCTAGAGCTACTTCTCCTTTTTGTTGATGACATAGGGGGAGAAGTATATTGATGACTTCATGCATTGAATTGAATATTTTATATATTTGCATGATGGTTTAAATATTTTTTCATAACATGTGATGAATGTTGCTTGGATTTGGGATAATCCAAGTGTTCTATCAATGGCATATTGATAGGGGGAGTTTCTTTAAACTCCGGGGAGTTAAGGTTAACTCCGGTAGTCATCAATTAGTTGTCATCATCAAAAAGGGGGAGATTGTTGAATCTCGGATTTTGATGATGAAACTAATTGATTATGCTTAGATGTTTTAACTGCATTTTGAGTGATGCAGGTCTACTCGATCAGGATTAGACAGTTGACGCAGGAGGAATTGACGTTGCGCCGGAGGAGATCACGTTAGGATATTGGACGGTAGAACGCTTCGGACGTCGGGCATCGGGCCAAGGAGAGCGGAATTGCACCAAGGATATCGGGGTTGCGGAGGTCAACCGCCGATTGGGCAATAAGCCGCAAGAGTGGACGATGCGCTGAAGAATCGGACGAAGCGCCAACCAATAACGTGCCGGGCAACAGAATGTCAATTCGCGTTGTAATAATTGTCTAGATCGGAGTAGAGTTTTGGCTTGTGTGTGCAGGATTAACTACGATAACGATGAAGACATAAAGCGAAACAAAGTGCCGGAGTCAAGCGCGAAGGATTCATTGGGAGTTCGAGAGTTCGACGGAAGTCCGAAGGTTCGTCGGGAATGCTGCCGGAACTAGCCGAGAATGAGTAGGGAGCTTGCTGAAGGGTTTTTCGGAAGCTCGCCAAAAGGTTCGTCGGAAGTTCATGGAGCTCACCGAGAAAGATCGGAGCTTGCCGAAGAAGCTCGTCGGAACTCGCCAAGATCAAATCGTGAAGTCTAGGAGCTTGCCGGGAGTCCGCAGAATGGTTTCCGAGAGTTTATCGGAAGACCGCCGGAAGTTCGCCGAAAGCTCGCCGGAAAAAGTCTTGACTTATGGACTTTGTAATAGCTTAGAAAATATCTTTAAATTTGTAGTTAGCACGTTAATTAGGGCTAGGATTAGGTGTTTATCCTATGACCCAAGTAGGGGCCAATTCGGCCTAAGTTCGGACTGGTTTGGGCCAATTTTGGAGCCCAACCAGTGAGCTGAAATAGTGTAGGCGGTGGCACCGCCCAGAGGCCGAGAGCTAGGCGGTGGAACCGCCGGTCTGGGCGGTGGCACCGCCCAGCACCCGAGAGCTAGGCGGTGGCACCGCTGGACTGGGCGGTGGCACCGCCCAGTACACTGTCAGTGTCAAAACTGACAGGCGGTGGCACCGCCACTGACAGGCGGTGGCACCGCTAGCTTCGGGAACATAAGAGAATTCAAATTTTTGGAGCCCAAATTTGAATCCTCTTGAGGCCTATAAATACCCTTCAATTCTCAGCAGAGAGAACAACCTTTTGAGAAGCTAGAAGTTGAGTAAATCTTTAGGAAAAGTCTTGTTTTCAATAGCTTGAGTGTTCACCTCATTTCTTTTCATTGAAATCCTTGTAAAAGGGTGAACCACTTGTAAGAGGTTGTAAGAGGGGTGTAAGAAGGAGGTTGATCTTCGCCTAGTAAAGGAAGATCGTTAGTGGATGCCGGTGACCTCGACGAAAGAGGAATCGGAGGAGTGGATGTAGGTCACGATTGACCGAACCACTATAAACTATCGTCTTCTCTGGTTTGCATTTACTTCCTGCTATTATCTTACTGCAAACCATCTTCACTTTGATGCTCTACTTCTTTGTTTCCTTCATATGTATGCCTTCAAGTTAAAACGCAATCAAAACGGTTTCAAACGAAACGTTGCTTTTATCGTACGAAGTTTCCGAAAGTGTTTAAATCATCGAAAGTTTATCATTCTTTACTGCTGCACTAATTCACCCCCCCCTCTTAGTGCCACTCCGATCCTAACATGAACTAGTAACTAAAATCTTAAGATCCCTTCCTAAAAGTTGGGATCCAAAAGTTACTGCCATTCAAGAGGTCAAGGACCTTAAAACATTCCCTCTTGAAAAACTTATTGGGTCTCTAATGACCTACGAAATGACATGTCAAGCTCATGACGAGCTCGAGAACCCCCTTCCAAAGAACAGGAAGGATATGGCACTCAAATCACAAGAAGACCACTTGAAAGGAACATCAAGTGATGAGGACAGTGACAATGACATTGCACTTTTGACTCAAAAAATTTAAAATATTTATAAGAAAGAACAAATTTAAAAATAACACCAAAAACAAACTTAAACATAAAAAGGACCAAGTGATATGCTATGAATGCAAGAAGTCGGGGCATTTCAAAAATGAATGTCCCCAAGCCAAAAAGAGAACATCAAAGAAGAAGGCGCTCAAAGCAACGTGGGATAATTCAAGCGCATCCGAAGAAGAGGAGTCCAACACCGAGCAAGTTGCTCATTACGCTCTAATGGCCATCGGAGAGGAGGTAACGAATTTAATTAATGCAGATTTATCTTATCATGAATTATTAAATGCCTTCCATGAGTTATTTGATGAATGCAAAATAATTAGTAGAAAATATAAATTGTTAAAAAAGGAGCATGATAGTCTTACTTGTAATTTTGATAAATTAAAAACTGAATATCATGATAGTTTAGCTCCATGCATAAAATGCCATGATCTAGAAACTCTCCAAAAGGAGAACTTGCTACTTAAGGACACCTTGAAGAAATTCGAGGTCGGTAGCAAGTCTTTGAACATGATTCTTACAAATAAGGGTCACGTTCCTAAAAGAAGTGGAATCAGATTTGTGAGAAGTTCTCACCAAAATCTAACCACCTTCATTAAAGATCCTATCTTACATGTTCAACACCAAAGCAATTGCAACTTTTGTTGCAAATATAGACATAAAACTTATCAATGTCAATTCAAGAAAATTAGTCCGAACAAATTGATTTGGGTTCCTAAAGGAACCATGATCAAGTCTATGCAACATGATAAACAAGTTAGATCAGTTTTTGAGGCACCCAAAAGCAAATGGGTACCTAAAAATAATCCCTTCTTGTAGAAACATACACCATCACAAGCTAGGAGCAAGAGATGGTACCTTGATAGTGGATTCTCAAGGCATATGACCGGAGATCCATCCCAATTCTTCAAGCTCACTAGCATAGATGAAGGCTATGTCACCTTCGGAGACAACAACAAAGGCAAAATCATTGGCAAGGGAACCATAGGTAACAAATTAAACTTTTCTATTGATAATGTATTACTAGTTGATAGATTGAAACATAATCTCTTGAGTATTAGTCAATTATGCGATAAAGGTTATATCGTTAGATTTGAATCAAATGTGTGTATTATTGAAAAACCAAAAAATAACATGACTATGATTGCATTAAAACAAAATAATGCCTACACCATCAATCTTGATGAACTAGGTAATGAAATGTGCCTCTCCGCTTTAAAAGATGATGCTTGGCTTTGGCATAGGAGATTAAGCCATGCAAGCATGAAACTAATATCTAAGATCTTATCTAGAGAATTAGTACGAGGGATTCCAAATATGAAGTTTGTTAAGGACAAAGTATGCGATGTGTGTCAACTAGGTAAACAAATAAAAACTAGTTTCAAACCAAAAAATCAAATTAGCACCACTAGACCATTACAATTGATCCATTTGGACTTATTTGGACCAATTGACATGACAAGTCTAGGAGAAAGCAAATACGCTTTTGTAATTGTAGATGATTATACTAGATATACTTGGACCTATTTCTTGGCTTACAAAAGTGATTGTTTCAAATGTTTCTCTAAATTTTGTAAACTCACTCAAAACGAAAAAGGTTTCATGATTTCATCAATTCGGAGTGATCACGGTGGCGAATTTCAAAACCGCGATTTCCAAAATTTTTGTGAAGTTAACGGATATAACCACAACTTCTTTACTCCAAGAAACCCTCAACAAAATGGAGTAGTAGAAAGAAAAAATAGAAATCTACAAGAAATGGCAAGAACTATGTTGAATGAACATAGTCTACCCAAGTATTTTTAGGCCGAAGCCGTGAATACGGCTTGCTACATCATGAATAGGGTTCTAATAAGACCATCTCTATCAAAAATTCCCTATGAATTATGGAATAACAAAACACTAAATGTTTCTTATTTTAAAGTTTTCGGTTGCAAATGCTTTATTTTAAATGAAAAAGATGCCTTAGGAAAATTTGATGCTAAATCCGATGAAGGCATCTTTCTTGGTTACTCTTCCATTTCTAGGGCTTTTCGTGTTTTTAACAAAAGAACCTTAGTTATAGAAGAGTCTATTCATATAATTTTTAATGAAATTTTCGAATTAAAGAAAAATGATTTTGATGATGATCTTGGTTTTGAAAATTTGGATTTAAAGGAACCCCCTCCTCAAAATAGCAACTTGGATGCATCTTTTTCCAAAATCTCCTTATCCAAGGAATGGAAGTATGTAGATGCTTATCCAAAAGAGCAAATTATAGGAGATACATCACAAGGAGTTCAAACTCGTTCTTCTTTCAAGAATTTTTGTGCTAATGCTGCCTTTCTCTCTCAAATCGGACCTAAATGCATTGACGAGGCCTTGAAAGATGATTCTTGGGTCATTGCAATGCAAGAGGAATTGAATCAATTTGAGAGAAATGAGGTATGGAAGCTTGTTCCTAGACCTAATGACCATTTAGTCATTGGTACTAAATGGGTCTTTAGAAACAAGCAAGACGAATGTGGTATCGTAGTTAGAAACAAGGCTAGATTAGTGGCCAAAGGTTTCAACCAAGAAGAAGGTATCGACTACGAAGAAACCTTCGCTCCTGTGGCAAGATTAGAAGCCATTAGGATGCTCTTTGCCTATGCTAGTAGTAATAATTTTAAACTATTTCAAATGGACGTCAAAAGTGCCTTCTTGAATGGTTTTATTTCGGAAGAAGTATATGTCGAACAACCTCTTGGATTTGAAAATTCTCTTCTTCCTAATCATGTATTCAGATTGACTAAGGCTCTCTATGGTTTGAAACAAGCTCCTAGAGCTTGGTACGAAAGGCTTAGTTCCTTTCTTATTTTAAATAATTTTACCAAAGGCAAGGTTGATACTACATTGTTTATCAAACATTTTGAAAATAATTTTCTTATTGTGCAAATTTATGTTGATGATATTATTTTTGGTTCTTCAGATGAATCACTATGTGAATCATTTGCCAAAAATATGAGTCATGAATTTGAAATAAGTTTAATGGGTGAATTAACATTCTTTTTAGGATTGCAAATCAAACAACTTAGTGACGGTATATTTCTTAACCAATCTAAATATACATTAGAATTGTTAAAATGATTTAACATGGATAATTCAAAATCAATAAATACCCCTATGAGTACTTCGACTAAGTTAGATATGGATGAAAACAATGAAAATTTCGATCAGAAAACGTATAGGGGAATGATAGGTAGTCTACTCTATCTCACCGCGACTAGACCGGATATTATGTTTAGTGTGGGACTTTTCGCTAGGTTTCAATCTAATCCTAAATTATCTCATCTCAAGAAGTGTTAAAAGAATATTTAAATATCTTAAAGGAACTCCAAATTTAGGACTTTGGTATTCGAAATCAGAAAAATTCGATTTAATAGCTTATGCAGATGCCGATTTTGGCGGATGCATGATAGATAGAAAAAGTACATTCGGAACATGCTAATTTTTAGGATATACACTTGTTTCTTGGACTTCCAAGAAACAAAATTCAGTTGCACTATCTATGGCGAAAGCCGAATACATCGCTGCAAGTGCATGCTGTGCACAAATTGTTTGGATGAAAAATACATTAGAAGACTATGGAATTCACTTGAAAAATATTCCCAAAAAATGTGATAATACAAGTGTCATATGTCTTACCAAAAATCCAATTCAGCACTCTAGAACTAAGCATATTGACGTTAGGCATCATTTCATATGCGATCATGTCCTTAACAATAATGTTGTTCTAGAATTCATTGACACAAAGCATCAATTGGCAGACATCTTTACAAAAGCCTTAAATGAAGACCAATTTGAATTTATTAGAAGGGAACTAGGCATGTTAAATTGTCCCTAAGAATGTACTTTCCGAAAAGTTTTTCATCCTTTTTTCGTTCCTTGGTGGATTTGATCCTTCTCTTTCAATTCCAAATGAAATGTTTATCCTAACATCTCTGAAAAATAAAAAATAAAAAAGGGGGAAGGAATGGAAATTTTTTCGCGGCATGCCAGCGGTGGCACCGCCAGAACCAGCGGTAGCACCGCCTGAGCGTTCGGTCGTTTGGTGGTGGCACTGCTCGGTTTGGCGATGGCACCGCCCGAGAGCCCCTATATAAATCTAAGGGTTAGGGCCGGCGGTGACACCGCCCCCAACCCGTGAGAACCTGCCTCAACCCTCCCCCAACCTCTCTAAAGCCTCGTTCCAACATTTAGAAGCCTTGGAAAAGGATTATTGTTAGTCCAAGCTCTCCATCTTTCAAGAAATTCTCCATAAGGCAAACCTAAAATTTTCTTCTTCCTCTTTTCATTATTTTCCCTACCCTTTACAGTTTCATATTTTTGATCCATCATCTTGTCTAGATAATAGCTCCTAAGAGATCAAAAGGGAAAAGGATTATAGGAGATTCATATGACCAAAATCTTTTTAAATCTAAAGAAGTGGAACTTAGATTTTCAAATTTCGAAACAAGAACTATACATAAGGGTAAACACGTTGATCTAAATGAACTAGGAAACCTAGAACCCATTAGGTGGTTTGTACATTTAGATGCCTTACCTCTCCTATAAATCAATGAACCAATTTATCATAGGTTAGTTAGGCTATTTTATGCAAACTTGTGTGTGGACAACGAAAGCCTAAGTACTTACCTTTTAGGAACACAGATTAGAATCTTTGATAGTACTATTTGTGAACTAATTGGAATTACTGAAAATGATAATGGCTGTTACTTTAGAAACAAATGGGATGTCAATGTGATCGGAGCAACTTACTCCGAAGCCTTAGAAACTATCTTTGAAAATTCGAACCCAGGCATGATACCCAAGAGTTGCGAGCACCTACTACCCTTTAACTCTAAAATTCTTCATCACATCATGACTAGCATACTACTTCCCAAGCAATTTCATCTTGATGAAATGAGTCAAATAGAGCTAAGCACCATGTACTGGATTATAACTGGACAAAATAATTATTTTGGATACTTAATCCGGCAACACATGCAGGATATAATAGCTAAAGACACTATGTTACCTTATGGGGGGTTAATTACTCGATTAATACTTGTCCATCATATTAGTGTCTCGCCTGATGAAGAAATTATTCAAGTTGATCGTTTTAACACCATCAATAAGAATCTATTGAAAAGACTTATGTGCACTTTTAGCAATGGTATATGGGTGAGGCAACCTAGAAGGACTGATCCAATTCCCCTACCAGTAGAACACCCTAAAACACCAATTCTTAGGGGAAATGAATCTCCTCCTCCTAGTCCCTTTGGCGCAGCACCTTCAGCTCCTGCTTCATCCTCTGAAGAACTCATTTTGGCAGAATTGTATCAGATCAAATCACAACAAGACCAACTCAAAACATAGCAAGAGCAGATTCAAACTCAGCAATTTGAAATTTTGCAGGAACTATAGCAAATGAATCAAAAAATAGATGTCATGTATCAGTACTATGCATTTCCTCCTAAAGATTAATCGATGTATCTTTTATCTTGACATGCGATCTTTGTCATCTTCTTTCCTTGAATGATGCAATGTATTTTGAATGATGTTGAACCTTCTTTTGCAATGTATTTTGAATGATGTTGAACCTTCTTTTACGATGTATTTTGAATGAAAGATAAAGTTTTAATTCTGGATTAATTTTTTTTCAACTAAATTCTATAGTAATGTTGAATTCCTTTGCTTTAATAATCATAAATTATACACTTAAAGTCACTCTCCTTTTTGTTGATGACAAAGGGGGAGAAATATGGTAAATTGATAATTGCTATGCTATGATTGCCATATTTTCACTATGAAATGTTTGCATTATGTTAAGATATCATAAGCTTAAATCATAATTTTATATGTTGATATCTTGCTATGATCACTATCATTCACGTTTGAAATATAAAACTTGAAAATGGTTGTCAAGTCTTGACATCATTTTCAGAAAGATACATCATGATAGGAATCATGATGGGAGTATTGATAAGGTTTAACTTATCAATATGTCTCTTGAATTCAAAGGCCTTAAATTCAAGAATGACTTATCTCAAGTATGGCATATAGATAGGGAGAGTTAAGGTTAACTCCGTTATCAATTGATTGTCATCATCAAAAAGGGGAAGATTGTTGAATCTCAGATTTTGATGATGAAGTAAATTATCATGTTTTATCTAATCTATATGTTGAGATAAGTATGCAGGATTAACTACGAAAGCTTGAAGACATAAAGCGAGTCTACCGGAATCAAGTTCGATGGGTGTTTGAGAGTCCGAAGATTCGTCGGAGATGCTGTCGGAACCAATCGAGAAGAAATCGGGGACTTGTCGGAGTTTTCGGAAGTCCACCAAAGAGATCATCGAAGGTTCGCAGAGATCACCGAGAAGGCTCGGCTACTCGCTGATTTTGCCACAAGATCGGGAGCCAGCTGGGAGTCCGTCAGAAGAAATCCAAGGGCGTATCGGAAGTCCGCCGGAAGATCACTGGAAAGCTCGTCGGAACAAGACTTGAAGTTCGCCGGTTAAAAACTTGCTTAGGATTATGTTTTTAGTTACGTAGTTTGCATGTAATTAACGTTAGGATTAAGAAATAATCCTATATCTTGATTAGGGGCCAACTAGGCCCAAAATGAAACCTGGTTTGGGCCAAACTTAAAGCCCAACCAGTGACCATTGAGGTCGGGCGGTGGAACCGCCATACTGGGCGGTGGCACCGCCCAGCACCCAAAGAGCTAGGCGGTGGCACCGCTGGTCTGGGCGGTGGCACCGCCCAGCACCCGAAGAGCTAGGCGGTGGCACCACTGGACTGGGCGGTGGCACCGCCCAGTACACTGTCAGTGTCAGAGCTGACAGGCGATGGCACCGCTAGCTTCGGGAACCGAAGAGAATTCAAATTTTGGAGCCCAAATTTGAATCCTCTTGAGGCCTATAAATACCCCTCAATTCTCAATAGAGATTACAACTTTTGAGAAGAAATAGAGTAAAAAAAAAAGTCTTAGCAAAGCCTTACCAAGTCTTACTTTCAAATTGCTTGAGTGTTCACCTCCCTTTCTTTCTTGCTGAAATTTTGTAAGAGTGTGAACCACTTGTAAAGGTTGTAAGAAGGGTGTTTGTCCTTCCCCTTTAAAGTGATTTGCTAGTGGAAGTTGGGGGCCTCATCGAAGAAGACTTCGCAAGTGGATGTAGGTCATTTTGACCGAACCATTTTAAATCCGCGTGTTCCTTGAATGTATGAGTTGTTATTTTTCTGCAATCATTATCTACATAGAAGCAAGTTTCTGTTCTTCACTTTACTCTAGTTACTATCAAACGAAATCTCCTCGCATTTTACAGAATCAGTTTCAAACCTACTAGTTTTAATCCGCTGCACTAATTCACCCCCCCCTCTTAATGCCGCTCCGATCCTAACAATCCTAACATCAAACTCCCAACGAAATCTCGTTTTTGACTCCGAGACTTCATTTTGCTTCATGCCTTGATCGCTATCATAGTTAATCCTACACACTTAAAACCTACTTCAATCTAGACAATTATTACAAAACAAATCAAATGTTTTCTAGCATGTCATTGGTTCATCGGTACTTTATTCGAATCTTCGATGCATCATCCTCTCTTACAACCTATTGCCCAATCGACTAGTTGACCTTCGTAACTTTGATTTATTTGGCGTAATTTCTGCTCTTCTTGGCCTGAAGCCTTCTACCGATACGTCGATCGATCCTTCGGCTCGACATTCAATCATCTGACATGTTTCTCTCCGGCCCAACATGATTCTTCATGCTTTAATTGTCTCACCCTAATCAAAGCTTCCTATGTCACTCAAAACATAGATCAAATCATAAACATTATCAATTGGTTTCCCTTATTAAAATTCAAGATTCAACACTCTTCTCGTAGGAGGCTCTGGTGGGGGGTAGCCGAGTTGGAACACTTCGAGAAGCATCTTGCGGATTTGAGTGGTAGGTTTTCAAGTTGCTGTTGTGAAAAACATTATGAATTTTAAGCCACGCTGGTAGTTGCAACCTGTAGGAGATGTTGCCCACCCTACTGATAATTGGGAAGGGCCCTTCATACTTATGCACCATTCCTTTATATACTTTGTTCCTAAAGAATTAGAATGATGCTAGTTGGAGCTTCACCAACACCAAATCGTCGACTTTGAACTCTTGCGGTCGCCTTTCCAAGTCAACCCACTTCTTCATCTTTTTAGCCGCCTTCTCCAAGTAAGCCCGTGTAATCTCTGCATTTTAGTGCCATTCTTTTACAAAGTGATATGCTGACGGACTACTTTCGTATACTTGATAGCCAAGGTATGAGGAGTCGATGGTTGTTGTCCTATAATGATCTCGAAGGGGCTCTTGTTGGACGCAAAGCTCCGCTGCAAGTTATAGGAGAATTGGGCTATGTCCAATAGTTTCACCCAATCTTGTTGGTTGGCACTCATATAGTGCCAAAGGTATTGCTCAAGGAGCGAGTTTATCCTTTCAGTTTGGCCATCTGTTTAGGGGTGGCGGCTTGTGGAGAAGTATAACTTAGACCCCAACAATTTGAATAGCTCGGTCCAGAATCATCCTAAGAACCGAGCATCTCGATCACTAATGATATTGTGCGGGACTCCCTAATACTTCACCATATTCTTCATTATTAGCTTGGCCGCCTCCTCAGTTGAATGGTGAAGGGGTGCAGCAATAAAAGTTGCATACTTTGAAAATCGATCAACCACCATGAGTATCGATCCGAGTCCCCCTACTATCGGCAAGCTTGATATGAAGTCTAAGGAAATGCTCTCCCACGGCCTTTCTAGTATGGGTAATGGCTCCAAAAGTCCCACCGACTTCCAATACTCCACCTTGTCTTATTGGCAAGTGAGTCATGTTCAAACATATTCCTCCACATCAATCTCCATCTTCGGCTAGTAGAAGGCTCTCTCGACAAGAGCCAAGGTTCTATGAATACTCGGATGTCTAGCCCAAAGGGAATCGTGACACTCTCTTAAGAGCTCACGCCTCAAATTGTCTACTCGAGGGACATAAACCCTATTTCCTTTTATGTAAACGAGTTCCTCCTGGATCCAAAATCATCAAGCCTTGCCTTCTTTGATGATTTGCATCAGGGTTACTACTTGGGGATCACTATACAGTCCATCCCTGATCCTGGAAATGAAGTTGGAGTGCAACTGACTTGCTTGGCCTCTGCTCTCTAATTGTACATCATTCACTTGCTCCACTTTCCGACTCAATGCATCAATCATGACATTTGCCTTTCTAGGCTTGTACTCCATTGTCATATAGAACTCAACCAGGAAGTCTTGCCATCGTGGTTGCTTTGGGGAGAGTTTCTTCTAAGTTTGGAAATAGCTCAAAGCAATATTGTCTGTTCTCAGCACAAATCATGATCCAAGAAGGTAGTACCGCCAAACTCATAGATAGTGGACCACCACTGTCATCTCCTTCTCGTGTATCGAATACCGCCACTCAGTCTTATTGAGCTTGTGACTCTCGTATGCCACCGAACCCTCCTACATGAGTACTCCCCCAATAGCAAAGTCTAAAGTATCTATATGGACTTCGAAGGGCTCCCCATAGTCCAAAAATTTGAGCACTGGTTCTTCCAATACAGTAGCCTTCATATCTTAGAATGTAGCTTCATATTTATTAGACCACCTCCAAGGCTGCTCCTTCTTTAGCAACTCCGTCAATGGAGTTACACGCTTCGAATACCCC
This sequence comes from Musa balbisiana, assembly GCA_004837865.1. Taxonomy (NCBI): domain Eukaryota; kingdom Viridiplantae; phylum Streptophyta; class Magnoliopsida; order Zingiberales; family Musaceae; genus Musa; species Musa balbisiana. Next base: position 13,504,055 of record CM017190.1, on the reverse strand, counting down.
ACTATGAAGCGTCGTCGATAGTAGTTGATGAAACCAAGGAAGGATCTCAGCTCTGGCACCTTCTTTGGAGTTCGCCATTCCACAATCGCTTGCACCTTCAATTTGTCCATCCGAATGGAAGCATCACCAATTCGATGCCCCAAGAATAAGATCTCCATTTAAGCAAAGTAGCACTTCTCCCTTTTCACGAACAAAATGTTCTCCCTGAGAACCTTAAAATTTGTCTGAAGGTGCTCGATATGCTCCTCGTGTTTGGCTATAAACAATGATATCATCCAAGTAGATAACCACGAACTTATCCAAATACTCTTTGAATAGTTGGTTTATAAGAGTACAGAATGTATCTAGAGCGTTGGTTAAGCCGAAAGGCATCACTAAGAATTCAAATGCTCCATACCTGGTCATGCAGGTAGTCTTCACTTTATCGCCTTCAGCAATATGCATCTGCCAGTACCCCGACCGAAGATCAAGTTTAGAGAAATACTTAGTTTTGCCCAATTGGTCGAACAAGTCCACAATTAGTGGGATAGGATACTTGCTCTTCACCGTCACTTTGTTAAGAGCTCGATAATCGACGTATAGTCTGAGGCTCTCATCTTGTTTCTTTTGGAAGAAAATTGGAGCTACAAATGGTGCTTAAGAACTGCGGATGAGACCACCACTTAGCAGTTCACCCAACTGCTTTTTGAGCTCTGCCAACTCTGGAGGAGGCATGCGGTAGGGTGGTCTCGCTAGAGGCTTCACTCCTGGTTCCAGCTCAATATGATGATCCACGCCTCTACATGGTGGCAGAGTCTTCAGCAACTCAGGTGGCATAATGTCTATGAACTCCTTCAGGACGTTCACCACTATAGCAGGTTTGAATGACCTTCTCGTCAAATAGCTCTAGCTTCATAGCAGCCACGAATGTTAATTCACCTTTTCTTACCCCTTTCTTCAGTTGTAATGCCGATATCTGTTGGGTAGCACTCGTGTCCACCATTGCACGGGTTGTTTGGCCATTGATCTTAATGTCCATGTACATCAACTCGCTACTCCCTGCTTTCAATGGCTTTACCTTCATGTTCTCCCCCACTTGACCCCACAATGCATTTAAAAAATGCATTGCTCCTATTCCGGGACCTTGCGACTCCTCATTGTCGCTGCTAGATTCTGAACTGCTTGAACTGAGGGTGATGGCTTTGCCCTTATCTGATTTTAGGGGATGGATGGAAGCTGTTAAAGTATTAAGTGCCTGTTTCTATAGGCACTCCCTCACTATGTGCGACCCTCCGTACAAGAAGCATCAGCCAGGTTTTGGGGCCTTGCCTTTTGAGCTTGGCCCTTTGTGGGAACTCTTCTTCCTCTATTCGCCCTCGGGCTCCTTCTAACGAGAATATTTTAGAGGGTGATTTTCTAAAGATTGTTTCCTTTTTCCTTGGTCCTCAAAAGAAACAAAGTCGGTAAGTCTTTCTGTGGTAGTAATTGCCCCGATCACATCAATGACATTCATTCGATGCAGTTCTTGTTGTGCCCATGGCTTCAAACCATCGAGGAAGCTGAACAGCTTATCCTTCTTGTACATGTCCTGTATGTCCAGCAATAGTGCAGAAAATTGTTTCATGTAGTCTCAAATGGAAGTACTTTGGCAGAGTTGTCTTAGTTTCCTCCTTGTGACGAACTCTATGTTCTCAAGTAGAAACTGAGTTCTCAACCGTCTCTTTAAGTCCTCCCATATGTCCACCTAACACTGATCTTGTTGGATCTCCTCCCAACGGGTTTGCCACCAAAGTTTTGCATCCTCATTTAAATACATGGTTGCTATCAAAACTTTGGTTTCTTCATAATCAGGCCACGTAGCTTGAAAGTATTGTTCCATGTCAAACAAGAAATTCTCGAGCTCTTTAGCATCTCGGGCACCTCCATAACAATGTGACTTGGGTGCCCTCAAGTTTTGTGGTGGCACAACGTGAGTGTTGTTTCCTCCCGCATTCAGTACCCTTGTGAGCATGGTCATCCTGGAAGTGAGTTATGCCATGACTTCGTGCAAATGTTGCATGGAGTCTTTGGTGTCGTCTAATAGTCGATCGACTAGGGCTTTAACCTTGTCGATCCAGGATTTAGCTTCTTCTTGTGAGCTCTCTACCCCAACAAGCCTTCATTGGCCATGGTATCGTTCCTCCAAGCTCGCTTCAAGAACATCAAAACGGGTTTCTACCGTTGTGAGTCTCTCCTTGTGGCTCTTCTTCCTGGTTGGCACTCTAGATTATATCTCCTCCACCCGCGGAGAGTAGCCAACTTCTCGCTCATCATGTTCACTATCATGCTCCTCCTAAGTAGCTCCAACAGTATGAGAGTGAGGATGCACTTGCAGCCTACCTACGACTACTTGGGCCAAGGGTCCAGCTTGCCCCATCTTGCTTGATTCGCTACGATGCTATGCCATGGCAAAATTGTGAAGTTCCTTCACTGCTTGCTTGAATTGCTTGCCCGCTCTAATACCATAATGTCATGGACTTAGCTGGAATTGCCTAAGTGGTGAGGCACACTTGCGGCCAAGACGCGAACTTATCTTGAGTTTCCTAAGTCGCGAAGCACCCTTACGCCAACTTCTCAGACTTAGCTGGGATTGCCTAAGTCATAAGGTGCCCTTGCAACATATGCGTACACAAAGGGTCAGCCTAGTTGCAACCTCATATAGGTCCTGAAAGACCTATAAAATAGAAAGTTGATTAGATTGAAAATGAGCGACGAACAAGTCCCGATGTCTCAAAAAGAGAGAAGCTTTACAAGCAATTCAACAAGCACCTTATGTGCACAAGAGAAAAGAGAGGAAGGAGGAAAACAAGAACTTTAGAAAGTAGAATGAATAGTTATAAGTCCACAAACAACTGCTCACCGGGTGTCGGGCGCGAAAGCAAGTTCCCGTCAAGTTAACGTGCGAACTTTTGAAGAGTTTTTCAACGTCCGACAATATACCGAAGCCCCATCTAGCCCTATGCCACTCGAGGGGTTCTAGAGTGCTGAGATGGCTGATGTTTTGGGCACTATAGCGGGCTGCAGAAAACAACCCACAGCACGCGAAAACGAAGCCATTTGGGGGCTTTTTGGCCCGGCGCGATGAGCGATTGCACTAGTTCGAACTTGTATTTTTATAAGCAAAACATATAAAACCAAGGCAAAACAAGCTACCATGTCTCTGTACAAGCATGCAAAAGCGACAAACGGTTCATTGAACGAAGTTGTTGCGAGTGCGTGATGACCGTTCATGACACGTAGCCATGTTAAAATCCATCTGAATTCTATTGGCTATTGCAGCATACTATGATTATGATATCTGACAGATGGACGTGAAAACCGCATCCCTCAATGGCAACCTCGAGGAGGAGATGTATATGATACAGCCTGAGAGATTTATGTCCAAGGACTGCTCAAATAAGGTGTGTAGGTTGCTTAGGTCCATTTATAGACTAAAGCAAGCTTCTCGAAATTGGAACATAAGATTTGATAAGGCAATCAGATCTTATAACTTCGTTAAGAACAAAGATGAGCCTTATATGTATAGGAAGGTAAGTGAGAGCGCGATCACCTTCTTGGTGTTATATGTGGATGACATTCTGATCATTGGGAATGATGTAGGAATGCTATCCACAGTAAAGGCTCGGTTATCTAGATACTTCTCCATGAAGGACTTAGAGGAAGCATCCTATATCTTGAAGATTCGGATCTATAAAGATAGATCCAAAATGATGCTTGGCTTATCCCAATCCAAATACATAGACACCATTGTGAAAAGGATTGACATGAAAAATTTCAAGAAATGTCTTATACCGATGAGACATAGTATGATAGGCATATCATGTCAAGCCGTGACTGTGTTGTCATATGTCAACCTTTATTAGTCACTAATCTCTTGGTGTAGGCTCTAGTTAGACAAGAAAGATTTTAGATCTCTTCATCAATTGATTATCATCATAAATATAAAAACAAATCATTGAATCTTATTATATTTTGATGAGAAAAATAAATTGATGAATTTAATCTACTAACCTTGTCTTAAGATAAGTAATACCGGTACTCTAACCAAGGGATAGAACTTAATGATGATTTCAGATTTGGCAGAAGCCTTCCTTCTTCGGAATCCAAAACCTACACCACACAGCCGGCTAACATATACGAGTTAATTATTCAGTAGCTATATTTGAAGTCATTAGCTATTAAGAATTGGATACTTGTTTCAAACAATACCCTCCTCTGGACTCCAGGCAAAAAATCATACCCACTATGTAAACACTTTTAGCTTCATGAGTTACTACAAACCATCTTGCGAGAAATTATGCAGAAAGGAAGCTGTAATGACAGACATTACAGAACTGATCAAAAAGAGGAGGAAAGGACAGAATGGTCATTCTATTCACTCAATTGGTGTCATACTTCAATCAACACTGCTTGCAAGGTCAAACTTATTCACCTGTCTTTTCTCATCACCAAAACTCTGGATTCTATCTCCTCTCTTGGTTACATATCCAAAAAGGAGAAAGAATGGGAGAACACAATAGCAAACAATTCAGAAAATATTTCTCTTACGGAACAAGGCATCATATTTGTTTAACTTTCTACAACTCTTCAAGACCATATCAATGGCTCCTTGAAGATAAAGATACTGCATCGGTTTTCTTCCTGTTTGACTTGTTTCCAGAAGTATGCTCTTTTACTGGATCCATTTGCATGGCTTGTTTCAAGCACTCGACGACTTGGCTCATTGATGGACGCTCCTTAGGATTCTTGACGAGGCAACTGTTGGCCAGCTTAGCTATTTTGCGTGCAGCTTCGAGAGAATACTCGCTTCTCAATCTCGGATCCATGATCATGGTAAACTTCCTGGTTTCTACAGGGAATTGCCTCACCCAATCCAAAAGTTTTTGTTCATTTGTTGGTCGATTTCTATCCAACGAATGCCTGCCTGTAAGGATTTCATAGAGAACCACCCCAAAACTCCAAACATCACTCTTAATTGTGAGATGCCCTGTCTCTATGTAGTCTGGAGCTGCATACCCATATGTTCCTACTACCTGTCAACTCCATTAAATAACAAAAGCATGAATTCTACTCTGATACCACTTTTAACAAAGCAAAATTGTTATCAAGAATATGCATTATGGAATATATCATAGCAATTGAATTGACGTAAGCAATTGCACTGGCCAACTAGAGCCAGTGTCAAAAGACCGAAACCAGAAATTGTCTCAGTATCCATGGAGATCAACGTTTATACCATAAGAATCTAGTTTTCAGATGAATTACTCAGATCTTGGTAATTGTGACGCTGTAAAATCTAGAATAAACTATGCCAATAACTATTATATACTAAAAAGAAAACGACAGATAGATCGGCGAGAATATATCATTGCATTTGTACTGATCCAAGCAATTCAATTTGATGAGAAAAGCATGAATTCTACTCTGTTGCAATAAAAGCATGTGTTAAAACAAAACAAAAAATATTATAAGAGTGTGCATTATGCAATATATCATAGCAATTGTGCGCCGGCCAAGTAGAGCCTGACCAAGAGACCAAACGCAGACGGTGATTATGACACTACATCTAGAATAAGCTATGTCCTAATTGTTTCATAATAAAAAGGAAAAAAAGATAGATTGGAAAGAACATATCATAGAAATTATATTGGCATAAACAGCCATGCCAGCCACATAGAGTCCATGCCAAAGACTGAAAACTAGAGACTCTGGCAGTTGAGGCTCATGTTTAGACCTAAACAACTAGTTGTCAGATGAATTACTATGTAATTGGAGTAGTTGTCTGAAGTTCTATGTAATTGGAGTAGTAAGGCAGATAATTGAGCAGTGTATGCAATGTAGGCATACCGCTGTCATAACATCTATAACACAGTAAAATCTAGAATAAGCTATGTTCTAACAATATGTCTGAAGTTCTATGTAATTGAAGTAGTAAGGCAGATAATTGAGCAGTGTATGCAATGTAGGCATACCGCAGTCGTAACATGAGTGTGCCCAGCTGTAGGTCCTTCTCTTGCTAAGCCAAAGTCTGACAGTTTTGGATTGAACTCCTTGTCCAATAACACATTTGATGCTTTAAAATCGCGATATATAACCTGCCAAAATAGGTGGAATATAACTAGAAGCTCAAAATCAGTAATCCATAATTACATTTCTCGAAAAGCAAAAGCAAAATGAATTAGGCAAGCAGTAATAAGAATGAAGAGAAGAAGTTTGAGCACAGCAACAATAACAATTTTCATTGTTTTTACTAATTACCTCAAGAAAGTAACTATATCATGTCATACCTTATGTATTAGAATTTTAAATGTAATTAACTAAGTTAACCATGAATTTAAGCATACATTCTTGGTACTTTCTTTTCCTAAAAGGAGAGATATCAATGAACTATGAAATGGCTTTATGAGATTTAACTGATTGTCTCGATCATGAAATATCATTGAGAAATAGGAATCCGTGTTATCAAAGAATTTCCTGCAATTATTTTATAATTGAATGAATAAATCATTCACTTTGATTTTTTTTTTAAATGATAAAATCTGATTTCAATTGCAAAATATACAAAGTAATTGTCACCATTACTATCCCTAACCAAAAAGGTGTCATCAGATATTGAAATCCAGATATACTTTTCTTTCCCCCGGTGTTACTAAGTAGAATGGAGATGCATATAGAATGAAATCTAGCTGGTTAAACTATCCCAGTTGAATCTATATCTGATATGGATTGCAACATATTTATGTGTTTTCAGAAGTCAAAAACTTACAGGACACCAAATTTCAGACCAAAGAATAAACTGAAAGTGGAACCATCACTTGTTGGCACCTCTTATTGATCAGGGCAGTGGTTGTTCATCCAAGGACTCGGATATGAAAAAACAAATTACCTAATACATTACATTCGAATCAAAATCAAACCAACAAACTATACAATCATTTGCTAGGACTAGCTGAAAAGAAAACAAAAGGTTTGAAATAAAAGGTATGGATCACAACCATAAGCTGTAGTTTATGTTATTCTCAAAGCTAATTGCTGTTTAAAATAGCAACAAAATTGGATACATTTGTATATCAAGATGAGAGCAGGAAACAAGGGATGCAAGTAGCAAATATTCTAAAAGGGTTAGGCAAAACCTGCACATCTAACCCCTCATGCAAATATGCCAATCCTTGTGCCACGCCCAAAGCTATGTGGAGTCTCAAATTCCAGGGAAGCACAGGATAAGCCCTGTTAAATAGATGATCTTCCAAACTCTTGTTAGGCATAAATTCATACACCAATAATCTTTCAATCCCTCTTTCACCATCTTTCGCACAATATCCAAGAAGTTTCACAAGATTTTGGTGCTCAACAACTCCAAGAAATTGTACTTCTACTAACCATTGCTTGTGACCCTAAGTGGCAAAAATGTTAACAATGGTTGATCATTCAAGGAAGCAAAGACATCTAAAAATATGTTGATGTTTGAAAATTGTAAAAAAAAAAAAAAGATAACTAATAGACAAGATTTATTGAAAATCAGGATTAGATAGATGACAATAATGGCATTTTTCAAGTTTAATAGATGCAATGTTAATGATCCAATATGTATCAACAAATATTGATAATCAGCAGTATAACTCTCTCCCTTAAATCTTCAAAGAGAGATTACAAACAGGCATAATGTATTATATGACAGACGCCACACATAGGGCACATGATAATTAGATTGCTTTATCTTTTGTAAATAATGATAGGATGGTATAATCGATCATTATCCTAGGAGTTTCAGATGGATGAGTTGATTTGTTTATCTTTGGTTCTTTCAAGTCTCTTCTTGTAAGCTTCAAATCTCTTCTTATAAGCTTATATAAGGAAATCAATGAGATATCTTTCAGTATGTGTTTCATCTCATCTTCTTTTCTTCTTCCCAGTTAACAATGAGTTCTTATACAAAGTAATTAATATTAATTAAATGACAATGGAAACTCTGCTACAATATGTTTAAGAATAAGAAAAAGTATAGAAGGTTTTGGGGAAGAAATTGAAGGTGATTTTAGGTGTAATGTTCTATGCTCAAAGTCAATAATTAGAAAACAAAAAGAAAAAAAAAATCAAGATCACAGTTTAAATTGTATACAATCTATAGATTGGTTTAGTATGGTCCATTAACTATTAGCTAAAACAAACATCAAAGCCTGTATAAGCAGCCTAACTGATTGGTTTTGTCCTATTACTTGCCAATTCCATGCATCATCCAGGAGTTCAGGATCAGTGTGTGAAGCTGGGAATTCATACAACTATATGTCAAAAATCATACGACCTCCAAATTCACAGTCATGAAAAGTTTGTTCTTTATTTAATGCAATGGTGCCATGAATCTAATAGGATCCAGTGCCTAAGTTGTAAAACTTATTATGATCCAATATCAACCAATTGTTGCTCGACTATTTTGACAAAGTCAGCAAAGCCAGCTATCTTAGCTGGGATCTGCAACTATATGATTCAAATGGCATTGCCAAAGCTAGAATAAATGAGGAAACTGAGACAGATGCCCTAATAGAATTATTAACAGAACATCAGACAAGTAATTTAAATGCTTTCTTTTAAAAACTAAGTGAAACACTTGGCCTTGTAATCTGTAGGATGTCATGTAGCAGTGCAGATTCCATCGTGTACTGGGAATCTATGTTAAAGAGCCAATAGATCTGATGCTGTAATTTACTTGGATATAAGAAGAGAAATATGCAGACCAAATACCCTTACTGCTTGGATAATGATGAGAAAGAAGGACAGCAGAAAACTCTCCTCTTCACTTCAAATCCATCTACTATCCGAGAGAGAAAAGATTAGGTTAGAGAAATTCCATCTTTCTCTTTTCCCCTGCTTTTGCCTTTCAATCTCGGCCCCCTCCAGACAAGGTGTCAAGTTTTGCCGTGCAATTCGATATCTAATATCACATTGCAGCTCTCAGTAACATCATACATATGCTGTTGATTTTGACTGCTATTCTTTTAAATGGATTTCCTGGTATACCAATCTAAGCAATTCGAAGCTGCATTAGAACACAAGTATTGTTGCTAGCATTCGTCACAGACATATATTACGTATACCTGCAGTCCTCTCTGGTTCAGCTTCTTGATCGCCACCAGCGTCCTGCCCTCTTCTCCATCGGGAGGTCTGACGTAGCCCTTGTAGACGCCCCCAAACCCACCTTCCCCAATCTTGTTCATCCTGCTGAAGTTATTGGTAGCCGCACTCAGTTCGTCGTACTCGAAGACGCGCAGGTTGTGAGCCCTTTCCTCGTACAAAGCTGGAATGCTCCTCTGGGAAGCCGAAGGCCCCGTGGAGCTGCTTGGGTTCTGCTTCCGGGCGGCCGACCCATCCGACCGGCTCGCGCTGCTGCTGCTCAAGGCAGTCACGGCCGGACAGCTGTTCCTCTCCGGCGCGCCCCGCGCCTTCTTCCTAAACCAGCCAAAACATGCCATATCTTGGAGCTCAGTTCAAGATTGCTGCTTGGGCTTCCAACCAAGAAGCGATGACGACCACAAAGGCATACGTGCGAGTACAGGCAGATCAAAAGAAGTACGATCAGCAACACACAAGAAGAAGAAAAAGAAGAAGAAGAAGAAGAAGAAGAAGAAGACAGATCGGGAGCTGTCCACGACAAATACCAGCTAGTTTCAGGCGAGTTGTACGTGAGAAGGGAGGCTACGACCTGCGGTTCGCGTTGCGTGTGCTGCCACCTCTCCCTTCTCCGTCTGACAGATGAATAAAAATGGTAGCCTGAAACTGCTCACAGACAGTAATTCCGACTCTATTCCATATTTTTCTCTCTCTTGTGTCTTGAGTGCTTTGTTTGACCAGTTTCGGGTGGTCATTGCGGTGAGGGTAGAGAAGAGCTGCTCAGTGCAGAGAAAAAGAAAAAGTAGAGAGAAGGAACTTTTGCTGATCCTCTGATCTGATCCATTTAGAGGAGTTTTGATTTGGTCATGAAAGAGTCAAGATTGCAGGGCTGATCGATCTACTGCAAGTATATTAGATGATTGGATGATTGAGAGACCAAGAAGTTTGACGGTGGCGGTGGAATTTATATTAGATGAGGTGTGAATTTGCAATTGCATTTGCAATTGCATTTGCATTTGCAGTTGCATTTGCAATTGCATTTGCATTTGCATTTGCATTTGCATTTGCATTTGCATTTGCAATTGCATGGTGGAAGAAGACATTAGTAGTGGGTTCATGAATTTGTTGGTTGGGTTGGGTGTGGAGAGGGCCAAGTCTTACAGATCAGATCAGTTTGGAATAAATAGCATAGTGTGTCTCTCATGATTTATTTCTATTAGTATAATTAATAATTATTGACACCTAAAAGACCAATCGAACAGAAGAAGAAGATGTGTGAAATCCATCGGTTCATCATCATCCAACAAACTTTTAAAAGATGATATACCAAATCCAATAAATTTTGAAGGTATCAACTAATTAATTAACAGACTGAGATATTAAATGATAATATTTTTTTTTAAATTAAATCTTGTCTTAGTTACTTACTTACCACTGCAGTTTTATTTTTTATTTTTATTTATATAATATATATATATATTAATAAAAATAAAAAATAAAATAAAATTAAAAAAAATAAAGTAAAGTCTCATGACTTGGAATGAAAAATACATGGTATTTTGTCTAAGACATGTTTGTGTATAACTGGAATTTTGATCAAAAGGAAATATTACTATGACTTTTGAATTCTGATTTTAACAAATAAATAATCTTATTGTAAAACATTCGTATAGAGATCCTTTGTTTGTGTGAATCGAATCCATCTTGCTTGCTGCTTCCTAACATTCAAAGAGAGACAGGTTGGTGGGGGTGTGTTACCGTCATGAAGAACTTTTTTTGTTTTTTTTTTTTTTTTTTTGACTTTTGATGGAGACAGCTGTCATTTATGAGCATTAGCCTACCTTACCACAATAATTCACTTGCTTGTGTTGTTGGATAAGCAATTTGTGTTGGTCAACATGGAACTTTTAATCTTATTGTTCCCTGAGAATTTTAGGTTTTATGAGATTGTAAAATATTAATGAATAATAAGAATTGAAAGTTTGTGACGTCTCTACTATTATCTTTTTCTATGAATTATATTTTCCAGCATAAGATCCATACAACTCAAAATTATGTGCGCCACCTGCAGTAGCTGCTAAGGATGTGACTCGACTGCCCCCCTCCCCTCCTTTCAACAGTAGTCACTCAATCAACTAATGAGTCACTCACATTAATTGACATTCTAATTTGACTTTGACTTTGACTTGTTTGGTGGTTGGTCAGTCCAGTCCACCAACAGGACTTTTGTTGCCATGCATAAACTTTGCTTGCCAAACTTGGACCAATAATTGATATCATCCATGCATTTATTTAGACTAAAACAAAATTCAATTTTTATTATAATATATATATATATAATATTATATACTATATATAGATTTTCTTGAGACCTGACTGTTCCTTGGTGTTCGTTCACAAACAGCACCCAGAATTTGAGATCTTCCATTTATTTACAATAATAGTAACCATTTGATGCGAGAAGTGCGAACACGGTTTGGATTATTTTGTTTCAAAAGACAAAGGAGTCGATTCTAATTGGTGCAATTCTACTCCGATGGAGACCTTTGTAGGCCAAGCAATAAACAATGGTCTTCGCTCAAGCTTTTCTTCTAATATTGTTCTGTCATTAGTGTCTTTCACTCGATGCCCTGTTCCAGCTCCGCTGTGAGAATTAACAACCTTTCCGGTCTCATTTCAAACATTGGTTTTATTTTCCTTGCAGCCTTCGTCTTGAGGTATCAGATCTTCCATCAAGTTGACCCCTCGCTCATGAGCTCCACATATCAGCTTTGTGACTAACTAATATATGAGCTCACATATCCACATCCTTCTAGACTGTCATGCAGACTTCATAATTTAATATGCTCATAACTTGTCCTTTCAGATCGTGATGCAGAATGCATAACCAACTTGAATTAAACCAGCAAGTGAACATCATCTTCATTACATGTTCTTAATGGCCAACTGCACAGACACATCTCTCACGAAACAATCAAAAATTTGTACACCTAGAATTGCTGCAGTGGTAGTGTACTAAAAGGATACAGAAAATGCGGAAAATGAAGCAAGCAGAAGAAGAAGAAGAAGACCCCAACAAAATTCTCAAGTGTTGACTGTCACTGTGATACATTGCAATGATACTGCATTGGTGACCTGAGTGAGTTACACACATGACTGTAACATGTTGATGATGTGAAGAGGCCTCGTGCGGCAGATTTAGGTGAAGGATGTGGCCACAGAAGAGGTGGTGACGAGGCCAGATAGCAATCCAACAAGCACTGCACTATTGTAAGTGCTAGGCTCGGTCTGCATGGAGTTGTTACGGCTATCGATGAATGAATCGTTCTTAAATGGCCCACCCACAAGTCCTCCTGTGGCAACATTTGGATTTGGCACAATCGACGTGAGCCACTTGAAGCCTTTACAGCCAGTGTCAAGGTTGGCAGGAATCGATGCCCCCCTGTGGTGAACCTGTTGAGGATAGCTGCTTCCATATCCTACTAGATAACTTAGCTTCATTGGGTTGTTCCCCAAGATATAATCAGCCTGAAAACAAAAAAGTCAACAGTCGAGGATGATCGATTTGCCTGATGTAATAAGAGTCTGTGATGAGCTTACAGCATCATTGTGACCCAAAAAATGGGACGTGGATTTTCTCTCTATTAGCAACCGACACATAAAGGAGCCACTATGCAAATCTTAATTCTAAGTCATAATCACTAGCCACCAAGCTTGTACATTTACGAATGAGAAAATGGAATCTGCAAAATTACCTGGGATGTAGCAAAGTTGCGGAGATCGGTAGGAGTAAAAGATTTTCCACTGCACCGGATTTCTGATGTTCGGGAAGTGAGCATGTAGTCACTGTAAACTACAGCCAAGAATGAAGCAGCAACAGGATGCTGAAGAGCATTCCACTCATCTATCCATACCAATCCACCTGCAGTACCATAATCATAAATCTGCATTACGTAACATTTCCCTCTATCCATATTTGTTCCAATCTTTTGATATTTTTTGTTCGTGACTTCAAAATCAACCTTAATCATCACAGGGAAGCTGACAGAAGAAGCACAAAATATTTGTATCCAGAAGGTGCACAGCGACTGCTTTATTTAAGATCTCAATAAATAGAGCACATCTCAATAAAGGTAATGATCCATTATGCAAGATGCAGAAGGAAAATGATTTATTTAGGATGGAGATAAAACTGAACCAGCAAAGTCAAATTGAATGGGAAAGCAAATTTATAGCAGTTAGTTAACCACAATTTCTGAACAATAATGTTGATTTATACCATCTGTTCTACTGGAAGTGGCCGTTGGGGAATCTGGTAACAAGCCACACATGACAGCTTCGGCCGTTTTTCTGTACAATCGCAGACCCTTCATCTCTGCATTTGAGGATTGGGTTGAACCAAAGAAATTTACTCTGGACAAAAGAACCTGCATGAAAAGTTGCAAATAATTTTAATAATGTGATAATCATTAGGTCCTCCCTAAATAGATACTCCTAGTATGATAACAACAAAAGCAAAATTAATATCTTTCCAAAATTCTATTGTTTACAAGAGTGTTATACGTAGTGGTCAAAATCACATCATAACAATGGAAACCACAGAATTTTTTTACAATACATCAATTTTAGGATATAAAAAAGACACTTCACTAAGCAGAGTAAAAATAGGGACTAATCTGCTAAACTGCATGAAAAGGACTTAGATGATGATGGGAAAAATAAATCTGTTAATACTTAAACCAGTAGCAAGTAGGATTTGTCTCAACACATATGCAGATATTAACCTGAGTTCCAGCACGCTTGTCATCCCAGCTGAACCATGTTGGTCTACCCCAGTCGGCAAAAGCATTCCCATTTTGCACTGTAACAAAACTTAGATATGTTTGATCTCCAGTGGCATGATAAAGCCAGCTAGCTGCCCACAAGAGTTCATCACCATAGCCAGTAGAGTTGTAGTACTTCTGGACTTGGGGAAAGCTGACACTGTAGGAACCTCTATAGCTATCAGCAAAAGTAAATAACTTCTCGGCATGCTGAAGGAGCAAATCTGAATAGGTGACATTTCTAGTTTTGAAAACCAGGGAAGCTGCAGCCATAGCTGCAGCTGTTTCGGCAGCCACATCCGTTCCAGGGATACTTTTGTTAACCTGTGTAAGAGGCCTCTTCTCTATCATTGTTTCTGGCCTTTCCCAACATTTGTGGTCTACATCAGGATCTCCCACCTATCAGCCAGAGACAAATTTCCGTTGTCGCATGTATTATAGTGCTAAACAAAGGTAAAAACACTGGAACTTTCAATTGCAAGGAAAAGAAGATGGGAATTAACAGCAGAGATCTGGATTTTGCACATATTTACATTAGATACAGGTGATATAATGCCATAAAGGGTATGGATCTTGTTCCTACTCATTAACTAGGTTTCCATTGAACTTCTTGTGATCACATATCAACAATCAGATACGAAATCAAAACCAGAATATTTTATGAAAATTTTTAAATTCCTTTATTTTTTTGCACGTAATTATCAAACATTACCTAGTCTGCATATAACAAATCAGAAAATCTAGTAGCCAAATAGAAGAACAGCATCAGTTGATTGATCAAATTACAATCTGAAGTCAGAACATGTCATTTGCAACTGTGTTACTTTACTAGCAAAGCCACAATGAAGGCATGGTAAAAAGTTCATAGTGCACCGTGCTTCCTTCTTATACTGAATCCTCTTAATCTAGTTAATCTTCTACATCTCTAAAACAACAGAAAACATGTTGAAGCACAAACACAACAGTGAGAAATGTTCCAAGAGAAGCACAAAGCAAACCTTCAGATTGGGTGCCACAATTTAAAATGGAAAACAAGTAATAACAGGGTGTGGGAGTTCTCAGTACCTGCACATATAGCACATTGTCAGAAGGATGGGCATTGATCAAATAATCAGTGATCCACTTGAGAGCATCTAAAGCTGACTCCAGCAGTTTCACAGCAGACATTTGATCCCCGTATTCAAGAATTGACCATGACAACACCGTTGCCGTATAAGCCATGGGAAAACCAAACTTCATGTGATCCCCTGAATCATACATTCCCTTTGATAAGTCCAATCCTGCCTCTTTTCCATCATCCATAGCCGAATCTCCTCTCCAAGAGATCTTGTTATTAACCAACTTACCCGCTGCAGGCAAACAACAAACATAAACAAGGATATACAAAGTCCACGAGGAAAAAAAGAAAAAAAAAAAACTAAGATAAATTTGATCTGTAAAGCATTTCCAATTCGACCTTTCTGTAAAAATGCACAATTTTACATAATTAAGTAAACAAAAGAAAAAGGATAATTTTGAGATCTGGAGATCTATAACACCAAAAAAAGATACTAGTATTGAGCCTACATTTGAGATGGAGAGAGCATACATTTTTGCACTTGGAAGAATTGCATAGCCACGGCGAGCGCATTAGCATACTTCTGATCGATGGCCCCTGGCGGCCCGGGAACTGGAAGCGCCTTTCGGTGGTGCGTCTGCTTGATCGTGAGCACGACTGCGGCGACGACAAGCACCGCCACCACCGCCACGATCAGCCATCCTGTGCACCCCTTGGTGTACTTGGACGCCCCCATTCTCCAATCCCCTGCCTTAACCGGTGGCACCGACTCTTCACCTGGTGAAATCTAGGCCTCAGATTTCGCGGGCAGTGCGGAGAAATGCAACAAGTAGGTCACGGAGAGGGGGTGTTTAGGGTTCCAGAGATTTCGATTCGGTGAGGGGGCCAAGGTTTGTAGTGTGTTCAGATCTAGTGATCGAGAGGAGGGGATCTGGGAACGGGTGTTCGAGTCTGTGCAAGAGAGATGGGAGTCCACTTCAGACACACACAGACACACTCTCTCTCTCTCTCTCTCATGGCATTTGGACGCGAAAACTCCTCTTGTCGGTCGATGACAAGGGAGTGGGCCAACAGACGTGAACTGGAATTGGCTACCTGGGGGGTGCAAGTATTTATGCTCGGGTCCCACTTAAAGATCTTACGTGTTGGCCATTCGACCGACAAAAACGCTGATGGTGTTTGTATGAAAAGGGCATCCTGATTTACTGGTGGCGGCAGGTGGGGAGTCCCCGTCCGGTTCTGTTGCGCCGCCGCAAACCCGTATCCCCTGTCGCCAGTTGTCGCGCGACCCGGCAAATACCCGGTCCCACAGGCTTGTCGACCGCCGCTCTTACTCGGACGGCAGTTCGTGACAAGTTGGGGCCCTCGGGAACCGCCACAATCGAAAGAAGGGTAGACGAACAGGTAATCTTAAAGAGTTATGAACCTATTTCGACATATATCCTCTTTCCTAATGGCCTCACGAAATTACGAACACCTTAATTTTCTAAGCGATCCTATCCTCCGGTCACAAATGACAAAAGAGTTACGAACGGAGGATGTGACGGAACAACCAGCTCATATTAGATATCTTATGTGGATGGTGAGATGTCATCGTTTGGTGGCAAGTCAATCAAGGATTGTTGACGAAATTACAGAAAGTTTAGATTTTAGAGACTAATCCGTAAATAGGGCCAGCGAAGACGAACGTAAATGATGAGATTAATATGCAAATCCCAAAAATTTTATATTGTAAATAATATTTTATTTCCGTCAATTGGTCTGTAAGCAGAACAATATGAAAACTTAAATTGATACTAATATATCGCTTAAAAATATGAGAGATCAAATAATTGATAAATTTAACTCAATAACGATCACTATTAGTAGTAAATAGCTTTAGCTTATCGGATGGTTTAAAGATCTTGAGGAATAAATAAATATATATATATATATATGTAAAATATAATATTTGAAGGGGCAGATATTGTATTTCGATGCTATCAAAGGATATAGATGTGAAACTACTGATTTTTCGTTTTTATTCCAATTACTATTTGCTAAAGGTATTAAGGTGACTTCCTTGGCCTTCGTCGCGGAACTGAGCCCATTGGAAAGCCCCGCCGAAGATAATACGGGTCCAATAGAAGGGAGCAGGGGCTGCAATCTTTCACCGTTGCAACCTGGTAATTTACGATTTTGATCTCAAATTCCGAACGGATTCTTTATTTCTTACCCGTCGATCCATCTATGCCGTGGTACATCGTTTCGGGTTCGGTTCGGAATTAGGGTTTTTAAGAACCGCCATTTTCCCTTTACATGCATGTTTTTGGTTCGGCAAGAGGCATCTCTGTGGTTCGATTCGATGATTTTTAGCGAAATTTTGGTTCTTTTGGTGTTTTTTTTTTTTTTTTGTTCTATTGGAAACTAAGAGAAGGAAATGTCTTTACCCTCTTGACCTTTTCGCCTCTGGTGTTTGGATGCCTTCCTACTTAAATTGCATTTGAATTGCCTGTTTCTGTTTAATTTTTGTACTTGTTTATCAAGTACACATCATTTGTTTTTTTTTTTTTAATTAATGTGTCCCTGCGTTCATGATTGTTCTTGCGTGAATGTTGTAAACATTGCATTTAAAGATTTCAATCCAATTATACTTAACTTTCACTAGCTCTCTTGGTGTAATATGTACCCTGGAGTTTTTGAGGACTTCGAATTATGAACCGCCTCGCCTCCTAAGTGAAATATTGCTTCTGTGCTCCTTTTATTTGGCTTGCTTTCTGAAGCATATATATTTGGTTTTTTATGTGATTATTATTTGTTATCAATTAAAGAGTTTTCTTTACTGAATAGATGATGTATCTTCAGTAAGCAAATTAGTTCATTAATCATGATAAACTAGAGGTATAAAGGCAGCATGACAAATCAACTTTTTTTCTTCTTTTCCTTTCATTATTAGTTTGTGTTACAAGCTTATTGTTTTTCTTGTTTAGTTAGAGGCTCTTCTTTATGGTTAGAGTAGAGAGAGTTTATGGATGACGAGAATGAGCAAGGTACACTAAAGTCTCAACCCCTTAAGAAAACCACCACGTGGAAGCATGAGTTTGAGGGCCACCAATCTCAAGTTGAAAAATTGGAAGATAAGCTTATGGAAGTGAAGGTTGAGATGAAAAATGTACAGAAGATGACTCCAAGGAGTTAGCATACCTCTGGCGTGGAGTCAAAAACCACTGCAACAATGCTAATCTACCTGAAATCGAAAGTGAGAATTATGGCAGTTACACATTTGGCTTGTGTGTCATGTGGTATTAAGCATCGAGAGGGGTTAGGACTTGTTATGGTAGACCATTGGGTGAATGGTCTGATTTAATCGGTCCTTCTTCTCTTGAAAGTTAAGAAGGGAAGTAACACCTGGAAAGTAATTTTAATCTCGGATCTTTTGATGCAAATGATGGAGCATATTTTGATGAAATATTTAAGATGATTCGCATTGTAACAGATGTAACGGAATCTCTCGTTAAGAGGGCAGGGCTATCAAGGCAGAAACTGAAGCTGCTGCCCAGAAAGAAAAAAAAGTAAAGTTAGGTCTAGAAGAAAGCAAAAGAAAGACACTCCAAATCCAGAGCATGATAGTAAAGGTTGAAGAAATGGAAAAGTTTGCACTTGGCACAAACACTCTTTTGAATGAAATGCAGCAGAAGGTTGAAGATATGGTTGAAGGGACCTCAAGACAACGACAACGACCTGCTGAGAATGGGCAGGAGCTTCATCATGTGAAGCAGGACTTTGAATCATTGAGGTCCTTTGTTAGCAGCCTTATCATTGTCAGAGAATCACTTGTATGATCAGAGCGACGGTTTCAAACTCTTGAAAAGCTTCTCGACAGGTAA
This sequence comes from Musa balbisiana, assembly GCA_004837865.1. Lineage (NCBI taxonomy): Eukaryota > Viridiplantae > Streptophyta > Magnoliopsida > Zingiberales > Musaceae > Musa > Musa balbisiana. The sequence goes on along the minus strand of CM017190.1, from coordinate 13,485,186 downwards.
CATCATTCTATTTGTCAAGCCAACTGGTTTTTGTCATGTATATAAATATATAAGATTTTCTCCAAAGTTATATGCCGAAGGCTTCATAGCTGTCTGGAACTAGCACACTACATATAGCTGTTTATCAAGTTTTCTTGTGGAAATTGTTATGCAGAAAATAATTTTACAATTTTGTCCGTTGTGTAGGTTGATTGCTGAGACTACTCATCTTGAGAGTGAGAAGGTTAAGAAAGAAGCTGAAGTTAAGACGCTCATCGAGGAGAACGTGAGGTTAAGAGTTTTGTTGGATAAGAAAGAGGCACTTCTCTTTTACCTTGTGTTTCACAACCAAACCTGTCTTGTCTTACAATGATGAATTATTCTATAATATGATGTTATCATTGATTTTGCTTTGGCGTCTATGAAACTATTATACTTGGAAACTTTAGATTTAATCAATTCAGGCAGTCCCTTGTCGTCCTATCTTCTGATCTTTGAATGTTAGATTGATTGCACACTGGAAAGTTGGGAAGGAGAGCACGATGATGAATCAGTTGGGTCCCACTCTTTGTGGGAAGAAGTAAAAGACAGTTATTTGTTGATGCATCTGTTACTTGCATATACATACTGATGCCATCGTGAATGATCTCTTACCGATTCCTGCTCGGTTAAGCTTAATGTTCGACGTGTATGTGCCATGAACAGCTTGAAACTTGTGAGAATTGTCATCCCTTATCATTATTATGTTTGACAATTTTCATTGGATAAGCTCCATTTTACATGGCATTGTGCTAGAGAGATATTACAGAATTTGGTGTCATCTTTTGTCTTCAGTTTGTTCGTTGTGGTATCTTGGTGAACTTTTTTGGATTCATCAACCATTATTTTCTTGTGTGTTGCACATGAAGAACCAAGTGGAAGCAACTATTGGTTTTATCATCCCCACACCTCACAGCCAAATGTAAATATCTTTATGCCTTTCATCTTTGAAGTCTATATCTTCTTTTTTTCGCTTCTTCTTCTTCTTCTTCGTTGAAAGAAATGTGAGTTGTCTTTTTTTGCAAATATCTGAATCTGAAGAGACGTTTAGTAAAGAGCAACATTATGGCTTCTTGATTCCTTACGAGAACATTTTAAGTATTGCTTATAGATTAAGTGTAAGGCACATGAGTTTTCCAAAATCATTCATGTTGATGTAAACAACTTTAAGCCGTGGCCTCGGGGCCCACGCGGCTTGGTTCGGGTCCGGATGACCGGGGATCTCCCGGGGGGTGCGCCTCGGGACTGCAGGGGCCTCGGTCGGCTTGGCCAAAGAGGTGGATCGCCGCTTGTTCCGGAAAGGGGCTCGTCTGAGCGTCCGGCGAGAGGCGCCTCGTCTTCGTTCCTGCACACAGGTCGGGTCGGGGTGTTCGACCCGACCCCTCCGACGCTTGAGTCAGTAAAAGGTAACCAGGGGTCCCCCCCACTCATTTAGAATAAGAGGGTATTTATAAGGCAGTTTTGGTGTTGTCTGATGTGCCTGTTCGCTGGAGACAGGGTCGTACCTCTGATGACGTCTGACATTACTGCTGGCGTGTCGTGCGGGGCTGGGCTCCTGCAAGATAGTGACGTGCCTCGGTCGGCGTTCTGGTCTTGTTTGACCAGGTGTTGCCAGGTCAACCGAGATGCGAGGCGTCATCCGAGGCAGCTAACGTCAGTCCGAGTCTTAATCGCTATTATTACCCCCTGTCAGGGGGTGTCCCTCCAGTCAATCCTAGCTATGGCGTGGCCGCACGTGTCCCTGGCTACGACGTGGCCGGGGAAAGCCAAAATATCCCTTATCACTTTCCCCACCCCCCTTTTTGCCGAGGCGTGTCACGTGGTTTTCGAGAGGATGAGGATCATGCCTGGGGCGTGTAACCTCTACCAGCCGCTACGGGCTGATGGGGTCGCAGATTGGACTGATATTGTGAGTCGGGACTTGATCTTGGAGCGACTCGGGTTTTCAGTTCGGGTCGACGAGTCGCAAGTCGAAAATTGGTCTGGAGCGACTCAGGCTCATCGTTTGGGCCGACGAGTCGCAAGTCGGAAATTGGTCTGGAGTGACTTGGGCTCATCGTTTGGGCCGACGAGTCGCAAGTCGGAAATCGATCTGGAGCGACTCGGGCTTATCGTTTGGGCCGACGAGTCGCAAGTCAGAAATCAATCTGGAGCGACTCGGGCTTATCGTTTGGGCCGACGAGTCGCAAGTCAGAAATCGATCTGGAGCGACTTGGGCTCATCGTTTGGGCCGACGAGTCGCAAGTCAAAAATCGATCTGGAGCGACTCGGGCTCATCGTTTGGGCCGACGAGTCGCAAGTCGGAAATCGATCTGGAGCGACTCGGGCTCATCGTTTGGGCCGACGAGTCGCAAGTCAGAAATCGATCTGGAGCGACTTGAGCTTATCGTTTGGGCCGACGAGTCGTATCACGTTGGGGTTCGTGCGCCACGTGGCACTCTGAGCGAGGCGGCGCTGGTCCTGGCAAAAGGTCCCGGGGACGGGGCGCTCCTGGGCGCGATCCTCGAGGTCAGCGTACGTGGAGAAGCCGAGGAGTCATGATGGTTTCGAGGGCTGTGATTTACTCCCTCCCTTGGGAAGCTCGATCTCGCCGCTGACCTTTTCTATATGAGCTTCCGCCAGAGGGGTTCTTCCGTTCCCTGTTTAGCCGTCGTCACTCCGTCTAGCCGTTGCTGCCTCCCGTTCGTTCTGTCCATCGACCCGGGTTCTTCCCTACTGACTTGAGGTCAGGATGTCTTCGCCTTCCTCATCTCCTTCTCCGACCTCTACTTCTTCCTCCGAGGGTCCCGGGGTTGGCCATTCGTCTCCAGGAGACGTGCCATTAGAAGTGCGGGGGAGTTCTGCCCTGCTTGCAAGCATTAAGCTGTGGCATGATGTAGATTCGGTGGTGACGAAGGATTTTCTGGGGGAGCTTCGGGATCGCTACTGTATTCCGGAAGGTTATGGCCTTTTTGCCCCCCGACCGGGTCAGCGGCCGTACGACCAATTCCCTCAAGGATTTGGGTTGACGGTGGGTGCCCTAGAGGCGGGGCTGCGGTTCCCGCTTTATCCTGTGATCGAGGATTGCCTCCGTAAGTGGGGCATATCGCCGTCTCAGATGGCGCCGAATTCCTGGTGCTATTTGGTTGTTTTCCTCGAGGAGTGTCGTGCGGGCGGGATAGAACCGTCCAGGGCTCTATTCCTGGCCTGCTTCCGACTGTGTAGAGGTAGGGGCAGTTACTATTTGGCAGCCCGTAGTGGATTCAAGATCAGTGGCGCTCCTTCCAACAACAAAGGTTGGAAGAGCCGCTTCTTCTTTGTCAGTTGTAGTCGGGGGTGTGCCACTGAGCTGAACTTCAACAATATCCCATACGATTGACAATAGGCTTTGAACTTGGCGCTGTTAAATTGAGCCCCATTGTCGGTGACGATGGCCCTCGGGATCCCGAACCGAGTGATGATGTTCTTCCAAGTAAAGCTTTGGATCTGCTTCTCAGTGATGGAGGCCAAGGGTTCGGCTTCCACCCATCTTGTGAAGTAATCGACCCCTACTATGAGGAAACGTCGTTGCCCCGAAGCCGGAGGGAAGGGTCCGAGGAGATCGAGTCCCCACTGGGCGAAGGGCCAAGCGGTTTCCATTGGGGTGAGAGGGACCGCCGGTCGGTGTTGCAGTCGGGGGCGTGCCTTTGGCATTGTTGACATTGTTGTACGTATGCTGCGGCATCTCGGCGCATCGTCGGCCAGTAATATCCTTGTCTGAGAGTCTTGAAGTCCAACGTTCATCCTCCGATGTGTTCCCCACAAATTCCCTCGTGGAGTTTGGCGAGGACTGTTCCGGCTTCGGATGGCGTGAGGCAGCGCAAGAGAGGCTGGGAGAAACCTCTGCGGTATAGCTTTCTGCCGACCACACAATACCAGGCCTGGGTTCGCCTTAGTCGTTTTGCGGCTGCCGGGTTGTCGGGCTTCATCCCGTCTTTCTTGAAGCGGAGAATCTCTTCCATCCAGTTATCCGAGATTTGGGTTTCGACGACGCCGTATGATAGTATGGTTGGCGCCGTTATGGGCTTGGTCGCCGGTGTCGCCTCTAGGCCTCGGGCGGAAGCTGTTTTTGCCAAGGCATCAGCTTGCACGTTTTGGGTCTAGGGTATCTGAGTGACCGAAAACCGGTTGAAAAGGCGGGCGAGCCGCTGCGTTTCCATCAGATATGACGCCATGGTTGGGTCTCGAGCCTCATAGTTCCCGTTCATGTGTCCTGTCACCAGCTGGGAGTCGCTGAAAACCTCGAGGTTATGAACTTGCATCTCTAGGGCGAGACGTAGGCCATGGAGTAGCGCTTCGTACTCGGCTTCGTTATTGGTGGCTTGGAATTGTAGCTGGATTGATCTTTCGTAGACTTCCCCGGTGGGGCTTCTGAGTACAAGCCCAATTCCGGCTGCCTTTGTGACGGCCGAGCCGTCCACGTGTAGGGTCCACGTTCGATCTGCGTCTCCCCAACCTTCCGCACGATCTTCGGGTGTTAGTTCGGAGATGAAGTCGGCTAGTACCTGGGCTTTGATGGTGCTCCTAGGAGAATATTGAATGTCGAACTCGCCAAGCTCGACTGACCACCTCAACATTCGGCCTGATATGTCGAACTTAGACAGGATCTGTTGGAACGGCTGGTCGGTGACAACTTTGATTGTGTGGGCCTGGAAATACGGGCGCAACTTTCGCGCTGTCTTTATCAACGCCAGGGTCAGCCTTTCGATTGGGGGATACCACGTCTCGGCTCCAACGAGGACATGGCTGACGTAGTACACAGGCTGTTGCTTCGGCGGTGTTTCTTGAACCAGTACCGAGCTGACTGCCCACGTTGATGCTGCTAGGTAGAGACTGAGGGTTTCTCCAGGTTGGGGGGAGGCGAGTCGAGGCAAGTGGGCGAGGTATGCCTTCAATTTTTCGAAAGCCTCTTCACATTCTAGGGTCCATATGAAGTTGTTGCTCCGTCGCAGAGCACGAAAGAGGGGAAGGCACCTGTCACCCGATCTTGATATAAATCTGTTGAGGGCCGCCAGCTTCCCGGTAAGGCGCTGCATCTCCTTGATTGAGCGGGGGCGGATGCATCTCGGTTATGGCCCGAACCTTCTCAGGGTTGGCGTCTATTCCTCTTTGGTGAATGATGAAGCCGAGGAATCTTCCCGAGCTAACCCCGAAAATGCACTTTGCAGGATTCAAGCGCATGTTGGATCGTCTAAGGGTCTGAAAGGTTTCCGTCAAGTCAGTTAGGTGCGCACTCGCGGTCTTGCTTTTCACGATCATATCGTCCACGTACACCTCCATGTTCCTCCCGAGCTGATGTTTAAACAACTTGTCGACCATCCTTTGGTAAGTTGCCCCGGCGTTTTTTAAACGGAACGGCATTACCCTATAGCAGTATACTCCTCTGTCGGTGATGAAGGCAGTGCTCTCTTGGTCTTTTGGTGCCATCCGAATCTGGTTGTAGCCCGAGAATGCGTCCATGAATGTGAGGAGTTCATAACTTGCTGTGGCGTCGACCAGCTGATCTATCCTGGGAAGTGGATAGTAGTCTTTGGGGCATGCCCGGTTGAGATTGGTATAGTCAACGCACATTCGCCAGCTTCCATTTGGTTTTTTAACAAGGACTACATTCGACAGCCACCGAGGGTACTGTACTTCGGTAATGAACCCGGCTTCTTTAAGTCGGTCAACCTCTTCACTAATCACCCTCTGTCGGTCGGGAGCAAACTTCCTCGACCTTTGCTTCATAGGCCTGGCCCCGAGGTTGATGTTGAGCTGGTGTTCGGCCACCTCCTGGTCAATCCCCGGCATTTCCTTAGGTGTCCATGCGAACACATCGGCATTCTGCCTCAGGAGGTCAATAAGCTGGAGCTGATTTTCTTTGGGTTGGGCTGCACCAATCCTTACGGCTAGATCGGGTCGGTTTCCTTTCAGGGGCACCTCGGTGAGCTGCTCCGGGGCTTCGGGGTACGTCGGTGAAACGGTTCCTCGGGGATCTTGTTCTTGAGGGCGCGATTTCTTCGAGAGAGTGATGGCCGTGAGGTAGCACCTCCTTGATTCCCCTGGGTCGCTCCGCGCTTCCCCGGTTCCAGCCGAGGTGGGAAATTTGATGGCTCGATGGTAAGTCGAGACCACCGCCTTTAGTTTGTTGAGCATCGGGCGACCAAGAATGACGTTGTAAGCTGAGGGTAGATCGACTACCATAAAGGTAGCTATCGTCGTCTTGGTCCTTGGTTCTTCTCCGATGGTGATGGGGAGCGTGGTGGTGCCGAGCGGGGAGATGGAGTCTCCGGTGAATCCTGTGAGTGCTGAGCTCATGGGAATGAGGTCTTCGGTAGACAAGCCGAGCTTCATGAAAACGTCGAGGTACAGCACATCGGCGGAGCTCCCCGTGTCAACCATTACCCTTCTTACCCAAGCGTTGGCGATATGAATGGAGATCACCAAAGCATCGTCATGATGGGAACGTTCCCCTTCCTCGGCCCCGAAAGAGATTTCGGATTCTAACTCGGGTCGGGAGCGTTTTTCGACCGTGCTTCGGGCATAAGCCTTCCTCGCGGTCGAACTGCTGCCGCCTGCTGCTGGGCCTCCGAAGATGACGTCGATCTGTCTTTCGATGGGCATCCTGGGACACGGGGTCGCCTCTCGGGGTTCCTTGAGATAGCGACCGAGGTAGCCCCTTCTGATCAGGTCCTCGATCTGATTTCGGAGGTCGCGGCAGTCCTCCGTGTCGTGGCCATAATCTCGGTGGAACCTGCAATATTTCGAACGATCTTTGTGAGTAGCTTTCACAGGGTTGGGTGGTCGCAAAAGACCCTTCTCCCTGATTTGGAGGAAGATCTCGGTACGAGGTGCATTCAGTGGGAGGGGTGGAGGCCTCGGGAGTCGCGTCTCGGTGTGGTCAGGCCTCCGGCGGGGTTGCGTTGTGGTCGTCGTGGTTGCGCCTCGGGGTTGTTCGACCCTTGGCTTCTTTCCGTCTGCGCGTCTCCCCGCCATTAGTGCTTCGCCGGCAACATACTAGCTGGCGCGCTGGAGCATCTCGGGAATGGTGGCGGGTGGTTTCTTGATCAGTGACCAGAAGAATCTCGAGGGCCTCAGCCCCATCAGGAACGTCTGCATGATTAAAGAAGGGTGAGCGTCTGGATACCCCCGGATTTCCATGGCGAAGCGTGTTACAAACTGGGAAAGTGTCTCCTCCTCGTGCCGAGTTAGCACGAGCAGGGTGGCCATGGAAGGTCGAGGCCGCATGCTGGCAAGGAAATTTTGCTCGAACTCCTTGGCGAACTGGTCGAAGGATGAAATTGAGGATTGGCGCAGTCGACTGAACCACGCACGCGCTGGACCCCTAAAGGTAGTTGGGAATGTACGGCACATCAATGCGTCGGATGTACCATAGAGAGCCATTTGAGCTCTAAACGCGGCGACGTGTTCCGCCGGGTCGGAGCTGCCATCATATGTCTCCAACGCCGACAACCTAAAGTTGAGGGGGACAGGCTTCTCTTGTATTTCCTGAACAAAAGGGGATCCGCCCGCGGCGTCCTCGCTTGGTTTGCCCCGTGATTTCTGAAGTTCGCGTCGGAACTCATCCAGGCGTCGATTAACTTGGGAGAGTTGCGCCTTAACCGAGTTGTCCACCGAGTCAGATGATACGGTGTCGGGCTCGGTGCGGAGTTGTGTAACTTGGCGTGGTGCGGGCGAGCCTCTTTGGGTTGTCACTCCGTTTCGGGTTTCTTCTGTTGCGACCCGTTCCGTGTTTGGCCTTTGTTGCGTTGGGTCAGTCGGGGTGGCTGCCAACCACATAATTTGGGGAATAAGTGGGACAAAGGTCTGCATCATCCCCACGGTTGCCTGTACCTGCTTAGTCCGGCCGAGGAATGCCTTAGGCAACAGGACTGAAGGGCCCGTGGCGAGCTCCGGGGGTGATAACCCTGGGTCGTTGAACAAGCGCCAGTAGCGATCTGGCGTTAAAGTCGGGATTTCTCCGTCTCTGGGGGTGGGAGAAGACTGATCTTCTTGTCTAGCGTCGGGGTGGTTAATCAGTGGTTCTCCCTCGGGGGGGATTCCCGACGGACGTCCACGCGGCATCGGCCCTCCTTCTAGCGCCAGAAATGTTGATGTAAACAACTTTAAGTCGTGGCCTCGGGGCCCACGCGGCTTGGTTCGGGTCCGGATGACCGGGGATCTCCCGGGGGGTGCGCCTCGGGACTGCAGGGGCCTCGGTCGGCTTGGCCGAAGAGGTGGATCGCCGCTTGTTCCGGAAAGGGGCTCGTCTGAGCGTCCGGCGAGAGGCGCCTCGTCTTCGTTCCTGCACACAGGTCGGGTCGGGGTGTTCGACCCGACCCCTCCGACGCTTGAGTCAGTAAAAGGTAACCAGGGGTCCCCCCCACTCATTTAGAATGAGAGGGTATTTATAAGGCAGTTTTGGTGTTGTCTGATGTGCTTGTTCGCTGGAGACAGGGTCGTACCTCTGATGACGTCTGACATTGCTGCTAGCGTGTCGTGCGGGGCTGGGCTCCTACAAGATAGTGACGTGCCTCGGTCGGCGTTCTGATCTTGTTTGACCAGGTGTTGCCAGGTCAACCGAGGTGCAAGGCGTCATCCGAGGCAGCTGACGTCAGTCCGAGTCTTATCGCTATTATTACCCCCTGTCACGGGGTGTCCCTCCAGTCAATCCTAGCTGTGGCGTGGTCGCACGTGTCCCTGGCTGCGACGTGGTCGGGGAAAGCCAGAATATCCCTTATCAATTCCTTTTGTAGAATCGGATGCCCACCGTGTACTTCATTTTTTTTTCCCTAAATTAAAAAAAATCATAAATGGTATTAACTTCAATAATTTTTAATACCCTCTCAAGGAAATATATCTCAGCATTTAGTCTATATATTTCCTACATTTAAATATCGTAATAATAATATAAAAAAACTTCTTTTCTTATTCAAAAATAAAAACTGACCCAGAATATAAACTTTTCTATATCAATAATGGGGATCCTGTCATCGGGATAGGATAAGCAGAGATCATCACCTCTAAGAAAATATTAGGTTCTCTATTTTTTTTTAATAGTTTAAAATAATTATCAATGTTTTAGTACTTAATATATTTTTTATAAAATTGTGATACTAATTTTTTTTTAAATTTCCGAAAAAAAATGCATATTTCATATTTTGGTATTGTTTATGTCGATTTAAATTATTCTGAATTTTTACATCATGACGTAGTAAATTTCTAAACCACATTTGATGATGTTCATGATATATTAGATTATTTATTCACGTTAATTTATTTGCTTTTTAGAGTCTATATAACGATAAAAAAAATTAGTAAATCATATTTTAATCATTTTCATGTCCTCATTAGATTATTTGAGATAACAACGGTATGGCTCGGGACGGTCCAACCCACGCGGCGCTTGCACGGCTGAAGCTCGAACTGGGTTGGTTCGTGCTAGTTCGGTCAGTTCAATGTGGTTTCTATTGGTTCAGGTCAGCTCAGACCTTTTTAGCTTGATTCGAAATCGGCCTTGTTTGGGCCAGTTTTGGTGATGCCAAATTGGTTTGGGTCGGTTCACCTATGTTTCAGCTTCATTCAAGATCGATTCGTCTTGATTCATGTCTGCTTTCGATAGATTCTGCACCAGTTTAAGTCGATTCCGATTCAAGTTGGTTTGGTCAAATCAACTAATTCAACTTGAAACCAAGCTTATTTAACTCAAATTAGTTCGGTTCAGCTCAGATTTGTGCCCATCTTGGGGTTTAGTGGGTCGGTACCCTCCATCTTCCGATTTAAGGAATTTAAGAGATTTTAATTTAATGTTGCGTAATAAAATTTTCATAATTAATTGAGATTGTGATTGATACTCTAATGCATATGATTAACATAACTGAAACTAATTTTTTTAAATATTATCAAAACCATGGTCTTATTAGTTGATCCACTTATTTAATCAATGTCCTGTAAACATAAAAACTATAATATGGTATCGTGAAAAAAAATTTATATCATAATTGAAATCAAATAACATTAGATCATATTTACGATACATATTTTCTGATGTCATTTGAAAAAGATGATCTACAAAGACATTGTCCTTGATTCGAATATCAAAGTGACGTGGACATACAAGGAGAACTAGACACTCCTTCTCCTCTCTTTCTATTTTTTTATAAGACCATAATTATTGATAGTTTGGGAGGTTAAGAGAGAAATTGTAATCTCTTAACTATGTCCTTTATGACATACGTCATTCAATCCTTATATGTCTTGTATATTTATAGGTGAGAGTTGAGAGTGTATGATAAATTATTATGAGATTTCCTTCTATCAAGAGTATCCCCTAAGGATTTCTATAATAATATGGACTTCTTTTCTATTGACCAATATCTGTCATCAGAACTTAATTAGTTATATTATATATCTTATATGCTCAGCCTCAACTTGTCAATATCCTAAAAAATTATTTTCAATAATTAAATCTATTATTAATTTAAAATGTACGTAAAAAAATATTTTAAAATATTTATAATTTATTCATTTATGATAGGTTATAAAATTTTGATTTTATGGGTCTAAATATTTAGATTGAACTAAGTTTTGAATAATGATATGGAGATTCTTTATAAAATTAAAAATCTAAATACACTCTATTCAAATGTACCAACTAATTATTCTAATTAATAATATTGGTGAATAGATGTATCGTGGCTGGTGAGTCACCGCAGCCTGGTACATGGGCCGATGTCAGGAGTATGTGCTAGGTCGAACGTGTTACCGAGGTCAATCACGCCCACGGGACGGGAGGTTGGCGTCAGGATGCTAGATGGTATCTCTCGGTTGGGAATAATCACGCTTCCAGGGGTGGCCGCGTTCCTGCACAGAAGGCCTGCATTAGGGGGTTCTCGATAATGGCCCCTTGGTGAATGAGTCAGTTCCCTCTCTTCTCATTTCCTTTTTTTTTTCCTCCCCTTGGCCAAATGCCGGTTAGGGATTTTTATACTACTGTATGAGGGTCGGTCACTGTGGGTTTCACATAATGACCAGTACCCGAGGGATAAGATGGTACGGTCGTTATCTAGGAATGAGTGGAACGGCACCATACGACGCCGTCTCAAGCTTTTCGGGGTGGGAGGTACATGACGCCATCCCGAGTTTTCCGAGACAGGATGTGCCGAAGAGTGTCTTAGTACGGATTCTGTCTGACGCATGGGAGTACTTGTGCTGACTTGACGAGGGAGTGGTGTGCATTGATGGTGATTAGGGCTCAAAATATACCTTATCAAATAATATTATACTCCTCAGACTAATTAATTATAGTATTTTATTCTATAAATAAAGAGACTTTTTTTCCTTCGTGTTCAAATCCGATGGGTCGAGATATTATTTTTCTAAGGAAAAAGATAGTATAATAAGCAGTAGATTCAAGAAAGTTCTTTTGAGGTTTGATGGAATTTGCGGGTGACCGAGCCAAAGGAGTTAAGAAAGTGTTGGGAGGGATATAACTCTACAAACCAACATTAATGTGATTGCAAATGCAATCTTTGTTGGGGATTATTCTTGATAACAAAGATTAAGGTTCATTAGGATCCCCTCCACATATCATTAAAGATATCGGGAGCGAATTAGAGAACGATTTTTGGGTTGCCATTAGGCACTTAACCCACAATTAATGACGCTGCAATGTCTCCTGCAGCGCTCACAGCCGTTTCACGAATCCCAAAGTGGCATAACCAGAACCTTGGCCAATCCCTTCCTTTCCTACTCGCCTGTCCTCCCCCAGGAACACACGCCCGCTTTTGCCAACAGGAGAACCGTGGGTCCCGTATGGAACGGAGAGTATGGACAAAATCCGTGTCCGCTGTACGGTGGAATCAGCGGATCTTGTCGGATCGCAGAGGGAAAGAGTCCGACGTGGAGGGACAGGTGGGATTTTGCTGTCGGCGGTCGGATGGGGATCCGATGGGCGGATGTCAGCCGTCGGATCGAGGAAGATGTCGTACGCGCTCGTATTAAAGCGCAGGTCAGGGGGGAAGAGACAGAACGGGGATAAAGTAGAGGGGTGCGACCGTGCGAGAGAGCAAGAGAGGCCGTTTCGAGAAGCATGTGGCCGCTGTTTGGGGGAGGGAGAAGGCTTCGATCTTTCCGTCTATTTGGATCGCTCCGCACTCGCTGCTACCTTAGTGGGATCTGATTGAGGAGAAGAGATTCTAGAAATCGAATGGGAATCTTCGTTGCTTGAGGTCGGCCGCTGGATTCAAGGGTGGGTATTCATTCCATCCTCCTGCCTTGTCTCTGTTTTCTCGCGTTTGTTATCCTCTATTTGTTCGAGTAACTCTCTGTGGAAGATATAAAGGAGGAGTCTTGGCGCATTTGGAGTTTGGTATGGTGTCTGCAATCTGGAGGGTAGAGTGGATGGGTTTTGGGTTCGAGGACTCCGATTTCCTTCCTTTTCCGACTTTGTTGTTGTACGGATGAGCGGACTTCGCTTCCTACGGGGGTTTTGAGATGGCGGCAGAAAAGGATAAAGATCGAAACTTGGGACGGAGTTCCGCGGATTAATTTTTTGGTTTTTTTTTCCATTCAAATTCTTGTTTCTGGCATCATCTTTTTTGAATGATCCCATGAATGTCCGAAGAAAAGAAAAATAAAAAAAAATCCCTCCTTTCCCCTTTTATTCTATGCTTTTGTTTGGAACCCGATTCTTCTCGGTTCAGAGGACGAAACTCTCTTTTTTTTGCTTTTTATTTCCTTCTCCCTTTGCTTTTCTCTTCATCTCCTTCGTCTCTGTTCTCTTCTTTTTCTTCTACAAATTTTTCGCTCGTACTACTATGTTACTCATTTCCGGGTATCAGTGTTCTCCTGCCATATTCGAACTCTGGTATCCATCTGCAGCTGAGGTGATAAAAAGAGAATTTTCGGCTTCTTCCGACTGAAGACTCCCAAAGGAGTAAAAAAAAAAACCCCTCTCTTTTCGACTCAAAATAGGAAAAAAGATGCCTCATACGTCCTTTCACTCGATACTCTCCCTTATACGCCCACCGGGCATCTCTCCTTCTCTAAATCTAGAGTGGATATGACATAAAACCCACATAAGAATGTTAAAAATCATTTCTTTTCTTATCACCTCATCTAATCTAGGCGTTGCCTTTGTTGATCCCACAGCGGTGAGAGGAGAAGGTGCCTGCGGAGAAGATTTGGCCGTCTGATCGCTGAGTCCATGGTGGGATCAGATAGAGACAGGCAGCGATCGCGAGATTTGATGCGTGGAAGAAGCAGGGCGAGTCGTGTCTCGCCCGCTAAGCGACAGCCAATTGGCTTCTCCTCGCCAACCGGTATTTGTGCTCTATTCTCCCTTCCTTATGTTCCCTTTGTTGCCCCTTATTCCTATTCGAATTTACTTTCGTCGGTCCCATGCTGCTCTTTTTACTTCTTAACAACCTCCTCCTCCTCTGTCGGATAATGTGTACCAACCTGTTTGCTGTTTTTCCTCTCGCAGGCTCTGCTCCCTTCTTTTCACGTTCTTGGGTGTATTTTGTGGTCAACTCACTAAAACTCCTATTTCGTTTTGATCTTTTTCAGTTTCAAATGATAATGTCCACTTTAATAGTGGAGATGGAGTAGACACGAATGCGTCGATGGCTAGGTGGAAGGACAAGGTCAGGACTTCAAGGTGGAGATTGAACAACAATGATTCGTCTGGTGAAGTGGGCTGCAGCAGATCGGAAGGTGAGGAGGCTAATCCTATTCGTGCAATGCTTGGTAGTATCACCACCGCTCTAACTAGTAGGAAGACAGTTGGGCTCCATGAAAAGGTTTGATCATTTTGCCCATAGTTTGTGCACTGATTTTGATTTGTGTTTATGTGGCTGATTCTTAATCTTTAAAAGGTAGCTGAGGATAGCGATATTGTCGATCCTGCATCTGTGCCAAGGAAATTGAGATCAGGTATGTGAGTGAAACTCACTGTGTATTGATATTTTTACAAATATTTATTAAAGCTTAACTGAATTGTGCTTTTTTTTTTTTTCTTTTCCGTATGCATGTTAATTTCATGATACTGATCTGAACATGCATTACCCTAAATTTGTCAGGAAGCTACATTTTCTTGGGAGTTTTGTGAATATAAAATATTTCAGAGGTTGACTTATATTTTTTATTCAGTTTCTAAGGATCATAAAGTATTTATACTAAACTACATTTTCTTGGGAGTTTTGTGAATATAAAATATTTCAGAGGTTGACTTATATTTTTTATTCAGTTTCTAAGGATCCTTTTTAATTGTGGCACTAAACAATATGAGGACAACAAGCTGCAAATCAAGTTTTTGGTTTTTCAATATGGTTAACTTATCAAAGTTATATGTAGGGTTGATGATTCTGTAATCTTTTCTGCTTCAGCTATCAACAAACGCGGCAGTCAGACATCACCTAATGAAGCAACAGTTACAAAGAAGAAACATCATTGTACTTCTAATGGTCTCCGGGTGCTGCATGGGGATGGCGGAAGAAGGTGCAAACAAAGCATGGTTAGATCCTTAGATGATTTGTTTATTTTTATTTGATTTATTTTAGTTTGTTTTATGCCTACAGGTCCAAGGTAAATATTATTGTTTTCTGTTTTATGTAGCTGTTTGACTCACTTACCAAGGATGAAGAGATAGCCGTTGATGCTTTATGTACATTATCTAGAATGCCACCTCTATGCAAGCAAATTCCACTACAGGAATGGAGTAGAGTGTCAGAAGATTGTCAGGATATCGATGCTACCTCAGGCCAATGTTTAGAAGGTGAGCTTTCAGAACTTTTGTGGTCAGCAGAGTTATGAGTTGAGTGCTATGTATGTTTCCATTTTGGTTTGATTTTTGTTGTTTGGAACTTGAGCACAATATGTGATTTAACAGATATAAAAGATGTCTGTGAAGTAAAGACTCTCTCTTTTATGGAAAAGCCATTAAAAGAGACGATAAAGGATGGACATGCTCCTTCCAGACAACCTATCACAGTTTGTGGAAAGCCAACTTATGATTCCAATTGTACTAGAACTCCTGAACCTGGTGGTCACATAGATCCCTTGTCTGAGAATGAACACCCAGGGAATACTCCTTTCAGAAATCTTATGAATTCTTCGAGCCCTTCAGGAATCTTGCCTCACTGTTGTAATGGAAATAGGTAGGTTCTGTGTATTTCATTTTATGTGTTATTTCATAATATTTGATTGCTAACCAAATATGCTAAATATTAAGTTTGCCCTATTCTTTTCTTTCTGTGATAGGGCACTGCAACCGACTCAATATGATGATATAACAGCCCTTCCACTATGCAAATTAGATATGTCACTACGGGTAATACTTCTCCCTCAACTTTAGATGATTTTTCTTTTCCTGATATAAACTAATTATCTTTACTAATTTTAGAACGGAGATGCTGGATCGGCTTCACTGGGACATGAAGTTCAACAAGCAGAGCATGGGAGTCAGAGTTGTGCAAAACTTGTCTATGTGGAAGGTAGCAATTATATGTCAAAAAGAAACATTCTGCAAGCAAAATAGTTTCTAATGCTTCATGTTGGATGCTAAGATTTATGATTAAATCGAATCATTGAGTAACTTCCTACTGTATCTGTCAGGGGCTATTCCACCACATGCCCAGGCCTCAAGCGATTGTGCAGAGTGTCCTGACCTTAGCACTATTACTGCTAGACTTGCTTCAAATGGAATTGACCATCCAACTAAGAAGGTGATGTTTCAAGGCCTTAATTTTATATTTCCATAGTAATTTACAATTATTGACTTAAGTGTCAATATGCTATGTGTTTTGACTCCATGAATTGTGTAGCTTTATGTGACATTGTAGTTTTTCTTGTTGGCACCAAGTTCAGTTTGCTATTGTTTTATAGGTTTGTAGTCTTCAAGATTGTTTGGAAGTCTATTTGTTATTCTTACCAAAATGTTAAGAGTAGTCATTTCCATGTATCATGGCATATTTCCGAGTGCTCAAGTTCTAAAGCATTGTCATTTAGGTTACAAACATCAACACAACTTGTCTATTATTTCATCTGTGCAGATATCGTAAACTGAAATTGGTCTGCAGATTTTACTACTAGTATTTAGTTTCACTGCCATTTTACGGCCTATTCGTTATTCCTGTGTTTTCATACGTAATTGTTTGGTTTTATCTATCCAGGTTCTGATCAATGTGAAGTCAGATACAAAAAACTGTGCTACTCATGTATTCATATGCAATCTTATCAAATGCTATCAAAATAAAGGGAAGCAGCGGACAGTGTTGCTGTCGTCTGAGGAACCAAAGTCCAAGAATGAGTCAAATTTGCATGCAACATTAAACAATGATATATCTGGGTTACGAAGTGGATCCAACAGTGTGACATCTGCTGCTACCAATGGTTCTATAGTTGAGAGAAATACACATGGAGGAAGAAATGAGATTCGACGTAACAAAACATTTACGCCAGCTCACCTGTCTTCAGTCTCATTAGAAGTCAAGCAAAAGCAGGTAATTTTTAGTAATTTCTCTCTCTCTCTCTCTCAACTTCCCTTGATGTTCCTAATGAATTGTTGCATTTTGTTCAGACCTGTGACTTCCTCTCCTTATCAGCTGGTGGTGTTGCTAGTACTTCTCCAAATGGAATGCAGTGTCCTGGGAAGCTTGTTTCTCCTTTTTTGCATGCTCAGGTTCCACACCATTCTCTCATGCCATATCCTTTCCCTCATGTACCATATGCCCCACCTTACCCGGAGAAGCTAGCACCTGCAGCTACACAACAGGTACTGACGAATACTATGGCATAATTATTGTGATCACTTTGGCAGTACAACAATTGGTGAAAGACATCTTAGTCTCATTCATCAGGCGTTTAGCTTAGTTCATTACTGTCATTTGTAATGTCATCTTATTTTTTTTGTTAGGAAACAAATCAGGACCCAACTTTTGCAATGATGGCATAGAGCTTGTAGCATGTGAATCTCTCTCTTGATTCATGTTGAACTTTTGATGTTTGTTTATAGGCACAACTACAAGTAGCACATTACGGAGGCAACCCATTCTATGGACTTAATATGGACAACACTATAGGCAATATACAGCTGCAGCAACAGCGCCAGCAGCAACAGATATGGCAAGCCCATCTTGCAAACTACAGGGTTCCTGTAGGCGTTTCAGTGTTGCAGAACGAGCAACTCCGTGATTCATCTGTTCCCATGTCCCAAAGGGTTCAAGCTTCATCAACTTTATCTCCTTCCCGTTTGCAAATACAAGGTGGATCCAGTCACCGACCTATCTTTCAGCAACAACACCGTCTTCTTGCTAATGGTTCCCCATCATCTTCCAAAGTAAAGCCTCATCAACACCAAAAATTTGGAGGATATGCATTGAGTAGATCCAATCATGAAGGACCCCGATCTGCAGCAGCTTCTTTGCAATGGGAGTCGCTAGCTAGCGAAGACGAAAATGATCAAATAGGATGAGAAACCCATTTATGAAGACTGCTCATCATATGCTGGATCAAGCATGATGGTTAAATGGGAAGACAACATGGTCATGTGTTACTATAGCATTCTTTTTGTGCAAAAGCAATGTGTGTAGCATCATAATTTAGTTTAGTTTAAAGATCTGAAGAGAAAAAGGAGCCTCTCATGGTATATATGATTATTCTCTGGGTTGATTCATTATGTTGCAACTAATTCTGAGCTGAGCTGAGCTGAGCTGGTGTAAAGATTTTGTGCTAAGTTTACATGACTGATGTGAAAAGCCATCGCCAGCAGATGTAAAGATGGTTTTTGAGTTTCTTTTGTCAACGTTGCCAATTGAATATGATTTTGATGTGGTAGTAGTATGGAGTGGATTCCCGCACCCAACAACAAATCAAGTGTTTTATATATGGAGTGGATTCCTGCACCCAACAAATCAAGTGTTTATGTAATTGCACGATCGCCCCATGGCGATTAAGGTTTGCTCGCTGCTTCTCCTCCTCTTCGCATCACCGATCCCCCGAGGTACACTCTTTGTTGCTTTTCACTTTCCTCTGATTGGTATTTAACTAGTAGTTAATCCGCGGAGTGTCATAAGACATTTGTGACACACAAGTCCTTTTACTACTACAAGTTTATCAGTTGCGACATCTTTTCGTTGACTCGTGTCACTTGAAAGCTTAAGCTTGTTGCATTTTGATTAACTTTTTAATTACTGTTGTAGCCATCCTACCAAGTTAAACGTATGCACATATTGTTGTTAATGAATCTCAAATTAATTTTACAGTCAATCTCTCATTATTGTTGTTAATGAATCATGCTTTTAGTATCTACCAATTCAACCAAGCATTTGTGACACACAAAAACTCTTTTGTCAGTGTATATCATTCTCATCATCTATATGCTTTACAACTAGAATTTTATGTGTAGATTAACACTCATAAACATACTCATGATAAGCATACTCATAAACCTTTTTCATTTCCTGCTGTTGTGCATTTACTTGCTGTCCACCAGCATGTGATGATAAGTAAAGAAAAGTAAAGAAGATTCTGCACAAACATGTGATGATCAAATGGAAGATGAAGGCTAGCAGCATGTACTGCTACTCACTCACTCACTCACTCACTATTAAGGTTGGTTGATTCAGCTGCATTTATCCAGATGATGGCATCCGGTTAGATAACACAATATAGACTTTTGAGAGAGGCCTATCGCCCATTTACTTGGTGATTGTTGTGTACTGTGCATCTCATATAAGCAAGCCCTTTTACTCCATGTTACATGTTTCTCTAGTTACGTGTTACCACCACCCCACACGCACGCCTTGATAGCGCTTGGAGAAGCCTCTCCCATCAGATGGCTGTGTCAACATTACATTGTCTTTGTATGCTGCAGGTTTTCTAAGCATTGATTCACTGTGGGCAGATGAAGGTGGAATGCTATCCTGCTACAAATGTGGCGACATGGGGCACTACGTATGCTAGGGAATGATGATGCCCAGGCAAGAAGTAATGGGATTTTTATTTTTAGGTGTCTCTTTGGAGGGCACATTAATGGGGGTATGTTTTGTTTTGTTGAATTCGGTCTGTTGATTTTGATGAATGGGTTGTTTGCCAACTTTAGGGAGAGGAGGGGGTTCTATAAACAAAAAGTTTGGACACATTTTTATCATGTGAACTTGTATTAAAAAATTAATACATGACATATATTTTGAATCTTGAAAGGACCTTAATAAAAAAATTATTTAGTATATTTCTTAAAAGCTATCCTTTTTTTATTTAATTTCTTTTTTAAATAATATTTTTAATTTTAAAATACCACTATATATATATATATATATATATATTGGACATATTATTTATTTATTTTTTAATCAATTTTTACTGTTACATTGCCTTTCGTTTGGTTCGTTTACAATGTTTTATTTATGCATTGACAACAACGCACATCCTCTACTATTAGCTAACTAGAGAACCTCAAGAACAACGAGTTCATTAATTACATGCATACTCCTCGTCCGCACCCTACGGAAATGTTGGACCCAACATCATTTCAAACCAAACGACCGACAACACCCTCTTATGTCTGTCATAAGTAACGCCTGTCTACGTTGACCTTAAACCACCTCATCTGTTGCCTTTTGCCAGACCAGAACGATCGAAGTGCTTCTAAGAGGAATCTAGACACAGTTTGCAGAGACAAAAGTCAACACCTTACATAAAATCGAGTAAGGAGTACTTTTTTTTCTTCTACTAAATAAGGCTTCATTAAGAGCCTTTTAAATCAACTACAAACCATATGATATAATAACTTAGTGTCAAATAAACATATTCATTAATTGACATTCATTCACATTCATATTCTCCTAAATACATTAATTAACATTCATATTCTCAATTCATGAATTTTGACCATTCATAAAGAAACTCCCTATGACTAATAAAAAAATTACATAATCTTTCGTTTTAACAAAATAAAATTCAAACTAAAATAAAATAAGTTCATAATTTTTGATATGATTCAACATGGCTGAATAACATTCATTCTTTAGAATAGGCTAAAATTTGTCATTCTTTCAAGACTGAACTTTCTATTTATGATTTGGACTGATTTGAATTATGTTGATTATTTTAGGCTCTTCTTGCATCTATAGAATCTTGATCGACTCTTGACTAGTTTGTTCCTTTCAAATGTCTCACAATATACAAGTTAAGATTTCTTTCATCCTTTTAGCTTTAGTTTTTACCATTGGTTCTCCATGAATAATTAAAAGATCTTTGATAGAATTGTGATCAACTTACTAGTTTATATCACTCTCTTTCCTCGTAAGGATTCGTTCTCCAATCAACATCTTCTTCACCTATATTAAAAAAAGATAAGTCAAAAACATTACAGGTTACATTAACATTGCCATATTCACTTAGTAGTTTTGTCTTATATGCATTGTTATTGATTCTTTAAGTGACTTGAAATAAACATTCTTCTCTTGGCATTAATTAGACTTCCTTTAATTAGGAAATCTTTCATTCCTAAGTGTACCCAAACTCAATCACCAAGTTCAGTGACTATTTGTTTTCGATCTTTGTTGTGTTGTTTTTAATATTATAGAGTTTTTTTTCGATTTATGCCAAACTCTTTCATGCAATGCTTTGACAAAATCAACTTTTTGCTTACCATCCAAATTAGCCTTTTCCAAAGGTAAAGACAACAAATCCATAGTTTGCTCCTTCCAAATGTCTCACAATAAATAAGTTAAGATTTCTTTCATCCTTTTAGCTTTAACTTTTACCATTGATTCTCCATGAATAATTAAAAGATCTTTGATAGAATTGTGATCAACTTACTAGTTTATATCACTCTCTTTCCTCGTAAGGATTCGTTCTCGAATCAACATCTTATTCACCTATATTAAAAAAAGATAAGTCAGAAACATTAAAGGTTACATTAACATTGCCATATTCACTTAGTAGTTTTGTCTTATATGCATTGTTATTGATTCTTTAAGTGACTTGAAATAAACATTCTTCTCTTGGCATTAATTAGACTTCCTTTAATTAGAAAATCTTTCCTTCCTAAGTGTACCCAAACTCAATCACCAAGTTAAATGACTATTTGTTTTCGACCTTTGTTGTGTTGTTTTTAATATTGTAGAGTTTTCTTTTCGATTTATGCCAAACTCTTTCATGCAATGCTTTGACAAAATCAACTTTTTGCTTACCATCCAAATTAGCCTTTTCCAAAGGTAAAGACAACAAATCCATAGTTTGCTCCTTCCAAATGTCTCACAATAAATAAGTTAAGACTTCTTTCATCCTTTTAGCTTTAACTTTTATCATTGATCCTCCATGAATAATTAAAGGATCTTTGATAGAATTGTGATCAACTTACTAGTTTATATCACTCTCTTTCCTCGTAAGGATTCGTCCTCGAATTAACATCTTCTTCACCTATATCAAACAAAGATAAGTCAGAAACATTAAAGGTTACATTAATATTGCCATATTCACTTAGTAGTTTCGTCTTATATGCATTGTCATTGATTCTTTAAGTGACTTGAAGTAAACATTCTTCTCTTAGGCATTAATATAGACTTCCTTTAATTAGAAATCTTTCCTTCCTTAAGTGTACCCAAACTCAATCACCAAGTTCAATGACTATTTGTTTTCGACCTTTGTTGTGCTTGTTTTTAATATTGTAGAGTTTTCTTTTCAATTTATGCCAAACTCTTTCATGCAATGCTTTGACAAAATCAACTTTTTGCTTACCATCCAAATTAGCCTTTTCCAAAGGTAAAGACAACAAATCCATAGTTTGCTCCTTCCAAATGTCTCACAATAAATAAGTTAAGACTTATTTCATCCTTTTAGCTTTAACTTTTATCATTGGTCCTCATGAATAATTAAAGGATCTTTGAAAGAATTGTGATCAACTTACTAGTTTATATCACTCTCTTTCCTCGTAAGGATTCGTCATCGAATTAACATCTTCTTCACCTATATCAAACAAAGATAAGTCAGAAACATTAAAGGTTACGTTAATATTGCCATATTCACTTGGTAGATTCGTCTTATATGCATTGTCATTGATTCTTTAAGTGACTTGAAGTAAACATTCTTCTCTTAGCCATTAATATAGACTTCCTTTAATTAGGAAATCTTTCCTTCCTCAAGTGTACACAAACTCAATCACCAAGTTCAATGACTATTTGTTTTCGACCTTTGTTGTGTTGTTTCTAATATTGTAGAATTTTCTTTTCAATTTATGCCAAACTCTTTAGTGCAATGCTTTGACAAAATCAACTTTTTGCATACCATCCAAATTAGCCTTTTCCAAAGGTAAAGACAACAAAACCATAGTTTGCTCCTTCCAAATGTCTCACAATAAACAAGTTAAGGCTTCTTTCATCCTTTTAGTTTTAGCTGTTATCATTGGTCATCTATGAATAATTAAAGGATCTTTGAATAGAATTGTGATCAACTTACTAGTTTATATCACTCTCTTTCCTCGTAAGGATTCCGTCCTCGAATCAACATCTTCTTCACCTATATCAAACAAAGATAAGTCAGAAACATTAAATGTTACATTAACATTGCCATATTTACTTGGTAGTTCGTGTTATATGCATTGTCATTGATTCTTTAAGTGACTTGAAATAAACATTCTTCTCTTGCCATTAATATAGACTTCCTTTAATTAGAAAATCTTTCCTTCCTCAAGTGTACACAAACTCAATCACCAAGTTCAATGACTATTTGTTTTCGACCTTTGTTGTGTTGTTTCTAATATTGTAGAATTTTCTTTTCAATTTATGCCAAACTCTTTTATGCAATGCTTTGACAAAATCAACTTTTTGCATACCATCCAAATTAGCCTTTTCCAAAGGTAAAGACAACAAAACCATAGTTTGCTCCTTCCAAATGTCTCACAATAAACAAGTTAAGGCTTCTTTCATCCTTTTAGTTTTAGCTGTTATCATTGGTCATCTATGAATAATTAAAGGATCTTTGATAGAATTGTGATCAACTTACTAGTTTATATCACTCTCTTTCCTCGTAAGGATTCCTCCTCGAATCAACATCTTCTTCACCTATATCAAACAAAGATAAGTCAGAAACATTAAATGTTACATTAACATTGCCATATTTACTTGGTAGGTTCGTGTTATATGCATTGTCATTGATTCTTTAAGTGACTTGAAATAAACATTCTTCTCTTGACATTAATTTAGACTTCCTTTAATTAGGAAATCTTTCCTTCCTCAAGTGTACCCAAACTCAATCACCAAGTTCAATGACTATTTGTTTTCGACCTTTGTTGTGTTGTTTCTAATATTGTAGAGTTTTCTTTTCAATTTATGCCAAACTCTTTCATGCAATGCTTTGACAAAATTAACTTTTTGCTTATCATCCAAATTAGCCTTTTCCAAAGGTAAAGACAACAAATCCATAGTTTGCTCCTTCCAAATGTCTCACAATAAACAAGTTAAGGCTTCTTTCATCCTTTTAGTTTTAGCTGTTATCATTGGTCCTCCATGAATAATTAAAGGATCTTTGATAGAATTGTGATCAACTTACTAGTTTATATCACTCTCTTTCCTCGTATGGATTCGTCCTCGAATCAACATCTTCTTCACCTATATCAAAGAAAGATAAGTCATAAACATTAAAGTTTACATTAACATTGCTATATTCACTTGGTAGTTTCGTCTTATATGCATTGTCATTGATTATTTAAGTGACTTGAAATAAACATTCTTCTCTTGGCATTAATTTATACTTCCTTTAATTAGGGAATCTTTCCTTCCTCAAGTGTACCCAAACTCAATCACTAAGTTCAATGACTATTTGTTTTCGACCTTTGTTGTGTTGTTTCTAATATTGCAGACTTTTCTTTTTAATTTATGCCAAACTCTTTCATACAATGCTTTGACAAAATTAATTTTTTTCTTACCATCCAAATTAGCCTTTTCCAATGGTAAAGATAACAAATCCATAGGAGTTAATGATTTAAACTCGTACATAACTTCAAATGCAGAATGGTTTATTGTAGTATGCATACTTCTATTATAAGCAAACTCCACATGACAAAAATTCCTCTCAATCTTTTAAATTCTTTTGAATTATGATCCTCAAAAGTTTTGATAAAGTTTGATTTATCACCTCCATTTGTTCATCTGTTGGTGGATAATAAGTGGTTGAATACAATAATCTTATACCCACCTTGCTCTAAAGTATTTTCCAAAAGTGACTAAGGAACTTTACATATCTATTACTCACAATTGCCCTTGGAATGCCATGGAATCTCATAATTTTTTTGAAAAACAACCTCGCAACATATGTTGCATCATCTGTTTTATGACAAGGAATGAAATGTACCATCTTGCTAAACCTGTCAACAACAATAAAAATATAATCTCTCCCTCATTTTGACCTAGGTAAACCCAAGACAAAATTCATAGATATATCAATCCAAAGCTCACTAGGTATAGGAAGAGGAGTATAATACATTTCTGACACTATCCTCAATATCTCTTTTCATGTATGGCCAAAAGAAATAATCACTTAACACGTATAAAGTTTTCCTAACCTCAAAATGCCCTATGTTTCTCTTTCATAAGTAATTCTCTCATTGAATATTAAGGAACACACAATATGTTATCTTTGAAAAAAAAATCATCATGCTTGAAGAACGTGTAAAAACCTCTTTTCTCACATGCCCCATAAACATTAGCAAAATCATGGTCAGAATTGTATAAATCTTTAATGTATTCAAAACCTAATAATTTTGCATCAAGTTTAGAAATTATAGCATACCTTCTAGAAAGAGCATCGACAACCACATTTTTCTTACCTTGTTTGTACTTAATGATGTATGGAAAGGATTCATTAAACTCCACCCATTTTGCATTCCTGCAACTTAACTTTTCCTATCCTTTGAGATATTTCAAGGACTCATGATTGGTATGTATAATGAATTCCTTGTATCAAAGATAATATTATTATGTCTCTAACACTCTTACTAAAGCTTAAAACTCCTTGTCATATGTTGGGTAGTTAAGGCTTGCTCCACTTAGCTTCTCATTAAAGAACGCAATGGATCTACCTTCTTGCATTAAGACTCATCTAATATCTATTCCACTCGCATTACACTCAATCTCAAAAGTTTTAACAAAGTTAAGTAAAGCAATCAAAGGTGCTGAACTGGGTTTGTCTTTAAGTAAATTAAAAGCATCATCTTGTTTTTTACCCCACCCAAATCCCACATTCTTTTTGATGCATTTAGTTAATGGTGCAGCAATTATAAAAAAATCTTTTAATGAATTTTCTATAAAAGCTAGTAAGATAATGAAAACTTCTAACATCATTAACACTAGTGGGTTTTCGCAACTCCTTAATTACTTTCACATTTCCTTGATTAACATGTATTCCTTTATCATTAACAACATATCAAAGAAAAATAATTTCATTAGTGCAAAAAATGCATCTCTTTAGATTAGTATATAACTTTTCTTTTCTAAGCATATCAAAAACAACTTTTAAATGTGTTACATGCTGATTTAAACTTTTGCTATACAGAAGTATATCATCAAAATAAACCACTATAAACTTTTCAATATCAGCACGCAAAACATGATTCATCAATCTCATGAAAGTGCTAGGTGCGTTAGTTAAGCCAAAAGGCATCATCAACTATTCATATAAACCATGTTTAGTTTTGAAAGCAGTTTTCCATTCATCACCCTCAGACATTCTTATTTGATGATAATCAGATTTCAAATCAATTTTTAAAAACACACAAGAACCATGCAATTCATCTAACATATCATCTAGCCTAGGAATAGAAGTCTAAACTTCACAATGATTTTGTTGATGGCTCTGTAATTAATATATATTCTCCAAGATCGATCCTTTTTAGGCACCAACAAAACAAGAACTACACATGGACTCATGCTTTCTCGCACATACCCCTTTTCCATAAGCTCACTTGCTTTTGAATTTTCCTTGGTCTCTTCGGGGTGGCATCTATATGTTGGCCTATTTGGCATGCTTGCACTTGGAATGAAATCAATTTGATGCTCAATTCCTCTAATTAGTGGCAAATCATTAGGGACTTCTTCGGAAAAGAGATCCTCATTTTCCTACAAAAGATCAACAATAACACTAAACAAACTCTTGTCAATTTCGTTAGAAGCAATTAAAATGTCCTTGTACAAGTAAGGGCTACCTCATAGTTAAGGCTTTCTTCACATCATTCATTTTAGCATAAATACTCATTTTTCTTTCACTCCAGCTTTCCTAGTTTTCTCTCCCCTTATGTTTCCCAACACTCTCATTTTTATCACTTAACTCACCTTTTTTTTTTCTTGCTCCCTCCCCAAAGTTTTGGTTAATGAAGACTCAAGCTCCTCGTATTGTTGTTTTATGTGCATTTGGTATTAAAAAAATATCTTTGAAGGTAAAAGTCCACGTTGATATTTCTATCTATCTATGATAAAAAAATAACAGCTCTTGAACTCGTCATGTATTACCCTTCGATCATATTGCCATGGTCTCCCTAACATGTGACTAGCATACATAGGTATCACATCATACCAAACTTCATTATTATATCTACCAATTGAAAAAGAAACTAACACTTGCTGATTTACTTTTACTACACTACTATCATTCAATCAATGTAACATGTAAAGTTTTGAATGTTTGATAGTAGGTAATTTTAATTTCTTCACGAGTAAAATACTTGTCACATTTGTACAACTTCCACTATTAACAATCACATTATACAACTTGTTAGCAATTAAACGACGAGTATGAAATAGATTTTTATGTTGTTCACCATATTCATCATTTTTATTTTGCAAACTAAGTGTGCGTTGAATAACTAAATTTTCATCTTTAGCATACTCTACATCACTAACATCCTCTACAGTTGGAATGTTATCATCATCCTCGCTCTTACTTTCAAGTTTCACAGAATGTTGTAATTCCACAATATCAGTAATGTTCTTGTTTAATCCACTAAGGAATCGAGTCATAGTGGCCTTATGGTCTTCCTCCACATTAGCTCTTATCATGACTATCTCTATCTCTTTGTGATATTCCTCAACACTCATGAAACCTTATATTAAAGTTTACAGTCATTGATGCAAATCCTTATAATAATAGCTAGGGATAAATTTCCTCATGATTTGTTTCATCTCCAACTAAGTCTCCACGGGTCTTTCACCATTTCTATGTATGTCTTTACATAATTGATCTCACCAAACAATAGCATGATCACAAAATTCAATAGTGGCTAATTTTACCTTTTTCTCTTCGGAGTAATTGTGACATTCAAAGATCAACTCTACTTTTCGTTCCCACTCTAAATAGGCATATGGATTATTCTTCCCTTTAAAAGGAGGAATTTTCATTTTCATGCTGCCTATGTTTCTGTCCACACCATCAAAACATCCTCTCCAATTTGTCTCCTAGGATTAACATCTTGACTAATTAGAGTAACTTGGTTAACATCTATGTTACCTCCACCATCATATTCATCATTGATAAAGGCTGATTGTCTCCCACATTATGGTTCATCGTGCAATCTACTAATTGCATCAGCATGCCTTTCTAGATTATCTCTTACATCTGCTAGTCATAGTTGTCCTGCAAGCCAATCACGTGATTGATGACATATATGACTTGACACGCAGTCTTTTTGCTTATTATTATTATTTGGTATTTTATCACTTTATATTACATGTTACATGAATATATTGTGATATCCATGGATCTGTGCAATGAGAATCGGATCGTGATAAGATCATAATAATGAGACCGATTCGACTTTAAACATAGATCATAAATAATCCCGATCATAGGTTACTTGAGAGGGACATCGAGATAAACGGACAGACTGGTATGCTGTATACCCGTTCATATGATGAATGTAGCTAGTCTTATAGCTGCTCATGTGGGAATACTAGGGATACAATGAAGGTGCTCATTAGAGAATGAGTTCACTGATTGATCCGCTCACGGAATGTTGTATGGTTGATGATGCTTTATTGTCAAACAACGATTTCATCATCCTAATGGTGTATCTGGTCCTTAAACTTAAGACACCAAAGATGTCCTATATGAGTACTTCACTCTTTGATATCAGACTTATAGGTATGAAGGTTCCAGATCTAGCACAACCGGTCATTGGGAATGGTAGCCAACCTTACGAGGGATATTGAGTGTCGATAGAGGATTATTCGCTCTTAGTGTCATGAGAGGAATATCCCATGTGTTCTTACTCAGGCAAATCCTTAACCAGGATCATTTGGATTAAGAGAGAAAGAGTCCTCTTGGAGAATCCAATTAGAACGAGACTCGAGTATAAACTATTTAGGCTTGACAGTACCATGCCCGGTATATGGTCTCTGGGGTATTAGATGGATGAGGGACTATAGATACACGATAACTGAAGATAGATAGGTCCAAAATATTATATTCCCCTATATCATCTGGGGATTGTGGCGTAGTGGCCTAATACGTCTGTAGTCGATGAGTTGAGTGAATTATTATGAAGATAATAATTCACTAAGCCAGAAGGAGTTCTGATAGGTATGACTCACGGCCAGCTCGATATTGGGCCTAGAGGGTCATACACATATGATATGCGTTGCAACGAGTAGAGGTTCAGATATGAGATATCCGTCGAACCCCCTATCTTATTAGATATCCAATAAGCATATGAATTATTGGATCCTATGGATGAGATCTAATAAGAGCCATTGGGAGATTATTGGATAGAGATCCACTAATATAAGAGGCTTAGGTAGTTGGATGGAGATCCAATACCCAATATGGTAGGATTCATTAGGGTTAAGTTGATAGGGAGCCTCTATAAATAGGAGGGAACTAAACACCCATAGGCTAGAGGTTATTTTTGGCTACCTCCTCCTATTCTCCTCTCTCCCTCTCCTCCTCATACTGCAGCCTATATTTGGGGTGTATGGACAGCAAGATGGGGTAGCCCCTTCTTGATTGCGTGGTGTTCGTGAGGAAGAGTTTTGGGCAATGATTTAAGGAGTATCTTTGTAGACTCTATCATGTGGATCATTGCTAGAGAGGATAGTTGACCTCCTTCATCCTCTCTGATAGAACTGCAGGTTTTTAGGGATATGCAATCTCCCTAGGTAATTCTCTTACGCATAGTTTTTCGGTTTCGCAGGCTTTTGTATACCAACTTTTGCACGACGATAAAACCTTCTTTTTTGTGGGAATTCTGGAATTTTATTTTTTAGTTCTTTTGCTACGCATGTGATACCGTCCCAAATTTCCTAATAGTGGTATCAGAGCCAAGTTGTTCATGTGAAAGATTGATTTTGAACTACATGTGTTGTGTTTTGAAAAAATATTTGATGTCAAGATCGTTGATGCAAAGGCGAGAATGGGCAGCAACTGTTGCTGCACTTGCAGAGTGGCAAAAAGGACTGGTTGCAGCCTTGTCCATCACTTGTGTGGCGAAGGCTCTTGTGGGCAAGGCGCCCGCAAGCAGGCAAAGGCAGCGCCGGCTAGCGGCGCCAGCCGCCTGTGGGCTGATCACCTTGCACGCGGTAGTCGATTGCGCACAAGGCGGTAACCGCTTGTGCACATAAGGTGACGACCGCTGCACTAGCGGCCGCCTGCGTGCGAGGCATCGCTTGTATGCAAGGCAGCAGCCGCCTACGCGCATGGTAGCGCCGCACTACCACATGCCAGCCTAGGCGATAGATGCAAAGGA
>CM017190.1:13382937-13445437 GCA_004837865.1 Musa balbisiana | reverse complement strand
TATTATTGCATTAGATGCATATTATTTTGTTCCTTCTATTATTAAAAATATTATTTCCATTTCATGTTTGATAGTTAGTTAATATAAATTAGTTTTTGAGAACAATGGTTGTTCAATATTATTAGATGATTGCTTTATATATATATATATATATATATATATATATATATATATATATATATATATATATATATATATATATATATATATATATATATACACGATGTAGATATATATTAAATATGTATGTGTGTGACATGTCATATTAGGAGATCAAATCAAAATCCCCTCTCTCAACAATATTAAGTTGGTAAAAAAGAGGTAATTAGATTAATCCACGTGGCCTTCCATCATTATAGGTAGGGACCGATTCCCCATGTAGGTTGAGTTGGTCGAGTTCCTCAAGGCTTACCTATATCGTGATTCGTTATCTTGCCTACGACACAGAAATGTCATCGGTGACCCGAGGACATGGTATATTTGGTCGAGTCCCTCGAGGATATATCATCGAATCAAACTCATCTTGTAATGATAGTGTTGACTTAACCAAACATCATGGTTGGTCGAGTCCCTCGAGACCATAATGATTCAAATGTCGAACATGATAAGAATCATAAAGAGTTGTGATCGACAAGAGTTGCCTACCTTTTGAGCTTAGTGTGATTGGTCGAGTCCCTCGAGGTTACACTAATAAGATGCTGATTGGATCCCGATCTCCACTAGAAGTCTACCGGAGACTTTCGTTTCACGTGCTGAGGATATCGCGTGACTCGCTAGAAAAATAATAGGAGTAGATTAAGATAGAAGTCCATATCTTATTTATTTTTCAATGAAATCTGCATGTTATTTATTTCTACATCTTTATTTTTGAAAAATTTCACTTTAAAATCCCTTACATGGCATACTTGATGTCAACCGCCTCACTAGTCTGAATTATACAGATTGGCTCTGTAACTTGAGAATTTTTCTCATGACGTAGAAAATCACGTACGTCCTTGATACAGTGATGCATATGCCCGAGGAAGGGTCAAGTGAGAATGAGATCACTCGCTATGTGAAGTACATAAATGACTTCACTCTTGCTTAGTGCTACGTGTTGGGCTCCATGACTCCTAAGTTACAGAGACAACATGAAAAGATTGATGCCAGATCCATTCTCTTACATGTCCGCAAACTATTTGAAGAACAAGGACTCAACGACATGAGATATCCAAGAGCTTCTTCCGCGCTAGGATGATTGAGGGGACACCGATTCAGAACCATATCTTAGAGATGATTGAGTAGATAGAGAAACTCATAGGTCTAGGAATGGTCCTAGAGGATAACTTGTGTGTGGAACTTGTGCTTCAGTCCCTACCATATTACTTTTCATAGTTCATAATGAATTTTAATATAAACAAGCTTGAGGTGACTCTCCTTGAGCTCCTCAATATGTTAAGGGAAGCAGAGAGCATTATCAAGAAAAAGAAGCCAATTCTCTATACTGGTGAAACGAGAAAGAAAAGAAAAGCAGAAAAGTCCCTTAAGAAGGGCAAGGGTAAAGCAAATGTTGCTAAAATGGACCCGACAAAGGACAAAGTCCAATGCTTCCACTATGGTAAAGATAGGCATTGGAAGAGGAATTACAAAGAGTATCTTGCAAAGTGGACAAAACAGAAGCTTGGAGAAGCTTCAAGTACATTCATGATCAGTCTCCATTTGTTACTCTTATGATAACACATGGGTATTGGATACCAGTAGTGCTTATCATATTTGTAATTCGTTACAGGTTCTGACAAGACCTAGAAGATTGGTGAAAGGCGAGATAGACCTCAAGATGGGCAATGAAACAAAAGTTACTACAGTAGCTGTTGACGAGGTGACCCTACATCTGCCAAGTGGAGCTATTATTGCATTAGATGCATGTTATTTTGTTCCTTCTATTATTAAAAGCAAATGTTGCTAAAAAGGTTGCTAAAAAGGACCCGGCAAAGGAAAAATGTTAGTGCTTCCACTGTGGTAAAGATGGGCATTGGAAGAGGAATTACAAAGAGTACCTTGCAAAGAGGGCAAAACAAAAGTTTGGAGAAGCTTCAAGTACATTCATGATCAGTCTCTATTTATTAGACTCTTATGATAACACATTAGTATTGGATACCGATAGTGCTTATCATATTTGTAATTTGTTGTAGGTTCTAGCAAAACCCAGGAGATTGGTGAGAGGCGAGATGAAACTCAAGATGGACAATGAAGCAAAAGTTAATACAATAGCTGTTGATGCGGTCATCCTACATCTGCCTGGTGGAGTTATTATTACGTTAGATACATGTTATTTTGTTCCTTATATTATTAAAATATTATTTTTATTTCATGTTTGATAGTTAGTTGATATAAATTAGTTTTTAAGAATAATAGTTGTTCAATATTATAAGATGATGAGATCATCACGAGAGGAACATTGCATAATGGTTTGCATAATGTGACATTGTAGGCTAGGTCACATCCACGAGAGAAGGATTCAAAAGTTACTAAAGGATGAATATATAGATTCATTTGATTATGAGTCATATGTAACTTGCGAGCCTTGCCTTCATGGAAAACTGACCAACTACTATCCTTTTAGTGGAACCGAAAAGAGAGTCACTGAGCTGTTATAACTCATACATAGTGATGTATGTGGACCCATGTCAACTCATGTCATAGGTGGTTACTCCTACTTTATTACTTTTACTAATGATTTCTCAAGGTATGGACATGTGTATTGGATGAAATACAAGTCCGAGGCCTTCGAGAAATTCAGAGAGTATAAGAATGAAGTGGAGAACCAGATTGGAAATAGTATCAAGACTCTTCGATCAGATCGAGAAGATGAGTACTTGAGTACAGAGTTCACCCAATTCCTCGAAGACTATGAGATTCTATCCCAATCGACACCTCTTTATATACCTCAGCTCAATGGTGTATCTGAAAGGAGGAATCGTGCACTATTAGACATGGTGCAGTCTATGATGAGCTTCGCCGACCTACCTATCTCATTCTGATGATACACCTTAGAGACCACAGCTTACCTTCTGAATAGAGTTCCAACTAAATCGGTAGTATCTACACCATATGAGATATAGAAAGAGAAGAAGCCTTATCTTAAGGTTGTTAAAATTTGAGATTGCCTTGCCCACGTTAAAAGATACCAACCCCGATAAGTTGAAATTGAGGATAGAGCGGTGCAAGTTCGTGGGATACCACAAGGAAAGATCTTTGTAGCCAAGAGAGCGACGTTCCTTGAGAAGGACCAACTTTTCATAGGCTCCTGAGAGACATGTGGAACATATTAGAAGATAGGATGTTGAGGATATTGATCCTTAGACCTACGAGGAGGCTATTACGAGCATAAACTTTGGGCAGTGGTGAGAAGCCATGAATTCTGAGATAGATTCTATGTACTCCAACAAGGTTTGGAACCTAGTTGATGTACTCGAGAGTATTATACCCATCGGTTGCAAGTGGATCTTGAAGAAGAAGATCAAAGTAGATGAAAAGGTAGAGACCTATAAAGCAAGGCTAGTGACTAAGGGATATAAAAGGTAAGATGTTGACTCTGACGAAACCTTCTCATCCTAGCCATGCTAAAATCTATTCGAATACTATTGGCTATTGTAGCACACTATGATTATGAGATCTGACTGATGGACGTGAAAATCACGTTCCTCAATAGTAACCTCGAGGAGAAGGGGTACATGATACCTCTACTTGGAAGAAGAGGCATAATAATTGAGCAGAACAATACTTAAGAACAAGTGATTGAGAAAACCTACGAACTCTAAAATAGATCAACAAAGTAAAAGAAAATTGAAGTCTAATAGAAAATCAACACACCGATGATAAAACTAAGATAAACACATTAAAATCAACAATATATGTTATCTAATAGCCCTAATTATCCTAAAACTAAGATAAACACGAGAAACACATTAAATTGGCTATAAATATGTTAAAATTATATTAAATTTCTCCTAAATCAACCCAAAGAGGGAGATAATTGATGAATCCTAGATTTTGATGATAAATCAATTGATGAGTTTATAGACTAATATACTTTTGAGGTAAGTGACACAAGAAATACTTCAATCATGAACTCGAACTATCAAGAGACAAATTATCGAAGCAAGAGAATCAGACATTATATTGGGAAAAGTACAATATCGAAAATTGGACGTTGAGTGAGAGGATTGATTGACATGCTAAAGATTGCACTTCGTGCTATAAGTTCAGGCATCATGTAGAAAGGATCGAGTGTTACGCCAAAAGACTAAGTATCATGAGAATGTTGACATGCTAATATATCGAGCGATATGCCGAATGAAAGGACGATATGTTAGAAGTTCAGATGAAATGCCGGAAGATCAGATAATATGTCGGAATGACATACAACATGCCGAAAGCTTCGTAATTGTGTCGAATATATGGTTGGATTGTTAAAGTCTTAATTGAGATCTTTCTGAGTCAAATTGTGTTGGTATTGGGTCAAAACTATGCCAACTTGTTGAGAAAGCTAATAGGCTTGGACCTCGACTAGCTTGGGACCATTAGAAGGCCAAAACAGTTCTCCGAAATTTTGAGAATTTAAATTTTTTGGCTCCAATTTTCAAAGTCTTTTGAGGCTTATAAATACCCCATTGAGGCTTGGTTAATGAAGTATCAAATTCTGAGTTGGTAAAGAGTTATAACTCTCTTTTTTAGCATTGTTTGAGTCTCTTCCTCCTCCTTGAGTTTAGAGGTAATTCTAAGTTATAGGAGATGAGAGATATTATAAAAGAATGAGTGTGGAAGTTCTCTCCTAAGCTTGTTAAATGGAGAAAAGCTATAATAAGAGTAGTTAATTTTCACCCATTGGAAAAAAGATCAGTAGTGAAAATTGATGACCTCGAGAGTGAAAATAAGTCGGGAAGACTGGACTACTCTATTTATTATTCTTTACTTGTTTACTTTGCTCGCAACCCTTATTTGTGTTTTTAGTTAATCGTATTTCTGATATAAATTTATTAATTAAACTTTAAAATCGATTAAAATTTACTATTGCACTAATTCAACCCCCTCGACCCCTCTCCTTATAGTGCCATTAACAGTCCTAATAGTAATAACCCTAATTGATCCTAAATTATATAAAATGACACTAATTAACCTTAACATGGTGTAATTAGACTTAATTACCTCTAAATTGATCATAAAAGTAAGATAATGACCTTAATTGACCCTAAATTAGAAAGAATAATATTAATCACCATTAACTAACTATAATTTAAAAAAATAACTTTGTTATAAAGAGAAATACATAATCATTACTTAGCATGCTATGATTAAGCTTAATTACCCCCAAATTACCTCTAAAACTAAGATATTAGCCTTAATTGACACTATATTATAGATAATGACACTAACCGTCACCCTAATTTGCCCTTAAAGTAAGGTTATGATTTTAATTGGTCCTAAATTATAAAGGATGACACTAATTAGCATTAAGTAGTTATAATTATGAATAATTATCTCTAATATCAAGAAAGATATAATAATAAATCATAATTACTCATACAAAGACACTAATAAATGTATAAACATGTCAAAAATCTAACTAAAATATAAAAATATAATAAATATCTTTAATTAAAATAATCTTCCACGAAATGATACGTTTGACCACTTTAATCCCTTCAATTGAAACAACAAGGAGAGAAAAAGAAGTTGTGTACGTGTGTGAACGAAAGAGGTGAGAGAAAAGATTCAAATAGTTAACTAGGCCTAAAATGGGATCCAATAATCAAATTTATCACTGGACCAAAGTAACCAGCCGTTCATGTGGTACAATCATGGTTGAAACACGTTAGTAACAATCATGTTTTGAATAATATTGTCACAGATAAAACTTTAAATAGGATATTCGATGTAATATTTATGTATTTTTATGTCTTTCGATTTTGTTTATGCTTTTGCACGAAACGTAGAAGGCTAATAGTAGATTTGATAGTCATATTTTGATTGATTTTAGTGGTTATTTTAGGCTTATAAATGAAAATTATGTCGTGTAGGCATTCGTGAGGATTTTGGTTTATGGTGAATCACCTTGGATCATTTATCGTACGATCGTTTAGAGCTTGCGAAGTTCATGTTTGTAATTTGCATTATCTATCAAGTGTTTATTGAAATAGTTATTTGTAGATTTTGAGTTAAATGCCTTCTCTAACCTGTTTTCTCTTTTGTAGGTCCTTAAGAGACAGGTCTTAGGGAGGTTGATCATTTGCGGACAAACATGCAAGGATGACGCATGACTTACGCAAAACAAACTAAGTCTATAATAGTATGTCGATTAGTGGGCGAATCAATACATACCACATGTACCATACCATATTGGATGAAATTGCAATATTTGATTTAATTAGTTTACCAAAACCATATGCCACCCGTGCTAAGCCATTTTGTGTTGCAAATCTTCCCTACCCTATATAACAAATCGAAAGAAAAGGTGAAGTAAAGAATGATAAAAAAAAAAAAAAACAGAAAGCTAAATGACCAAATGAGAATAAAAAAATAAATTGGACTCAAATATAAATCTTGGTTCCCGTAAGATCTAAAGTCCAATTGAAATTCTAATCTTCGGCATATGTTGTAGTTGTCACTACATATTAGATGAGATGTCATGAATCTAAACCATGGATGTCTAAGAGCAACATTGGTAGTTATTCTTCGCTTGGGGTCATAGGTTAAAAAATTATCTCAAATTTTCAAAACTAATTTCTAAGAAAGTGGGGTATCCAAGTATGACTGTCAATGAAAACTTCTCTCGGTTATTATGTGGTTGCTTGATTGACATAACTAAGGAGACCAATGGACAAGGAGGAAATTCAAGCCAAATAATTTTATTAGGTGTCTCAATAATTTTCTATAGTTGATCCAACTTCAAGCTTCCCTTCGCTTGAATAATACGTCGGCAGACGAGCTCTGTGATGACGCATCAAATGGACTATATATATATATATATATCAATAGTGATAGATAATTATCAATCTTATTCAGTATTTCAAATTCATCAATCTTTGGCTACGAAGACAACCCCATAAACATATTTATCAATCTTATTCAGTATTTCAAATTCATCAATCTTTGGCTACGAAGACAACCCCATAAACATATTTATCAATCTTATTCAGTATTTCAAATTCATCAATCTTTGGCTACGAAGACAACCCCATAAACATATTTATCAATCTTATTCAGTATTTCAAATTCATCAATCTTTGGCTACGAAGACAACCCCATAAACATATTTATCAATCTTATTCAGTATTTCAAATTCATCAATCTTTGGCTACGAAGACAACCCCATAAACATATTTATCAATCTTATTCAGTATTTCAAATTCATCAATCTTTGGCTACGAAGACAACCCCATAAACATATTTATCAATCTTATTCAGTATTTCAAATTCATCAATCTTTGGCTACGAAGACAACCCCATAAACATATTTATCAATCTTATTCAGTATTTCAAATTCATCAATCTTTGGCTACGAAGACAACCCCATAAACATATTTATCAATCTTATTCAGTATTTCAAATTCATCAATCTTTGGCTACGAAGACAACCCCATAAACATATTTATCAATCTTATTCAGTATTTCAAATTCATCAATCTTTGGCTACGAAGACAACCCCATAAACATATTTATCAATCTTATTCAGTATTTCAAATTCATCAATCTTTGGCTACGAAGACAACCCCATAAACATATTTATCAATCTTATTCAGTATTTCAAATTCATCAATCTTTGGCTACGAAGACAACCCCATAAACATATTTATCAATCTTATTCAGTATTTCAAATTCATCAATCTTTGGCTACGAAGACAACCCCATAAACATATTTATCAATCTTATTCAGTATTTCAAATTCATCAATCTTTGGCTACGAAGACAACCCCATAAACATATTTATCAATCTTATTCAGTATTTCAAATTCATCAATCTTTGGCTACGAAGACAACCCCATAAACATATTTATCAATCTTATTCAGTATTTCAAATTCATCAATCTTTGGCTACGAAGACAACCCCATAAACATATTTATCAATCTTATTCAGTATTTCAAATTCATCAATCTTTGGCTACGAAGACAACCCCATAAACATATTTATCAATCTTATTCAGTATTTCAAATTCATCAATCTTTGGCTACGAAGACAACCCCATAAACATATTTATCAATCTTATTCAGTATTTCAAATTC
This sequence comes from Musa balbisiana, assembly GCA_004837865.1. Lineage (NCBI taxonomy): Eukaryota > Viridiplantae > Streptophyta > Magnoliopsida > Zingiberales > Musaceae > Musa > Musa balbisiana. The sequence goes on along the minus strand of CM017190.1, from coordinate 13,437,175 downwards.
ATCAATCTTTGGCTACGAAGACAACCCCATAAACATATTTATCAATCTTATTCAGTATTTCAAATTCATCAATCTTTGGCTACGAAGACAACCCCATAAACATATTTATCAATCTTATTCAGTATTTCAAATTCATCAATCTTTGGCTACGAAGACAACCCCATAAACATATTTATCAATCTTATTCAGTATTTCAAATTCATCAATCTTTGGCTACGAAGACAACCCCATAAACATATTTATCAATCTTATTCAGTATTTCAAATTCATCAATCTTTGGCTACGAAGACAACCCCATAAACATATTTATCAATCTTATTCAGTATTTCAAATTCATCAATCTTTGGCTACGAAGACAACCCCATAAACATATTTATCAATCTTATTCAGTATTTCAAATTCATCAATCTTTGGCTACGAAGACAACCCCATAAACATATTTATCAATCTTATTCAGTATTTCAAATTCATCAATCTTTGGCTACGAAGACAACCCCATAAACATATTTATCAATCTTATTCAGTATTTCAAATTCATCAATCTTTGGCTACGAAGACAACCCCATAAACATATTTATCAATCTTATTCAGTATTTCAAATTCATCAATCTTTGGCTACGAAGACAACCCCATAAACATATTTATCAATCTTATTCAGTATTTCAAATTCATCAATCTTTGGCTACGAAGACAACCCCATAAACATATTTATCAATCTTATTCAGTATTTCAAATTCATCAATCTTTGGCTACGAAGACAACCCCATACGAAGACAACCCCATAAACATATTTATCAATCTTATTCAGTATTTCAAATTCATCAATCTTTGGCTACGAAGACAACCCCATAAACATATTTATCAATCTTATTCAGTATTTCAAATTCAATTCATCAATCTTTGGCTACGAAGACAACCCCATAAACATATTTCTCTTATCCACCATTATTTTTGTAGCAATCAATCGATCAGTAAGAGCCCCATGAAAGAGGACAACAATAATAAAAGCATAGACGTCAATGGAACCGTAGAACAAATCAACATTGATGAAGATGCATAAGAATCAAGCAGAAACGCACTAAAGAACCAAGAACAAGCGATTGATAATAACCTAGAAATTCTACAATAGATAACAAAATGAAAGAAGTTTAAAATCCAATAGAAAATCAACAAGACATGAGCAATAAAATACCACACCCACGAAATAGGAAGAAATCGTGAAACAGAGAACAACAAGTGACGAAATATTAATAAGAAGAATAGGAAGAAACTCATTAATCTAGCAAAAAAGCATGCCAAAATCTTACAAGTCATCCTCAAAATGAAAGAATTGGTGAAAACCAAAGAAAATAATAATAATATGCAACAGAGAACAAGAAGTGACGAAATATTAAAATCGATCAAAAGCGCAAGCATCCCAAAAACAACAGCGATTGATTGCGCCAAAAAAAAAAAAAAGGTTAAACAGGAATAGGGAACGAGACAAAATTCCAAGAAGCTGAACCCAATAACAGGATGAAACTCAATAATACAACAGAAAATCATGTTGAAACCTCAAAACACATCCTCCAAACGGAAGAACAGGTGGAAAACCAAAAGAAAAAGAACAGTTTGCAACCGAAAATAAACTGATAAAACCCTAGAATCGATCCAAAGTGCAAGGATCCAGAAACAAGAGAGATCGATGAATTCCGTAAATAGGAATAGCAAGAAAGGGAGATACATACCTGTCTCGTGAGGCGGAAGCACTTGGATCATCTCACCCTTCGGAGATCGCTTCGCTTTTTTCTCTCTTTCTTTCGATGTCGAGAGCCACTCACCTCCTTTTGTAGCTTTGGGTCACGTGTTCCATCAAGTGGGTCCACCACCACGTGTGTTGATCATCGTCTGATTAAATCTTGTCTCTGTTTGTGATTAAGTGATCCTTTTTATACACATCTAATTAATTCCAAGCGCAGAGAGTCATGCTAGTTTGTACCCACCAAAGCAATTATGAAACACGATAAATGGATTATAAAATACAATTCATCCTTATGATTCGTGTTGGTATCCATTCAATTTAATCGTATCTGCATCAAGCAATTTATGTAAGGTTTGCATCCATTAAAAGATCTAGTTTAAAACATTGCATTCTGCTTGAATGTTATTTTTTCTATTAAAAAAAATGTAGATTCCATTATACGTGAACTTGTTATGTTTCTTTGTATCACATTGTAAGTTGTTAGGATTATAAGTTTGTTCGTTTCCTTTTTCTTTTTTTTTGACCCTCCTCAATTTATTGATTTATTCCCCGTACTAATAATAATAAAGCCAATATCGAAATAATTCCTTGCCTCCTCTTTGGCTCCACGTATAATCCGAAGCAATCATACACCCTATGAAACCAAAAGATTAATAGTTTCTGTGCTTAACTTTTAGTGCACGAATTCCTGACATCCACATCTCCAACACTCAATTCTCCACCGCTATATTATGGCTCACGAAACGAGATTCGGCCTATAACGGTCGTCGATTTAGCCGGAGCCTGCTATCTACGGGGCTCGGCTTCAGCCGCGAAATATGGAGCGCGACGCCGTCATTCTTCTGGATTTATCGTCACAATCGTCAGATCCAACGGCCCACCGCAACCGAACCTACCCGGATCAGGTCCAACCTGGCCAAAGTAATCGACGTGATGGATTGTCCTGATCGATTTAGCTCCATGTGGGCCCCGCTAAAGGCCACCAATAAATTATCGGGTAACAACGTGGGCGGTGAATAGCAGATAGGTATTTATTCTGCATAAAATATCATGCCAATCCTCGGAGCACGTTGTGTCACCCATGTGCCCTACCTAAAGGCATCTCCTTGTGAGCCATGTGCGGGTCCATACTGGGCCCATTTCATAACCAACAGAGAGGCGGTTAGGGTCGGCGGGTAGGAAACGTGTCGCTTTCCAAAGAAGCAGAGCTGCATCATCCTATCAGAAGCCACGTTTCGAGAAGCCGAGAGCAGGAGGTCTCCATCGACACGTAAGCCGGCGTGGCCAAGCGAATATGCCTTTTGGCGCTCTCAGGTCTTCCCCTTTCTCCCAATCTCTACATGCATTGAAACGCCACCCACCCCGACCTCATCCTGTCTTCCTCCTTTTTCCTTGTCGATCTCGATCTCTTCCTTCCTCTCGTCTCTGCTTTCCTCCGCCTCGCGTGCCGTGGAGTGGAAGCGAAGAAGGCGAGGGGACGAAACAAAAAGCGAAGAGGGGGGATGGGGACGATGGAGTTCTTCGAAGAGCTTCTCCTGACCGCTCTCATCTCCGTCCTCCTCGCCTTCCTCATCGGCAAGTTCGCCGCCTCCGCCGCCGTTAAGCCGGAGGCCGTTCCCCTCGCTCGGGTTGCGGGTCCAGGGCTGGGCTTGGATCCGATCGAGGAGGAGGAGGAGACAGAGAAGTCGGAGGGGAAGTCGTCTAGTGGCAACGGAGCCGGATCTGATCGCCCGAAGATCGGGGTCTTCGAAGTCGTAGAGGAAAGATTGCTTGAAGAGAGACCGGAGAGGAGCGACGAGGTTAGTGGATTCGACCTTAATAGAGAAAATATCGCTGATAAGCTCTTTTCCGTAGTTGATCTTACTAGGTCAGAAGAATCATCTTCGAAGAAAGAGAAAGTGGATAATGAAGTGGAGATCGGAAGAATTAATGATGATTCCCGGAGGCAACAAGGGGGATCTGTCAAGGGTAAAGAGGATGGGAAAAAGGCGGTGGAGAAAGTCGTGAAATTGGGCGGAGAAGACGCGGTAGACAAGGAAGACGGAGGCGAGGTAGGATCGTTGCTTCATGGAGAGGATGAGTGGGAGGGGATCGAGAGAAGCGAGCTGGAGATGTTATTTGGAGTTGCAAGCGAGTTCGTCGGTAGCAAGAAAGGTGGGGATGCAGTGTCCAAACTGAGTAATGAGGTGCAAATGCAGTTGTACGGGCTGCATAAGGTTGCGACCGAGGGTCCGTGCCATGAGCCACAACCCATGGCTTTGAAGGTTTCTGCCCGTGCCAAATGGTACCATCGGTTGCTTTTTCAATAATGCTCTGTTTCTACTTGTTAACTCCTCGTATTGTCTTGATACCTCATGGTGTTAAGCTAACTATGGAGCAATCATCATAATCTGGCGTTTGCTTATGTTTTGGATCTCAGGAGGCCTTTTTCTGACTCTCTGGCAAGTAGGATGTAGATTCATTGCCTACCTGATTTAATTTAAACATTTGACACGATGCAGGATATTGGTTTTCCACACAGCTTGTTGATAAGCCACCTGGTGTCAATCTATGTGGGGTTACGAAGTGGTAGCTTCTAACCTTGACAAATGAATTTAGGGGAACTTTGTGGTGTTCTCCTTTGGATGCATGAGAACTACAATCATTAAGAGAGTTTTTTGTAGATTATTCAATGACTTTCAAATTTTAATGATATTTGCTCTCTTGCTTACCTTTTAGCTAGAAAATTTGGTATCAACTTATGAGGATGTTGATAGGGGTCATATCCAGGCAGAAAGGTCTGCCAAGTTTTTTGTGGTTTCTCTTAATTAAGTTTATTGTTTCCATCTTCATCTTTCATTAGTGGTTTCATAAGATTTTCAGTTTCTGGTGATCAGTGAAAATTATGTATTGCCCAAAGGTCCACACTATAACTAAAGAGAATGGGCTTTTGCTAGAGGAACTTATCTTCTTGATTGTAGTGGATGCAATTTTTGAGTTGGTTGTATTGCTTCTGTGATATGAAGTCAGAGACTCATGTACTGGATAGCCACTAAGTCATTCTATTTACCCCTCCAAGAAGAATAACAATTGTTGCAAGGATATCTAGTTATGATGGCTCTATTCCTTGTCTTCCCTTTGTTACGTCTTGTCTCATTATGGATTATTTAAACTGTAGACTAGTTTTTCTATAACCTCGTAGTTTCATTAACTCTAGGAATGATGTGATGATGGGAGTTCACAGTTCAGATATTACTTGATTTCTAAATATTAATGGAGTACAGAAACATATTTGTGCATCTGATTGAAGACCTCTTCTCTATTTCTCTAGGAATGCTTGGCAAAAACTGGGGAATATGGATCCAGAAGCTGCTATGGGACAGTATGTCAGTCTTCTAAATGAAAGCATTCCTGGATGGACAGCAAAGAAGTCCGGGGTAAGTTAAGAGTAACAACTATTCTTTGAGTTGATTCATGAGTCAAGCTAATGCACTCTGGCTTGTGGAATACTAACTAGGAGGAAGCCAAAGGTCATGTTGGCAGTGATCCTCCGGTAGTAGAGGCATCCAGAATAGGCCAGCTCGATTCAAAGTTTTCTCAATCTAATTCTGAAATTGAAGTGTAAGATTCATAATCATTTCCAAGTTGTTCAGTTAAATCAACTTTATAAGTTTCAAAACTCAATGATCTTCGTATAATTTCTTTGGTTGCACCATGTCATCACTTGTGTAATGTCATGTCTTGCAGTTTGGTAGAAGATTCTTCTGCCATTGAAGGTGTCGCTGATGATGTAAATACTGGTGTCAAACTTTCCAAACAAGGTACCCATAATAGATCCTTAATCTTTTACTTCTTAACCTTGATTTCTGGAGGAGAGTGCTTATGAATGTTTCTGTAACTTGTTATTTTATGCTCGAGTATTCTGTTACTCTTATCTATTAACAATTGATGGTTGATTCTCTAAGACACACCAGCTCATATGGTCGTGACACATTGCCGTACTGACACTTTGCTATGTTAGCACATGACTGTTTTGAAAGGGTTGTATATGCAGCTACCCATGCGTATGTGTAACAAGCAAGTTGCATGCGTTTTACTTTTATGGTTCTGGTGAACTCATAGTGCAATAAACTAAAAGATAGGTTCTATATCCTCCGAGAACTATTTGTTGTGAGATGGGGCACTAGGACCACTTATTTAAGGATCAGAAGTAATTTCTATAGATTACTTCTGATCCTTCATCTTATTGCCATTTGCTGTGAGATGAGGCTCTTTCATCTTATTGCCATTTCTCTCCACTTTCACCTGTTAACTATTTTGTCTATTATTTATATGTCTGCGTATTTGTATAATCATCTATTTTTGTTCCACCTCTCATGTTCTTTTTATCTCCACTTCTTTTTTAATGAAAAGTACCAATGTTTTCAAAGGGCACTCAAGCGAGGCGAGGCAAGACTCGAGCATCTCGCAACACCTCGAGGCATGGTGTTTTAGCGAAGCGTCTCTCAGGTGTGCTAGGCACCTCGGGTGAGCGCTCAAGCCAAATCAGGTTGATTGGGCGAGCAAGTTGGTTTAATTGAACCAACTAATGTCACTACTTACCCTAATGCCCCTTTCGACCCAGTGAAAGAAACTAGAAGTGAAACCCTATCCCTCATCCATCGCCTTCATATGCTCCGTCCACCACTGCAACTCTATCCACTTCATCTGCCGTCATTGGCAAACTCGTCTGCTGCCTTCTTTCGCTGTTGCACCTTCATTCATTCACCGTTGCAGTGTCATTCATCGCCCTCTCTAGCTTTGTCCATCATTGGTTTCCTCCTCCTCCCACCTTTCTCCACAGTCATCGGTTACTTCTCCATCTTCTCAGTCCTCTCTTTCTCATTTTATATGTAATACTTTCGTTAATTAACTTGCTGCACCATATTGAGGTGGTGCACTGTTACCTTGTTAGGAGTTAGTACTTAGGAGCTTGTGATCGATTAACTTGAGGCCTTGCAACTCCACTGTTACCATATTGAGGTCGATTAACTTGAGGCCTTGTAATTTCTGTGTGTTGTGTAATTTTAGTGTGTTACATAAAACTTAGGAGTTTGTGGTCGATTAACTTGAGGCCTCGCAACTCTCTGTTACGCTATTATCATATTGCGGTTGATTAACTTGTTGCACCATTTTGATTTTTGTAATTATATTTAGTTATGAATTAATTATAATATATATTTTAAAATTTTAATATTTGGGACAATCATAAAGGTTCTCAGGCGAGCACCTGGTGCCTCACCCATTTTGAGATCTTGATGTCTTTTGACGTCTAGTGCTTTTAAAATCACTGAAAAGTACCTGCACTGGTGGCTTGATTGCTGGTTTGTCCCGTCTAAGATTAACATCGGACAATATTGAATGGTTGTAGGTCTCTTTTGAAGTTTCCTTTCCATAGCTGTGGTGGGTAGTGTCCAGGCTGTTTGGATAATGACATCAAATGCGTCACCAGTCCTAAAAAGGAGGAATGAGCCTCTGAACTTTGAATGAAACATTGAGAGTTAGATCATCTCTATTTCCTGAGAACCTTTATGTGATCTGATCCCAGAATCTCAATCATTTTAGCTTTTGTTGCTTGCAGACATATTCATCTTGTGTTAGCTCAAGTCAAAAGGCATCCCTAGATCACTTTTTCATACAACTATGCACTGATATTATCCACTTTAGATCTCATGTGCCTATACATTGGTCTGTCGGAATGGGAGACAAAAAGTCTCTGCCATAACTAAGCAATTCATGGATTCTGGAGTTATGCCGAACACCACTCAGTCAGACAACTAATGATGGATCTTTGCCATAAGTGCTATATTGTTCAACATGTGTTGCACCAAATTTTAGGTCAAAAATGAAATTATATGAGCTTTTCACAGAACATGAAACTACGGGCAAACATAGAGCAGAGAACTAGCTAGGCATTAAAGTACCTTTCAAAAAACCCAGTAATTATTGCTTTTCCTGGATTGTACTTAAAAATCTAAGGAATATTAATATTAAATATTCCTTTTCACTACTGCCAATGTCTGTCTTAGTACACCTACTAGCCCTCTCAAGTTGTTGTAATTTTGTAACCTTTGCCTCTTGGTATTTTTGGTAAAACTTTAAAATTCTTGAATTTAAGTTTGCTTTTTTCTTCTAGTCTTGTATATGTTTGCAGTCTCTAATTGGATAAGCGTGGACCTAACAGGACTGACAAAGATGTTCCTTTTCAACCTGGTCTCACCACCAAGAATGGCATTCTGAAAGTTGCAGCTGGGAAGCCAGGTTGATCCTGTGTCTGTAGACCCAGTGCTTGTTGGTTTTTAGCTGGTTCAAGTACATGGTTGAGTGTGTGCTGATCCCTCGACTACTATTCCATCATTGGTCTGATTGATAAGTAATCTCTTGCTGGTGCTCGTGTCCTAGTTTAAACTGTATATGCTGTACATATCTATTTATATTATGTTAAAAGTATTATGGTGTTAAATACTTGACCAAGTTGCAGACATGCCCAAGGTTTTCTTCTCGGACGTCCAGAATGCATTCCGCATTATAACTGCATGGTATTGGACTTGTAATCCGCACTTCTTTCCACGCGATGGAAGATTATGGCCTTCTTTTTTCTTTTTAATATGCAACGGGAAAAGTTAATTCATCTTCGTGATTCAGTAGAGGGGCAGGGGACAGTTGTTTACACTTTCACACTTTATATATATATATATATATATATGTATATATATATATATGTATGTATATATGTATGTATGTATATGTATATGTATGTATGTATATGTATATGTATGTATATGTATGTATATGTATGTATATGTATATATATAAAGGACAAATTTTTGTAGAGCGTCCTATCTACAAAAAAAATTCTCATAAAGAGCTTTGACTTTTCAAGATGATAAAATAATCTTCCAATAACTTTTATCTTTTTCCTTTTATCTTCTCCTTCATTAAAAAGATATTTTTAATAAATTAATTCATCTAATTGAATTAGTTTAACTAATCTAACACTTAAATTGTTTCAAAATAAATTATATTAAATAATAATAAAAATAATAAATCAAAACAAATTTATCTAACCATAAAGTCAAGGGTGATATAATAATATTATTCATTTATTTTAAAATATAAAATATTAAAAATATATTTAAAATATTTAAAATATTTAAATTTTTGAAAGATCTATATACCATTATTTTTTATTTTTAAGTTTTAAAAATATTTTTTTTATTAATTTTGAAATTTAAAAAGTTAAATTTATAATTAAATATATAAAAAATATATATCATCTTAATATCAAAATAAATTATATTAAATAATTTAGTGATATATCAATTTATATTATTAAAAATAACATATAAACATATAAAAAAAGTTAGACCCGGATGGATATATATATATATATATATATATATATATATATATATATATATATATATATCACCCTTTTTCTATATAAGAGTTTTTTTTGTTGATATTTTTCTAATTTATTTATAATCTATTTGTGGTTTTCTCCTCTCTTTTTTTTTTTTTCATTTTCAACAAAACGTGATCAATCTATGTAATGTTTTTTTTTTATATTTGAACTTGTAAATAGATGAACAACTTAAGGTAAAAATTTGATCCAAAAAAAATTTAACCATGATATCTGATATACTATTTTTTTTTGAGTCAAACCCAAAACAGAATATCACATAACATGTTCAAATGCCTTGAGATTTTACATAAAAACTATTACATTTGACCCAGATGGATATCTATCATATTTTTTTCTAATTTATATGTTGGATAGATGTAATGTTCATCTTGATATTTGTGCTTCTAAACAGATATTCATTTTGGTAAAAATTTGATCCAAAAGTTTTAAGTTGTAATATTCGATACAGTATTTTTGGTGTGAAACTAAAAATAATATATTCTATTATTTTTGGTGTGAAAACTTTAAATTGGCCCAGATGGACATCTATCACTATCTTTCTATTTTATAATTTTTTTTATAATTTTATTTTATTTAGAATATGAACAGTTTGTATTTTTATTTTTTTAATATATTGTTTTTTATTTCTATCATGATGGATTCATATAATATTTTTTTAATATTTCAGCTTCTATATAAATAAAAAATTGATCCAAAAAAAATTAAGCCCTTATGTCCAATATACTATTTTTTGGGTCAAACAAAAAATAGTGTATTACATACAACAACTAGTCCAATAAGGCTTTGAATCGAACCTAGATGGACATATATCACTCCTTCTCTATTTTTATATAATTGTTTCGATTTATTCAAAATACAAAATATAAATAAATAGTATGTGATTTTCCCCTTTTTTTTTAAATTTCCATCAAAAACATGATGGGCTTTGTATTTTTCTATTTTTTAAATTGGACTCAGATAGACATTTATCATATTTTTCTAATTTAATTTTTTTATTTGATGAAATGAAAAAAAAATAGTGTATTTGAGATTTTCATGAAACTTTCATGAAAAATGCTCTAAAATTTTCATGAAACCTTTGAATGACACAAAATTGATATTTGTGACACTCTATCTATTTTATATATTTTTTAAAATATTTTTTGATATTTTCAGCATTTGAATAATTTAAAATTTTCTTAATTTATTAAAAATTTTAAATTACCACAAAAATATGATATATCCATGTAATATTTTTTAATATGTGATCTTTTAAATAGTTGAGAAACCTATCCTAAAAATTGGTTCTCAAAATCGAAGCCCTATATATTTTATTTAAAATATATAATTATTATTATATTGTTATTTACTTTTTTTAATCTACTGATTATTATTATTATTATTAATTTACTATATTCTTATGTATTCATTTATTATTTTATAATAAATTTGTATCTATCAATAATTATTTAATATGATTTATTTTAATCTAGATTATATTTTTTATTTTCTATTTAAACTTAATTTTTTTAAATGTTAAAATAATAAATAAACTATTTTAAAAATTTAAAATAAAAATATCGATCGCATAGACCTTTTAAATTTATTTTTTAGAAATATATAAATATTATTATTATGATATTACTCTTCACTTTATAGTTAGATAAATTAATTTTAATTTTATTATTTTTAAATAATTATTATATTTTGTATAATTATTATTTTTAATAAATATATATTTATATATATTAATAAGTTTTTTAAACCGATTCAAATCTTAGTTTGCTTGAACCAATTCAAGTAAAAAGATAGATAAAAAAAAAAGAGAAGATAACATCTTTTAAGAAAAAAAAAAGAAAATAGTTCTTTTTAAGAAAAAATAAATAAAAATTATTATTAAAAGATTACCTTTGCCATTTTAAAAATTTGAGGCTCTTTTGAAAATTTTTAGAAGTTAAAATTTATCAAAACTAAAGACGCTATAGGGAATTCTCAAGTGCATAACAGTAAGACTTGGGAAGTATTTAATTCTTTTTTGTGGCACTTAATAGTCTGCCGTCCACCGAAAAGGACCTTTATCCATGATAAAAGGCGGCGCCAATAGTGGGACAGTGGTTTTCCCCTTCTACGGTCGCCCGTAAGACCTCTTCTTCACCGTGGTAATAGCCAAGACCGTCTGGTGGCGGGTAAAAACTGTCCGCCGCCGCCCTCATCAAGTGTGAGAGACGACGAATCGACATAGACGACAGGGAACCAAAACGACTCATATCAATGTGACGAAACAATTCAAGTATAAAACAAAACTCACGACTCATTCACTATGTTAAAGCGAGCATTTAAGAGAGAGAGAGAGAGAGAGAGAGAGAGAGAGAGAGATGTACACGCACCGAGCCTCCACCGGGTACAACTCTGGTGATCCATTTCCACGAAGTCAAACCTATAAGAACCTTATTCACTCATCCATCTTCAAAGGGTCTCAAAAAGGTAAGCAATCAGGTTTTGGACACATTTCTTACCACTATGGCTGCTTCTTGTGATCATATGGATGAGAAGGCTTCCCATCCAGAATCTGCCCTTTTCCGCTTGGGCAGTGCACTAGTCTTGGTTTGTTCTTTCCATGCAAAGGCCATGCCCTTGCAAAAATAATGGTTTAGATCTGCTACTTTGGCTAATCCCAGGCTCTAGTAATGGCATCCCACTGTTCAAGTCAAAGCCGGCCATATCACAAGGCACACTTGGCGTGGCAGATGGTGCACCCAAGTCCTCGCGAGCCAATGACATGAGATATGACTGTTGTCGTCGTCCACCCACTACAGCCTACCATGTGAAAAATGCTCCCAGATGAGTGATAGGAATTCCAACATAGCCATATGCTGAGGCTGGCATGCTCGTACAAGGCAGTAGTTGTTTGGCACTTGATTGGCATTACAATTCCTTTCAACGGCAATTTCTGATCCCATAATCTTAATGACAGGATGACAAGTTGGTCCTCCATGCGCTTTGGTGGATGATTCCTCGAGGTTGCATGAACCACAAGCCTCCGGGAGATATGGGTCACTGTTCAGGTCGAAGTCTCCAAGTGAAGGCTGTCTGGAAGATGATGATGATGAAGCTGGAGATGCACTGCACACTCCATTCTCGGCATGCAACTTCCAAGATGAGAATGGACATGTAGTGGCATCCTCGTCTCCTACACTATTAAGATCCAAACTTTATTTCTCTGTTCCTCTCGAAATGACTTCAACACATGAATCTTCGGATGCCAGACTAGAGGAAGCAGGCAACTGTTTCACCAGCAGGGGTTCATCAGCCACCTCAGCCAGCCTTTCAGCTACATTTAGATCTATTTCAAGGAAGTTTGATTTCCGCTTTGCACCAGAAGAGGTCCTTTCAGCATCAGGAATTCTTCCAGGAGATGCCTGTTGAAAATCACTGGTAGTAGCAGAACCCTTCCATTCCATTTCACCTCCAAAACTGTGAGGAGAAACAGGGAATCCAGGTGTTGCCTTTGTAGAAGCTACAACAGTTACAGCAGCAGACACATGGATGGGCATTTCCAAGCACTCAAATTCAGATCAAAGGTGTATCCGTCCATGACAGTCTTACCAACTGATTCTTGAATAGGAAATTTGGGCTTGGGTGATCCTATATCTTGCTCAGAGTTTTCCAGATCAGAACTTACTTTCTGTGTGATCTCTGACCCCTTTTCAGGAGATGATCTCCCAGAATGATCTTTAACGGCTGATGAACTATTCCCACCATCCTCCTTGGACATTGGTTGATCCTGCTTTTCTTCTTCGGAATCAAAACTATGAGAACCAGCATTTTCTCCAGAATAAACCTCAGGAGAGCTACAGAATGGCTCTCTATAATCAACAACCTCTCGCTCCACTGCTATGGCAACTTGCCTTGCAACCTCTAGTGCAACATCCAAACATTCAAATCCTAGTTGTGACTTTTGACCGATCTTCTTAATGGCCTTGGCCCCAACAACTTTTAAAATATCACTGGAGGTTGCAAATTGGCCTTTGCGACACTTCAAATTGACCTCAAGATCAAGGTCTTTGATGACACTACTTGTAGCTTCCTCCCTTTGACAAGATAACTGAGGATCACCCATATTGCTGAGAATGGTAGCAGTAGCAGAAAGATCACCACTAGTGAGATTTGCAGCTGGGTCAGACTCCTTGGCTGTTATTAAACACTTTTCACTCTCATAATCAGAAGTCCCAGCCTTTGGCTGATGTTCCATTGCCTTTGATGCACAAAAATCACTGTTGTTAGAGTCCAACTTGCACAAAATAGTAGGTTCACCAGTGGTCATTGATGGTGTTGCAGAAGCAGAAAAGGCAAAATAATCACAAGTATCTCCTTGATTGAGTTTGCACGGGTGTTCTCTCACATCCACATCCATCTCTTCCATGATATTGTTGTTATCTGTCGACAATGATGCATTATGCCGATCATCTACATTTCCCTCATAACCATTTTGCGAACAAGTTCCAACAGAAGGTATTCCGACTGCGCAACAAACGGTTGACTCTTTAATTACAGACAGATTCTCCTGACAAGGGATTGAAACAAGGGATGACCCTGATGAATTCACATCTACAAAAACTGCATTTGAACTGCTAGGATTCAAAGATGTGGAAGGAACTTGATTTGATGTTGGAGCTCTCTCCTTGTTTGTGGAATCAAGAGGGCAACTGTCTAAGCATCTTGTGACATAAGAAACTGGGAATTCAGTCCCAGAAGATTCTGCTTCACTTCTCCCTTCGACAATGGGATTTACTAAGTTAACACAACTTTCACTTGTCAATACATCCTTGGAGGTCCTGGCCTTATCACTTTGACTGATGTCACTTCTATTAAGATCACAACTTATATCATCTTCTTTTGCAAGATTCCACTTATCATACAAAATTCTAGCCTTCTCCTTAATTGGAATGTCTTTGTGATTGAGGAGAAGTTCAATAGCAACTTGAACTCCAGAGGCAGTTATTCTTTTATGGTTGACAGGAAGCCTCTCAAATAATATCAGTGACGAATTGATCAATTCTTCCACAATAATGCCACTAAAATCGGCACTAAGCTTCAGAGCTTCTTGAAGCCAGTGGCTAAGAAAAGAAAGGCCATTTAAGTGGAGAAATTGATCAAGATATTCCTTGTTGTCTGTAGCTGCTAAAACACTTGCAACTGCAGACCACTGTCTTACAGCATCACCCAGGTTACCCCTAGCACAATCATTTAGTTTCTGAATCATGGAAAGCAGCTCTTCAACCCTAGCGAGACTAGAAAGCCCATCTCTCATCTCGGTAAGAGTAAAGAAATCGAGTGCCATTCTGTACCACAAGATAAAACAGGTAGCTAAAAGCTTCAATGACCAATTCCTTCCAGCATGCTGCTGGTTCTGTCATCTAAGTATGAAAAGGAAGAGCATAGGCATGTGACATGGCTCCTTTTCTGCAACATGTAACCTGATTTGATCAGGAGGCTAGGCACAAAAAAACACAATGATAAAACATTTTTCAAAGCATAGCTTATAGAAAAAAAAACAATAAATAATGTAATAGAGGTTAATAAATAGTATAACATTATATTTTAATTTTGACAAAATATAAGAAAATACATCAATGTCAACCAAGAAGGGGAAAGACCAGGAGTGTCAGTCTGGGATGTGAATTCAGACCATACTAACATAGATGATGATTAAGAAGTCACAGGATTAAGGAGTCAAGACCACAATCAAAAGACCAATCACATCATCTGCAATTGACAAAAAAGGGGGAAAATATCAGACCAGAAGAAATGTTGGCACAGGGATCATAGACAGTTCTGATCGTTAGAGGATTGACAGTTCAAGGGTCAAATACTCCATCCCTGATTTCAAACCCGATCAAGAACCAGGAAAGATCAAAGTGACCATTGGGTGTGCCTCAGCAGGGTAATCAATGCTTGCCTCAACCCCAAAGAAACACAAACAACAATCCAAAAGTTGAAATCAAGCATGTGCTCCCTCATAACTCGCTCCAGCAATGCCTTGGAACTCTCCCCAGTTTCACCCCATGCCAATGGAGGAAGGGGCTTCTCAATGGTTTCCCCCGCTGAATGGGCTCTAAGTTGGGACTAGGAGGCTAGGAAAAATAATCCTAGAAGGAAGGATTGGGCTTCAGCAAAGAAATGCCTCTCCCTCCAACCTTTGTTGTTTGAATTTGCCCCTTGTCAGATCCTCCAGAGAGGAAAAAGATGTTAGACCCAGGTTACTGGGATACTTTGAAGGCAAAGAAGCCAAAAAGCACTATGGAAATATGACCCTTCCTCTTGGCATCAGGTCAAAAGTCCATGAAAAATACTAAGCATTTCTAGGAACTTGAAATGGGGACAAATGATAGGTTATCAAGATGTCTGGATGAAACCCATGTGGGAAACCATAGACATGCTACAAGCGCATCAAAAGAAAAGCATAACCATCTCTTCTCAACCCCTTCTTGTTGTATTCTCATCACTGTCAAAATGACAAAACTATTTTCATGTGGCAATGCTAATCATGGCCTACAAAATCTCCAAATCCCTCTTTGCACCAGACCTTGCATATTCAAAGGTGTCAAGGTCATCTACATGCTCCCTGTTATAGCCCAATCAAAGACCATTACAGAAGCATGGTTGCGTCAGTCACAAATGCCTAAGGTACCTAAAGAAAATATAATAAACAAAGATGAGAAAAGTTGATAAATGTTCGGAGAGGGGGAACACTAGGGCAAACAATGGTACATACAATGGTAAGGTTGCCTTTGTTAACCAAGGTGTATAAGAATGGCCACGTACATTGACCCCACCCAGATCACGCATATACTAAGCTGCAATTTAGAGAGAGAGAACATATCTAAGCTACTAGCAAGTGAGGGTTCATGGAAGAGACTTAGAAAGCGCTCAATGATGCAAATACAAGCACATTGCAGCTCTTGCCTTGAGTGCAAGGATGGCTCTCCAAACGGCCATCACTTCAGACCGACAGACCCTATAACGAGTATAATCCATCGACACCTTGAATACATAGTTGGTTGAACATCACCCTTGATAGTTGATACTCTCGACCCAAGCAATGGATATCTTAGACACCAAAGGAGAGGCAATGATAGTTGTGTATGCTTATAGCCAATGTGGCACACCCTCAAAACCTCTTTAGCACAAAAAATAAACGTCATGTCACTCTCGGATGCCACCAAAGGTGGACCTTGCTTTGGCCAAGCCTTGGCTACAATGCCAAATGGCCCTTAAGCCAAAGGGCCCTCGACAAGGAAAGAGAATCAAAAGAAAGAAAAAGAAATGCAAGAAGGCCCCTTTGTCAAGGAAGAAGATTCCATGGGTATACATTTCTAGAATAATTCACTTTTCCCTAGTCATGCATTCATCTTATAGATTCTGTAGACTCTCCTTTAAACTTTAAAAAAATAATGAAACTTATCAGACATGTCTATCATGTCTAAAAATTAGTCTTGGGTCCTATAAAGCTGATCGAAAAGACACAACTATACAACTTCCCTAAACCAGACTATACCAAAAATACTTCTTCCTAACATCAATAGTTACTGGCCAGAAAAGTCCAACATATAGGACCTCAAAGATGACATCACAAGAAAAATAAAAGTACTATTTATTTTATAGTTTTGGTTCTAATACTAAAAATAAATGCAAGATCAACAAACTGAGAAGCAGTAAATTAACATCTACCAAAAAACCAACGGATAAATTAAAGGGAAAAAAGAATCAAACAAATAATTGACAAGTGAAAAGGAGTATGCAAGGCAAGGAACTCAATTCCAAAAGTGAAAACTCAATATGCATTTTGATACCAATTGAGAAATATATTCACACACTATGACAAAGGCTCACCACTGTGGTGTGGTCAATTTCTCTTTTTAATATCAGTGAATCCTTTTGATATGGTAAAATAATCATCCCTAACACGATCTCACCAATTATCATTAGTAAAAAAGATATATTACATCATTGTGGGATTTTGTCTAGGTGTTTGGATAAGCGGGTGTTGGGATCACTGCCAATACCAATTGACTTTTTCTTATTTTGTGCATCCGTCTTTTATAGACTTGATAGATTCATCAAGATTTCTGGATATATTCACGGGTGACCCTCAAGTCCTCCTATTTGAATCCTATTATCTAGAGAACTTTCTTGACGCAAACTACATCGCAAATAGGAAGCCTTCACATCAAAACTAGCTTCAATAGAACTATAGAATCATCTTAAACAACCACAGAAGATAACGATATAAGTTCCAACAAAACAAACTCGAAACAAAAATACAGCTGAAAAACAAACCGGATACAACTCAACCGGGGCCCTTAGTGAACTCATCCTATATCGCTTGACCTTGCAAAGTGTTAAAGGAGAGTTAGCGGTGGTTAGGTGGTCAAGCATTAAACAGAACTTCATTGTCATTCTTAATCAATCTAAAACAATAACTAACAAATCTTCCCCTTCCACTGCTTCCTTATAAATTGAAACGTGAAAGCAAATGGTGAATAGTGGTTGCAGTGGATAACAAATGGCAGCAGAGTATTTAGAAAGGTGATGCCATTACCATAAATTCTACATTTCTTTTCTATCATCCTTTATCTCCTTTCATTCTACTTCCACCTTCTGCTCATTAATTCTACTCTATTTCTATTGCTCCTTTGTTTCTCTTCATTCATGATGCCTCCCTTCTTTTTCACCTCATCCTTTTCTATTTTACACAAGCAACTGATCACATGCCAGCTTCCCAGATAGGCATTCTGTAATGATCGTCTGACACTGCTTTACAATTTTTATAACATTGACAACATCTAGATAGTCGTAAATGACGACTAGTATCACTGAAATCAAAGTTAAATTTTCGGAGGTCCATGACCCAAAAAAATACTGAAAAGAAGGTATGAAGTATGAAAACAAATATGTTGGAACCTAGTAACTTAGTTTGATTTAAACTAACAACAAACTAGATATTTTATGGTCCATATCGCCTCACAGTGACTACCACTTCTGAAACTTGGTGTAGTCGAATACTCATGAAGTTAAGCATATTTACCATTGTTGCTCAATGAGTGAACAAAAATAAAAGGAGATCAAGTCCCAATTTCCATTTTACATCTCAAATCATGTTTAACACTAGAGGAAAAAAAGGCTTTTGTTTTAACAAGGTATACATACCATAAAACAAGCATGAAAAAATGGCAAAGCAAATTTAATATAACTGTTAAATAAATAAAGAATCACCAAAAATACTTGAGAATGAGCAAGGTTTTTAATACCGAATTGTACTACTCGATCCAAGCGTTACATACCGGTCCGCTAGCAAACCGATACATAGTGTTGAATTTCAAATTTTGATGAGGAAATCAATTGATGAGGTTATAAACTAATAAGCGTTTGAGATAAGTAATATAGAAAAACTTCGATCATGGACTCGAACCATTGAAGCAGGAGAATCAAACGTTGGGCCGGAAAGCATCGTGTCAGAGATTAGACGTCGGGCCGGAGGATTGGTCGACGTGCCGAAGAATGGACTTCGAGCCATGAGTTCGGGCATCGAGTCAAAAAAATTGAGTATTGCGCCAAGAAGATCAGATGCTGCGGGAGGTCAACATGCCGATGGATTAGGCAATATGCCGAAGAAAAGGACAATGCGCTGAAGGTTAGGACGAAGTGCCGAACGAGCAGATGACATGTCGGACAACATGCTGAAAGCTTCATGATTGTAATTAGAATTGTTAAGCCTTGATTGAAGTCGTTTAGAGTCTAATTGAGTTAGTTTTGGGGCGTAACCATGTCAACTTGATTAGGATCCCATTGGGCCTGAACCAGGGTTGAATTGAGCCTGTTGGAAGGCTAATTCAGTGAACTGGGGTTGGGCTAAGTGGTGGTACCACTTGTGAGTTGGAAAGTATGAATTGTACTTTTCTAGCAATCCCGATGATAGTACCGCCGAGGTAAGCGATGGTACCGCTCAAATTAACGGTAATACCGCCCAACTAGGCGGTGGTACCGCCAGAACCCAGGTTCCCAGGCTTTGTCAAGCGGTGATATTGCCCGGCGCAAGCGTTAGTACTACCAATATCTCGAAAACCTGGGGATTCGAATTTTTGGCTCTATTTTTGAAGCCATTTGGGATTTATAAATACCCCACTCATGCTTGCTTGATAAAGCAAGAATTCTTGAGAATAGAAGTGTCGTAAACTCTCTTGAAAAGTGTTGAGTCTCTTCCTCCTTGAGTCTAAAAGTCATTCTAAGGGATGTATGAGATTTTGTTGCAAAAGAGATGTGTGATGGTTCTCTCCTAAGCCTGTGAAAAGAGTTGTAACAAGGGTAGTTGATCTTTGCCCATTGAAAAGAAGATCGGTAGTAAAAGCCGGTAGCCTCGAGGGAAGTAAAATCGAGAGTGGACATAGGTCGGGACGACCGAACCACTATAAACCTGGTTTGCATTTCTCTTTATTCTTTTCCTTGCTATTACTAACTGATCTAGTTGCTCACTACCCTTACTCACATTCTAAGTTCAACGTATTTTCGATACGAATATATCGATCGAACTTTCAAATCGGCACTTTATTTCGAAAGCACTAATTCACCCCCCCTCCTCTTACTGCCTTTACGATCCTAACACATAAACCACTCGGTACCGGGTGGTCCCATTGATATAGCCTCGTATCGAACGATAAGGGGCTATATCGAGTAATAACGATCAAAATTTCGACCGTTACCGCCCGATACTTGGATTTGATCTTAAATTCGACCAAGTAACGATAATAGTCACCCTTCATCTTTAAGTAGAAGACCTTGGAGTCGACAAGGATGAGGCGGGCATCAAGGAGGCGAAGGATGCCGCCACAAATGAAGTCAAGCTCGGACTCGATCCAAGCATGGTAGTGGTTTCTACGGCCCTCCTTTTGCTCGATAGAGGAGACGATCCACCAAGATGCACAACGGGCGACGATGACGTTCTTGCAAGCGACGAAGAGGAGGTTGTGCTCCACCGTGAGCTCCTCCCCCTCCCCGTAGCATCGACGACCTTCTCTATGTACTCCACCATCTCCTCGTAACACTCCGCCTGCTCTGCCAGCTTTGCCATGTACATGCTCTCTTCCCTCCATGCTTGTTCGGTGGGGCCCACCAATTGACCTCCTTTTTTAAAACGCTTTGCGTACACCAACAACAATGCTCGCTTAGCTACCTTCCAACAATTGGGAATGACCAAGAATCCACTCGCGAAGCCCACATTTAGTAAGAACAATCTGCACAGAGATCATAAGCGAATGAGTGGATGCCACGGGTTTCTGGGATTGAAGTTTTTATTATGATTAGTACTTTATTAAGTCTACGAAAGGTATCAAAAGAGTTCCATAACCAAAGAGATTAACAAGAAGCACGATAGAAGAATACTTGAGATTAAAAAGGAATATTGACTTAAAGAATACTGACTTTTTTCCTAAAAACTATTGTGTTTTTTTATTTTTCAAATATTTTCAGAAGATTTTATGCCTAATTTAAGTGTACTACTCGGTACACCCTAATGTACCGCTCGGTACACCATACCGAGCAAAGCTTCGTACATCGGTGTGGAACGGTATTCAGAACCCTGAGCATGAGAAAGCAGAAGACACCCTTGACTAGAAAGGTCCAAATATATGTAATCTGTGCATACAAAGAGGAGGTCTTAATGATTTCAACCTTTAATATCAAGGTCATAATGAAGCAGCCTCACCATGGCACCAAAAGTAACCTCAAAAGTGCATGGGAAAGCAGAAGACACCCACGACCAGAAAGGTCCAAATATATGTAATCTGTGCATACAGAGAGGATGTCTGAATGATTTGAACCTTTGATATCAAGGTCAAAATGAAGCAACCTTAGCATGGCACCAAGACTAACCTTGAACTTAAAAAATCATTTAATCACAGATTATGATCACACAGCATGCTCCTAAAGCTGCCAAAATCAGGGTATACTGATCTTAACTGATCATGGAATACTTGTGCATGAAGAAACAGCCGCAAGAATCCCAGTTTTGAGACCTTCCACTCAAACTTGCAGTTAGCTAAATCTTAACTCATAGTAATGTAACCCACTAGTCCATGACAATATACCTATTATTAACAAGTCATAAGTACCAAAGATAGCTCCTAAACATAGATTTTTTTGGGTGATATTATCACCAATTAATCATCGTCAGAAAAAAATTTAAGCACAAATGACAGACAAACATATGAGAAGTGACCAAGGTAAATCAGTTACAAATAGAACAAAGGGAAGTTAAACAAGCTACACTGTTTACTAATAGTCACCAACATTCCATTTACGAGGAGCAACTGTTCCAAGATTTATGTAGACAGAATAAATCTAAAGCCCAACAACTCGCAAAACAATTAACTATAACTGCAAAGTTAATTTGAATTCGCTAATCAAAAAGAAAAAGAACGCTAAAAAAACCAGCAATTCTAGGAAGAGAAAGATCAGCTACACAGTTCAAAAATGCAGAGATCTATAGACCGATGCGATAAAACCCTAACCCGCGAGCTCTCCTCAAGCCAGAAATCAAGGCCTTATAAAGAGATAGAAACGAGGAGGACGGAACGTACTCAGGCCGACGAGACAGCATAATTCGAGCGACGGGAAGGGTTTGAGGTGATTAAGGTACGAAGAAATGAAATCCCAACATAAATCAAACCGTTAGGAGAAAAGAAATCAAGAGAGATAAGAGGCAAGGAAACGCAAATGCCGAAGACACAGAGGAGGAGAGATCACAGCATAATTCGAACGTGGAAAGGGATTTGGGGTTACCGCCGCCGTCGTCGTCGTCGAGGGGATGACCAAGCCCTAGAATATGGTTCGGAAGAGGATGAGCAGGACGAATGCCTTCCGTCCCCACCCCCCCCCCCCCCCCCACCCCCCTCTCTCTCTCTCTCTCCGTCGAATGCCTTCCGGCTTCCGTTTCAGACGGCTGGAATTAGACGCCAGGGATTGAAAGGAAATTGCTTATGCGAAAACAAAAATTAATTACCTTATCAATAGAAATATTATTATTGATGAATTTCTCGAAAAAAAAATTTAAAATATTATTTTTTAATAATTATTTTACCCATATCAATTACGATCCTCCGTGCACCTTTGTCCTGCCGACCGCCCTCCTCCACCATGCACTTGGTAGTCCCCGCCCATCCACCATGCTCCCTTCCCTTCTCTTACTTCTCCGTGCATGGGTTAGCAAGAAATGCTAAGAGAGTAGGTAACGACAATCACCCCTCTTTCCTCCGTTAATTACTTGTGCTTGCATCTGTGTGTGAGTTGACATCGCCAATCACCCCCTCTCCTTTTCTTTTGTTATTTATGTCTTCGTTTGAAGGCTACAGTCAATCAAGAAGAGAGTTGATGGACAAATAAAAAGTATCAGGTCGAGTGACCAAGCATGAGCAGAGGCACGACGAGGTACGATGAAAATTTTACAAAGTTTCATGGACAAGATTATATTTTTATATCTTTATAAAGTGCTCTACCAAAATTTTTCAAACAATGAATTCTAAAAAACAAAACTATTAACTTTTGATTTTTCATAGCACCTAAATTTAAAAAAATTTTGTAGAATGTTTTTTTAAATGATCCATTTTATCCTTATGATTACTGTCAATCCAAAATTAGATATTTT
The DNA here is from genome assembly GCA_004837865.1 of Musa balbisiana. Taxonomy (NCBI): domain Eukaryota; kingdom Viridiplantae; phylum Streptophyta; class Magnoliopsida; order Zingiberales; family Musaceae; genus Musa; species Musa balbisiana. Next base: position 13,414,312 of record CM017190.1, on the reverse strand, counting down.
TTTCTAAAAATTTACGTTAGAATAAATTTAGATAAAATATATTATATGATTTCCGTCAATCTTATTTATCACGTAATATTACTTCATAATGGGAATATTCTCGGAATCCTCGTACGAATATACCTTTTCTTCAAATATGATGCACGCACTCTCTCACGCAAGGTTTGCCATACCGAATCATACCGCCCGATACGGGCGGTACATACCGGTATGACAGGCTACCAGTACGCAGACCACTCGCTACCGGGCGATACGCCTAAAAAACCTCGTATCAGACGACACAGGGTATTATCGAGTGGTAACGATCAAAATTTTGACCGTTACTGCCCGACGCCACTCGGTAACGGTTGATTTTGATCGTTACCGCCTGGTACCACTCGGTAACGGTCGAAATCGATCGTTACCACACTGTAGCAATGCTACAGTGCTCCAACGATCAATTTGACCGTTGGAGCTCTTTCTCCTCCTATTTAAACCATTCTTCTCTCCCCTATTTCATTATACTCTCTTAAACTCTCTCTCACATTTTTTTTTTCTCTCATAAACTCTATAAAATAATGATTTGTAAATTCAATCAAGGCTAATTTGGGAAGATTAAGAGGAAGAACTTTCTGATCAAGAGGTATGTATTCATTTTCTTTAATTAGAGAGTAATTGAGATATTTAAGATTATGATTAGTGTGTTGCATGCATAGTAAATATTGAATAATATTTATGATAGTAAAATAAATTTAATTAAGTTTTATTAAAGTTATTTAATGCTGTGATTAGTCATTTTAATGATGATTTAATTGAAATTTGTTTGATTTTATATCAATTCAATGTCTTTAATACCTATTAGGGTATTTGTCATGTTTATAGTGGTGAAAGAGAAGTAATTAGTGAAAAATTAACTATATTAATCGTATAATTAGTGTAGATAAATGATGATTTTATCATAATTTGAATCATATTGGATTAAAATTACATATTTAGTATTTATTTTATATGTTTAACATATATATGATGGTAAAATAAGTTTAATTATGTTTTATTAAAATTATTTAATACTGCGATTAGTCATTTTAATGATGATTTAATCGAAATTTGTTCGATTTTATGTCAATCCGATATCTTTAATACCTATTAGGGTGTTTGCCATGTTTATAGTGTTGAAAGAGAAGTAATTAGTAAAAAATTAACTATGTTAATCATGTAATTAGCATATCTAATGATTTTAATACTTCTTTTATGCATGTAACATATTTATGATGATAAAATATGATTAGTTATATTTTAATAAAATCACTTAATGTTGCAGTTAGTGATTTATGATCGATATTTGGTCAATTTAATATGTTTATACTTTATAAATTATTTGATTTAAATTTGGTATGATCATAACACCAAAGGAACAGTCACATGATGATGCATGGGTTCATGCCCGAAAACTAGATGGAAACCGTCATCATTGGTAATGTATTTATTGTGACTACATTGGTAACGGTGGAGAAATAACTTGGATGAAAATGCATTTGGCTTGTGGGTATCCTGATGTTGCAAAATGCAAGAATATTCCAACGGAGAACCGTAAATTATTTCAAATCAAGCTTAAACAAGTAAAGGAAGATACATTAAAAAAGAAGGCAAGAGTTGACGAGGAATATCATAGGGCTACATAGGAACCAGTTTATGATCAGTATGAGGGTTGCGATGATGAAGTCGACCCGGATCTCACAGTTGGGATTCGTGCATCATTGGAGCATCAGTATACGATCGATGAAGCAATGAGGCATTGACGACCCGACTCACAATTGGAGCATAACAGTGGTAGTGGAATCTAGAGGTCAACCAGCATGAGGCAACCAACTACTCCTTCTCAGTTAGGCCGAACTAATAGCATGAGGTATGGTGGACTCCATTGTTTTATGAGAGGTCTTGGCAGGAGGTCCGTACCAGATATTGTTGATATTGATCCGCAAGCCAATCCCCCACAAACAACGAAACAGACACGGATTGACGATGCATACACAAAAGGATAAAAAACGGGATATTGGGAAGGCAATCTCAAAATGGTTCAACTTCCATAGGATTCCAGCCAACACAGCCCAAGGTCCATATTATCAGAGCATGGTCTCTTCTATTTAAAAGTCTGGCATGGAGATCCAACCTCCAACACCGAAAGAGATTTACGACGTGTACTTAGATGAGGAGGTGGCAGAACTAAAGGGTTGGATCAAATCTTTCAAGAGGCAATAGGATGAATATGGGGTGACATTGATGTATGATAGTTGGACAGGACCAACAAGAATGAGTATCATCAACTTTCTTGTTTATTGCAATAGAAGAGTGGTGTTTTATAAATCCATTAATACTTCTTAAAAGATCCAAGATGCAAACTACATTAATAGCTTGATGGACACTATGGTAGAAGAGATTGGACCATAGTATGTTGTCCAAATAATAATCGACAATGGAGTGAATTTTAGAAAGGCGGTTTGCAATTGATGGAAAAAAGAAAAACTTTATTTTGGACTCCATGTGCAGCTCATTGCATAGATCTAATGCTGAAGGATATTGGTGAGTTTGATGCGATCAAGAAATGTGTAGCTCGAGCACAATCAAATAATCATCATTGGGTCCACGCTTTAATGCAAAAGTATATAAACGGTGAGATATTTCGACTTGGAATTACTCGGTTTGCTACCAATTTTATTGCATTAAAGTCATTACAGCAAAAAAGGCATGGCTTGAAGGCAATAGCTATCTCACAAGAGTGGTCTGAATCCAGATATTCGAAATTGAGCGAAGAAAAGAAGATGGAAAAGGTCATTCTTTCCTCTAGATTTTGGGAGACTATAGCAGAAATCATAAAAGGTGTGGAACCACTTTATATTGTCCTCCGTAAGATCAATATGGACAAGTGTCCACATATGTCGTATCTTAAATATATGCTGATTTCAGCAAGAGAGGAGGTCAAGAAAGCATTCAAAGATGATTTTAAGGCCGACCAATATGTATGAATCATTGATTGTCGGACCGAAGTTCATATGGATCAAGATATCCATAATGCAGGTAAATTCATATTCAAAATAATTTAATTTATTATTATTTAGATAATAAAAAATTATACTAACAAAATTATGTTTTGCAGCGTATTATCTAAACCCGGAAATTCAATATCGATATGCTCTCGAAATGCAAAATAATTTTCTAACAACACTACAAAATGTTATATATCGGCTCTTGTCAAACACTATCGGCAGCCAATGCTCTTACGGAGGGTCAATTCTTTCGAAAAACAATTGGTTTATTCTCTGACATTGTAGCTGTATTGTGTCGTTACACTATGGATCCTGAGGAGGAAAAATTATACATATTGATTATTAATTATATTTAATATTAATTATTTGTTATTCTAATAAAATCTTATTTATATCTTTTTGCAATCGAGTGGTGGCTACAATTTGGAAGCGATGCACCACATTTAAGGAAGGTTGCCGTTCGTATACTTTCACAGACAACATCTAGTGGTTGCGAACGTAATTGGTCAACGTTTGCATTGATTCATACGAAGGTCCGCAACAGACTCTCCTATAGACGGTTATAGAAACTAGTATATGTCCATTATAACATGCGGCTAAAATTGTGATGTGCTGAGTTGGATAAGGAGTTAGAGGAATCATATATTGATCCCACTGACCTCCAATTCTACAATGAAGATTTAGAGCCAATGTTAGATTGGGTTGAAGCAGCAGAGAACTAAGAGGATCCTCAACTTGATGAGGCGAGAGATCCTCAGCATCCTTCACGTTTTATCACCAAGGCAATAGAAGAAGAAGAAGTACAACCCCAACAAGTGGAAAATCCCTCTCGATTACAACGTGGTAGGAGTCAAACTGCTCGAGGAACTACCGACACCTAATGGTCACACTCGTCTGCCCAATGTGCAAAGGCAAAGGGGAAGGCAGTAGCATTAGTTGCATCGTTGGAAAGAATTGAGTCGGGCGACGAGACACCTTCACAATCACATTCTTTTTCTCACTCGATCTAGAGACATGATAGCAACACGGACAGCAGTGCCTCGACTGATAATGGTGGTGATGCCGAGCAGTCGTTGGTCTCATCTACACAACTTGAGGGTGGTGAATGGACTGAGAAATAATATTTTACACATGCCACTCAAGATTCAGATCATGGAATTCGACAAGGTACTGGTCAAGTTTATGCACAGAAGGGGAAGGGAAAGGTAGTGGATGAATATGAACAAATACAACATAGCATACATGATATAGACATAGAAAGAGGCTCATCATATTCACAGCCATTGTATTATAGAGAATCATACGGGCAACAATAGTATGGTGATAGTTGGTCATCATTCTCTGAGCAACAACATGATACAGAACAGCACCAATATATGCCTCAAGAGCTGCCTCGGACAAATATGATTCATGATGATCAATCTATGATTAGCACCATATTGATGCATCAATGGCATACGGTGTATCAATACACTATGTCATGGGATCAATTTTATGATTGGGTCCAACAAACGTATCATATTGATATGTATCGGATCGAGGACCCCGATCCACCACCCGTGAATTATGTAACAAAAGAAAAGAGATGGAGGGAGAGAATCTAAACGAGAAGTGAAATTCATCCTGTATCAATAATTAAAAATATATTAGAAAATTGATATAAGATTTATAATTTTTATTTATATTTATAAAAAATTAATTTTTAATATTTAAAATTAATTAAAGTTATATTTAATAATATATTTATATTCTTAATATACATATAGAGAAAAGGGTTTGAGTGAATATGTAATTGCAGAATACTTTTAAATATTTGATAAATAAAAGATACAAATTATATTTTAAATATGTATAGTTAAATATTATTTCATAAAATTATATTTTAAAATTATATTAAATATTTTATGATAAATTTATCTTTTTAATATTTTAAATATTTTAAAAGTGAATACATATTTTTTGTTTGAATAAATAACTGAATGTATGTAATCTTTTTAAAAATTCGTATGATCCAAATTTATAATAAACAAAAATATAATCATATAAATAAATCTAAAATAATTTTTAAAAATAAATAAATAAAATTTTATCTTATAAAAAATATAAATTATGTTGGTTTCTCACTAAACCATTTTGTCAATATTATAATTTTAGATTATGTGATATTTTAGGAATATAAAACTTATATTAATATCTTGTAAATATTGAAATATTAATGTTAGCTTGAGATAACATTAGTGTTTGAGTATTTCCAATGCATTATAAATGTGATTTGAAAAAAACTTATCAAACATCAATTTAATTTAAAACAGGCCCCTCAGTGCACATTTTAAATATGTTCCCAAATGAACCCCAAAGATTTTTTAGTTATCTCCACTTTGGCATAAATTTATTTGCACACCTCTCAGAAGAATTTTCTCTCAACTCTATCTAAAAACTTTAGAAATCACTCTTAAGAGCACCCAAAATGTTGAAATCTAAATTTTGATGACAAAATAAATTGATAAATTTAATGAATTAGTATACTTTTGAGATTAGTAATGAAAGAAATATTTCAATCATAGACTCAAACCATCAAAGAACCAAATATCAAGCAAGAGAGTTTGATATTATGTTAAAAGGTTATCATATTGGAAATTCAGTGTCGAGGATTGGTCAATATACCATAGAATAGGTTTTGTATTAAATGTTTGAACATTATGCTAAAGATCTGATGACATACCGAAAGAGTAGATAACATGTAGAAAGCTTTGAAAATATACCAAATGAGTGATTAATGAGTCAAAATCTTGGTCAAGATAACTTTAGGCTAATTTAAATTGGTATTAAGCTAAAATATATTTCACTTATTATGAAAATCATTGGGCTTAAAGTTGGACAAAATTTGGGTTATTAGAAAGCTAAACACATGGCCTAAACTACCTAGGTTATAAACTACCTAGGTTACGAATAGTACTACTACATATAAGTTAAGTTTTGTGGTATTATATTAAATTTTATGATGGTAGTATGACCAATGTTTGGTATTATGATTCCATATAAAAAATTATAGTAATAGTACTACAAGAGTCTAGCATTATAGCTCTTTATAAAAAATTATGCTAGAAGTATCATATGAGTATAGTATTGCAACTTCATTTCTTGTGATAGTAGTACCATTCAAAGTCAATGGTAGTATTATTTGTATCTGAAATGTCATAAATTTAAATTTTGGTTTATTTTGGAAGCCTTTTGAGGGTTACAAATATCACACTCAAGCTTAGAGTATTCATTCTTAAAGTTATGAAATGTTATAACTCCTTTTTTGAGGATTATTTGAGTCTTCTCCTCTATAACACCCAACTCCTAGTCTCAAACATATCTTACATATCAAACTAAGGTGGGATGTCATGTTTCTTTCATTTATATTATTACTACTATCAATATGAATGCAATGAAAAGTATACAATCTTTACTATCGATATGAATGCAATGAAAAGTATACAATCTTAAAATTTAAAATATGTAAATATCTAAACAAAACGATAGGGTTTTCCTTATACATAATAATTTTAATGTTTGTATAGAATTATATTTCATTTAACTAAATAGAAAAACCCAAACCTAAATATCCAAAATTAATATAATATAGCATGTTCTAAAATTTCTCTACACAAAATTACCTACAGGTAGTCGTCCATATTTGTGTTCGCATGAACTTGCATGTACTTACTTCCATACCTAATTACTTGGGTGAGATACTAACATGCTTACTTACAAAATATGGTATATAATGAGTAATTTACTCAGTAAATATAAACCTTTCTAGCTTTAATCAGGTGGGCATGCATCATGTCATACATATAGTACTTCAAAATGATTGAAATAAAATGTTTAACCTTACATATAACATGTGTAACATAAGGGCATAAAATTCTACTTTAAAACAATTTGAAATGCTTACAACCTCATACTGTAGAACATACGTGTATTCTTTACATCATAATAAATTTGCTCACATAAAGAGAACTTTGTCTTTATAGGATTATACTATTAGGATCAAGTCGACACTAAGAGAGGGGGTGAATTAGTGCTTCAATAAAAACCTCAACGATTCAAAAATTTTCATTCGATGAAAAATCATACCGGAAATGTTAAAGGTGTGCTTGACTTAGAATAAGTGTAATAAGTAATTAAAGCAATATAAATGACAATGAAAAGTAAAATAGAAACGCAAATCAAGTTTTATAGTGGTTTGGTCGTCGTGACCTACGTCCACTCCCGATTCCTCCTCAATTGAGGCCATCGACATCTACTAACGGTCTTCCTTCAATGGGCAAAGACCAACTACCTTCTTACAACTCTTTTCTCCTTTTCACAGGTTTATGAGATAACTTTTACAACTCATTCACCCCTCTATTTGTTGAATCTCATATTTTGATGATGAAATCAATTGATAAATTATTTGATCAAATCTATATGTTGAGAAAAGTGTGCAGGATTAACTACAATAGCAATTAAGGCATAAAGCAAAATGAAGTGCTGGAGTCAAAATCGAGATTTCGTTGGGAGTTCGAGAGTTCGTTAGAAGTTCGGATGTTTGTTAGAAGTTCTGCCGGAATTGACCAAGTAGTCCAAGAGCTTGCCAAAGAAGCTCATCGGAACTCACCAAGAATATTGTCGTGAAGTCCAGGAGCTTGCCAGGAGCTTGCTGGAACATTGCCGAGAGATTGTCCGAAGTTTGTCGGAAGATCGCTGGAAGAAACCTGGACTAACTGAACTTGATTTGCTTAATGTATGCCTTAAGAATCATAGTTAGCATGTAATTAGGGTTAGATTTGGGAAGTAATCACACTAACTCTATTAGGGGCCAACTGGGCCCGTAATTAGATTGGTTTGGGCCAGATTCAAGGCCCAACCAAGTTGCTGGACCTTGTCTAGCAGTGGATCCACTCAGGGAATGACCTCTTAGGTGGTCTAGGCGATGGTACTGCCCAAACTGGGCAATGATACTACTGGTAGTTATTACATACTAGGCGATGGTACCACCCTATCAAGCGGTAGCATCACTATAGCTCAGTATCCGAGACTTTGTCAAGCGGTGATACCACCAAACTAGGTGGTGGTACCACCTAGTGTCAGAGTGTCAGGCGGTGGTACCGCCTAGTATTGGCAGTGGTACCGCCCAGTACTGGTGGTGGTACTATTAGTACCTTAGAAATTCGGGATGAGACACTTTTTTGCTCCAATTTTAAAGCCATTGGGGCCTATAAATACCCCACTCTTTTTTACATGAAAAATATAATAAAGTGCAATCAAAGTGTGAAAAAAATTCTAAGTGTTGGGGGTGTTAAATGTGTTAGTCACAGGTGCCCTACAAGCCAATCACATGAGTGATGGCATGTGTGACTTGACAAACAATCATTTTGTTTATTATATTTTGATATTTTATTATTTTATATTGATTGTTGCATATACACTTGAATATATTGTGATGTCTTTGGATCTATGCAATGGGAATTATATTGTGATGAGATCACGATAATGAGACAATTCACCTTTAAATACAGACCCTAAATAATCCCGGTCATAGGTTACTCAAGAGGGATATCGAGATAACCGGACAGACTAGTGTGCTATATATCCATCCATATGATGGATGCAACTAGTCTCATAGCTGCTCGTGTGGGGATACTAGGGATACAGTACAAGTGCTCATTGGAGAATGAGTTCACTAATTGATCCGCTTACGAAATATTGGATGGTTGATGATGCCTTATTATCATATAGCGATTCTATAGTTCCAGTGGTGTATCTGGTCCATAGACTTGAGACACCAAGGATGTCTTGTATGAGTACTCCATTCTTTGATACTAGACTTATAGGTTTGGAGGTTCCAGATCTAGCACAACCGGTCATCGAGAGTGGTAGCCAACCTTATGAGGACTATTGAGTGTCGATAGAGGATCATCTACTCTTGGTATCATGAGAGGAATATCCCATGCGTTCTTGCTCAAACAAATCTATGGCTAAAGTCATTTGGATTAAGAGAGAAAGAGTTCTCTAGGAGAATCCTATTAGAGTGAGACTCGAGTAGAAACCGTATGAGTTTGACAGCATCATGCCCGGTATATGATCTTTGGGATATTAGATAGGTGAGGGACTATAGATACATGGTAACTAAGGATAAACAGGTCTAATGGATTAGATTCCCTTGTATCGTCTAATGACTACGACGTAGTGGCCTAGTACATCCCTAGTCGATGAGTCAAGTGAATTATTATGGAGATAATAATTCATTAAGTCAGAAGGAGTTCAAATAGGTATGACTCACAGCCATCTCGATACTAGGCCTAGAGGGTCACACACATATGGTAAGCATTACGATGAGTAGAGGTTACGATGAGTAGAGGTTATTACGATGAGTAGAGGGTAATAGATATCTACCGGGGCCTATATCTTATTGGATATCCAATAAGTTCATGAATTATTGGATCCTATGGATGAGATCTAATAAGAGCCCATGAGAGATTATTGAATAAAGATCTACTAATCTAAGAGGCTTGGGTAGTTGGATGGAGATCTATTACCCAATAGAGCATGATCTATTAGGGTTAAGTTGACAGAGGACCTCTATAAATAGGAGGGAATCAGTGGTTCATAGGCTAAAGCCTTTTAGGGTTCCTCTCCTATTCTCCTCCCCCTCTCCATCTCAGAGCAGGCTTAGAGTTTTGAGGAGCATCATCATAGCCCTACTGTGTGAATTACCGCTAGAGAGGAGGGCACTTGACCTTCTTCACCCTCTCCTAGAGATTTATAGGGATTCAAGGATATACAATTTCCCTATGTAACACAATATATCTTATATGTAATTTTAAGTTTCATGGATTTTTGCGCACCAATCTTCGCACGATGACGAACATATATTTATGAATTTAGGGATTTTATTTTTTTGTTCTTCCATTGCACATGTGATGTTGCCTCCAAGATTTCTCAACAAAAAGTATTGTAAAAGTGAGAAGAGTCCTCCTCCCTCTCTTTAGCTTTGTAATCATCCAAGAAGAGGTGTGAGGCTTATAGGGGTTATCTCCTAAACCTGTGAAAAGAAGAAAGCGTTGTAAGAGGTGGTTGGTCTTCGCTTATTGAAAGAAGACTATTAGTAGACGTCGGTGACCTTAATGGAGGAGGAATCGAAAATAGATGTAGGTCACAACGATAAAACCATTACAAATTTCGATATGTTTATTCCTTACTACTTAATCTCTTTATGCATTCAACTCTACTTTATTACAAACTATCTAATCCCCTCTTCTTTACTCATTCAAGAAAAAAAATATATTTTTCGTCGGAATCAAATTTTATTGTACGAAGATTTTCAAATCATAATAATTTTTTCGCTGCACTAATTTACAATTTTATTGTACGAAGATTTTCAAATCAAATCAAGAGCAACACTAAGAGGGGGGCTCTTAGTGTTGCTCTTGATCTTAATAATTGGTATCAAAGCAATGTCACTCTCATTTTGGTTTAAAATCTAAGAGAGATGACATTTGCCGGCAACCAAAGGGGTCACTCAATTACATGTCTTCCCATGTTCAATGGGATGGATTACACCTATTGGAAGACTATAATGAGGATTTTTCTGATTTCTATAAATTTTGAGTTATGAAATATTATGAAAAATAACTTTCGAAAGTCTTCTCTTCTAATAAACGATTGGAATAAGTTGGAGAAGAAGACTTTCACTTTAAATGCCAAGGCTATGAATCCCTTGTTTTGCGCTTTAGATAAAAACAAGTTCAATCGAGTGTTTATTTGTGAATCGACTTTCAATATTTGGCATACACTCAAAATCACTCACGAGGGCACTAGTAGAGTAAAGAAGTCCAAAAATAATCTTTTAGTTTATACTTATGAGTTGTTTCGGATGAAACCAAGTGAGACTATTAGAGACATATACACCTGGTTTACGGATGTCATCAATGGTCTAAAAGGACTTGATAAAAGTTTTTTTAATTTCAAACTTGTTAATAAAATATTAAGATCCCTCTCAAAGAGTTAGGATCCTAAAGTAATGACAATTCAAGAAGTCAAAGACTTGAACAACTTTTTGCTCGAATAACTTATTTGATCTTTGATGACCTATGAAATGACTTACAATGCTTATGAAGAGCTTGAGAACAACCTTCCAAAGAATAGGAAGAATATGACACTAAGAACTCATGCAGACCACTTGAAAGAAAATCAAGTGATGAGGACTATGATGATGACTTGGCACTCTTGACAAGAAAGTTCAAAAAATTCATAAAAAAAAAAATCTAAAATTGACACTAAAAATAAAATTGAACCCAAGAAAGAATAAGTTATATGCTATGAATGCAAGACGTTGAGACATTTCAAAAGCGAATGTCCCCAAGTAAAGAAGAAGTAACCAAAGAAGAAGAACGTGCTCAAAGTGATGTGGGATGACTCGTGCGATTCCGAAGGCAAATAACAAAACAACAAGAAGATTTCTAACTACACACTAATGGCTATCAGAGACGAGGTAAGTAGTTCATTAGATGCAAATTTATCTTTCGATAAGCTTTTAAGTGCTTTTCATGAATTGTTTGATGAATGTAAAATTTTGAATAAAAAGTATAATTCTTTGAAAAAGGAGCATGCCCTTTTAAATATTGATTTTGAAAAATTTAAGCATGCTAATCTGTCTTTGCCTCCATGCACTAAGTGTGAACACTTAGAGGCACTTAAGAAGGAAAACTTGTTACTTAAAGAAACTTTGGAAAAATTTGAGATTAGTAGCAAGTCCTTAAATATGATCTTTGCCAATAAGGGTCACGTTCATAGAAGAGGCAAAATTGGATTTGTGAGTAGCTCTTACCAAAATCCAACCACCTTTGTGAAAGGCCCTACCTTGTATGTATCACCTCGCACCAAATGCAACTTTTGTTGCAAACTTGGACATGTTACTTATAAATGTCTATTTAAGATATATAATCCATACAAATTGATTTGGTTCCTAAAGGAACCATAAAGGGTTGAGTAGATCGATTTTTGAGGTACCCAAGGTCAAATGGTTACCTAAAAATCATCTTTTTTTTATAGAAATGTTTACCATCACAAGCTAGGAGCAAGAATGATACTTTGATAGTAGATACTCAAGACTTATGACCGGAGATCCAAAATACTTTAGCTCTCTAACCAAAACAATAAAGAAAATATCATTGAAATTAGAACTATCGGTAACAAAATAAATTTAAATAAAGATGTTTTATAATCAATCATTCTTGATGGTGTGATTTAAAATCATATGTTTTGAAATTATGTACTACACATTTGATCTTGAAAATTTTTGTTTGGTTTTCGGTTTTAAATGATGATGCATGATTTTTTAAATATTAGAGCATACTTAGGAAACCATCTACATTGCCTCTATTGGGTTTCACAAAAAGTGATGATAACTTTGGATTTATTGAGATGATATGTCATATCTACAACTTGAGTTGTACATATTGGGAAATCTTGGGGGTAACATCACATGCGTAGCAGAAGAATAAAAAAAATAAAATCCCTAAATTTCTAAATATGTGCTCGTCATCATGCAAAGATTGGTGCGTAAAAATTCATGAAATTTAAAACTACGTATAAGATAGATTGTGTTACCTAGGGAGATTATATATCCCTAAATCCCTGTAGATCTCTAGGAGAGGGTGGAGGTCAAGTGTCCTCTTCTCTAGTGGTGAGTCACACAGCAATGCTGCGACAATGCTCCTCAAAACTCGAGGCCTGCTTTGAGGTGGAGAGAGGGAGGAGAATAGGAGAGGTAATAAAAAAGACTCTAGCCTATGAACCACTAATTCCCTCCTATTTATAGAGGTCCCCAGTCAACTTAACCCTAATGAATCCTACCCTATTGGGTATTGGATCTCCATCCAACTACCCAAGACTCTTAGATTAGTGGATCTCTATCCAATAATCTCTCATGAGCTCTTATTAGATCTTATCCATAGGATCCAATAATTCAGGGGCTTATTGGATATTAAATAAGATAGGGGCTCTGACGGATATCTCATATCCGAACCTCTACTCATCGTAATGCCAACCATATATGTGTGACCCTCTAGGCCCAATATCAAACTGGCCGTGAGTCATACCTGTCAGAACTTCTTCTGACTTAGTGAATGCGGATGTACTAGGCCACTACGTCGCAATCCCCAAACGATATAGGGGAATCCAATCCATTAGTCCTGTCTGTCCTCAGTTACCATATGTCTATAGTCCCTCATCCATCTAATATCCCAAAGATCGTATACCGGGCATGATGCTATCAGACCCATACAGTTTCTAATCGAGTCTCGCTCTAATCAGATTCTCCTAGAGAACTCTTTCTCTCTCAAACTGAATGACCCTAACCAAGGATTTGTTTGAGCAAGAATATATAAGATATTCCTCTCATGACACAAAGAACAGATGATTCTCTATTGACACTCAATGGCCCTCGTAAGGTTGATTGTCACTTCCGATAATCGGTTGTGCTAGACCTGGAATATCCAAACCTATAAGTCCGATATTAAAGAGTGGAGCACTCATATAGGACATTCTTGGTATCTCAAGTCTAAAGATCAGATATACCACTATGACTATAAAATCGTTGTCTGATAGTAAGATATCATCAACCATCCAACATTCCGTAAGCGGATCAATCAGTAAACTTATTCTCCAATGAGCACATGTACTATATCCCTAGTGTCCTCACATGAGCACACTAGCCTGTCCGATTATCTCGATGTCCCTCTCGAGTAACCCATGACCAAGATTATTTAGGGTTTGTGTTGAAAGGTGAATTAGTCTCATTATTGTGATCTCATTACGATCTGATTCCCATTGCATAGATCCAAAAACATCACTATATATATGTATATATATATATATATGTATATATATATATATGTGTGTGTGTGTAATAAGTAATATAAATTGATAAATATAAAAATATAATAAGTAAAAAGAATGTGTATCAAGTCACATGTGTCATCACTCACGTGATTAGCTTGCAGGGCACCTATGACTAGCAGTATCAAACATAAAATAATCTGCTTATTTCTCAAAGATATTCTTCAATACAAATCTTGATTTTTTTCACCTCATTCTGTCTTGCTTTAACTAAGGAAAGGAGTTATATTAATATATTATTTCTTGATGTCTATGACTTAAATTTTGATATTTATGGTTTGTATAATTAAATCATTAATACACAGATAGAAAAGTATTGGCCTGCAAAAGTACTACAAAGCTTGCACTTTCCTTAAGCACAAAGTGATAATTGAAATACTAAATATAGCTGTTAGGTTGAAAGGTAAAATTGCAGCTTGAAAATGGGCTACAAATTGTGCACCAATGGTAGCACCACTGGACTAGCGGTGGCACCACCAAAGCACATTGCCCATAGGTGGTATGCCTAACTGGTGGTAGCATTACCCACAATTCTGCCCTATAAAAAGGCTTTTAGGGTTGGTGGTAGAACTGCCCCTAGGCCTTTCTAGACTTTTTTCTCACACCTCTAAACCCTTCTCCACCTCTTATTCTCCTTGCTCTTCCTCTAGAAACTCAAGAAAACCCTCGTCTCTCGCGAATCTAAAGATCAATCTCAACTTTTCAAGAGATCACTACAAAGGTAATCCTGAAAACTTTTCTCTCAATTCATTGATAAGATCTTACTTCTTACTTGTAGTTCTCCCATTGATAACTTGTGTAGTTCCATGGAATCTATAAGATCCTCAAGGGACAAAGGAAAGAGGAGAGTAGATGAAACCTATGATTAAACACTCTTTGATTCACCTCAACATGCCCTTAAATTCTCAATCTTTGAATCTAGAAGTGTTCATAAGGGAAAGTATGTAGATATAGAAGTATTGGGTAATTTAGAACCAATTCAATGGTTTACCAACTTAGATGTCCTTCTAATCCTCCAAATAAGTGAACTCATTTATCTTAAACTTGTTCAGTTGTTTTACAACAACTTGCAAGTAGATTAAAATGATAGTGTATCCACTTATCTCTTAGGGCATCACATATCCATCATGGATAGTGTAATTTGCAACCTTACAAGAATTCCTGAGAAAAGAAGAGTTTGTTACTTTAGAGGGCTATGGGATGAAGAATCAGTTGGGGTTACGTATTCTAAGGCATTAGGAACTATCTTTGGTAAACCAAATCTTTCCATCGTTCCAAAAAGTTATAAACATTTGCTACCCTTTAGCATAAAATTACTACATCACATAGTGATAAGTATCCTATTTCCAAAACAATATTATTATGATGAAGTCAATTAAATGAAATTAGGAACAATTATTGGATTATGATAGGACACAACAACTATTTTGGATATCTGATAAAATAAAATATGATTGAATTATCAACAAAAGATATAATGTTTCCTTATAGTGGTTTAATCACTAGACTAATGCATGCACATAACATACTTATTACATCTGATGAATAAAACCTTATAACTAGATCAATTCAATGTCATCAATGGAAACCTATTAAGGAAATTAAGATGTATAGAAAGAAATGAGATTTGGACTAGACTACCTACGAGGACTGAACCTCCCCCACCTAAACCAGAACCAGAAACACTTGTATACAGGGAAAGTCATTCTCCTACTACTAGCCCCCTTGAGGCAACACCTCCAATAGAGCAAGTACCCTCCTCATTTGCTGATCCAATAGTGACTCGACAAAATCGAATTGAACTATGTCAAGAGCAAATTGAACTACGTCAAGATCAAATCTTAATCGAGATGTAACAAATTCATCGACCACTGAATACTTTATTTAGGCATTTTGATTTACCACCACCTGAATATGTTATGTATTTCATTTTGCTGATAAAAGGGAGTAGAGAACTAAAAAGTACTAAGATGAGTTGTACTCTTTGATATACTATACTTCTTATATTCTATGATGTACCCTTTGACATCATGTGCTTTTCAATATTATGATGCGTTTCTTGATGATGGTTTAATGCTTGCATCACTCTAAAAATTAAACTTCATAAATCTTTTGAATGTATAAATTTCTTGATATATTCTTCGAATTTCTTGCTTTTCTTTTTAAATCAAGAACGTTTTTCTTTCTCCTGATATTTACAAAAAAAAAGATTCAACTTTTGGTACTTACAACTTGATGTATTATTTCTCATATGATAATTATTTATAAAATTAGGGATGTTAAATTATTCGAATGCATGAATTTGTTGTATATCTTTTTTGGACTTTCTCGATTTTTTAAATAAAGCTTTCATGAAATTATTTTATTTCGTAAATAAGGTTTTCATGAAATCTGAAATATCAATTTACTTTGTATCAAATTTATTTCATACCAACTTAATAATTTTTGATACACTTAGTTCCTTCACTCATGGAATTCATTAACAAATGTATCTTTCACGGTTTTCACTCTTGTGAATTTTTAATGAGAAACGAATTTGATTTATGAAGTTTTATTCGTAATTTCTTTTGGATGCTCCTTTCCTATGAATGCTTTCTTACTCTTCTCATGAAAGAAGAATTTTATAAATTTTTAGTATGTGATAATCACTTGCAACAATGGAGATTTGATTTCATATGGATATATTGATCCTTTTTATGAATTCCTTCTCCTTGTTGAACTAGAAGCTTGATTCAATTAAACTCATTTATTTTCATTTGACTTAGCTCAAATCATTTAATGAATTTGGTTCTTGTGAAATTCCTCCTTTACCCGTCTTCCTCTTCTTATTTTTATGACAAAGGAAGAAAGAAACTTGCACATCTCAAGAAGAACCAAAAAGCTTTTGTGCATCCAAAGTAAAAATGTTAGCTTATCCAAAAGAAGTTATTATGCAAAGTTTTTGCTTAATTTCTCATTTTTGCTAACTTGGATAAATTGGTGTGGAATTTGCTTGAATTTTTTTTACCACACTTGCATTGTTGAATGGTTCTCCTTTTTGTTGGTGACAAAAGGGAAGAAATGTGACAAATTGATAATACATTGGCATAAATGTATAAAATATATCTTGTTATAAATGCTTGTATGTTTTATGAATGCTTGAAATATAATTGGAATCATCAAATACATCACAACACATCGTAAATACTTGAAACATATCAAAATGTATTGCATATGCATATGTATCGTAGATACTTGAAATGTTTCATGAATGCTTGATAAATATTTATCATTATCATGAGCTTTATTTCCTGTTGATATTATACATCGGAATGATGAATTGTCATCTTTTATCGAGAATTATCATCTTGCTAAATTTCATATTTGAAATTCATATCATACTTGAAAATGATGGTTGTCTTTCATCATTGGACTTGAAAATGAATGTCATGCTTTAACATCATTTTTTATTGATAAATACATTGTATCGTATTTTGTATCATGATAAGTATCATGATATGCAAGTTGATAAGTTTAAATGAATGTAACTTATCGATTTGATGCTTGAATTCAAAAGCCTTGAATTCAAGAGTGTCTTTTCTCAAGTATGACATATATATATAGGCAGTTAAGATTAACTCCGTTATCAATTGATTATCATCATAAAAAAAGTGGAGATTGTTGAATCTCAGATTTTGATGATAAAATCAATTGGTAAATTATTTGATCAAATCTATATGTTGATAAAAGTGTACAGGATTAACTACGATAGCAATCAAGTTATAAAGTAAAACGAAGTGCCGGAGTCAAGATCGAGATTTCATTGGGAGTTCGAGAGTTCGTCGAAAGTTCATCAGAATTAACCGAAAAGTCCAGGAGCTTGCTAAAGAAGCTCGTCGGAACTCATCAAGAAGATCGTTGTGAAGCCTAGGTGTTTGCTGGGAGTCCGAAACATTATCAAGAGATCATCGAAAGTTCATCAAAAACTCGTCGGAAAAAACCTAGACTAACCGGAAGAAACCATGAATACTTGCTGAGAAGATCTCAGATAACGCAGCCTGTGAATTCACAAGTCAAAATAATATGAGATCAAATGTTCTACTCACCTGTCTGAAAGAAATTATACCGTAAGCAGAATTAGATCACCTATACACATTTAAAATCGAACTTTGTGAAAGGCTTAGTGCCAATCCTTCAAGGAGAATGGTTTAGTAGTGTTTCAGTTATAGGAAGCAGATGAAATCAAACACAACGATTCAGCCATTTATGCACTGCTGCATCCATTGATGATATGATGCATGCCGTCATCTGGAGTGCAACTCAACACTGACACCAATCAAAATCTGCCTCCTGAAGCAACTTATGTTGGAAAGCAGATGAAATGCTGGAGAAATATCACTCAAGGAATTCTTACCTGTGGACACTGAAGCGGCAGCATCAGATTGGCATCACTCACCTGTGTCCTGCACAAGGATGGATCAGTTGGGGGAAACCAAGCAGCAGTTTTGAATGCACCCAATCGAACCAGATAAATATTAAGTTCCTACAAAAACCCTGTGTTTTACTCCAAGCTGTATGAAGTTAAGCCAGTCTCATAAATACCCAGTGCTATAATAAGTTGAACCAACTGTAAGCTCGACACCTAATGGCAGTCTCATCAAATCCATGAAACTCCTGACTGCAAGACATGAATTATATATGCAACTTAGAAGACTATAACTCCGAAAATGAAAATTATCTATGAAAACCAAGCCACAATATCACCGATAAAAACAAGGTCAGCAATAAATGTACAGGAAAATCAACGTTAGGTGTTTCTTCGACATTATAATAGCAAATTCTGCAGCACTGTAAAAAGAAGCCAGCATATTTTGGGTGCTATTCTCCTCATTCAGTGACCAACAAGCCCGTGAACAAAACAAAGTCGTTGACCAGGGGAATATACGTGTTGGACAATTGCAATCATTTCTTTTGGTTGTCATGACTAGTAATAAATAAGTTGAGCTGTTAACTACAGTTGATGTATGACTACAAGTCATCCTCTCTCATATCTGGTCTCCTCTTTGCCTGCAATGCGAGACGAGCATCCCTCTCATGTTCAAACTCTCTGTGATCTGTTCTCTGCAAGAAGGAAACCTTGTCCAAATACTGATTTGAGCTCTTCTTGTAGGCATCCAGCTCCTCTTCCATACCCTTGTTCTCATCCTTGAACGAACTCCAATCATTTTTGGTCTTGTCAAGGACACTGAGCTTTGGTTTTTTCTTTATCTGCTCCAGAATGGTGTCAAGGGCAGTGGGAGGAGCACCTGGCACTTTGGCTTTCTCAGCTGCCTCTTTTGAGTCCGGATCAACAAGTTTCTTAACCTCAATTTCTAAACCAGCAAAGTCCCGGACCTCAGTTATCTGTGGGAAAAGAAAAGGGTTTGTAAAATCTCATAATGACATGATCAAATAGGGATATCTGTGATTCTTCGAGCATTGAATCAAGACTATGCAAAGAATCATGATTAACAACACCCGAACAGATACCAAGCCATAAATGTTATTTCCTGAATTTCTAAGCTTCAAATTAGTTCAATCTAACGTATTACATTGACTGCAGTTTCATGGTATAATATGATCAAGGGCCACCATTAGAGTTCAATGCCATTACTGTTTCGAAAGTGACAATACAGGTCAAGCATTTCATCATCATTTGAAAATTGTGTAACAGAGCCCATATTTTTCTTAATATGACTCCATATGCTACTACACTTCTGATGGGTCAAAGGTGATAAAGATCAATTATCTCCTCGCTGATCAATGAACAATATCAAAAAGCAAATATCCCATCTTAAGAATTTTAATGATGACATGTCAGACCAGCAGACACACACACAGATAGTGAGGCAACAGATCATTCTTTTTTGGACACCTGTATCTACTCAACCCACTTCCAACTGTTTTGGGCCTTCGATCAGTTCTGGGACAAGTTCGGATAGAAAATTAGGTACTCAAGTCAGTTCTGGATTCAACTTCAAATGCCAGGTAATTAGTTGGATTCAGATTTGGGTAGGGTGAAATTCTCCAGCACCATTCTCGTTGTCATTCTTAATGTGTGGTAAGAATGCAGGTGGTTTCTTTTGGGGGGGCTGTTTGGGCCCACACGATCCATTTAAACCATGTTCTGCATACCTTTAGTTGGATTTAGGATAGACTCGAACAAAAATGGAGGAATCTAAGACAGTTTCAACTTTGGGAAGCTCCCAGGAAAATTTCAAATAATTTTATGAATCAATATCAACAGCCTAAAGATGTAGCTGATTTCTAATTTATGCAGTTTTAGGTAACAGAGACTTGCCTAACAACATACCTTACTACCACTATTCCTAGCTCATGCACACTCTTCATCAAGAAAATATATGGGTGATGTGCACAAAATAATTAAATTAAATTATCAACTCAAACCATTAAAGTAGGAGAATGCATATTAAGAAGCTCATGAAAAAACACAACAAGCATTTTATTCATAGATAAAGAGTACTGTCCAATACAATTCAACAAAGCAAGTGGATAAAGCATCATCCACCAAGCACCATGTTGCCATTAGCAAGAAAATCTAACCACTACAAACTATCTGTTCCTAACAACTTATGCACTATCCAACAATAATTTCATAACTTTGCTACATTGGATATCCTATATACTTTTAGATAATAAATGACCTTAAGAAAGGGGAGAAAATGCACAAATAGAAGAAAATAAACTATTGACTGTTTGAGTGGATCCGAGCATACTTCAACTTTTCCACTTCCAGCAGCTGTGGTAGCAGATGCAACATCTTTGACAGCTGAAAGAGCAGCTGCTGCAAGCCTCTTAGCTTCCTCATTAGTTCCATTTTGCGAGCTTGCTGGCATCTTTCGTAGTGTATCCTTAGTGGCTGGTGTCTTTGCTGGCACAATGCCAAGAGCAACCATCCAATCCTATGAACAGTCCATGAAACAAGGGGAACTTTGAGGTCAGACAAGAAACAATACGATGTATGTACTTATAGCTATATCTTAAAGACTAGTGTCCTTACAGGAACTGTTTTCCCTGTTTTTGTACTCCCAGTTGAATTGGGCTTGTTCACTATAGGTTTGAGCACCTTATTGGGCAATCCACTGTTCATTTTCTTCCAAACTTCCTCAACCCGAGCTTTCCTTTCTAAATCAAAAACGGAATTTGTCAAGTTCCCAGCGACTGATGGAGAAAAACTTGAAGTGAACATAAAAGTCAAATGAATATATTGTTTGTTAAAGAGTGATCTGACTCAAAAAAAATGAAAATGGGAATTTGGGGAAGCGTACCTTTTGATTCTGTGGAAAATAAAAAATAAATAAATTAGGAAATATGAAACGAACCGTAAAAACAATGGTGATACTAGACCAAGTACACTACTCAGGTTCTAAGGAAGTCTTTTATAGCATCACAAGTCAACTGGAATAATAATATCAAATTGTACTAGTACTGCACAAAATTTGATGAACATCTTTCAAATAAAGCTACTTACACACTTACCACTATCTTCATATTGCTCCTGTGGATCAGGAGCCTGTTCAGTTTGAACAACATCATCTGAAGCACCAATTTTGCTCCCTGCAATGGGAACTGGGTTAGGATTAGATGTCTATGAAATCATGAAGTTTGAAATGGATAACTTTCATAAATTAAAAATTAGCATTCAGGAAAAGAAAATACAACAACTATTCAAAACAATAGTTTCGAGTTTGATCAAGAAGTAGAACTTGCAACAACACCAGAATTTAGTTATCAACGTTACAGGGTGCAATGACTGTTAGTAAGCCATATGCAAGAAACCATGTTCTCACCATCATATCACAACTACACAAAGTGAAAATAATAAACCTTATTGTAGAGTAAAAAAATGGATACCAAAGGTGACTGAAAACTGAAGGAATGTCATCCTACATGTTACAAACACGAGTTATGGGAATATGTGAAATAAACTTGGTAGTGTTGTTTCATGTGTCTCTTACTACGATAGAATCGATGGATCGAAAATATGTTGCCTGTTAACATACATTTGAGATGAACCATCATATGCCCTTGATTCAAGAAGCTAAGCACATTGCTCACTGCAAAGGGTAAGATTGAAGGCCAGATTCATAGTCACAAGCTCAAGAAATCTTAAATCTTTGGTAATTATACATGAAACATCCTTGTCTGTAGCTAAATGGAATGAAACGACGGGGTTGGTCACAACTCATTTCGAGTACTACTATGGTATGAGGACTTTCCTTGATGTCATTCCTAGTGAACTGTCAAAGACAAGAAAACTACCAACTTTCCTGGGTCATTGATCTGCCCGACTGCTAGAAACTAATCAGACGCCTTTCCAAAGTAGGAATTGTTTTCCCTGATACCAATCAGCGAAAACATCGGCTAACTTTTCAGTCTTTTATGTGGAAATCGGCCATAACCAGCTGGTGGAAGTAGAAGAAAAAGAAGAGAGGAGGAGGAAGAAGAGGAAGAGGGAAGACGACTGATCGAGTAACATAAACCCGAAAAACTTTCAGATTTGAAGGTAATCTGTAGATTCTCCCGAACTATGCGGAGGAGAAATAAAAGATCCAAGAATTAGCAGCGGAGATACACGGGAAGAATGACACCAATCTTGAATGACGAGAACCCGAAAACGAAGAAAAGGAACAAGAAGAGCAGAGATTTGGGGATGGACGCACCTGAATCGCCGAGAGACGCCATTACGGCGGACGAGAGAGCGTCGAAAGGGAAAAGGCCGCGAGGGATCGCGACTTCGGCTCCGCTTGCGGTGTGCCACAATAAAGGCAAATATTACTTAGAAGGCTCCATACGAACCATCCACGTGTCTAATCAAGGGGCATGGTCGTATTCATTCAGTTCTATCGAGGTATGAACCGTTGGATCAAATCCAACGTCTGCTTTCGGCTCAACCTTTTACGGGTTATATAAAAGCCCTTTCTCCGGAAAAATCTAAAATCTTTTCAGGTTTGCTCGTTTCAAGAACTTTACTTTTAAAAATGGTTCATTGGAAACATTGTTTCTGAAATTTTTTTATTATTAAACTATAAACATTGCAATTCATTTTTAATTAACTTAAAATTTTCTAAATATTAATTGCAATCCTATTATGGAATATTAAAATTTTATAAAATATTTTATTTAAGTTCTTAAGTATTTTAAATGAAAAAATAATTTTCTAAATAGATTAAAATAAAGGATGGAATGTTCCTTTTTCGTAGCCTTAAATTTCGGCATGTAATTTAGGACAATCTTATCATGTTTACTTTATTTTATTAAAAATAATAAAAAAATTTCTCAGTTATAATGCTTTCTAATGAATTTATAATATTTTGGTTATTGGATCCAAACATTTTAATTCTACAAAAATTATTATAACTAAGTTTCAATTAATTGAAATTTTCATTAGTAATAAATATCAACTTTGATATAAGTTTAGAAGTATTATCACATTTTTATTATGAGAATTTGAATGACTTTTAATGAAAATTATAAACGAGCCAGCATATTTCAAAATATCGAATTATTAAAATTCTATCTTTTACACTTTATATTATATGTATATATACATATATATATACATATATATATAAATATATATACATATATATTCACATATATATAGATATATATATACATATATATACATATACATATATACATATATATACATATATATATAAATATATAAACATATATATACATATACATATATATACATATACATATATACATATATATATATATATACATACATATATATACATATATATATGCACGTATATAAATATGTACATATATATTATATACATATTTATATAAATATATATATATATACATATAAATATATATGTATATATATATACATACATGCATACATATACATACATACAAATATACATACATATATTTATATATATATACATTTATATACATATATATATATATACATGTATATACATATATATATACGATATTATGTATATGTATACATGTATATATACATGTATACATATACATGTATACATATATATATATATATATATATATATATATATATTTTATATTTATATGTATTTACATGTATACATATATATACATGTATACATATAAATAAATATATATATTTATATGTATTTACATGTATACATATATATAAAATATATATATTATATTTATATGTATATGTATGTATACATGTATATATACATGTATACATATATACATGTATATATATATATATATGTATTTATATGTATGCATGTATGTATATATATACATACATACATATATATATATATACATGTACATATTGTTGAATCTCGGATTTTGATGATAAAACTAATTGATTGTGTTTAGATGTTTAACTGCATTTTGAGTGATGCAGGTCTACTCGATCAGGATTAGACAGTTGACGCAGAAGGAATTGACGTTGCGCTAGAGGAGATCACTTTAGGATATTGGACGGTAGAACGCTTCGGACGTCGGGCATCGGGCCAAGGAGAGCGGAATTGCACCAAGGATATCGGGGTTGCGGAGGTCAATCGCCGATTGGGCAACAAGCCACAAGAGTGGACGATGCGCTGAAGAATCGGACGAAGCGCCAACCAATGACGTGCCGGGCAACAGAATGTCAATTCGCGTTGTAATAATTGTCTAGATCAGAGTAGAGTTTTGGCTTGTGTGTGCAGGATTAACTACGATAACGATGAAGACATAAAGCGAAATAAAGTGCCGGAGTCAAGCGCGAAGGATTCATTGGGAGTTCGAGAGTTCGACGGAAGTCCGAAGGTTCATCGGGAATGCTGCCGGAACTAGCCGAGAATTAGTAGGGAGCTTGCTGAAGGGTTTTTCGGAAGCTCGCCAAAAGGTTCGTCGGAAGTTCACGAAGCTCACCGAGAAAGATCGAAGCTTGCCGAAGAAGCTCGTCGGAACTCGCCAAGATCAAATCGTGAAGTCTAGGAGCTTGCCGGGAGTCCGCAGAATGGTTTCCGAGAGTTTATCGGAAGACCGCCGGAAGTTCGCCGAAAGCTCGCCGGAAGAAGTCTTGACTTATGGACTTTGTAATAGCTTAGAAAATGTCTTTAAATTTGTAGTTAGTACGTTAATTAGGGCTAGGATTAGGTATTAATCCTATGACCCAAGTAGGGGCCAATTCGGCCCAAGTTCGGACTGGTTTGGGCCAATTTTGGAGCCCAACCAATGAGTTGAAATAGTGTAGGCGGTGGCACCGCCCAGAGGCCGAGAGCTAGGCGGTGGAACCGCCGGTCTGGGCGGTGGCACCGCCCAGCACCCGAGAGCCAAGCGGTGGCACCGCTGGACTGGGCGGTGGCACCGCCCAATACACTGTCAGTGTCAAAACTGACAGGCGGTGGCACCGCTAGCTTTGGGAACATAAGATAATTCAAATTTTTGGAGCCCAAATTTGAATCCTCTTGAGGCCTATAAATACCCCTCAATTCTCAGCAGAGAGAACAACTTTTTGAGCAGCAAGTAATTGAGAGAAAGGTCTTAGAAAAGTCTTAGCAATCCTTGGTTTTCAATTTGCTAGTGTTCACCTCCTTTCTTGAAAATCTGTAAGAGTGTGAACTGCTTGTAAAGAGTTGTAAGAGGGGTATTTACCCTTCCATTTCAAGAGATTTGCTAGTGGAAGGTGGGAGCCTCGTCGAAGAGGGGCCTCGCAAGTGGATGTAGGTCATTTGACCGAACCACTTTAAAAACGGCGTAATCTCTGGTTTGCATTTCATTGTTGCTATTCACATTACTGCAAACTTTCTTACTTGCTTTATTTACTCATTACCTTAGCTGCTCTACTATACGAATACGCTTTCAAGTTCAATTTTTATCGTACGAAAGATTTATCAAAACCGACGTTTTAATTCGCTGCACTAATTCACCCCCCCCCCCTCTTAGTGCTCTTGATCCTAACAATTGGTATCAGAGCCCGGTATTTCTCATTTTGGATTTACACCCGAGAGAAATGGCTCTTCATGGCTTTCAAGAGGGCTTTTCGATTTTTCGTCCACCGTTGTTTAACGGATTGGACTACACTTATTGGAAAACTCGAATGAGAGTTTTCTTGATTTCTATGAATTTGGATTTATGGAATATTGTTGAAAACGGTTTTCAACTTCCTTCTAAACCGATGAACGAATGGTCGGATTTGGAAAAGAAGTATTTTTCTTTAAACGCAAAGGCTATGAATGCCTTATTTTGCGCTTTGGACAAAAATGAGTTCAATCGGATTTTTACGTGCGAAACGGCTTTTGATATTTGGCGAACACTTGAAATCACGCACGAGGGAACTAGTAGAGTCAAAAACTCAAAAGTTAACATTTTATTGCATGATTTTGAGCTTTTTCGAATGCAACCAAGCGAGACTATAGGCTACACGTACACCCGTTTCACGGATGTCGTCAATAATCTAAGAGTTCTTGGTAAATCTTTTTCGAATTTTGATCTCGTAAGTAAGATCTTAAGATCCCTTCCAAAAAGGTGGGATCCTAAAATAACCGCAATACAAGAGATAAAAAATTTAAATGATTTTCCATTAGAAGAATTAATCGGGTCACTAATGACCTATGAAATGATACTTTTGGAACATTTTGAACCCGATGAGCACTTGAACTACCTTCCAAAGAATAGGAAGGATTTAGAACTCCGGACAAATGAATACCACTTGAGCGATGACTCAAGTGATGAGGACAATGATGAACTTGAACTTCGAACACTAAATCTTAATAAGTTCATTAAACAAAAATCTAAAATAAACAATGAACTTGAACGGAGGAAGAGGCCAAAGAAGAGGAAGGCAACCAAGGATGAATCAAGAACTTCCAAAGGTGAAATGGCGAATTGGGCTTTGATGGGCTTCGACTATAAGGTAAGTAACTCAACTCCCTTAATTTATTTTGAAATTACATGATGCTTTTTATGATGCATTTTCCTCTTTTATTAGTTTAGAATTAATTTTCTTGAAAATTGCATATCTAATAATTTAATAATGAAAATGCAAAAATTAGGAATCATGCTTATGATTCTAGTAATTTTAAAAATAATCATGAAAATTGCATGTTTATGATAAACAAAATAATTTTGATTAAAAATGCCTTATGAAATTATGCTATATGTGGTTAAGAAGTAATAATGTGTTTCATGTTGATTTCCATTATTATTTCTCGATTTTGATTAAATGAAATCATGTTTGATTTGAAGTAATGCATAATGATGTAATGAAAATATTAAATGTCTTGATACCATGATTGACGATTTTATGCATGAGATTTTAAAGTTATACATGATAATTTTTGTGATTTATGAATTATTGATATTTGCCGTAATGAAAGCTCTTTTTTGGTTTAAATGATGATAAATATTTTTCAAGAAGAAATAATGTGTATCTTGATGATTTCCAATTTTGATTGAAACCATGCTTGATGTCTTAATGAAAATATAAAGAAGTTTGATATCATGCTTAATGATGATGTATGGATCTTGTATCAAAAACTAAGCTTGAAAAGTTAGATTCACCTAAAAAGAAAAATGCATGACTACAACAAACAAAATGATCTTGATGGAAAATACTTTATGAAATCAATTTCGATGATGCATAATGATGTAATTATGTAATGAAAATATTAAATATTTTGAAACCATGTCTTGATGTCATGCATAATGATCATGCTTAATAGATTTCGAAATTATGCATGATGATTCTTGAGACTTATGGATTATCGATTTTTACCGTAATGAAAATGGCTTTTTCGGTTTTTGAACATTGATGCATATTTTTTTATTTGGCATAAATGAAATAAATCACATGAATAGAAACACTTTAAAAGGAAAATATATTATCATGGGAATTAAAATCATGAATCTATTTGTATCACTTTTGTGAATCTCTTGAAAATGATCTTGATTTGATGATTTAAATTTAAATGAGCTTTATCTTGATTTCTCAAAATTTGTAAATTGAGATTTCTTATGCTTAAGTCAAGATTTTATATGCTTGAATTGAAATCTTTTTCTCCTAAGGTTCTTTTACTAAAGAGAATATCTTTTTCAAAATTCATGACTTTAAAATTTCTTTTGAATATCTTTTATTATTTGATCGATCTCCTAAGATTTTCTTTTGATTATTTAAGAGGAGGTTTTTCAAAAGAAATCATGCCTTTTGGTATACACATATTCTAATCCTTCATGATATGATTTTTATGCAATTGCTTGTATTCATGAAAATATTCATCTCATCACCTAATTAATTCTTCTTGATATTCCTAATGTGATGAATGAAATTATGCATGAAATACAAATGAGAAGTTAATTATCATGCATGATAAGATGTAATGAATATTGACATTTAGATACTATCATTTGAAAAAGTTATGATCATACATGGCAAGATGCAATTTGACAGATTAATACCATGATGATTTGAAATGTTTATGATTTGAAATGATGCATATGCTTTTTATTATGATGATGTATGTGATGTATTGCATATACTGTGTATCATGAATGTTTTAAATGATAAATGTTTGGTACCAACAATCATGAAGAGATTAATACTTAAAATGTTGATTTAATGTTCGGTATCATGAATACTTTATTATCATACATGAAAATAGTGATAAATATTTTAAAAATAAATATTTGAATCATGTTAGATGATTTTATATTTTGTGCATGATGAGTTATAGTGATGATTGAAACAATGATTGAAATAATATGAATGATAAAACATGAGATTGTCTATAATGCAAATTTATTAATCTCATGATGTGTAAACTGAAATAATGATTGAAATATTGATGTAATTATAAATGATGATTTGATAATATGCATGAAATACTCTTGATATTATTTTGATGCATACAAATGAAAAGTTTTGATCATGCATGGTAGGATATAATTTGACAAGTTGATACCATCATGATATGAAACATTTATGATTTACAATGATCCATGCAATACTTGTGCTTTCTAATTATGATGTGATGTATTGCATATGATGTAAATCATGATTTAAAATACTATGAGTTGTTGCTAAAATGATGTATTAGAAATTTTTATTTAATGTTTTGTGTCATGAATGCTCTAAATGATGAATGTTTGGTATCATGATCAAAATGTTTATAAATAATTGAAAATTTTAGTATCATGTATGATATCCTCATAATGTTAATCGATTTATTCAATATCGTGCATGAATGAAATATAAGGTTTTTGAAAATGTGCATATTCTAATTTAAAAATATAATGATGCACAAATAAGATTGATACTTACCTTTGTCATAATTGATGTAAAGGGATTTCCCTTCTTTTTGACAATGACAAAGGGGGAGATAGCTAATTTGTACAAGTCAAGAAGATGCAAAAACTTGATTACTAGCTTGCCTATCTTAAGTAGCAAAGATTGCTAACTTGCTTATTTCAAGAAGCAAAAGTTATCTTCTTGAACATCACTATCTTGCCTATCTCAATAAGCAAAACATGCTAACGTGCACATCTAGCAAACTTATATATTTTAAGAAGCAAGGGTTGCTTTCTTGAACATCTCAAAACTGCTAGCTTGCATGTTCTAAAAACATTGTAAAATTTGCTAGCTTGTATGTAGTAAAACTTGCATATCATAAAAGTTGCTAGCTTATAGAGAAGCAAAGAATTGCTATCTCAAAAGAAGCAAAAATTGTAAAACTTAGAAAACTTGCAATATAATTGCTCTTGCCATGCTTTGTATAAAAAAATAGGTTGATATTCTTAAAAGCATCGCATTAAATTTTTTAGTATCTCAATGTATCACATGTATTACAAATTAAAATTTTTGAGACTATTATCATATCATGTTTAACAATTGATGTCTTTCATGACATGATTTCTTTGCATTTTTGTCTTGTATGTATCATGTGATGATTGAAATATTGATTGATGCAAATTTATAATTTATGTAAAAGTCTAAATCATTGGTTCCTCTCCTTCTTTTCGGCAATGACATAGGGGGAGAAAGATTACTAGCTCAAGGCAAATGCTGGCTAGCTTGTACTCTTCCCTACTTTTCGACAAAAACAAAGGAGAGAAAGCTTTTGCTAGTTAGAACATGCAAAGAAAAGCAAAGTGCAATCTTGCACAAGAAGCAAGTGTTGAATTGCCATAATTGAACTTAAGAATCTTACTATGCTTTTGTGCTTATATGTTGTGATGAAAATCTAGCTTCACGTTACAAAAACTTGAATATCTTTTAAAATAGCTAGAGCTACTTCTCCTTTTTGTTGATGACATAGGGGGAGAAGTATATTGATGACTTCATGCATTGAATGGAATATTTTATATTGATGACTTCATGCATTGAATTGAATATTTTATATATTTGCATGATGGTTTAAATGTTTTTCATAACATGTGATGAATGTTGCTTGGATTTGGGATAATCCAAGTGTTCTATCAATGGCATATTAATAGGGGGAGTTTGTTTAAACTCCGGGGAGTTAAGGTTAACTCCGGTAGTCATCAATTAGTTGTCATCATCAAAAAGGGGGAGATTGTTGAATCTCGGATTTTGATGATGAAACTAATTGATTGTGTTTAGATGTTTAAATGCATTTTGAGTGATGCAGGTCTACTCGATCAGGATTAGACAGTTGACGCAGAAGGAATTGACGTTGCGCCAGAGGAGATCACGTTAGGATATTGGACGGTAGAACGCTTCGGACGTCGGGCATCGGGCCAAGGAGAGCGGAATTGCACCAAGGATATCGGGGTTGCGGAGGTCAACCGCCGATTGGGCAACAAGCCACAAGAGTGGACGATGCGCTGAAGAATCGGATGAAGCGCCAACCAATGACGTGCCGGGCAACAGAATGTCAATTCGCGTTGTAATAATTGTCTAGATCAGAGTAGAGTTTTGGCTTGTGTGTGCAGGATTAACTACGATAACGATGAAGACATAAAGCGAAATAAAGTGCCGGAGTCAAGCGCGAAGGATTCATTGGGAGTTCGAGAGTTCGACGGAAGTCCGAAGGTTCGTCGGGAATGCTGCCGGAACTAGCCGAGAATGAGTAGGGAGCTTGCTGAAGGGTTTTTCGGAAGCTCGCCAAAAGGTTCGTCGGAAGTTCACGAAGCTCACCGAGAAAGATCGAAGCTTGCCGAAGAAGCTCGTCGGAACTCGCCAAGATCAAATCGTGAAGTCTAGGAGCTTGCCGGGAGTCCGCAGAATGGTTTCCGAGAGTTTATCGGAAGACCGCCGGAAGTTCGCCGAAAGCTCGTCGGAAGAAGTCTTGACTTATGGACTTTGTAATAGCTTAGAAAATATCTTTAAATTTATAGTTAGTACGTTAATTAGGGCTAGGATTAGGTGTTAATCCTATGACCCAAGTAGGGGCCAATTCGGCCCAAGTTCGGAC
>CM017190.1:13270437-13375437 GCA_004837865.1 Musa balbisiana | reverse complement strand
GGTCAATTGACGATTAGGCAATAGGTCACAAGAGAGGATGATGCACTGAAGATTCAAACGAAGCGTCGATTAACCAATGATATATTGGACAACACTAGTTTCAAGCTTAGTAATAATTGTCTAGATCGAAGTGGCTTTTTACATATGCAGGATTAACTATGATAGTAAGACATGAAGCAAAATGAAGTCCCAGAGTCAAGATCGAGATCACATTGGGAGTTGAGAGTTCATCGAAAGTCCGGACATTCATTGGAAGTTCTGGAGGAACCAGCCGAGAAGTCTCGGAACTTGCTAGAGAAGCTTGTTGGAACTCACCAAGAAGATTGTCATGAAGTCTAGGAGTTCACCGGAAGCTCGTCGGAAGAATAGACATAGGAACTTGTTTAGCTTAGCAAATGTCTTAGGATTTCGTAGTTAACACGTAATCGGTTTTGGATTTGGGCCAACTAGGCACATGTAAGAACTGTGTTAGGCCCAATAAGAAGCCCAAACAATGCCCCAAGAAGTCTCATCGTTGTGGCACAGTCTTCGAGACTATGTCAGGCAGTGGTACCGCTAGTCTGGGCGATTGTACCACCCCTGGCAGGGTGCTAGGCGGTGGTACCGCCAGACCTGGGCGGTGGTACCACTTAGGATAATGTCAGTCAAACTGACACTGGGCGGTGGTACCGTCCGTGCCCGGGGAACCCGGGATGAGATGTTTTTAGGCTTCAAGTTTGAATCAACTTGAAGCCTATAAATACCCCTCTCATCCTTGGGTAAAACACACAAGTATTAAGAGAAAAAAAAAAGTATAGAAACGCTGCTGCAATCTTGTGTGAGCTCCTCTCAAAGTTCTAAGTGTTAGAATAAATTGAGAGAGGAGTGAGTGGGGGTGTAAGGGTTATCTCCTAAACCTGGTAAAAGGAAAATTGAGTTGTAAAAGGTGATTGGCCTTCGCCTGTTGAAGTAAGGCCTCTAGTGGATGTCAGTGACCTCATCGGAGGAGGAAGCCAAAAGTGAATGTAGGTCAAGATTGACTGAACCACTCTAAATCTCGGTTTGCATTTACTTTCTGCTCTTTATGTTAACTACAAACTACTTTTATTGCTTTACATCAACTATACTTCTGCATGCTCTCAACTTAAAGATCTTTCCGAAACGGTTTTCATCAAAATCAGATTTTATCATATGAAAGTCTTTTTAATCGACGAAAGTTTTCCACTGCACTAATTCACCCCCCCCTCTTAGTGCTCTTGATCCTAATAATTGGTATCAGACCCTCGTTATTTCTCAGTTGGTTTAACACCCAAGAGAAATGACTCTTTTCAGCTTTTAAGAGGGTCACTCTCTTATTCATCCTCCCTTTTTTAATGGAATAGACTCTACATATTGGAAAACTCGAATGAGAGTTTTTTTGCTTTCTTTAGATTTGAACTTATGGAACATTGTCGAATCCGATTTTAAAAGGTCTTCTCTTTCGATGAAAGATTGGAATGATTTGAAGAAGAAAACGTTTTCGTTAAATGCTAGAGCTATGAATGCTTTATTTTGTGCTTTGGATAAAACTGAGTTTAATCAGATTTCTATGTGTGAAACGGCTTTCGACATATGGTACACTCTTGAAATCACACACGAAAGCACTAGCAAAGTTAAAGATTTGAAAATCAATTTTTTAATGCATGATTTTGAACTATTTCGAATGAAATCGAGCGAAATCATTGTTGACATGTGCACCCGTTTTACGGATATAGTCAATAGTTTAAAAGCTCTTGGCAATTGTTATTCAAATTTTGAACTTCTCAACAAAGTTTTATGCTCACTTTCTAAAACTTGGGATTCAAAAGTAACGGCTTTACAAGAAACAAAAGATTTAAATATTTTTTTCACTTGAAGAACTTATCAGTACATTGATGACATATAAAATGGTGCACAATGCACATGATGAACATGATGAATAAGACCACCTTTCAAAGAATAGGAAGGATTTGGAACTTAGATCAATCGAAGACCACTCGAGCATAAGCTCAAGTGATGGTAAACTTGAACTCACTAAGAAATTTAAAAAGTTAATGAAACAAATATTTAAGAATAAAAAGAACACAACTACTTATTTTGAACGCAAGAAGAAGAAAAAAAATTGGGATGAATCAAGCTCCTCTGAAGACGAGGAGAAAATCAAGAAAGGCGAGGTGGCAAACTATGCCTTAACGGCATTTGATAATGAGGTAATCGAAACCCCCTTAATTTATTTTGAAATTATATAATGCTTTCCATGATGCATTTTTCTTTTTATTTAGAAAAATTATTTTTTGAAAATTACATAATGTAATGAAAATGTAAAAAAATAGGAATCATGCTTATCCTTCTAGTAATTTCTAAAAATAATCATGAAAATTACATGTTTTATGATAAACAAATAAAATGATTTTGATTGAAATTATGAAATCATGCTTGATAATTTATGATCATGCTTAATGAGTTTATCTTTCATAATGATGCATGATGATTTTTGAGATTTGTGAATTATCAATTTTTACATTAATGAACGTGGCTTTTTCAATTTTAAACTATGATGTATGTTTTCATACAAAAACTTGAGCACATTGATTTGAAATCATGTTTAATGGTTTCATAATTCGAAATTATGAATGATGAATCTTGTGATTTATGGATTATCAATTTTTACCATAATGAAAGTGCCTTATTGATCTTTGTTACAATAAATCTTGCACTTTCGGTTTTAAAATATGATATATATTTTTATTTGACATAAACGAAATAAAATCATATGAATTAAAACAACTAAAAAGAGGAAAATATTTTTCTTAAAAATTATTTTTCTCTATCTTATTGATCTTGATGATTATTATGTTAAATCTATGTATGCCATTTTGAATCTCTTGAATGTAATGTTGAGATTTTGATGATTTGAATTTGAATAAGTTTTATCAAAATCATGATATTGGTTTATTGGAATTACTTGAGATATTCTTTATGAATCAAAATCTTATATCTCCTATGCTTCGTTTTACCATTTACTAAAGAGGAGATTTATAAAACTAACCATGATCTTGATAATTATATTTTGAAACTTTATGTAAATCAAGATCGTTCACCATGACTTCTTGCATTTTATTAAAGAAATTATTTATCAAAATGAATCATGTCTTTTGGTATTTACACGATCTTTGATATTTTATCTCTCAAGATATGATTTTTATGTACAAATCCTTGTATTCATGAAATGTGTATCTCATCACCAAGTTCTTTTTGATATTCTTCATGTGATGATATGAATGCATGCAATACTATGATTTTTCCCTTAGATAAAAATGCATGCAACACTATGATTTTTTGAAATAATATGAAAATCAATAATTATCATTTTATGAAATAATACTCTAGAATGATGATTTGGAATCATGCATGTAATGAAGATTTTATATTTTATATACATGGTGATTTGGTATTATGCATGTAATACTTTAACTTATGATAATGATGCATGCAATGATGAAATATTCATGATAAAATAATTGTTTTGACATTCATAACTTGAATTTTCATCTATGATATTTTTCTTTGTCATGATTTGAAAATTATTATAAAGGGAAAAAGAGATACAAAATTGTACTCATTCCTTTTTTTTTTGACAATGACAAAGGGGGAGATAAAAGATGCTAGCTTGCATAATTCAAGAAGAAAGCAAAAATTGCACTTCTAAAAATAGGAGAAAAAACTTACTTCTTGAACATCTCAAATTGCTAGCTTCCATGTTGTAAAATTATGTAACATTTTGTTAGCTTGTGTTTTTGCAAAGGAAGCAAAAATAATCGCACTTATCAAAAGAGAAGAAATTGTTATCTTGAACATCACCAAGAATTGCTAGCTTGAAATCTCAAGAAGAAGCAAATATGCCAACTTGCATATCTTTAAATTTGCAAGCTTATATGAAGTAGAACATGCTATCTTACTGCCTTACATATCTACAACTTGATAGCTTGAATATTCTAAGCATGATGTAACACTTGCTAAATTTTCTAGCTTATAAATTGCGTGATGATAAAACTTGATATTATGTTTTTCATGCAACGAATTGAACTTGTATTCTAAACACATGAGAATGAAACTTCTCCTTTTTGTTGATAATAAAGGGGGAGAAGTATGTTGATATCATGCATGATTTGATCATGACATGTTGCTTGGATTTTTGAATCCAAGAGTTTCTATCAATATTCCATATTGATAGGGGGAATTTGTTTAAACTCTGGGAGTTAAGGTTAACTCCATCATCAATTGGTTATCATCATCAAAAAGGGGGAGATTGTTGAATCTCGAATTTTGATAATGAAACCAATTGATAAGTGTTTTGATTTGACATGCGTTTTGAGTGACGCAAGTACTTTGATCAAGGAGAGACAATTAAAGCAGGAAGAATCATATTGGGCCTGAGTGGAAAATGTCAGAAGATTTGACGTTGAGCTAGAGGAACGGTCGACGTATTGGCAGAAGGTTTCGGGTCGAGATCTCGGGCATCAGGCCAAGAAGAGTGTTGCACCAAATAAATCGAAGTTGCAGAGGTCAACTGGCGATTGGGCAATAGGCCACAAGAGAGGATGATGTACCAAAGATTCAGACGAAGCGTCGATTAACCAATGGCATACCGAATAACACTAGATTCAAGCTTAGTAATAATTGTCTAGATCGAAGTGACTTTTTACATGTGCAGGATTAACTACAATAGCAAGGCATGAAGCAAAATGAAGTCTTGGAGTTAAAATCGAGATCACGTTGGGAGTTCGAGAGTTCATTGGAATTCCGAACGTTCGTCGGAAGTTCTGGAGGAACTAGCCGAGAAGTCTCGGAGCTTGCCAAAGAAGCTCATTGGAACTCGCCAAGAAGATCGTCATGAAGTCCA
Organism: Musa balbisiana; assembly: GCA_004837865.1. NCBI lineage: Eukaryota > Viridiplantae > Streptophyta > Magnoliopsida > Zingiberales > Musaceae > Musa > Musa balbisiana. The sequence goes on along the minus strand of CM017190.1, from coordinate 13,370,537 downwards.
AGAGTTCACCGGAAGCTCGTCGGAAGAATAGACATAGGCACTTGTTTAGCTTAGCAAATGTCTTAGGATTTCGTAGTTGACACGTAATTGGGCTTGGATTTGGGCCAACCCAATTAGGGGCTAGCTAGGCCCATGTAAGAATTGTGTTGGGCCTAATAAGAAGCCCAAACAATGCCCCAAGAAGTCTCATCATCATGGCACAATCTTCGAGATTGTCTCAGGCGGTGGTACCGCTAATCTAGGCGGTTGTACCGCCCCTAGTAGGGTGCTAGACGGTGGTACCACCCAGCGTAGGCGGTGGTACCGCTCATGCTCGGGAAACCTAGGATGAGATGTTTTTAGGCTCCAAGTTTGAATCAACTTAAAGCCTATAAATACCCCTCTCATCCTTGGGTAAGACACACAAGTATTAAGAGAAAAAAAAGAGAGTATAGAAACGCTGCTGCAATCTTGTGTGAGCTCCTCTCAAAGTTCTAAGTGTTAGAATAGATTGAGAGAGGAACAAGTGGGGGTGTAAGGGTTATCTCCTAAACCCGGTAAAAGGAGAATTGAGTTGTAAAAGGTGATTGGCCTTCGCTTGTTGAAGGAAGGCCTCTAGTGGACGTCGGTGACCTCGTCGGAGGAGGAAGCCAAAAGTGGATGTAGGTCAAGATTGACTGAACCACTCTAAATCTCGGTTTGCATTTACTTTCTACTCTTTATCTTAACTGCAAATTGCCTTCATTGTTTTACATCAACTATACTTTTGCATGCTCTCAACTTAAAGATTTTTCCAAAACGGTTTTCATCGAAATCAGATTTTATCATATGAAAGTCTTTTTAACTGACAAAATTTTTTCGCTGCATTAATTCACCCCCCCCCCCCTTTTAGTGCTCTTGATCCTAACAATGATGGCTTTGTCCAACCTTTGGATAGTATTTTTTTTTAGCAAGGAAGTAAGTGGTGTACTAATCTTTCCATAGTTTTTTATGAACTTGCGGTAGTAGCCTATTAAACCGAGAAAGCCACGTAGCAATTTTATGTTCCTCGAGGTCGGCCAGTTCTGTATTGCTCCAATTTTTGAGGGGTCCACTATCACACCTTCCTCTGATATAATATGCCCAAGATATTTCACCTTTTGTTGAAGAAAGCAAAAGTTCATATTGGTCGTTGTGTGTTCAAAAGGTGATTTTCGGTATGTCTTCTTCGCACACTTGTATTTGATAATACCCGGATCAAAGGTCTAGTTTTATGAAGATTTATGCTCTCTTTCATTTAGTAATTTATCTACTATTAGAATAGAGTATTTGTCCTTGATAGTTATGCCATTGAGAGCTCGGTAATCAACACACAATCGCCATGTTTTGTCCTTCTTTTGTACGAAGAGCACCGGTGAAGAGTAGGGGCTACAACTTGGCCGAATAACTCCTGTTTCGAGCATCTCTTTTATAGTCCTTTCTATTTCATCCTTCTGCAGATATGGATGTTGATACGGCTGAGTATTTGCAGGAGGTTTGCCCAAAAGAATTGGTATACAATGATCATGTCGACGGGTAGGAGGTAGGTTGCATGGTTCGTCAAATATATCTGAAAATTCAGCAAGCAAAGGAAGTAGGTTTGGATCTTTAAATTTTGTTAGCTCTCCCTTAGTTTGCTACTCAAGTTATACCAAAAAGCTACTACATGCTTTATGCAAAAGCTTCTCCATTTGTTGTGTGTAAATCATCGTTACGTCGCCCCCACATTTCTCATGCAGTATCATCTGTTTCCCTTTATTGTAAAATTTCATAATTAGTTTCATAAAATTTCAGGAAACATCATCTAATGTCGTCAACTATTCAATTCTAAGCATGGCCTCATGATCATCAAGAGGGAGAAGGAAGAAATATGCAATTATCTCTTGGTCTTGCAGTAATAGTTTCACTTGCGGAGATCTTTGGTCGCACTTTAGGATTTTTCTGTCAATGACCTTTACGTCGAACTTGCTGCAACCTTCAATGTGGAGTGCCATCCAAGCAGCAATCTTACTGTTTATGAAGTTATTAGTGCTGCCTGTGTTGATGAGAATAGTGATTGGTTGTTGTTTGAGAAGGCCTCCAACTTTCATCGTTTGTGGGTTTGAGTAGCTAGCTAGTGCATGTATTGTAATGTCGGTCGGTTGTGGCTCTTCTTTCGTATCTTCTTCTTCATGTTCAAGGCTCTCTTTTGGATATTCAATGACCTCTTCTTCTACTGGTTCAATCATAAGAAGTCTCCCTTTACTACAATGATGTTCACATCTCCACGGCTCATCGTAGTGCCAAAATAACCCCTTCGCAAATCGCTCCTGAAACTCTTCTCTTGTCAACCTTTTTAGTGTAGGGACTTGGTTGATAGTAGGGGGGGCTGAGGGCTTCAGTATTGCTAGTTGGGGAGTGACCCTAGTCCTTCGGGCTTCATGGTTCAATCGCTCCTCTTGAAGTCGTGCGAAAGAGATGGCTGCCATAAGCATGTACAGTTGTTGCGCTTTCACTTCTCCCTGGATCTCCAGCTTCAAGCCCTCAATGAAGGTCCCCAATAGTTATTTTTGAGATTAATTATGAGTTTGATTAAATAACCTTTCAAACCTAGTTTGGTACTCCTAAATGGTGGAGGTTTGTCGGATCTTTGCTAGTTGTCCGTCAATGTTCTCGTAATCGGTTGGTCCGAAGTGGATCTGCAGTCCTTTTTTGAATTGTCACAATGAGAGGACTCCATGAGTGTGTTTAAACTAGTCAAGTCACTATATGGCATCCCCTTTAAGTTGTATAGCCATAATTTCCACCATAGATGTGTCCACGATTTTGTGGAACCGAAAATATTGCTACGCATGCAAGATCCAACCAATCGGGTCTCCTTTCCATCTAGGGAAGTCCACCCTCATGCATGGATAGTTGGGGTTGGTCATAAAGCCTCCCCTCTCTTGGAAGTCATCTCTTCGGGCTTGGTGCGATTGGTTAGAGCTCTCTCCTTGATGTGATTTCTTTGGGTTTGGTGGTCGGCCCAAACTGAGTTTGGTAAAGAGAGTCCGAATCTTATCCTCCATTCGCACCTCAAAGGCTTCAAATTTAGCATTGATTACCTCCTTAAATGCTATAGTATATGTCTCCAAATCTATAATGTTAAGATCTCTCTTTTGTTATTAGGTTAAAGGCATGTATAGGTTGAGAGAAGTGATGGTCGAAAGGGTTGGTGGATTGGTGGATGTAGGCTGCGGTTTAGGCTTGTTTTGTGGTTGTTTTGGGTGCAGTTTGAGGGTGTGGTTTAATAGAGTTTTAGGGCTGTGGATGAAAGTTTTTGATCTGTGGTAGATGGCAGCAAAGGTTTGATAGAAATCAGTGGAAGTTGCTGCAGATATGTGTTGTCTTATAAGAGCAGAATTATTATCGAAGAAATAGCGGGTTCTCGATGAAATTTCTACCAAAAACATGAGAGATTTGAGAATGGAATTGACAGCAAAATCTTAATTTATATGATAGCAAGGATGTCTAATTTAATCAAGTAAATTTTGGCAGTATAATAGAAAGGAAATTCATGCAAGTTGCGATAGTAGAATTCTCATCGAAAAATTTCAACGGTTTGCGACGAAAATTTGTAGCAAACAAAATTATTTTTAGAGATGAATTCCTTAATAAATTAATCTTAGATAGAAGCTAAGATGATGTATAAAGTGTATAAGAAATTTTATTTAAAAAAGATTGCAAATAGATTAGTTAAGGCAACAATATGTGGTTGAAATTTTCTACAGCACAGATTTTCAAGTATAGCAGATTGGACGTAAAAGATCAGTGGTTTATATTGAGAATTTTTTAACAAAACCAAAGAAAATTAAGAAGTGTCAAAGCTGTCATAAAAATTTTGTAGAGATTTGGATAAAAAAAATGTAGTAGCAAGATCAAACAAACTGTGCCATGCGAGTGGAATTTTACAATGCAGATTTTCAAGTATAGCAGCTTAGACGTAAAAGATTAATGATTTATATTGAGTATTTTTTGACAAAACCAAAGGGAAATCTACTGCTAGGAAGTGTCAAAGTTATTATAAAAATTTCGTAGTGATTTGGATAGAAAAAACATAGTAGCAAGATCAAAGAGTTTGTGCTATGTAGCTGGAATTTTGCAATGTATTTTCGTCATAGAGATGAAAACTTTACGATAAAAAGTTTATGCAGCAATATAGGAACAATTTTTTTTTTTGGATTTTTGAATAAGGATAACTAAATTGCAGCAATAGTAAGGTAGGAAACTAGAACCTGTTGCAATTCACGGGGAGATCAAAGGATGATCTGCGGTGGTGGAGATGATGGCTGAATTTGGCGACGATTTTTTAAGCAATTGTGGGAATTACTTTGGGCGGCTGTGGAGGGCTATAGAAGGGCAGCGAGATGCCAAGAACACTGCTTTGATACCAAGTGTTAGAACCTTTACAGATTCTAAGCTTGGGGTTGATCTCTTTAGGGGATCGGCCTCCTTGGAACTCTATAGGGGTTCCTTCCTCCAAGTTGTGGCACAAAGGCTGCAGAAAAGATTTATCTATTGCTTATCAAAAGAGGATGAATACATAACTATTTATAGGGTTTCTAAACCCTAACTCCTAATAGAACTCCTACTCAATTAAGACTCTTAATAGGACTCCTACTCAAGACTCCTATTCCTTTACAACTCATAATTCTTCTCTAAGAAATAATCTCCAAACCCTAGCTGGCCTTTTTACCTCTTTAATAGGGGTCAGCTTAGGTAGGTTTTACGTGAATACCCTTCTCAATTAGGACTCTCGTAGCTAGAGTCCTAACACTCATTACAAAAAGGGAAATATGATTCATGGAACATTGATATAATTGGTCTTTTATGAATTAAAAATTTCAATAAGTGTTCTCCCTCCCATTTAAGAAAACTGACTTGGTACGAGATTCACGTGAGTAAGCATTCACACCACAAAATGACTATGATGCTGCTTGAAAGAGCAAGCAAGAATTCTTATCTATTGAGAAGCCATAATGCTTTAAAAAGAAAAGCGATAAGTTGAGGAAAATAGTGCCCTGGCAATGACACTATTTCTATTGAGGAGCCACAGAGTTTAAAACAGTGTATTGGAGGTGGCACCATCGGACTAGTGGTAGCATCGTTAGTGGACATTGGTTGTAGGCGATGGCACCGCCCACAACTCTGCCCTATATAAAGGCACTTAGGGTTGGCGTTAGAACCGACCCCAAGCCCTCCTACATTCCTTCCTCACACCTCTAAACACCTCTCCACCCCTCATTCTCCTTGATCCTCCTCTAGAAACTCAAGGAAACCCTCCTCTTTTTCAAATTCAAGGATCAATCTCAACCTTTCAAGAAGATTACTGCAAGGGTAATTCTCAAACCTTTCTCTCAATTTATTAATAGAACTTGCCTCTTATGTGTAGTTCTCTTATCATTTATGCATTTAGTCTCATGACTTTTAGAAGATCCTCTAGGGACAAAAGGAAGAGGAGATTAGATGAAAATTATGACTCCCTACTTTTTGATTCTAATCAACATGCCCTAAAATTTTCATCTATAGAGTCTAGACATGTTCATAAGGATAAATATATTGATTTAAACGAATTAAGTGATTTAGAACCTATTCAATGGTTCGCTAATCTAGACATTCTCCCAATCCTTCAAATAAGTGAACCTATCTACCCTAGATTTGTTAGGCTATTTTACAATAATTTACATATAGATGAAAATGAAAGGGTATCTACCTATCTCTCAAGACATCATATACCCATTACAGATAGCACCATTTGCAACATCATAGGAATCTAGTAAAAGAAAGGGAGTGTTATTTTAGAGGACAATGGGATGATGAATTAGTTGGGACTACTTATGTTGATGCCTTAAGAACAATTTTTGATAATCCTAACTTAACTATTTTTCCAAAAAGCTACGAACATTTACTACCTTTAAGCATAAAAATACTTCATCACATCCTGATAAGCATCATTCTCCCAAAATAATATCATCATGATGAAGTAAGCCAAATGAAATTGGGTACCATGTATTGGATTATGAAGGGACATAACAATTGTTTTGGTTACCTAATCCGGCAGAACATGATTGAACTATCAAAAAAGAACATGATGCTTCCATATGGTGGCTTAAGCACAAGACTACTCCATGCCTATGATATTGCTATTCTACATGACGAAGAAGTTATAAAACTAGACAGATTTAGTATCATAAATAGAAATATACTTCGACGGTTGAGATGTACTTTTCAAAATGGTATATAAATTAGATTGCTTAGAAGGACTGATCCCCATCAACCTGAACCAGAACCTGAAATACCAATATTTAGGGGTAATCAATCTCCTCCAACTAGTCCCTTTGAGGCATCACCTCCAATAGAGTAAGCACCTCCCTCATCTATCTACGACATAGGGACTCGAATTGATCGTTTTGAATATTGACAAGATCGACTTAAACAATGCCGAGATTAAATTTTAACTAAGTTGCAGAAGATTCATCGATAGTTTAATATCTTGTTTAGACATTTTAAATTTTCACCACCTGAATAAACTATGTCTGCATTTGGGGAGAAGTGGACAAAATCCCACTTTGTTATGTTGTAATCTTATGTTGCTTACTTTGATGGTAAAATTCTGTGCTAACTACTTTGATGGTTAAATTCTGTGCTTACTTTAATGAATGTATCACTCTAAGAATTAGACTTGATAAATCTTTTGAATAGATAAATTCCTTAATACATTTAACTATTGGTATCTATAACTTGATGTATTATTTGATGATCATTTGTGGAGATAGGAATATTAAATTGTCTGAATGCATGAGTTGTCATATTTCTTTTTCGGACTATCTTTATGAATTTCTTGAATGAAGCTTTCATGAGTTTATGCCATATTAAGTTTATTCCATATCCTTGCTCCATCACTTAATGATTTTTGATACATGGAATTAATTGACAAATGCATCTCTCACGGATTTCACTCTTATGAACTCTTAATGAGAAATGGATTTGATGTGATGCTCCTCTCATTATGAAGGTTTATTTATGGAATTTCTTTTATCCGATGATTCTTTCACATAAATTATTTCTTAATGAAAGAAGAATTTTTATGAGATAAACACTTGTAAGAGTGAGGATTTGATTTGATTTCACATAAATTATTTCTTAATGAAAGAAGAATTTTTATGAGATAAACACTTGTAAGAGTGAGGATTTGATTTCACATAAATTATTTCTTAATGAAAGAAGAATTTTTATGAGATAAACACTTGTAAGAGTGAGGATTTGATTTCACATAAATTATTTCTTAATGAAAGAAGAATTTTTATGAGATAAACACTTGTAAGAGTGAGGATTTGATTTCACATAAATTATTTCTTAATGAAAGAAGAATTTTTATGAGATAAACACTTGTAAGAGTGAGGATTTGATTTCACATAAATTATTTCTTAATGAAAGAAGAATTTTTATGAGATAAACACTTGTAAGAGTGAGGATTTGATTTCACATAAATTATTTCTTAATGAAAGAAGAATTTTTATGAGATAAACACTTGTAAGAGTGAGGATTTGATTTCACATAAATTATTTCTTAATGAAAGAAGAATTTTTATGAGATAAACACTTGTAAGAGTGAGGATTTGATCACATAAATTATTCTTAATGAAAGAAGAATTTTTATGAGATAAACACTTGTAAGAGTGAGGATTTGATTTCACATAACATAAATATCTTGATCCTAACAATTGGTATCTTGATCCTTGTGAAAATTGAAGCATGATTTAATGAAACTCTCCTATCGTTTTTGACTTGATTCAAATCATTTCACAAAGTTGGTTCTTAATGGATTTCCTACTTACTTTTCTTCTTCATGCAAAGTTTTGATAAAAAAAAGGGGGAGAAGTTGATATAAGCTATCTCATTAATGTGTACAACTTTTAATGTTGAGAACTTTTGAATGACACCATGTCATGAATGCTTGAAATATGATTGGTATCATCAAATAGAAATTGAAATGTGGCATGAATTTTTACCATGCTTGCAATGTTGAATTATCCTCCTTTTTGTTGATGACAAAGGGGGAGAAATGATATCAAAATGTGGTAAATTGATGACAATATATGCAATGTATCTTATCGTAAATGCTTATGTGCTTGTCATTTGAAACATATTGAAATATGGTAAAAACATATCTTATCGTATCAAAATGATACCAAAATATGGTATATTGATCTTATCATAAATGCTTACATGTTTATCATTTGAAATATATTGAAATATGGCAAAAACATATCTTTTCATATCAAATTGATAAATGTCTTTCATTAAAAAAATATCTAGAGCTTAACCTGCTATTTTACAATTGATATCTTGCCATAGAATGATGAATTGCTATCTTTGTCATTTCTCATATTTTAAATATCATACTTGAAAATGGATGTCATGCCTTGACATCATTTTGACAAATACGTGGGATCGTATTTATAATTGAAAAATCATGATAAGTATCATGATGTGCATATTGATGAATTTAACTGAACTTAACTTATCAGTTTGATACTTGAATTCAAGAATATCTTTTCTCAAGTATGGCATATAGATAGGGAGAGTTAAGGTTAACTCCATCATCAATTGATTGTCATCATCAAAAAGGGGGAGATTGTTGAATCTCATATTTTGATGATGAAATCAATTGTAAATTGTTTGATCTAATCTATATGTTGAGAAAAGTGTGCAAGATTAACTACGATAGCAGTGAGACATAAAGCAGGTGTTGTACCGGAGTCAAGATCGAGATTTCATTGGGAATTCGAGAGTTCGTCGAAAGTCCGAACGTTCGTCGGAAGTTCTGTCGAAACCAACCGAGAAGTCCAGGAGCTTGCCAAGGAAGCTCGTTGGAACTTGTCAAAAAGATCATCATAAAATCTAGGAGCTTGCTGGGAGTCCGCTAGAGCATTGCCAAGAGTTCGTCAGATGTTCGTCGGAAGTACGTTGGAAGCTCGCCGAAAGAGTAATTGATGCACCGGAACAAGAAGTGCTGTGATCATGTCTTAATTACCATAGTTAGAGCATAAATTAAGTTAGGATTTGGAGGTAATCACACTAACTTAATTAAGGGTCAACTAGGCCCTTAAAGGGCTGAATTGAGCAGCCAATTCAGCCCCTGAAAACATGGCTGGTGGTGGCACTGCCCGGAAGACCTAGTCTCCCAAGTGGTCTGGGTGGTGGTACCGTTAGCAGTTATTGCTGCCAATGGTGGTACCGCCCTTGTCACGTGGTGGTACCACCAGAGCTCGGTCTCCGAGCTCTGTTAGGTAGTGGTACCATCCAGACTGAGTGGTAGTACCACCCAATGTTAGGTGTCAGGCGGTGGTATCGCCAGTACCTCGAAAATCTAGGATGAGACACTTTTTGGCTCATTTTTAAAGCCATTGGGGCCTATAAAAATCCCACTCTTTTCTGCATGAAAGGGCATGAAAGTATTGGCATAATCTTGAGTCTTTGAAGTGTTAAATAATTATAAAAGTACTAGAGTTCTCCTCATCCCTTTCTAAGTGTTGAGATCATTTAAGAGAGGTGTGAGACTTATAAGGGTTTTCTCCTAAACCTGTGAAAAGGAAAAAACACTGTAAAGAGGTGGTTGCTCTTCACCTACTGAAAGAAGGCCTTTAGTGGTTGTCGGTGACCTTGTCGGAGGAGGAATCCGAAAGTGGATGTAGGTTATGTTGACCGAATCACTTTAAATTCTAGTTTGCTTTTCATTTGTGCAATTTACATTACTGCAAATCTCCTTAATCTTCTATTGCCCTTTTATGAAAGCTCTTAAGTTCAATTTCTCTTCGAAACGGATTGAATCGAAACCATTTTCGTCGGAATCAGTTTTAATCGAAACAAAGACTTTTGAAATCGTGAAAGTTTTTCGCTGCACTAATTCACCCCCCCTCTTAGTGCTGCTCTTGATCCTAACACCCAAATGCCTTCAGAATTGGAGCCAAAAAGTGTCACTTCCCCAGATTTCGGTGTACTAGCGATACCACCGCCATTATTGGGTGGTACTATTGCCTACAGATTGACATTAGGCAATACCATGACTTAGTCTAGGCAGTACGACTGCTTGACAGAGCTCGGAGACCGAGCTATAGTGGTACCATCACTTAATAGGGGTGGTACTACCGCTTGGCAGCATTAACTGTCAGTGGTACCACCACCTAGAACACTTGGGAGACTGAGTCCCAGGCGGTGCCACCTCTGGTAGTGATTTTAAGTGCTAAATGGGCTGTTCAATCCGGCTCAATGCAGTCTTGTTAAGGGCCTAGTTGGCTCCTAATTGAGTTAGTGGGATCACCTTCCATTCCTAACTTAATTTACAGTCTAACTATGATAATTAAGATATTTAACAAAGCATTCTAGTTCCGGTACGTCAATTATTCTTTCAGCGAGCTTTCAACGATCTTTCGACGAACTTCTGATGATCTCTCAGCAATGTTCTAGCGGACTTCCAACAAACTCCTAGACTTCACGGTGATCTTCTTGGCAAGTTTCGAAGATCTTCTTTAGCAAACTCTTGGACTTCTCGGTTGGTTCTGGTAGAACTTTCGACGAACGTCCAAACTTTCGATGAACTCTCAATTTTCCAATGAAATCTCGATTTTGACTCCGACACAACATTTGCTTTATATCTTACCGTTATCGTAGTTAATCTTGCACACTTTTCTCAACACATAGATTAGATCAAATAATTTATCAATTGATTTCATTATCAAAATCCGAGATTCAACAATCTCCCCCTTTTTGATAATGACAATCAATTGAGGACGGAGTTAACCTTAACTCCCCCTATGCCATTCTTTAGAAAAGACATTCTTGAATTCAAGACCTTTGAATTCAAGCATCAAACCGATAAGTTATTTTCATTTAAACTTATCAACATGCACATCATGATACTTATCATGATTTATCAATTTTAAATACGATACCACATATTTATCAATAAAAATGATGTCAAGGCATGACATCCATTTTCAAGTCCAATGATAATAAACAATCATCATTTTCAAATATGATATGAATTTCGAATATAAAATTTAGCAAGATGACAACTCATCATTCCGTGGCAAGATATCAATTGTAAATAGCAAGTTAAGCTCATGATACCTTATCATAATGAAAGATATTTATCAAAATTATACGAATTCAAGCATGATACTAGAATAATATATTTACAAGTCATTGTGCCACATTTCGCTATGTTTCAAGCAAACATTTTGATACATATTTTTCAAGTATGTATTTGATGATACCAATCATATTTAATCATATTTCAAGCATTCGCAAGATATTCAAGCGTTTACGATACAATGCATTTATCTAAGACATGCCAATTTGTCATTAATTTGCCACATTTCTCCTCCTTTGTCATCAACAAAAAGAAGAATAATTCAATAATGCAAGTATGGTAAAAATTCAAGCAAGTTTCACAATAATGTATCCAAGCAATGAAGGTATGTAAAACTTTACATGATAATCATTTTTACTCTTTTTGGTTCTTCTTTAGTTATGTAAGTCTCTTTCTTCCTTTGTCATAAGAACAAGAAAATGAAGAAGGGCAAGGAAAAAATCCATGAAGACCCAAATTCATGAAAGGATTTAAACCAAGTCAAATTCAAAACACAGTAAATAAGTTTCATTAAATCATGCTTCAACTTAACAATGAAAAGGATCAAGTGTATCAAACATAAATCAAATCTGTTACACACTTAATCAAATCGCCATTCTTGCAAGTGATCATTACACACTAAAAATTCATAAACATTCTTTCGTGAAGGAAGAAGCATCAAATGATGGATCAAAAATCCTTAAATAAGACTTCATAAATCAAATTTGTTTCTTATTAAAAATTCATAAGAGTGAAATTCGTGAAAGATGCATTTGTCAATGTATCAAACATCATTATGTGATGGAGCAAGGGTACGGAGGAAACTTGATACCAACAAAATAAATTTATAAAAGTTCCATTCATGAAATACATTAAGAGAAAGATAGTTCGGAAAAGAAATACAACAAACTTATGCATTCGAATAATTTAACATTCCTAACTCCCTTCTAATGAAATCAAATTGTTCTTTATTTAAGGGTTTTGTAAAGATATCAGTCAATTGATGTTTCGTATTAATAAATTCTAAGAATACATCATGATTATTAACATGATCTCATATAAAGTGATATCTAATGTCAATATGTTTAGGTCTAGAGTGTTGAATAGGATTTTTCGTTAAACATATTACACTTATGCTATCACATTTTATGAGAATATTTTCAAGATAAATTTTATAATCTTCTAATGTATTTTTCATCTATATAACTTGTGCACAACATGCACTAGCCACTATGTATTTGGCTTCAGTCATAGATAGTGCAACCAAGTTTTATTTTTTGAAAGACCAAGAGACAAGTATATGACATAAGAATTGACATGTTTCGGATGTGCACTTTCTATCTAATCTACATCCAACAAAATCTGCATCAGCATAAGCAATTAATTCAAAGTTTTCGAATTTTGGATACCATAATCCTAGATTGGTGGTTCTTTTAAGATATCTAAAGATTCTTTTAACTACTTTAAGATAAGATAATTTAGGATTAGATTGAAACTTAGTACAAAGTCTTACGTTGAACATGATGTCTGGTCTTGTTGCGACGAGGTATAGTAAACTACCTATCATACCTCTATAAGCTTTTTGATCAAAGATTTCTCCACTTTCGTCAATGTCTAACTTAGTGGAGGTACTTATAGGAGTATTGATAGCCTATGAACTATCCATATTAAACCATTTTAGCAAGTCTAATGCATATTTTGTTTGACTAAGAAAAGTACCATTACTAAGTTGTTTGATTTGTAAGCCTGAAAAGAAGGTTAGTTCCCCCATTAAACTCATTTCAAACTATAGCTTTATACTCTTAGCAAATGATTTGAATAAAGATTCATTTGTAGAACAAAAAATAATATCATCAACATAAACTTGAACAACAAAAAAATTATTTTCAAAATTTTTAATAAACAATGTAGTATCGACCTTGCCTTTAGAAAAATTATTTTGGATAAGAAATGAGCTTAGTCTCTCATACTAAGCTCTTGGGCTTATTTCAATCCATAGAGAACTTTAGTGAATTTAAACATATGATTAGAAAAATTATTATTCTCAAATCTGGAAGGTAGTTCAACATAAACTCTTCAGAACATAATCTCATACTAAGCTCTTGAGGCTTATTTCAATCCATAGAGAACTTTAGTGAATTTAAACATATGATTAGAAAAATTATTATTCTCAAATCTGGAAGGTAGTTCAACATAAACTTCTTCAGAAATAAAGCCATTAAAAAAAGCACTTTTAACATCCATTTGAAATAACTTAAAATTATTACTATTAGCATAGGCAAGGAGTATCCTTATGGCTTCTAATCGTGCTATAGGAGCGAAGGTTTTTCATGATCAAGACATTCTTCTTAGTTGCAACCCTTGGCCACTAATCTAGCCTTATTTTTAACCATAATACCAAATTCATCTCGCTTGTTTCTAAAGACCCAATTAGTACTAATAACTAAATGGTCATTTGGTCTCGGAACAAGCTTCCAAACCTCATTTCCCTCAAATTGGTTCAACTCTTCTTGCATCTCAATAACCCATGAATAATCTTTCAAGGCCTCATCAATGCATTTAGGTTCAATTTGAGAAAAAAAAAATGGTATTAGCACAAAAATTCTTAAGAGAAGAATGAGTTTGAACCCCTTTTGATGTGTCTCCTATGATTAACTCCTTAGGACGAGCATCTATGAACTTTCATTCTTTAGGTAAGGATGTTTCAGAAGAAGATACATCTAAGTTGCTAGTTTGAGGAGAAGATTTATTTAAATTCAAAGTATCAAAATTAAGATCATTATCAAACTCATTTTTCTTAAGTTTGGAAACTTCATTAAAGATAATATGAATAGACTCTTTTATAACCAAAGTTCTTTTGATAAAGATATTAGAAATAGAAGAATAGCCAAGAAAAATCCCTTCATCGGATTCATCAAATTTTTCTAAGGCATCTTTTTCATTCAAGATAAAACATTTATAATTGAAAACTTTAAATATAAAACATTGGGTTTTTTATTGTTCTACAATTCATAAGGAGTTTTGGAGAGTAATAGTCTTACTAGAACCCTATTCATGACATAGCATGTCGTATTAATAGCTTCGGCCCAAAAATATTTAGGTAGGCTATGTTCGTTCAACATGGTTTTTGTCATTTCTTATAAATTTTTAATTTTTCTTTCTACTACTTCATTTTGTTGAGGATTTCTTGGAGTAGAGAAATTATGATTGTAACCATTAGATTAATGAAAATTTTGAAAATCATGATTTTGAAATTCGCCACCGTGATCACTCCAAATTGATGAAATCATAAAACCTTTTTAATTTTGAACAAGCTTACAAAACTTAGAAAAATACCCAAAGCAATCACTTTTGTGTGCCAAGAAGTATGTCTAAGTGTATCTACTATAATCGTTTACAATTACAAAGGCATATTTGCTACCTCCTAGGCTTGATGTATCAATTGGTCTAAACAAATCAATATGGATCAATTACAATGGTCTAGAGGTGCTTATTTAATTCTTTAGTTTGAAATTATATTTTATTTATTTTCCTAGTTGACATGCATCACACACATTATCTTTAACAAACTTAATGTGAGGAATTTCTTTTATAAGTTCTTTAGATATGATTTGATAGATTAGTTTCATACTAGCATAACCTAATCTCCTATGCCAAAGCCAAGTATCGTCATTCGAAACCGAAAAATATATTTCATTACAAAGATCATCAATGTCGATAGTGTATACATTATTTTATTTTAGGGCAATCATAGATGTGTTTTTGTATGGTTTTTCAATAATGCAAGCATTGGATTCAAATATAATGATATATCCTTTATCACATAATTGACTAATGCTCAAAAGGTTATGCTATAAGCCATCAATTAACAATACATATTCAATAAAAAAGTTAAATTTGTTACCTATGGTTCCTCTGCTAATGATTTTACCCTTGTTGTTGTCTCCGAAGGTGACATACCCTTCGTCTAGGCTAGTGAGTTTAGAGAATTGAGATGAATCTTTGGTCATATGCCTTGAGCATCCACTATCAAGGTACCATCTCTTGCTCCTAGCTTATGATGGTAAATATTTCTACAAAAAGGATGATTTTTAGATACCCATTTAACCTTAGGAGCCTCAAAAATCGATCTACATAACTTATCATATTGCATTGAGTCATTTGAGGTTCCTTTAGGGACATAAATTAATTTATATAGACTATATCTCTTAAATGAACATTTATACGTAACATGTCCAAATTTGCATCGAAAGTTACATTTGTTTTGGGGTGAAACATGTAAGGTAGGGCCTTTAACAAAGGTGGTTGGATTTTCATGAGTTACTCACAAATCCGATTCCGCATTTTCTATGAATGTGACCCTTATTAGAATGGATCATATTCAAGGACTTGCTACCAACCTTAAACTTTTCTATGGTTTCTTTGAGTAGCAAGTTTTCCTTTTTAAGCATTTCTAATTCTTCACATTTTATGCAAGAAGCTAAACTATCATCATGCTTAATTTTTAGTCTATCAAAATCACTAACAAAAGAAGCATGCTCATTTTTTAACAATTTATATTTTTTTATTAACTAATTTACATTCATCAAATAAATAATAGAAAGTACTAAAAAGCTCATCGAACTATAAATTTGTATCTAATGAACTGCTTACCTCATCTTCAATATCCATTAGTGCATAGTGAGCAACTTGCTCTATGTTGGTTGGCTTCTCTTCTTCGAATGCACTTGAATCGTCCCAAGTTGCTTTAAGAGTCTTTTTCTTCTTTGGTTGCTTCTTCTTTGCTTGGGGACATTCACTTTTAAAATATCCTAGCTTCTTGCATTTGTAGTATATAACTTGTTCTTTCTTGGGTTCAAATTTATTTTTAGTGTCATTTTTAAATTTATTCCTTTTTATGAATTTTTTGAACTTTCTTATCAAGAGTGTCAAGTCATCATCATAGTCCTCATCACTTGAATTTCTTTCAAGTGGTCTTCTTGAGTTATTAGTGTCATATCCTTCCCGTTCTTTTGGAAGGTTGTTCCCAAGCTTTTCATAAGTATTGTAAGTCATCTCATAGGTCATTAGTGACTCGATAAGTTCTTCAAGAAGAAAGTTATTTAAATTCTTGGTCTCTTGAATGACCATTACTTTAGGGTCCCAACTCTTTGGAAGGGATCTCAAGATTTTATTAACAAGTTCAAAGTTCGAAAAACATTTGTCAAGAGCTTTTAAACTATTGACGATATCTGTAAAATGGGTGTACATGTAGATAATAGTCTCGCTTAGCTTCATCCGAAACAATTCATAAATATGAACTAAAAGATTTATCTTTGCCTCCTTTACTCTACTAGTTCTTTCGTGAGTAATTTCAAGTGTGTGCCAAATATCAAAAGCCGTTTGCCTTACTCCTCTTTCTTGGATGATTACAAAGCTAAGAGAGGGAGGAGGAAGACTCTTCTCACTTTTACAACACTTTTAACACCCCAATACTTAAGATTTGTGCACAATTTTGATTGCACTTTATTACCCTTTTATGCAGAAAAGGGTCGGGTATTTATAGGCCCCAATGGCTTCGGAATTGGAGCAAAAAAGTGTCACTTCCCTAGATTTCAGGGTACTGTCAGTACCACCACCATTATTGGGCGGTACTACCACCTGTAGACTGACACTAGATGGTACAATCACTCAGTTTGGGTGGTACAACTGCCTGACAGAGCTCGAAGATTGAGCTCTGGCGGTTCTATCGCTTGACAGGGGTGGTACCATCGCTTGACAGTATTAACTGTCGATGGTAACATCGCCCAGTTTGGGTGATACAATCACTTAAAACACTTGGGAGATCGAGTCCCAAGCGGTGCCACCGCTGGCCATAATTTTAGGTGCTGAATGGACTATTCAATCTGGTCTAATTTAGCCTTGTTAAGGGCCTAGTTAGCCCCTAACTGAGTTAGTGGGATCACCTCCCAATCCTAACTTAATTTACAGTCTAACTATGATAAATAAGACATTTAACAAAGCATTCTAGTTTCGATACATCAATTGTTCTTCTGATGAGCTTTCGGTGATCTTTCGACGAACTTCCGACGATCTCTCGACAATATTCCGGTAGACTTCCAACAAGCTCTTGGACTTCACGATGATCTTCTTGGCGAGTTATGATGAGCTTCTTTAGCAAGTTCTTGGACTTCTCGGTTGGTTTCGGCAGAACTTCCGAGAAACGTCTAGACTTCCAACGAACTCTCGAACTTCCAACGAAATCTTGATTTTGACTCCGACACAACATTTGCTTTATGTCTTACCGCTATCGTAGTTAATCCTGCACACTTTTCTCAACATATAGATTAGATCAAATAATTTACTAATTGATTTCATCATCAAAATTTGAGATTCAAGACTTAGTACTGACTTGATCCTAACAGTTGGTATTAGAGCCACGTTTTTTCTCGTTTGGTTTAACAACCAAGAGAAATGGCTTTTTTCAGATTTAAAGAGGGACTTTCTATCATTCATCCTCGTATGTTCAATGGGATAGACTACATATATTGGAAAACTCAAATGAGAGTTTTCTTGCTTTTTATTGATTTAAATTTATGGAATATTATCAGAAACGGATTTCAAAAGTCTTCTCTTCCAATGAATGATTAGAATGATTTGGAGAAGAAGACTTTCTCTTTAAATGCCAAGGCTCTAAATGCCTTTTTTTGCACTTTAGATAAAAATAAGTTCAATCAAGTGTCTATTTATGAAATGACTTTCGATATTTGGCACACACTCGAAATAACATACAAAGGCACGAGTAGGGTCAAAAATTCTAAAATTAATCTTTTGACGCATGATTTTGAGTTATTTCGTATGAAGCCAAGTGAAACTATTATTGACATGTACACCCGTTTTACAAATGTCATCAATAGTTTAAAAGTACTTGTAAAAGTTTTTCTAGCTTTGAACTCGTTAATAAAATATTGAGATCCCTTCCAAAGAGTTGGGACCCTAAAATAATGGTCATTCAAGAGGCCAAGGATTCAAACTATTTTCCGATTCAAGAACTTATTGGGTCCTTGATGACCTATGAAATGACTTATGTTGAACATGATGAATATGAGAACCACCTTCCAAAGAATAATAGAATACCACTTGAGTGATGACTCAAGTGATGATGATGATGACCTTGAATTTCTCACAATAAAGCTTAAAAAAGTTCTTAAAACAAGAAGAAGCTATAAAAAAAGAACTTAAAAAAATAAACTTTGCTATAAAAAATAAACTTAAAAATAAAAATGAACTTAAAAAGAAGAAGCTATAAAAAAAGAAGAAAACACTCAAGATAGCTTGAGACTAATCAAGTTCATCCGAAGATGATGAACAAATCAACAAAGGAGAGGGGGTAAATTATTCCTTAATGACTTTTAATGATGAGGTAACCAAAACCCCTTTGCTTTATTGTGAAATTACTTGATGTTTTTCATGATTTATTTTTAAATTAGTTAGTAAATAGAAATACAAAAAATAAAAAAATATCATCCTTCTCTTTCCAAGTGATTTTGAAAGAAATTAAAATTTGAGCATGACAATTGCATGTTAATTCCTAGCACTAAGCATAAAAAGTTAGATTCACTTAAAAAGAAAAATGCATTACTACAACAAACAAAATAATTTTTAAAATGCTTCATGTTTGATGAAATCAATTTTGATGATTTAATGATATATAATGATGTAATGAAAATATTAAAAGTTTTAGCACAATGCTTGATGATTTTATTCTATGCATGAGATTCTAAAGTTATACATGATAATTTTTGTAATTTATTGATCTTGATGATCTTTGTGACGATGAACTTTGCTTTTAAATGATGATGCATGTTTTGGTTTTGACATAAAAATAAAAAACAAAAATTTGGGCATACTTGTATGAAATGAATCATATGAATTGAAACAACTAAAATGGGAATGCATCATTAAAAATTTCTTTATCACTATCTTATCGATTTTTCAAACAGAGATTAATAAATCTATTTATATTTTGAATCTCTTGAATTATGAAAATAATTTTGATGATTGAAGATTTTATATACATGAATTGAGATCTTGTTCTCCTACAATTCTTTTTGCTATTCACTAAAAAGAAGACTTATTCTAATAAACCATGATATGCTACTTGACATCTTGATAATTTATGACTTGAGTTTTATTATGTATTATTCCCCTCTTCTTCTTTCTTATTTATAATAATAAAAGGAGAGAAAGAATTGCTAGTGTGCACATATCAATAAAACCATATTATTGAGAAAGGCAAAACTTACAAACTTGCACATTAAGGAAGATAGTTTTGCTAGCTTGGATAAATTGGTGTAAAATTTACTTGACATGTTTTCAAACACTTGCATTGTTGAATGATTCTCTTTTTTGTTGATGAAAAAGGGGGAGAAAATAAATGATGAATGTTTGGTATCATGATCAAAATATTGATTTAATGCATGAAGTGATAAATGCTTAAAAATTTTAATGTCTTAGTATCATGTATGATATGACTATGGTGATGATTGATTTATTTTTGGTATCATGCATGAAGCAAAGATGAAATTTAATGATTTGAAATTATGCATGTTATATATTGAAGACTTGAGACCATGTTTTGGTATCATTCATACCCAAGTAATATTGATTTGAAAATTTATTGATTTAGTATCATGCCCAACATGATAATGATAATGACTTGGCATTTCTTAAAAGAAAACTCTATGGGTTAAGATTTATTTATTTTTATCCAAATCATGATATTGATTTCTTGATATTTGATACATGAGATTTTTCTATGAATTAAGATCTTGTTTTTGAACTCCCATATTTCTTTTTGTTATTTATTAAAAGGGAGATTGTCAAAATAAATCATATCCTTTATTATTCATTCATGACTTAATCCTTCATAACATGATTTCTTTGTATTTATGGCTTATATACCTTATAATGATTGAAATATTTTATAACATTGTATTCTTCCCTTCTATTTGACAATGACAAAGGGAGAGATAAATTTGCTAGCTTACAAATTGTAAAGAGAAAAACTTGCTAGAAAAAAAAATTGCTAGTTTGCACTTCTCAAAAGAAAAGAAAAAAACTTGCTATCTCGAACATTCCCAAGAATTGCTAGCTTGCAATCTCAAGAGAAGCAAAAGTGCTATCTCAAGAAGCATAACTTGCTAATTGTTAGGACTCTAGCTAGGAGAGTCCTAATTGAGTTTTATTGAAAAGAGCATTCACGTAAAACCTACCTAGTCGACCCCTATTAAAGAGATGAAGAGGTTGACTCAGGATAGGATTAGTTTGGAGGTTGCTTCTTAGAGAAGTATTAGGAGGTAGATTAAAAGTAGGAGTCTTGAGTAGGAGTCTTAAGTAGGAGTCCTAATTGAGTAGGAGTCCTATTAGGAGTTGGGGTTTAGAAGCCCTATAAATAGTCATGTATCCATCCTTTTTTAACAAGCAATAGATGAATCTTTTTAGCAGCCTTTAAGCAACAACTTGGAGGAAGGAACCCCTATAGAGTTCCAAGGAGGCCGATCCCCTAAAGAGATCAACTCCAAGCTTAGAATCTACAAGGGTTCTTACACTTGGTATCGGAGCAGCATTCTTGGCATCTCACTACCCATCCATAGCCATCAATCAGCCCTCTACAACCGCCCAAAGCAATTCCCACAATTGCTTAAAAGATCGTCATCGAATTCCATCATCATCTACACCACCGCGGATCATCCTTTGATTTCCTTGTGAATTGCAACAGGTTCTAGTTTCTTACCTTACTGTTTCTGCAATTTAGTTATCCTTATTCAAAAATCCAAAAATATTATTTCTATATTACTGCATAAACTTTTCATTGTAAAGTTTTCATCTCTACGATGAATGATGCACTATAGAATTCCAACCGCATAACATACTTTATTTGATCTTGCTAGTATATTTTTTCTGTCCAAATCTCTACAAAAATTTTATGATAGCTTTGACACTTCCTAATAGTAGATTTCTTTTTATTTTTGTTAAAAAATTCTCAATATCAACCATTGACCTTTTACATCCAACCTGCTACACTTTAGACATAAAAACCCGTTGTAGTACCTTTCTGTGATCCTTAATTTTTCTGAACCTTCCACCACCCCATTCCATTAACCCATCAACAGAAAAAAGATAGAGACATCTCTGATCTACAAGCATATGCTATAGCTTCTCAAGATCTAATTGATACCAAATTTGAAGCATTGGAATCTCGAATTGAATCGTGGCTTGAATCACGCTTGGAGGACAAATTACGTACTTTGTTTGTAGAATTCAGAATTGGACAACCGTCGAGTCTAATCAAATTTCAGTGAGGAGAGAGTTTAGAGAGACATCTAGAAAAGGAGGGACTATCATCGGATATGCTTCAGCCACGTATGAGGGTGGACTTCCCGCGATGGGAAGAAGGAGACCTGGCGGGGTGGATTTCACGTGCCGAACGTTACTTTTGCTACTACCGAACGTTAGATGATGCTATAGTGGAAATTACTATCATCCACCTTGAAGAAGAAAGATGATGCTATAGTGGAAATTACTATAATCTATTCAGGTTGTTTTTAATGAAATTTCTGAAGTTAATAAAAATGATTTTGATGATGACCTTAATTTTGATACCTTGAATTTAAATGAATCCCTTTCTCCATCTAGCAACTTGGATGCATCTTCTTCCGAACCTTCTTTACCGAAGGAATGTGAGTATATAGATGCTCATCCTAAGGAGCTAATCATACGAAACACATCGAAATGGGTTCAAATTCGTTCTTCTCTTAAAAATTTTTATGCCAATACCGCTTTTCTCTCCCAAATTAAACCTAAATGCATTGACGAAGCCATGAAAGATGATTCATGGGTCATCACAATGCAAGAAGAGTTGAATAAATTTGAGAAAAATGAGGTGTGGAAGCTTGTTCCAAGGCTAAATGACCATTTAGTTATTGGTACTAAATGGGTCTTTAGAAACAAACAAGATGAATTTGGTATCGTAGTTAGAAACAAGGCTAGATTAGTGGCCACGGGTTTCAATCAACAAGAAAGTATTGATTATGAAGAAACCTTTGCTCCTATGGCACGATTAGAATCCATAAGGATGCTCCTTTGCCTGTGCTAGTAGTAATAATTTTAAGTTATTTCAAATGAAATTTAAAAGTGCTTTTCTTAATGGCTTTATTTCCGAAGAAGTTTATGTTGAACAATCTCTCAGATTTGAGAATGATAATCTCCCTAATCATGTATTTAAATTGACTAAAGCTCTCTATGGATTGAAATAAGCCCCAAGGGCTTGGTATGAGAGACTTAACTCATTTCTTATCGAAAATAATTTCTCTAAAGGCAAAGTCGATACTACATTGTTTATCAAAAATTTTAAAAATAATTTTTTTATTGTTCAAATTTATGTTGATGATATTATTTTCGGTTCCACGAATGAATCTCTATGCGAATCATTTGCTAAAAGTATAGTCTTGAATTTGAAATGAGTTTGATGGGAGAATTAACTTTCTTTTTAGGCTTACAAATCAAACAACTAAGTAATGATATTTTTCTTGGTCAAACAAAATATGCTTTAGATTTGCTAAAAAGATTTACTATGGATAGCTCAAAGGCTATCAATACTCCCATGAGTATCTCCACTAAGTTAGACATTGATGAAAGTGTAGAAAGCTTTGATCAAAAAACTTATAGGGGTATGATAGGAAATTTACTATACCTCACCGCAACTAGACCGGATATCATGTTTAGTGTAGGTCTTTATGCTAGGTTTCAATATAATCCTAAGATATTTCATCTTAAAGCAGTTAAGAGAATTCTTAGATATCTTAAAGGTATCACTAATCTAGGATTATGGTATCTAAAATCTGAGAACTTTGAACTAATTACATATGTTGATGCAGATTTTGCTGGATGTAGATTAGATAGAAAAAGCACATCCGAAACATATCAATTTTTAGGACACACATTTATTTCTTGGTCTTCAAAGAAACAAAACTCGGTTGCACTATTTACAACCGAAGCTGAGTACATTGCAGCTAGTGCATGTTGTGCACAAGTTGTGTGGATGAAAAACACTTTAGAGGATTATAAGATTCATCTTATAAATACTCCCATAAAATGTGATAACACAAGTGCAATATGTTAAACAAAAAATCTTATTCAACACTCTAGAACAAAACATATTAATATTAGGCATCACTTTATACGAGATCATGTCAATAATCATGATGTAATCTTAGAATTTATTGATAAGAAACATCAATTAGCCGGTATCTTTACAAAACCTTTAAGTGAAGAACAATATGATTTTATTAGAAGAGAATTATGAATGTTAATGTCCAAATGCATGAATTTGATATATATCTTTTTCGGACTATCTTTATGAATTTCTTGAATGGAGCTTTCTTGAGTTTATACCATATCAAGTTTATTCAATATCCTTGCTCCATCACGTAATGATGTTTGATACATGGAATTCATTGACAAATGCATCTCTCACGAATTTCACTCTTATGAATTTTTTAATGAGAAATGGATTTGATGTGATCATTCATGGAATTTCTTTTATCCTTTATATGATGATTCTTTCACATAAATTCTTTCTTAATGAAGGAAGAATTTTTATGAATTTTTGAGTATGAGATGAACACTTGCAAGAGTGAGGATTTGATTTCATATGAATATCTTGATCCTTATGAAAATTGAAGCATGATTTAAGGAAACTTTTTTATTATTTTTGACTTGATTCAAATCATTTCACCAAGTTGGTTCTTAATGGATTTCCTCCTTACTTTCCTTCTTCATGCAAAGTTTTGATGAAAAAAAGGGAGAAATTGATGGAAGCTATCTCTTTAATGTGTATAACTTTTAATGTTGAGAACTTTTGAATGATACTGTGTCATGAATGCTTAAAACATGATTGGTATCATCAAATACAAATTGAAATGTGGCATGAATTTTTACCACCCTTGCATTGTTGAATTATTCTCCTTTTTGTTGATGACAAAGGGGGAGAAATGATACCAAAAAATGTGGTAAATTGATGACAATGTATGCAATGTATCTTATCATAAATTCTTATGTGCTTGTCATTTAAAACATATTGAAATATGGCAAAAATATATCTTATCGTATCAAAATGATACCAAAATGTGATAAATTGATCTTATCATAAATGCTTACATGCTTATCATTTGAAACATATTGAAATATGGCAAAAACATATCTTATCGTATCAAATTGATAAATGTCTTTCATATAAGATATTATGAGCTTAATTTGCTATTTTACAACTTGATAACTTATTATCTTGTCATAAAATGATAACTTATTATCTTGTCATAAAATGATAACTTGCCATCTTGTCATAAAATGATGACTTGCTATCTTACTATATTTTATATTTGAAATTCATACCATTAGATTTGAAAATTTGAAAATGGATGTCATTCCTTGACATCATTTTAACAAATACATGGTATCGTATTTAGAATTAGAAAATCATGATAAGTATCATGATGTGTATATTGATAAGTTTAAATGAACTTAACTTATCAGTTTGATATCTTTTCTCAAGTATGGCATATAGAAATGGAGAGTTAAGGTTAACTCCGTCATCAATTGATTGTCATCATAAAAAAGGGAGAGATTATTGAATCTTAGATTTTGATGATGAAATCAATTGTAAATTGTTTGATCTAATCTATATGTTGAGAAAAGTGTGCAAGATTAATTATAACAGTAGTAAGAAATAAAGCAGGTGTTGTACTGGAGTCAAGATCAAGATCTCGTAGGGAGTTCAAGAGTTCGTCAGAAGTCCGAACGTTCATCGGAAGTTCTATCGGAACCAATCGAGAAGTCCAAGAGCTTACTAAAGAAACTCGTCGAAGCTCGCCAAGAAGATCATCGTAAAGTCTGGGAGCTTGTCGGGAGTCCACCGGAACATTGCCGAGAGTTTGTCAGAAGTTCGCCGGAAGATCGTTGGAAGCTCGACGGAAGAGCAATTGATGCACCAGAACAAAGAATACTTTAATTATGTCTTAAATATTGTAGTAAGACCGAAAATTAAGTTAGAATTGGGAGGTAATCCCACTAACTTAATTAGGGGCCAATTGTGCCCTTAACAGGGCTGAATTGGGTCGGATTGAATAGCCCATTCAGCCCTTGAAAATATGGCCAACGGTGGCACTGCTCGAAAGACCCAGTCTCCCAGGTGGTCTAGGCAGTGTTACCATTGGAAGTTATTGCTGCCAGCAATGGTACCGCCAGAGCTCGGTCTCCGAGCTCTGTCAAGCGGTGGTATAGCCCAAACTGGACGGTGGTACCGCCCAGTGTCAAGTGTCAGGCGATGGTATCACTAGTACCTTAGACCAGGATGATACACTTTTTGGCTCCATTTTTTAAGCCATTGGGGCCTATAAAAACCTCATCATAATCTTGAATCTTTGAGGAATTAAGTGTTGTAAAAGTTAGAAAGAGTCCTCCCCTCCCTCTCTTAGCTTTGTAAACATCCAAGAAAGATGAGTGAGGCTTGGAAGGGTTATCTCCTAAACCCGAGAAATAGAGAAAGTGCTGTAAAGAGGTGTTCGGTCTTCACCTATTGAAGGAAGGCCTTTAGTGGACACCGGTGACCTCGTCGGAGGAGGAATCTGAAAGTGGATGTAGGTCACATTAACCGAATCACTCTAAATTCTGGTTTACTTTTCATTTGTACAATTTACATTACTGCAAATCTCTTTAATCTTTTCTTGCATTTTTACGAAAGCTTTCAAGTTCAATTTCTCTTAGAAACGGATTGAATCGGAACCATTTTCGTCGGAATCAATTTTAATGAAACAAAGACTTTTGAAATCAGAAAAGTTTTCCGCTGCACTAATTCACCCCCCCCCCCCCCCCGCCTCCTCTTAGTGTCACTCTTGATCCTAACAAAAGAGGGAGAAAATTACCAAAATATGGTAAATTGATGACAAATTGGCATTGTAAATATATGCAATGTATCTTATCTTGAAATGTATTTCATATGCATTGTAGATACTTGGAATGTTTCATGAATGCTTGATAATTGTCTATCAATATTGGACTTGAAAATTGATATATAGCCTTGACATCATTTTTATAAATACATAGCATTGCATTTTGAATTTGTAAATCATGATAAGTATCATAATGTGCATGTTGGTAAGTTTAAATGAGTATGACTTATCGGCTTGATACTTGAATTCAAAGGCCTTGAATTCAAGAATGTGTTTTCTCAAGAATGGCATATAGATAGGGGGAGTTAAGGTTAACTCTGTCATCAATTGATTGTCATCATAAAAAAGGGAGAGATTGTAGAATCTCAGATTTTGATGATACAATCAATTGGTAAATTGTTTGATCTAATCTATATATTTAGAAACATGTGTAGGATTAACTACAATACCAGTAAGACAAAAAGCAAATGTTGTGTCAGAGTCAAGATTGAGATCTTGTTGGGAGTTCGAGAGTTAGTCAGAAGTCCGGATATTCATCGGAAGTTCTATTGGAACCAACCGAGAAGTCCAAGAGTTTGCTAAAGAAGCTCATCAGAACTCACTAAGAAGATCATCATGAAGTCTAGGAGCTTGCCGGAAGTCTGCCGGAATATTGTCGGGAGATCGTCGGAAGTTCGCCGAAAGATTGCTGGAAGAATAATTGACATACCAAAACTAGAGGGCTTCGTTAAATGTCTTAATTATCATAGTTAGACCGTAGATTGAGTTAGGATTGGGAGGTGATCCCTTTGACTCAATTAGGGGCCAATTAGGCCCTTAATAGGGATGAATTGGGCCAGATTGAATAGCCCATTCAGCACTTGAAATCACGGTCGGCGGTGACACCGCTTGGTGACCCAATCTCCTAGGTAGTTCGGGCGGTGGTATCGATGGTAGTTAATACTGCCAACGGTGGTACCACCCCTATCAAGCGGTGGTACCACTAGAACTCGGTGTCCGAGCTCTATTAGGCAGTCATACTGCCTAGACTAGGTAGTGGTACCACCCAGTGTCAGGTGTTAGGCAGTGGTACCACCAGTACCCTGAAATCCGGAGAAGTGACACTTTTTTGCTCCAATTCAGAAACCATAGGGGCCTATAAATACCCTATACTTTTCTGTATGAAAAGGTAACAAAGTGCAATAATATGTGTGAAAAATTCTAAGTGCAATTATAAGTGATGTATATGCTTTATGTTTAATGATTTCTTTGGCTTGTATGCCTTATCATGATGAATGTTTTGAAAATAAATGTTTGTATCATGCTTGATGATTTTTATGCATAAGGACCTAAAGTAATGATTTAAAATTGTATGTTTTGGAATTATGTGTTACACTTTTTGATCTTGATGATTTTTTATCTTTCTGTTTTAAACGTTGATGCATGGTTTTGACATAAGAAGAAATATTTGGGAATGCTAATATAAAGTCAATCATATAAATTGAAACTAACGAAGTTTAGATATCCTTAAGAATCATTCAACATGATGTTCAATGAAACCATGCTTGATATCTTAATGAAAATATAATGATGATTTGAAAGCATGCTTAATAAGCTTATATTTCAAACTTATGTATGACAGTTTTTATGATCTTTTGAAAGTTCTTTTTTAGTGTTAATGAATAATGCATGGATTTGGCATAAAAGAAAAGAACATGCATCAATCAATAAGTTGAAACGAAAAGAGGAAAGTATTTTTCTTGAAAACCTCTCAAATCCCTACCTTATCGAGCTTTCACTAAGAGATCAATAAAATTATTTATGCCATTTTGAATCTCTTGAAAGTAATGTTGAGATTTTGATGATTTTTTGATGATTTTGATGATTTTGATGATTTTGATGATTTTGATGATTTTGATGATTTTGATGATTTTGATGATTTTGATGATTTTGATGATTTTGATGATTTTGATGATTTTGATGATTTTGATGATTTTGATGATTTTGATGATTTTGATGATTTTGATGATTTTGATGATTTTGATGATTTTGATGATTTTGATGATTTTGATGATTTTGATGATTTTGATGATTTTGATGATTTTGATGATTTTGATGATTTTGATGATTTTGATGATTTTGATGATTTTGATGATTTTGATGATTTTGATGATTTTGATGATTTTGATGATTTTGATGATTTTGATGATTTTGATGATTTTGATGATTTTGATGATTTTGATGATTTTGATGATTTTGATGATTTTGATGATTTTGATGATTTTGATGATTTTGATGATTTTGATGATTTTGATGATTTTGATGATTTTGATGATTTTGATGATTTTGATGATTTTGATGATTTTGATGATTTTGATGATTTTGATGATTTTGATGATTTTGATGATTTTGATGATTTTGATGATTTTGATGATTTTGATGATTTTGATGATTTTGATGATTTTGATGATTTTGATGATTTTGATGATTTTGATGATTTTGATGATTTTGATGATTTTGATGATTTTGATGATTTTGATGATTTTGATGATTTTGATGATTTTGATGATTTTGATGATTTTGATGATTTTGATGATTTTGATGATTTTGATGATTTTGATGATTTTGATGATTTTGATGATTTTGATGATTTTGATGATTTTGATGATTTTGATGATTTTGATGATTTTGATGATTTTGATGATTTTGATGATTTTGATGATTTTGATGATTTTGATGATTTTGATGATTTTGATGATTTTGATGATTTTGATGATTTTGATGATTTTGATGATTTTGATGATTTTGATGATTTTGATGATTTTGATGATTTTGATGATTTTGATGATTTTGATGATTTTGATGATTTTGATGATTTTGATGATTTTGATGATTTTGATGATTTTGATGATTTTGATGATTTTGATGATTTTGATGATTTTGATGATTTTGATGATTTTGATGATTTTGATGATTTTGATGATTTTGATGATTTTGATGATTTTGATGATTTTGATGATTTTGATGATTTTGATGATTTTGATGATTTTGATGATTTTGATGATTTTGATGATTTTGATGATTTTGATGATTTTGATGATTTTGATGATTTTGATGATTTTGATGATTTTGATGATTTTGATGATTTTGATGATTTTGATGATTTTGATGATTTTGATGATTTTGATGATTTTGATGATTTTGATGATTTTGATGATTTTGATGATTTTGATGATTTTGATGATTTTGATGATTTTGATGATTTTGATGATTTTGATGATTTTGATGATTTTGATGATTTTGATGATTTTGATGATTTTGATGATTTTGATGATTTTGATGATTTTGATGATTTTGATGATTTTGATGATTTTGATGATTTTGATGATTTTGATGATTTTGATGATTTTGATGATTTTGATGATTTTGATGATTTTGATGATTTTGATGATTTTGATGATTTTGATGATTTTGATGATTTTGATGATTTTGATGATTTTGATGATTTTGATGATTTTGATGATTTTGATGATTTTGATGATTTTGATGATTTTGATGATTTTGATGATTTTGATGATTTTGATGATTTTGATGATTTTGATGATTTTGATGATTTTGATGATTTTGATGATTTTGATGATTTTGATGATTTTGATGATTTTGATGATTTTGATGATTTTGATGATTTTGATGATTTTGATGATTTTGATGATTTTGATGATTTTGATGATTTTGATGATTTTGATGATTTTGATGATTTTGATGATTTTGATGATTTTGATGATTTTGATGATTTTGATGATTTTGATGATTTTGATGATTTTGATGATTTTGATGATTTTGATGATTTTGATGATTTTGATGATTTTGATGATTGAATTGAATGAGTTTTATCAAAATCATGATCTTGATTTCTTGGAATTACATGAGATTTTTTTTAATCAAGATCTCATCTTTGTACTCCTACAATTTTTTTTGTTATTTTATTTAAGATGAGATTTACTATATGAATCATGTTTTTCGGTATTTGCATGATCTTATCTTTAATGATATGATTTATTTTTGTATAACTCCATGTATTCATCACCCAATTAATTTTTCTTGATGAGATGAAATGAAATTATGCATGAAATACAAATGAGAAGTTATGATCAAGCATGATAGGATGTAATTTCACAAATTGACAACATCATAATGTGAAATATTTATGATTTGGAATGATGCATGCAATACTGTGATTTTATATGATGATGTATATGATGTATTGCGTATTTTGTGAAACATGAAATTGATTTTGATTTTTCGTTAATGAATTCATGTTTATTATGCTTTTGTGAATCTCATGGATTATGAAAATAATTTGAATTTAATGGGTTTTATCGAAATCATGATCTTGAATTCTCAATATTGATACTTGGAAATTTTTCTATGAATTAAGATCTTGTTTTTGAACTCCCATGTCTCTTTTTGTTATTTACTAAAAATAATATTTATCAAAGTGAATCATATCTATTAATATGCATGAATTGTAATCTTGTTCTTCTACTATTCTTTTTTCTATTCACTAAAAAGAAGACTTATTCCAGTAATCCATGATATGCTACATGATACCTTTTAAAGTTTATGACTTGAATTTTATTATGTAAAATTCCTTGTATTCATGAAGTGTATCTCAAATATCTCCTGATAAAAAAAATTATTTTGACATTCATGATTTATTTTTTTTATGATTGAAATAATGATTAGAATATTGATATAATTATGAATGGTGATTTGGTATTATGCATGTAATATTTTAACTTATGATAATGATGCATGCAATACTATGATTTTGACATTCATGATTTATTTTTCGGTATCGAGCATGAAAAATGAAATGTATGGTTTTGAAATTGTGCAAACTAATTTGAAAATATAATGATGCACAAATAAGATTGATACTTACCTTTGCCATGATTTAGAAATTGATGAAAAGGGATAAAGAGATACAAAATTTTATTCTTCCCTTCTTTTTGACAATGACAAAGGGGGAGCAAAACTTGCTAGAAAGCAAATTTACTAGCTTGCACAATTCAAGAAGAGTGCAAAAACATGCTAGCTTGCTCATCTAAAAAGAGAAGCAAAGAAGTGCTATCTTGTCTATCTCAAGAAGCAAAAATGTTAACTTGCACATCTAGCAAAATTACAAACTTGTATATTTCAATAAGCAAGAGTTGCTTTCTTGAACATCTCAAAATTGCTAGCTTGCATGTTTTAAAATGTTGTAAAATTTTCGCTAGCTTGTATGTTGTAAACTTGCTATCTTATTACCTTGCATATCTAAAACTTGATAGCTTGCATGATGTAACACTTGCTAAATTGAGGATTTTCCAGCTACATATTGCATGATGATAAAACTTGATGCTAAATTGAGGATTTTCCAGCTACATATTGCATGATGATAAAACTTGATATTATGTTTTTCATGCAATAATTTGAAATTATGTCCAAACACATAAAAGGTACACTTCTCCTTTTTGTTGATGACAAAGGGGGAGAAGTATGATCATATTATGCATGATGACGTATTGTAAATATTCAAGATGAAATTTGCAATGACTTGAATTCAGTTTAAATTCAAGGTTCTATCAATATAGCATATTGATAGGGGGAGTTTGTTTAAACTCTAGGAGTTTATTTTAACTCCGTCATCAATTGGTTATCATCATCAAAAAGGGGGAGATTGTTGAATCTCGTATTTTGATAATGAAACCAATTGATAATTATTTATGGTTTAATCTGCGTTTTGAGTGATATAGGATGCTTCAATCAGGATGAGACAATTAAAGTAGGAAAAATCATGTTATGCTGGAGGAAAACATGTTAGAAGATTGGACGTCGAGCTAGAGGATCGATCCACGTATCGATAGAAGGCTTCGGGCCATGGATTTGGGTATCAGGCTAAGAAGAGTGGATATTGCACCAAGGATATCAGAGTTACGGAGTCAACTAACCGATTGGGCAATAGGCCGCAAGAGAGGACAATACGCCAAAGAATCGGATGAAGCATCGAGGGACAAATGACATGCCGAACAACATGATTAACGCTTAGTATTAATTTTCTAGATCAAAGTGTGTTTTTATATGTGTAGATTAACTACGATAGCAAGGCATAAAGTAAAATGAAGTCCCGAAGTTAAGAACACGATTTCATTAGGAGTTCAAGAGTTCGTCGAAAGTCCAGACGTTCGTTGGAAGTTTTGCAGGAACCAGTCAAGAAGTCCAGGAGCTTGTCAGAAGAAGCTCATCAAAACTTGCCAAGAAGATTGTCGTGAAGTACTAGAACATTATTGAGAGATCGTCGAAAGCTCACCGGAAGAAACTAGACTTACGAACTTGTTTAGCTTAGAATATGTCTTAGGAATCGTAGTTAGCACATAATTGGGTTTGGATTTGGGCCAACCCAATTAGGGGCTAGTTGAGCCCAATGAAAAGGCCCAAATAGTGTCCTAAGAGGTGACACCGTCGTGACACAGTCTCCGAGACTATGTCGGTAGTGGTACTGCCCGCATCTAGGAAACTGGGGATGGGAAAGTTTTAGGCTCTAAGTTTGAATCAACTTGAGGCCTATAAATACCCCTCCCATCCCTGGTTAACCTACACAAGTATTGAGAGTAAAAAAGGAAAGAAATGCTACTACAATCTTATGGTAACTCCTATCAAAATTCTAAGTGTTAGAATAGTTTAAGGGAGGAGTAAGTGGGGGTTTAAGGGTTATCTCCTAAACCTAGTAAAAGGAGGATCGAGTTGTAAGAAGGAGGTTAATCTTTGCCTATTAACGGAAGATCATTAGTGGATATCGTGGCCTCGATGGAAGTGGAATTGGAAGAGTAGATATAGGTCGACGACGACCGAACTACTATAAAATTGGCATGTTCTCTGGTTTGCATTTCTATTATTGCCATTTACATACTGTAAACTAAATCTTTACTTGCCTACTGCATTTACTTCATATACGAACGGTTTCAAAGTTATTAGCTTTATGAAATGGTTTTTTATCAGAATCGATTTTAATCAAAAATAAGTTTTAAACCCCCGTAAGTTTTACCGTTGCACTAATTCACCCCCACCCCTCTTAGTGCATACCCTTTCCTAACAAGACCGAGTCCAAGGCAGTGCCACCGTCGGCTGTGACTTCAAGTCCTGAATGAGCTATTCAACTAGCCCAATTCAACCCTATTAAGGGCCTAATTGGCCCCTAACTGAGTTAATGGGATTACTTTCCAATCCTAACTCAACTAATGTTATAACTACGATTAAGGCAATCAATCTCTGTCTGGTAGGTCGATTTTTCTCTCAGTAAACCTTTGGTGAACTTCTCGGCAAGTCTTCTAGCAGGCTTCCGACGAATTCCTAATGAACCCTCCACGAACTCCCGATGAACTCTCAGTGATCTTCCAATGAATTCTCAGTGATCTTCCGATGAACTCTCAGCGAGCTCCCAACACACTTCCGATACATCGTTCAAATCTTTGACTTTGGCTCATCATCTGCTCTATGCCTTATCGCTATCATAGTTAATCCTGCATACTTATCTCAACACATAGATTAGATCAAACAATTTACTAATTGATTTCATTATCAAAATCTGAGATTCAACATTGTACACAGTAATCTTTTGATCAGCATGAACTTCTGGAGCAAAGAAATCCAAGCAAAGATCTGGACTTCCAACCAGAGCCTTGAAAAGACTATTTCAAGGCTAAGGGTCTCTAGAAATGGGAGTAGGAGGCCGTGATCTAGAGCACGACTTGCTTCTATGCTGGTTCGTCGAAGGAGCATCTTGTCGAGAAGAAGATAGCGGAGGAGCAGCTTGAGAGGCAAGGGTAGGGAACCTTATTGTCAGATTGCTCCCCACCATAGTGGGGATATCCACCATGTCGCCACCTTCCCCTGCCCTAGGGACCATCATTGTCCTAGGGAGAAGCACCATCGTTGGGGAGTAGTTGTCACCCAAGGCGAAGTCACCCTAGGGAGGAGCAAAGCTGACCTTAGGGAGAAGCAACCGCAAGTTTCCATCACCGATCGCAAGATTGCTCTACTAGAGAGAATGTGATCCCTCTTTTCCACTATTCCCCTGATGAGAAGAGGAAGAAGAAGAGTAGAGGGAAAGGGGTGATGTAGAGAGAAGAACTCGTTGCCCTTGCCCTAGGGAGAAGTAGCTCGATCGTTTCTCGCTAGAGAGAATGTGATGCCTCTTCTCCACTATTTCTCCCAGTCAAAAGAAGAAGAACTGTCGATCGATGTAATCTCTTTTCTCCTCTGTGAGCAGTTCTAGTCATAGGTGCCCTGTAAGCTAATCACATGAGTGATGGCAATTGTGACTTGACACATAGTCTTATTACTTATTATTATTACTTGGCATTTTATCACTTTATATTGCCTATTGCTTGAATATATTGTGATGTCTATGTATCTGTGCAATTGGAATCAGATCGTGATGAGATCATGATAATAAGACTGATTCACCTTTAAATACATATCCTAAATAATCCCAGTCAAAGGTTACTCAAGAAGGACATCGAGATAACCGGATAGACTAGTGTGCTGTATACCCGTCCATATGATAGATGCAGCTTGTCTCATAGTTGCTTGTATGGGGACACTAGGGATACAATACAGGTGTTCATTGGAGAATGAGTTCACTAATTGATCCGCTTACGGAATGCTAGATAGTTGATGATGCCTTATTGTTAGACAGTGATTCTGTAGTCCCAATGATGTATCTGGTCCTTAGACTTGAGACATCAAGGATGTCCTGTATGAGTACTCCATTCTTTGATACCGGACTTATAGGTGTTGAATCTCGAATTTTGATGATGAAACCAATTGATAGTGTTTATGATCTGATCTGCGTTTTGAGTGACGCAGGAAGCTTCAATCAAGGAGAGACAATTAAAGTAGGAAAAATCATGTTGGGCCAGAATAAAATATGTCAGAAGATTGGACGACGAGCCGGAGGATCAGTCAACGTATTAGTAGAAGCTTCAGGTCATGGGTTCGAATATCGGGCCAAGAAGAGCGAAAATTGTGTCAAGAAAATTAGAGTTACAAAGATCAACTGGCCGATTGGGCAATAAGCTGCAAGAGAGGACAATGCATCGAAGAATCAGACGAAGAGTTGATGAGCCAATGACATGTCGGACAACATTTGATTTAGCTTTATAATAATTATTTAGATCGAAGTAGGTTTTAGGTATACTTACGTTGGAATTGGGCCAACTTAATTAGGGGCCAATTGGGTCTAAGTTTAAGTTATGTTGGGCCAAATGAAAGGCCTAAATAGTGACCCAACAGGTGGAATCGTTAGTGGCACAGTCTCCGAGACTATGTCAAGTGGTGGTACCACCAGACTGGGTGGTGGTACTGCCCAGTGGTAGGGTGTCAAGTAGTGGTACCACTAGACTAAGCGATGGTACCACCTGATTGGGTGGTGGTACCACCCAATGTCAGTGCTGCAAGTGGTGATACCACTCAGTACAAGTGGTGGTACTGCCAGTACCCCGAAAATCGGGGATGAGACACTTTTAGGCTTCATGTTTAAATCCATTTGGGGCCTATAAATATCTTTCTCATCCCTACTCAGATGACACAAGAATTGAAACAAAAAAAGGAATAAAAACACTATTGTAATATTGTGATAACTCCTCTCAAGCTCTAAGTGTTGGTGAAGTTTAATAGAGGAGATATTGGGGGTATAAAGGTTCTCTCCTGAATCTCTCAAAAGGATAATCGAGTTGTAAGCGTAGGTGGTCTTTACCCATTGAAGGAAGACCGTTAGTGGATGCTGGTAGCCTCGACGGAAGAGGAATTAAGAGTAGATGTAGGTCACAATGACTAAACCACTATAAAACTCGGTTTGTATTTCTATTTGTGCAATTTACCTTTACTACAAACTGCCTTACTTGCTTTTCTTTCTCTTTACACTCTTCTATATACTTTCAAGTCAAGCACATTTCTGATATAATTTTTTTATTGAAATAAAAATTTTTTGAACCAACATCGTTTTTATCCGCTGCACTAATTCACTCCCCCTCTTAGTGCTGACTCGATCCTAACAGTTGGTATCAGAGCTATGTTTTTCTCATTTGGTTTAACAACTAAGAGAAATGACACTTTTTGGATTTCAAAAGGGTCACTCTATCATTCATCCTCCTATGTTCAATGGGATGGACTATACATATTGTAAAACTTGGATAAGAGTCTTCTTGCTTTCTTTGAACTTTGATTTATGGAATATCATTCAACTTGGCTTTCAAAACCCCTCTAAACCTATAAATGAATGGAATGACTTTGAGAAAAAATCATTTTCTTTAAATGTGAAAGCTATGAATGCCTTATTTTATGCTTTGAATAAAAATGAGTCTAATCGTATTTTGATTTATGAAATTACGTATCATATTTGGCATACTCTTGAAATCACACATGAAGGCACTAGTAGAGTTAAAGATTCTAAGATAAATCTTTTGATACATGATTTTGAACTATTTAGAATGAAGCCAAGCGAAACTATTGTTGACATGTATACCCATTTTACGGATGTCATAAATCTTTTTCTAATCTTGAACTTATAAACGAGATTCTAAGATCCCTTCCTAAAAATTAGGATCCAAAAGTAACGGCTATTCGAGAAGCAAAGGATTTGAACTATTTTCCACTTGATGAACTTATTGGGTCTTTAATGACTTATAAAATGACGTGCAAGGCACATGATGAATATGATAAACTTAAGAACAACCTTCCAAATAATAGGAAGGACTTAGCACTTAGAACAAAAGAAGACCACTCAAGTGATGATGACATAGAACTCATCACAAGTAAATTTATAAAATTTATAGAACATGAAACTAAGAATAAAAATGAACTTAAAAAGAACAAATTTCTAAAGAATAAGAAAGTATTCAAGGCGGCTTGGGACGAATCGAGCTCATATGAAAATGAGAAACAAACCGACAAAAACAAGGTGGTGAATTACTCCTTAATGGCTTTCGACGATGAGGTAATCAAAATCCCCTTTGTTTACTATGAAATTACTTGATACATTTCATAAATTAATTTTAAATTAGAATACAAAATGCAAAAAAAATAAATAAAAGGGGATCATGCTTTTCTTTCTAGTGTTTTTTTAAAAAAATTTAAAAATTTGAGCATGACAATTGCATGTTAACTCCCAGCATTAAGCATAAAGAATTAGATTCACTTAAAAAAGAAAAATACATTACTACAACAAATAAAATGATGTTGATTGAAAATGCCTTATGTTCAATGAAATTATGCTTGATGTTTTAATGAA
The DNA here is from genome assembly GCA_004837865.1 of Musa balbisiana. Classification (NCBI taxonomy): domain Eukaryota; kingdom Viridiplantae; phylum Streptophyta; class Magnoliopsida; order Zingiberales; family Musaceae; genus Musa; species Musa balbisiana. The sequence goes on along the minus strand of CM017190.1, from coordinate 13,333,088 downwards.
GTTATGTTGATTTGAAATCATATGTTTTGGAATTATGTGTAACACTTTTTGATCTTGATGATAAATCTTGCTCTTTAAGTTTTTAATGATGATGCATGTTTTGTTTGGGATAAGAAAAAAAAAAACAAGGACATGCTTGTGTGAAATCAAATCACTTAAATTGAAACAAAAAGTGAAGAATGCATGTTTCTTGAAAATTTCTCTAAAGCTTTTCAATTTTTTTTTCAAAATTTGATTCTTAGTGATGAATCTATCTTATGTTATCTCTTAAATTATGAAATTAATTTTGATAATTTATCAATTTGAATGTTTTGAAAATAAATATTTATATCATATTTGATGATTTTACATTTTGAAACTATGCAAGATGAGTTGAAGTAATAATGGTTGGAATGCACAAATTCACAATCTTTTTATCATACAAATCATGATTCCTTTACTTGATATTGTAAATTTTTATGATTCATGATGAATTGAGACATTATGCATGAATCAAGTTCTCGTGTGAATCTATCTACGTTGCCTTCATTGAATTATTTGAAAAGTGATTTTGATGATGGTTTTGGCTCTATTTTCATATGACTCATTTTACTAATGAGATGATATATCTAACTAAATCATTTATTGTGTTTATGACTTATGATAAATTCAATATGAAACATCTTTCTTGATGCATGCATGATTTACTCTTTTAAGAGAATATTTATCAAATCATGATAAGTTAAGATTTTCTTTATATAAATCAAGATTTTTCTTTGTTCTCCTATGATTCTATTTGCTATGTATCAAAAAGAAGCTTTATTGAAATCATGATCTTGATTTCTTAAAATTGTTACTTCAATTTTTTTTAAAAAAATCAAGATCTTTGATCTCCTAAGAATTCTTTTTGTTATTTACTAAAAAGGAGATTTGTCAAAGTGAATCATATTTTTTGGTATTCACGAATTGATCCGAATTGATGAGTTTTTCTTTATACGAATCAAGATCTTTTACTTCTTATTCTTGTATGATTCTCTCATTTTATTAAAGAGAATATTTGTCCAAATGAATCATAATATTTTCCTGATTATTTTTTTTGATACTTACAACTTGAGATGATGTGCTTTGATGTTTGGAACAATGTATACACAAATTGATTTTTCTTTCATATTTCGATACTCCCTTGTTTTCATGAAGTATATCTCATCACCAAATTAATTTTTTTTGTTATTCTTTATGTGATGATTTGAAAATTGATGAAAAAAAAATGATTTACACCGTTATATTATTATTCCCCTCTTTTTGCTTATGACAAAGGGGGAGAAAGAATTGTTAGTGTGCATATATCAAGAAAATCATATTGCTATCTTGTAAAGAAAGGCAAAACTTGCAAGCTTACACATCTCAAGAGAGATAGTCTTGCTAGCTTGTGCATCACAAAAATTAGCAAAAAAGTGCTAGCTTTCATATTATAAAGAGAAGCAAAAAGTTGCTATCTCAAGAGAAGCAAAAACTTTGCTAAACTTTACATCTCAAAAACTTGCTAGCTTACATGTTCTAAAATGATGTGAGATTTGCTAGCTTATATATTTTAAAATGATGTAAAATATGCTAGCTTGCACGAGGTAAAGTTTGCATTCTTTTTCAAAAATTTGCTAGCTTGAACATTGCAAAGGAAGCAAAAATTAGCTTGCACTTCTCAAAAGAGAAGAAATAACTCACTAGTTTCGATGTTCCAAAGTGATGAAAATTTTGCTAAATCGCTAAGCTTGCATATCTCTAAATCTTGAAAGTTGGACTTCTCTTTTTTGTTGATGACAAAGGGGGAGAAGTTTGATAATGATATTAAAATCTTATATATGATTTTATGATGACAAATTCCTCGGATTTTTGAATTCAAGAGTTCTATCAATATGGCATATTGACAGGGGGAGCTAAGGTTAACTTCGTCATCAATTGGTTGTCATCATAAAAAAGGGGGAGATAGTTGAATCTTGGATTTTGATGATGAAACCAATTGACAGTTTTTATGATATGATCTACGTTTTGAGTGATGTAGGAAGCTTTGATCAGGGAGAGACAATTAAAGCAAGAAGAATCATATTGGGCGGGAGCAGAACATGTCAGAAGATTGGACATCAAGCTAGAGGATCGATCGACGTATTGGTAGAAGGCTTCTGACCATGGGTTCGGGCATCGGGCCAAGAAGAGAGGAAATTACGCCAAGAAAATCGGAGTTGTGGAGGTCAACTACCCTTTTGGGTAATAGGCCGCAAGAGAGAACGATGCACCAACAAATTGGACGAGGTGTCGATGAACCAGTGACATGCCGGACAACATTTGATTTAGCTTTGTAATAATTGTCTAGATCGAAGTAGGTTTTAGGTGTAATTGGGTTGGAATTGGGCCAACTCTATTAGGGGCTAATTAGGCCTAAGTTTGGGCTATGTCGGGCCAAGTGAAAGGCCCAAATAATGGCTCAACAGGTGGAACTATCGGTGGCAGTCTCCGAAACTGTGTCAAGCGATGGTACCACCCAGTGTCAATGCTACACGCGGTGGTACCATCCACCACAAGTGGTGGTACTGCCAATACCCTGAAAACTAGGGACGAGACACTTTTAGGCTCCATGTTTGAATCCATTCGGGGCTTATAAATACCCATCTCATCCCTGCTCAGATGACACAAGAATTGAGAGCAAAAAAGAAAGAAAAACACTATTGTAATCTTGTGATAACTCCTCTCAAGCTCTAAGTGTTGCTGGAGTTTAAGAGAGGAGGTGTTAGGGGTGTAAAGTTTCTCTCCTGAATATGTTAAAGGTTCTCTCCTGAATAGTTGGTCTTCGCCCATTGAAGGAATACCGTTAGTGGATGTCGGTGGCCTCAACGGAAGTGGAATCATGAGTAGATGTAGGTCATGACAACCAAACCACTATAAAACTTGGTTTGCATTTCTATTTATGCAATTTACCTTTACTGTAAACTGCCTTACTTGCTTTACTATCTCATTACACTCTTGCTTTACTATCTCATTACACTCTTCCATACGCTGTCAAGTGAAGCATATTTTTTATATGATTTTTTCTCAAAATGAAGATTTTTTGAACCGACGTCGTTTTTATCTACTACACTAATTCACCCACCCCTTTTAATGCCGACTCGATCCTAATAATAGGTCTGTAGGTTCCAAATCTAGCATAGTCGGTCATCGGGAGTGGTGGCCAAACTTATGAGAACTATTGAGTGTCGATAGAGGATCATCTACTCTTGGTGTCATGAGAGGAATATCACATGTATTCTTGCTCAGACAAATCCTTGGCCAAGGTCATTTAAATTGAGAGAGAAAGTGTTCTCTGGGAGAATCTGATTAGAGTGAGACTCAAGTAGAAATCATATGAGTCTGACAGTACCATGCCCAGTATATGGTCTTGGGGATATTAAATGGATGAGGGACTATAGATACACGGTAATTGAGGATAGCTAGGTCTAATGGATTAGATTCTCCTATATTGTCTGGAGACTGTGGTGTAGTGGCATAGTACGTTTACAATCGAGGAGTCGAGTGAATTATTATGGAGATAATAATTCACTAAGCCAGAATGAGTTCTGATAGGTATTACTCATGGCCAACTCAATATTTGGCCTAGAGGGTCACACATATGGTAGGCATTGCAATGACTAGAGGTTCGGATATGAGATATTCGTCGGAGCCCCTATGTTATTGGATATCCAATAAGCCCCTGAATTATTGGATCCTATGAATGAGATCCAATAAGAGCTAATGAGAGATTATTGGATATAGATCCACTAATCTAGGAGGCTTGAATAGTTGGATAGAGATCCAATACTCAATAGGGTAGGATCCATTAGGGTTAAGTTGATAGGGGACCTTTATAAATAGGAGGGAACCAATGGTTTATAGGCCAAAGCTTTTTGGGTTGCCACTCCTATTCTCCTCCCGTTCTCCTCCTTAGATAACAAGCTTGGAGTTTTGAGGAGTATCATCGCAACCTTGCTGTGTGGATCACCGCTAGAGAGGAGGACACTTAACCTCCTTCATCCTCTCCTAGAGATCTACAGAGGTTTAGGGATATACGATCTCCCTAGGTAACACAATCTTTCATATACGCAGTTTTAAGTTTCTTAGTTTTTGCGCACCAATCTTTGCATGACGATGAACACATCTTTGGAAAATTGGGGATTTTGCTTTTTCATATTCTTCCACTGCGCATGTGATGTCGCTCCTAGATTTTCCAATAGTGGTATTAGAGCTAGGTTGTTTATGCGAAAGATTGGTTTTGAACTACGTGTGTTGTATTTTAAAGAAGCTTTTGACATCAAAATTGTTGACGCAATAACGAGAAAGGGCAGCAATAGTTGCTACCCTCGCAGATGGCGCTTGCGGTCTACGTGACATCAAAAGTGTTGCCATCTGCATGCAGGCGCTTGCGGTCTGCAGCACGCTTGCGGTCGGCGGGCTACTACAGCAACGGTAACCTACGTGCAAGCACTACGCCCGTAGGCAAAGCAATAAGCATGGCACCCATAGGCAGGGCTGCTAGCAAAGGTAGCGCTAGAGGGCAGGGCACCCGCAAGCAGGTCGTCGCGTAGGCGCTGCGCCCGTGGATGTGCCGGTTGCAAGAGAGATACCTGTGTGGGGCAACAGTCATCTACAAGGGGCAGCGTTTACAAGTGCTGCAACCACAAGCAGATGCATCACGGGGTAGTGGCACTTGCGGGCACTACGCCTGCGAGCAAAGCTACCCGCGGTGGTGGCGGTACGAAAATACCATTTGTCCAAATTACCCACGAGCAGAGCTGGAGATAATAACTCTAATTTTTTTCTTTTGTCCAAATTATGAAAATACTCTTTATAATTCAAAAAAATTCTTTGCTTGTTCCCAATTTTTAAAAAATATTAATTAATTAAAATTTTTAATTAATTATTATTATTATTATCTAGTTATCCTACATGATGATGATATGTACATGTGATGTATAATATGTGTTGAATCTTGAATTTTAATGATAAAATCAATTGGTAAATTACTTGATCAAATCTTTATGTTAAGAAAAGTGTGCAGGATTAATTACAATAGTGATCAAGGCATAAAGAAAAATAAGGGGCTGGAGTCAAGATCGAGATTTCGTTAAGCGATCGAGAGTTCATCGGAAGTCCGGAGGTTCATCGAAAATGCTACCAGAATTTTCCGAGAAGAAGCTCATCAGAACTCATTAAAAAGATCGTCATGATGTCCAAGTGCTTGCCGGAAGTCTACTAGAAGATTGCTGAGAGATCGTTGAAAGTTCGTCGGAAGCTTGTTGGAAGAAATCTAACTTATCGTGCTTGTTTTGTGTAGTGTAGGCCTTAAAAATTATAGTTAGCACATAATTAGGGTTAGGTTTGAGAGATAATCCCATTAACCCTATTAAGGGCCAACTTGGCTCGTAATTGGATTGGTTTGGGCCGAATATAAGACCCAACTAGGTTGCTAGTGTTGGGAAATCTTGTGAGCGACATCATATATGCAGCGGAAGAACAGAAAACAAAATCCCCAATTTCCCAAAATGATGTTCATTGTCGTGCGAAGATTGATGCGCAAAAATTCATAAAACTTAAAACTGCGTATAAGATAAATTGTGTTACCTAGAGAGATCGTATATACCTAAATCCTCTCTAGTGATAAATTGCCCTCATCTCTAGCGGTGATTCACATAATAGGGCTACGACGATATTCCTCAAAACTCTAGGCCTGCTATAAGATAGAGAGGGGGAGGAGACTACAAGAGACAAGCAAAAAGCTTTAGCCTATGAACCACTGATTCCCTCCTATTTATAGAAGTCCTCTATCAACTTAACCCTAATGGATCCTCCTCTATTGGATATTGGATCTCCATCCAACTACCCAAGCCTCTTAGATTAGTAGATCTCTATCCAATAATCTCCTATGGGCGCTTATTGGATCTCATTCATAGGATCCAATAATTCAGGGGCTTATTGGATATCCAATAAGATAGGGCTCTGGCAAATATCTCATATCTGAAACTCTAGTCATCGCAATGCCTACCATATGTGTGTGACCCTCTAGGCCCAATATCGAGCTGGTCATGAGTCATACTTTTCAGAACTCCTTCTAGCACAGTGAATTATTATCTCCATAATAATTAACTCGACTCATCGATTGTAGAGGTACTAGATTACTATGCCACAACCCCTAGATGATATAGGGGAATCCAATCTATTATACCTATCTGTCCTTAATTACTATGTATCTATAGTCCTTTATCCATCTAATATCCCAAAAGACCGTATATCGGGTATGGTGTTGTCAGACCCATACGATTTCTACTCGAGTCTCGCTCTAATCGGATTCTTTCGGAAAACTCTTTCTCTCTCAATCTAAATAACCCTAGGTACGGATTTGTCTAAGCAAAAACACATGGGACATTCCTTTTATGACACTGAGAGTGGATGATCCTCTATCGACACTCAATAGCCCTTGTAAGGTTGATTGCCACTCCTGATGATCGGCTATGCTAGATTTGGGACATCCAAACCTATAAGTCAGGTATCAAAGAGTGAATCACTCATATAGGACATCCTTGGTGTCTCAAGTCTAAAGATTAAATACACCACTAGGACTATGGAATCGTTGTCTGACAATAAGGCATTATCAACCATTTAGCATTCCGTATACAGATCAATCAATGAACTCATTCTCCAATGAGCACTTGTACTGTATCCCTAGTGTCCTCACATGAGCAGTTATAAGACCAGCTGCATCCATTATATGGATAGGTATACAACATACCAATCTATCCGGTTATCTTGATGACCCTCTTGAGTAACCTATGACCGGGATTATGTAGGATTTGTGTTTAAAGGCGAATCAGTTTCATTATCATGATCTCATCATGATCCTATTCATATTACACAGATCCAAAGATATCACAATATATATATGCATTTATGCAATAAGCAATATAAAATAATAAATATCAAAATATAATAAGCAAAAAAACTGCGTGTCAAGTCACACGTGCCATCACTCACATGATTGGCTTGCAGGGCACATATGACTAGCAATCTCCCACTTGACCTAAAGCCAATCACCTCTGTGTTTGATCCCCATCAAACCCTTGTGACACTTAAAGACAATCGGAGACAACGACTTCGTTAATAGATCTACAATGTTATCTTCGGATGGAACTCTTTCACTGCTAAATCAGCTCCTTGCTACCTGACACAACTCCCAGATCTATGATGAAATTCTTCATCCAAACTCCCTCTTTTGCTGCCTTTGCTGCAACAATATACTCCGCCTTTGTGGTCGAGTGAGTAGTAGGATCTTGCTTGGAACTCTTTCCACTGCTAAATCTCCTCAGGTCACGATCTCTCTAATTAGGTGGAACCTCTTCAGAATATTTTTGATGAGACTTGGGTTCCTTTGTTTGAGTAATCGCCCTATTGTCGCAATATAAGGGAATCAGCTCCTTGCTACCTGACACAACTCCCAGATCTATGATGAAATTCTTCATCCAAACTCCCTCTTTTGCTGCCTTTGCTGCAACAATATACTCCGCCTTTGTGGTCGAGTGAGTAGTAGGATCTTGCTTGGAACTCTTTCCACTGCTAAATCTCCTCAGGTCACGATCTCTCTAATTAGGTGGAACCTCTTCAGAATATTTTTGATGAGACTTGGGTTCCTTTGTTTGAGTAATCGCTAAATCTCCTCAGGTCACGATCTCTCTAAGTAGGTGGACCTCTTCAGAATATTTTGATGAGACTTGGGTTCCTTCATCCAAACTTCCATCGTTTTGCTGCCTTTGCTGCAACAATATACTCCGCCTTGTGGGTCGAGTGAGTAGTAGGATCTTGCTTTGGAACTCGTCTAGCACAATGCTCCTCCATTCAAGTATACAGTATACTCTGAATTTATATTGTGCTATTATTGACATTGAACTGAAAACTCGAGTCCATGTAGCCTTCAACCTTGAGGCTACTACCTCCGTATACTAGTAAAAGATCCTTAGTCCCTCTCAAGTACTTATGGATATACTTTACTACTTTCTAGTGCTCCAAGCATGGGATCCGCTTGATACTTGCTTGTGACACTCAAAGCATACACTATATCAGGCTTGGTACATAGCATGACATACATGATAGACCCTATCACTAAGGCATAGGGTATCCTATCCATGTTCGCCCTTTCTTCAGGAGTCTTTGGGGACAAGACCCTAGAAAGCGATATCCCATGTCTTATCGGTATGAGACCTCTCTTGGAATTTTCCATGCCGAACCTTTTGATAATGGTATCTATGTACCTAGACTAGGACAAACCAATCATCCTCTTAGATCTATCTCTATAAATCTGAATCCCCAAGATATAGGATGCTTCCCCTAAGTCCTTCATGGAGAATTGTCTAGATAACCAAGCCTTTATTGTGGATAGCATTTCTACATCATTCTCAATGATTGGGATGTCATCTACATATAACACCAAGAAGGTGATAGCACTCCCACTTACCTTCCTATACACACAAGGCTCATCTTCATTCTTAACGAAGTCATAAGATCTGGTTGGCTAATTAAATCTTATGTTCCAACTTTGGGAAGCTTGCTTTAGTCCATAAATGGATCTAAGCAACCTGCACACTTTATTTGGGCAGTCCTTGAAAACGAATCCTCCGGGCTACATCATATACACCTCCTCCTCGAGGTTGCCATTGAGGAATACAATTTTCATGTCCATCTACTAGATCTCATAATCATAGTGTGCTGCAATAACCCATAGAATTCGGATGGATTTTAGCATGGCTACGGGTGAGAAGGTTCGTCAGAGTCAACACCTTGTCTTTGACGATACCCCTTAGCTACTAGCCTTGCTTTATAGGTCTCTATGTTTCTATCTACTCCAATCTTTTTCTTAAAGATCTACTTATAACCGATGGATACAATACCTTTGGGCATATCAACTAGATTCTAAACCTTGTTGGAGTACATGAAATCCATCTCAGAATTCATGGCTTCTTGCCATTTCCCGGAGTCTATACTCATAATAGCCTCCTCGTAAGTCTAAGGATCAATATCCTCAACATCATCTCCTCCAATATATCCCACATATCTCTCAAGAGTATGAGATACTCTACCGGACTTACATAAAGTTGAAACTTATGTGTTAGGTACCTGAACAGACTCGGACTATAGAGTGGTGCTTGAGCTAGGTTCTCCAATCTTACTCAACTCTATCATGCTCCCACTATCTTTGTCAAGATGTGTTCCTTCTTAAGGAACACCGCTCTCTTGGCTATAAAGACCTTTTTGTCTTCGAGATGATAGAAATAATACCCATAAATTTTCTTGGGGTATCCCTTGCACCACTTAGTCCTCGTTTCCAACTTATTGTGGTTGTGTCCTTTAACATAAGCAGGGTAGCCCCAAATCTTAACAACCTTAAGATCAGGCTTCTTCCCTTTCCATATCTTATATGGTGTAGACATTACCGACTTAGAAGGTAAGTTGCGGTCTATAGGGCATATTGCCAGAATGAGATGGGTAGATCAGCGAAACTTGTCATGGACCGTACCATGTCTAGCACCATACAATTCCTCCTTTCAGATACACCATTAATCTTAGGTGCATAAGGAGGTGTCCATTGGGATAAAATTCCATGGTCCTTGAGGAACTGGGTAAACTCTGTATTTAAGTACTCACCTCCTCGATCTGATCGAAGAGTCTTTATACTCTTTCCAGTCTGGTTCTTTACTTCATTCTTATATTTTTTAACTTCTCAAAGGCCTCGGACTTGTACTTCATTAAGTACACCTATCCATACCTTGAGAAATCATTAGTAAAGGTAATGAAGTAGGAGTAACCACCAATAGCATGAGTTGACATGGATCCACATACATCACTATGTATAAGTACCAACAGCTCAATAGCTCTTTCTCTAGTTTCACTAACTTGAGAGTTGGTCAGTTTTCCATGAAGGCAAGTCTCACAAGTTGTATATGACTCATAGTCAAATGGATCTAGATATCCATCATTTAGCAACTTTTAAATCCTTCCCTCATGGATATAACCTAGCCTACAATGCCATATGTATGCACTATTCACCCCATCTCGTTTCCTCTTAGACACACTTATATTCATGATATATGGAGTAGTGCCCAGCATAAATAAACCATTATGCAACATTCCTATCGCCAGTCTCCTCGGCTTTGCCAGAATCTACAACAAATTGCAGATGTGATAAGTAATACCGGTATCTAATACCAAGGCACTATCACAAAAATCTAATAATTGGAGACTGATCATGAATGTAACTAAAGCTTTTCTAAACTTCTGTTTCGCCCTCTCTGTAAGGTACTCTTTGCAATTCCTCTTCCAGTGCCTATCTTTCCCATAGTGGAAGCATTGGCTTTTGTCCTTTGTTGGGTCTTTCTTAGCAACATTTTCTTTACCTGGTCTATCGTTGCCCTTGCCCTTCTTAAGAGACTTTCTTGCTTTCCTTTTCTTTCTGGTCTCATCAGTATCGAGAACTAGCTTCTCTTTCTTAATAGTGCTCTCTGCCTCCCTCAAGATATTGAGGAGCTCTGGGAGAGTCACCTCAAGCTTGTTCATATTAAAATTCTTTATGAACTGTGAAAAGGAATCTAGTAAGGACTGAAGCACAAGATCCACACATAGGTTATCCTCTAGGACCATTTCTAGACCTATGAGTTTCTCTATGCACTCAATCATCTTTAGGACATAGTTCTAAACTAGTGTCCCCTCAATCATCCTAGTATGGAATAGGCTCTTGGATATCTCATATCGTTGAGTCCTTCCCTGTTCCTCAAACAATTTACAAGCATGTAGGAGAATGGGTTTGGCATCCATCTTTAAATGTTGTCTCTGTAACTCAAGAGTCATGGAGCCCAATATGTAACACTGAGTAAGAGTGGAGTCTTCAATGTACTTCACATAGCGAGTGATCTCATCCTCACTTGCCCCTTCCCCGAGTATAGACATCATTGTATCAAGGACGTATGCAATTTTCTCCGTCGTAAGAATAATTCTCAAGTTGCAGAACTAATCTGTATAATTTAGACTAGTGAGGCAGTTGACATCAAGTATGCCACGTAAGGGATTTGAAAATGATATTTCTGAAAATAAAGAGGCAGTAAAAATGATAACATGCAGATTTGCAAAAGATAAACAATCAAGATATGGACTTCTATTTTAATATGCTCCCACTATTTTACTAGTAAGTCACACGACACCCTCAATACATGAAACTAAAGTCTCCGACAGACTTCTAGTGGGGATCGGGATCCAATCAGCATTTAGTGTACCCAAAGGGCCAATCACCCTAAGCCCAAAGGTAGGCCACTCTTGCGGATCACAACTCCTTATGATTCCCGTCTTATTTAACCTCTAAATCACCATGGGACTCGACCAACCATGATGTTCAGTTAAGTCAACACCATTATTACAAGATGAGTCTGATTCGATAATATACTCTCGAGGGACTTGACCAAGCATACCATGTCCTCAAGTCACTAGTGACATCTCTATGTCGTAGGCAAGATAATGAATTGCAATATAGGTGAGCCTTAAGGGACTTGACCAACTCAGCCTACACCGAGAATCGATCCCTACCTATAATGATGGAAGGCCACGTGAGTCAATCTAATTACCTCACGTTTACTAATATAATATTATCGAGGGGTGTCTTTGATTTGGTCTCCTAATATGACATGTCACACACATACATATTTAATATATATCTACATTGCATGTAAATATATATATACATATCTAGTAGGTGTATAAACAATCACACATCACATGAGCAATTACACCAGATGATCATGGACCACATCCTAATGTGATCAGGCTCGAGCTAGTGAGCCTAATCACTCACATCAAGAGCTATGTGTGCAACGGTGCATCTCCATGCATCACGATCGTCCGTCTCATGGGTCCCGCTATCGCATCCACGCTCTCATTATACCTCATCGTGTGATTACAACTTAATCATAGGCACGCAGGCTTCACAATAAACGAGAAATAAAATGGAGGCTCGTAGGCCCCAATAATAATAATCACAAGTATACACATCACACGATCCATGATCATCCATCCACACATCATACATCACATGTATAAATCATCATCATGTACGACTACTAGATAATAATAAAAATAATAATCAATTAAACTTTTTAATTATTAATATTTTTAGAAATCAGGATATGCATGGTATTTTTTGAATTTTGAGGGGTATTTCATAATTTGGATAAAGAGGATAGAATAGAAATTTCTCAAATTCACAGGGGCAAAAATATCTTTTGCCCCAAAAACCCTAACCCTCTTTCACCCCTTTCCCCTACTGCTGCAGCCGTCACCCTACCGGTGGTGGCCTTGGGTGGCGGGGGCCGAGGGCGTCGCCCCTACGGTCAGGCACCCTACGAGCGGGGGCCCCTACGAGCGATTCTGGCCGGGGGTGGTGCTGCCATCGTAGGCGAGCGTAGGAGTCCTATTAGGAGTCTTGAGTAGGAGTCCTATTAGGAGTCTTGAGTAGGAGTCCTATTAGGAGTCTTGAGTAGGAGTCCTATTAGGAGTCTTGAGTAGGAGTCCTATTAGGAGTCTTGAGTAGGAGTCCTATTAGGAGTCTTGAGTAGGAGTCCTATTAGGAGTCTTGAGTAGGAGTCCTATTAGGAGTCTTGAGTAGGAGTCCTATTAGGAGTCTTGAGTAGGAGTCCTATTAGGAGTCTTGAGTAGGAGTCCTATTAGGAGTCTTGAGTAGGAGTCCTATTAGGAGTCTTGAGTAGGAGTCCTATTAGGAGTCTTGAGTAGGAGTCCTATTAGGAGTCTTGAGTAGGAGTCCTATTAGGAGTCTTGAGTAGGAGTCCTATTAGGAGTCTTGAGTAGGAGTCCTATTAGGAGTCTTGAGTAGGAGTCCTATTAGGAGTCTTGAGTAGGAGTCCTATTAGGAGTCTTGAGTAGGAGTCCTATTAGGAGTCTTGAGTAGGAGTCCTATTAGGAGTCTTGAGTAGGAGTCCTATTAGGAGTCTTGAGTAGGAGTCCTATTAGGAGTCTTGAGTAGGAGTCCTATTAGGAGTCTTGAGTAGGAGTCCTATTAGGAGTCTTGAGTAGGAGTCCTATTAGGAGTCTTGAGTAGGAGTCCTATTAGGAGTCTTGAGTAGGAGTCCTATTAGGAGTCTTGAGTAGGAGTCCTATTAGGAGTCTTGAGTAGGAGTCCTATTAGGAGTCTTGAGTAGGAGTCCTATTAGGAGTCTTGAGTAGGAGTCCTATTAGGAGTCTTGAGTAGGAGTCCTATTAGGAGTCTTGAGTAGGAGTCCTATTAGGAGTCTTGAGTAGGAGTCCTATTAGGAGTCTTGAGTAGGAGTCCTATTAGGAGTCTTGAGTAGGAGTCCTATTAGGAGTCTTGAGTAGGAGTCCTATTAGGAGTCTTGAGTAGGAGTCCTATTAGGAGTCTTGAGTAGGAGTCCTATTAGGAGTCTTGAGTAGGAGTCCTATTAGGAGTCTTGAGTAGGAGTCCTATTAGGAGTCTTGAGTAGGAGTCCTATTAGGAGTCTTGAGTAGGAGTCCTATTAGGAGTCTTGAGTAGGAGTCCTATTAGGAGTCTTGAGTAGGAGTCCTATTAGGAGTCTTGAGTAGGAGTCCTATTAGGAGTCTTGAGTAGGAGTCCTATTAGGAGTCTTGAGTAGGAGTCCTATTAGGAGTCTTGAGTAGGAGTCCTATTAGGAGTCTTGAGTAGGAGTCCTATTAGGAGTCTTGAGTAGGAGTCCTATTAGGAGTCTTGAGTAGGAGTCCTATTAGGAGTCTTGAGTAGGAGTCCTATTAGGAGTCTTGAGTAGGAGTCCTATTAGGAGTCTTGAGTAGGAGTCCTATTAGGAGTCTTGAGTAGGAGTCCTATTAGGAGTCTTGAGTAGGAGTCCTATTAGGAGTCTTGAGTAGGAGTCCTATTAGGAGTCTTGAGTAGGAGTCCTATTAGGAGTCTTGAGCTTGAGTAGGAGTCCTATTAGGAGTCTTGAGTAAAAGTCTTATTTGAGTAAGAGTCTGAGTAGGAGTCCTATTAGGAGTTAGGGTTTAGAAACCCTATAAATAGTCATGTCATGTATTCCTCCTCTTTTCATAAGCAATAGATGAATCTTTTCTGCAGCCTTTAAGTAGCAACTTGGAGGAAGGAACCCCTATAGAATTCCAGGAGGCTGATCCCCTAAAGAGATCAACCCCAAGCTTAGAATCTACTAGGGTTCTAACACTTAGTATCAGAGCAGCGTTCTTGGTGTCTCGCTGCCCTTCCACAACCATCCATCATCTCTCCACAACTGCCCAAAGCAATTCCCACAATTGCTTAAAAGGTCGTCGCTAAATTCCGCCATCATTTCCACCACCGCAGATCATCCTTTGAGCTCCCCGTGAATTGCAACAGGTTCTGGTTTCCTACCTTATTGCTGCTGCAATTTAGTTATCCTTATTCAAAAATCCAAAAAAAAAAAATTTGTTCCTATATTGTTGCATAAACTTTTGGTCGCAAAGTTTTCATCTCTACGACGAAAGATACATTGCAGAATTCTAACCGCATAACACAGTCTGTTTGATCTTGCTACTGCATTTTTTTTATCCAAATCTCTACGAAATTTTTATGACAAATTTGACACTTCCTAACAGCAGATTTTCCTTTAGTTTTATTAAAAAATTCTCAATATAAACCATTGATCTTTTACATATAATCTGTTGTACTTGAAAATCTGCACTGTAAAATTTCAGCCGCACAACACAGCTTGTTTGATCTTGCTACTGCATTTTTTCTATCCAAATCTCTACGAAATTTTTATGACAGCTTTGACACATCCTAATAGCAGATTTCCCTTTAGTTTTGTCAAAAAATTCTTAATATAAACCATTAATCTTTTACATCTAATCTGCTATACTTGAAAATCTGCACTATGAAATTCCAGCCGCATAGTACAAATTGTTTAATCTTGCTACTATATTTTTTTGTCCAAATCTCTATAAATTTTTTATGATATCTTTGACACTTCCTAACAGTGGATTTCCCTTTGGTTTTGTTGAAAATTTTTCAATATAAACTACTGATATTTTACGTCCAATCTGTGACACTTAAAAATCTGTGCTATAGAAAATTTCAGCAGCATATTGTTGCCTTAACCGATCTATTTGCAATCTTTTTGAACACAATTTCTTATATATTTCATAGATCATCTTGACTTCCATCTAAGATTGATCTATTAAGGAATTCACCTCTAAAAATGATTTTGTGTTGCTGTAAATTTTCGTCACAAACCACTGAAATTTTTCGACGAGAATTCTGCTATCGCAACTTGCACCAATTTCTTTGCTGTTATACTGCCGAAATTTTCTTAATTAAATTAGACATACTTACTGTCATATATACTGATATTTTGCTATTAATTCCCTCCTCAAATCTCTCAAGTTTTTTGTGGAAATTTCGTTGAGAAACCGCTGTTTCTTCGACGACAATTCTGCTCTTACAAGACAACACAATTCTGCAGCAAACTTCCACTGATTTCTATCAAACCTTTGCTGCCATCTACCATAGATCTAAAACTTTCATCCACAGCTCTAAAACTCTACCAAACCACACCCTCAAACTGCACCCAAAACTGCCATAAAACAAGCCTAAACCGCAGCCTACATCCACCAATCCACCAACCCTTTCGACCATCACTTCTCTCAACCTATACTTGCCTTTAACTCGACAACAAAAGAGAGATCTTAACATCACAGATTTAGAGGCATATTCTATGGCATCTAAGGAGGCAATCAATGATAAATTTGAAGCCTTGGAGGCACAAATGGAGGATAAGATTCGGACGCTCTTTACCGAACTCAGATTGGGCCGACCACCAAGCCCGAAGAAATCACATCAAGGAGAGAGCTCTACCCAATCGTACCAAGCCCGAAGAGATGACTTCCAAGGGAGGGGAGGTTCTATGATTGACTTCAACTATCCATGCATGAGAGTGGACTTCCCTAGACGGGAAGAAGGAGACTCGATTGGTTGGATCTCGCGCGCGGAGCGATATTTTCAGTACCATAAAACCGCGGACGCATCTATGGTGGAAATTGCAAGTATACATCTTGAAGGGGATGCCATACAGTGGTTTGACTAGTTTAAATATACTCATGGAGTCATCTCATGGCGACAATTCAAAGAAGGACTATTGATCCGCTTCGGACGAACTGATTATGAGAATATTGACAAACCTCTAGCAAAGATCCGATAAACCTCTACCGCTAAGGAGTACCAAACCAGGTTTGAAAGGTTATCTAATCAAACTTATAATTGGTCTCAAAAACAACTATTAGGGACCTTCATTGAGGGCTTGAAGCCAGAGATCCGGGGAGAAGTTCAAGCACGACAACCGTACATGCTTATGGCAGCCATCTCTTTCGCACGACATCAAGAGGAGCAATTGAACCATGAAGCTCATAGGACTAGGATCGCTTCTCGACCTATAATGCAAAAGCCCTCAACCCCCCCTACTATCAACCGAGTCCCTGCAACAAAAATGATGACAAGAGAAGAGCTTTAGGAGCGATCTACGGAGGAGTTATGTTGGCACCGCGATGAGCCGTGGAGACGCGAGCATCACTGTAGAAAAGAGAGACTTCTTATGATTGAACCAGTAGAAGAAGAGGTCATTGAACATCTAGAAGAGAGCCTTGATAATGAAAAGGAAGATGTGGAAGAAGAGCTACAACCGATCAAAGTTACGGTACATGCACTAGCCGGCTACTCAAACCCGAAACGATGAAAGTTGAAGGCCTTCTCAAATAACAATCGATCATTGTTCTCATCGACACGGGCAGTACTAATAACTTCCTAGATAGTAAAGTTGCTGTCCAGATGGCCTTACCTATTGAGTATTACAGCAGGTTTGACGTCAAGTTCACCGACGAACGGATTTTGAAGTGTGATCGTAGGCGCCCGCGGGAGAAACTATTACCGCAGGAACAAGAGATAATTATAGATTTCTTCCGATGGCGCCTACGATCACACTTCAAAATCCGTCCGTCGGTGAACTTGACGTCAAACCTACTGTAATACTCAATAGGTAAGGCCATCTGGACAGCAACTTTACTATCTAGGAAGTTATTAGTGCTGCCCGTGTCGATGAGAACAGTGATCGATTATTGTTTGAGAAGGCCTTCAACTTTCATCGTTTGCGGGTTTGAGTAGCCGGCTAGTGCATGTACCGTAACTTTGATCGGTTGTGGCTCTTCTTCCGCATCTTCCCTTTCATTATCAAGGCTCTCTTCTAGATGTTCAATGACCTCTTCTTCTACTGGTTCAATCATAAGAAGTCTCTCTTTTCTATAGTGATGCTCGCGTCTCCACGGCTCATCGCGGTGCCAACATAACTCCTCCGTAGATCGCTCCTAAAGCTCTTCTCTTGTCATCATTTTTGGTGCAGGGACTCGGTTGATAGTAGGGGGGGTTAAGGGCTTTTGCATTGTAGGTCGAGAAGCGATCCTAGTCCTATGAGCTTCATGGTTCAATTGCTCCTCTTGATGTCGTGCGAAAGAGATGGCTGCCATAAGCGTGTACGGTTGTCGTGCTTGAACTTCTCCCCGGATCTCTGGCTTCAAGCCCTCAATGAAGGTCCCTAATAGTTGTTTTTGAGACCAATCATAAGTTTGATTAGATAACCTTTCAAACCTGGTTTGGTACTCCTTAACGGTAGAGGTTTGTCGGATCTTTGCTAGAGGTTTGTCAATATTCTCATAATCGGTTCGTCCGAAGTGGATCAATAGTCCTTCTTTGAATTGTCGCCATGAGATGACTCCATGAGTATATTTAAACCAGTCAAACCACTGTATGGCATCCCCTTCCTCCTTCCTCTTGATGATCATGAGGCTATGCTCAAAATTGAATGATTGACAACATTAGGTAATGTTTCTTGGAATTTTATGAAACTAATTTTGAGATTTTATAGTAAAGGGAAACAGGTGATTCTACACGGGAAACGTGAGGGCGACGTAATGACAATTTGCACACAACAAATGGAGAAGGTTTTGCATAAAGCATATAGCGGCTTTTTGGTACAACTTGAGCAACAAACTAAGAGAGAGCCAATAGAATTTGAAGATCCAAACCTACTTCCTTTGCTTGCTGAATTTTCAGATATATTTGACGAACCACGCAACCTACCTCTTGCCCATCGGCATGATCATTGTATACCGATTCTTCTAGGCAAAGCTCCTGCAAATACTTGGCTATATCAACATTCATATCTGCAGAAGGATGAAATAGAAAGGATTCTAAAAGAGATGCCCGAAATAGGAGTTATTCGGCCAAGTTGCAGCCCCTACTTTTCACCAATGCTCTTCGTACGAAAGAAGCATGAAACATGGCGAATGTACATTGATTACCAAACCCTCAATGGCATAACCATCAAGGACAAATATCCTATTCCAATAGCAGATGAATTGCTAGATGAAAGGGAGCACAAATCTTCACAAAGCTGGACCTTCGATCCGGGTATCATCAAATATGAGTGTGCAAAGAAAACATACCGAAAACCGCCTTTTGAACACACAATGGCCACTATGAATTTTTGCCAGAAGGTAGAATATCATAGGCATATCATATCAGAGGAAGGTGTGGCAGTGGACCCCTCCAAAATTGAAGCAATGCAGAATTGGTTGACCTCGTGGAACATAAAATTGCTACGTGGCTTTCTCGGTTTAATAGGCTACAATCGTAAGTTCATGAAAAACTATGGAAAGATCAGTGCACCACTTATTTCTTTACTGAAAAAAGATATCTTCAAATGGTCGGACAAAGCCTCCGCTGCCTTCGACAAACTTAAGGCAGCCATGATGATGACGCCGGTGCTAGCACTACCAGATTTCAGCCGACCCTTCATTATTGAGGCCGACGCATCTGGAGTTGGAATCGGAGCCATTCTCATGCAAGATGGTCAACCACTCACATACACTAGCAAGACATTGTCTCTCTCCCATCAAAACATGTCAACATATGATAAGGAGATGCTCGCCATTGTGCACGCAACAACGAGGTGGAGACCCTACTTGATCAGTCGACGATTTCAAATTAAAACCGATTATAAAAGCCTCAATTACTTTTTGGAGCAAAAGATATCATCCCCCGAGCAGCAAAAATGGGTAACAAAACTTCTTAGATTTGATTATGAAATAACTTACAAAAAGGGGAAAGAGAATGTTGTTGTAGATGCGCTTTCGCAGCTAGCCGAGCAAGCTGAGCTTTTGGCTGTTTCGCTTCCAACCAGTGACTTCCTTGAGGATACTAAGATGGAATGGTAGGATGATCTAGAGGCCAGTATGATCATAAAAAAATTGGAAGAAGCATCAAGCTCCGTGGCTCATTACAATTGGGACTCAAAAAAATTACACTATAAAGGACGCACTGTGCTTATGACAAATTCTACTTGCATCTTCACGAGTAGATTTTGGACAAAGTTATTCCATATGCAGGGTACTAAATTGAAAAGGAGTATGCAATATCACCCACAAATCGACAGCCAGACGAAAGTTATAAATAGGTGCTTGGAGACAGTCCAAAGCCACCCACCAAATATGACTATTTAAGGAGAACTCCAGACCCAGCCAAATGTCATTATTGATCAAACGGATCGTGACTCGACGACGATGACCCACTACTGAAGTGCTAATACAATGGGTGAACCTACCAACAGTCTGTTAGGACTCTAGCTAGGAGAGTCCTAATTGATAGGGGCATTCATGTAAATCCTATCTAAGCCGACCCTTATTAAAGAGGTGAAGAGGCCGGCTAGGGTTTGGAGGTTATTTCTTAAAGAAAAATTAGGAGTTGTAAAGGAATAGGAGTCTTGAGTAGGAGTCCTATTAGGAGTCTTGAGTAGAAGTCTTATTTGAGTAAGAGTCTTGAGTAGGAGTCCTATTAGGAGTTAAGGTTTAGAAACCCTATAAATAGTCATGTATTCCTCCTCTTTTCATAAGCAATAGATGAATCTTTTCTGCAGCCTTTGAGCAGCAACTTGGAGGAAGGAACCCCTATAGAGTTCTAGGAGGCTGATCCCTTAAAGAGATCAACCCCAAGCTTAGAATCTGCTAGGGTTCTAACAGGTAGCAACAATTGCTGCGCTTTCTCGCTATTTCGTTAATGATTTTGACGTCAAAAGCTTCCCCAAAACATGACACATACAGTTTAAAACTAATCTTTTGCAAGAACAACCTAGCTCTAATACCACTATTGGAAAATCTTGGGGGCGACATCACATGCGTAGTGGAAGAACAAAAAACAAAATCCCCAATTTCCTAAAAAGATGTTCGTTATTGTGTGAATATTGGTGTACAAAATTTGTGAAACATAAAATTGTATATAAGATAAATTATGTTACCTAGGGAGATTGTATATCTCTAAATCCTTGCAGATCTCTTGGAGAGGGTGAAGGAGGTCAAGCGCCCTCCTCACTAGCAGTGATCTACACAGCAGGGGTGTGATGACATTCCTCAAAACTCCAGGCCTACTTTGAGGTGGAGAGGGGGAGGAGAATAGGAGAGGCAAGCAAAAGGCTCTAGCCTATGAACCACTGATTCCCTCCTATTTATAAAGGTCCCCAGTCAATTTAACCTTAATGGATCCTCCCCTATTGGGTATTGGATCTCCATCCAACTACCCAAGCCTCTTAGATTTGTGGATCTTTATCCAAAAATCTCTCATGGGCGCTTATTGGATCTCATCCATAGGATCTAATAATTCAGGGGCATATTGGATATCCAATAAGATAGGGGCTCCGATTGATATCTCATATCCGAACCTCTACTTATCGTAATGCCTACCATATGTGTATGACCTTTTAGGCCCAATATCGAGCTAGTCGTGAGTTATACCTATTAGAACTCTTTCTAGCACAGTGAATTATTATCTCCGTAATAATTCACTTGACTCATCGACTATGGACGTACTAAGCAATTACGCCGCAGCCCCCAAAAAATCCATTTAATCTCTCTTGGGTATTAAACCAATGAGAGAACCAAGCTTTAATACCAACTGTTATAATCATAAAGGCACTAAGTGTTAGGATTGTCTCACCACTAGGGGGGGGGAGGAGTGTGAATTTGAATGATGAAACCATATCGGAAATGCATTTAAACTTAGAAAGCAAGTGAGAGTAGTAGACAATTAAATCAATAACTAATGAAAATGAAAAATATAAAGGAAATGCACATCGAATTTATAGTGGTTCGATCGTCGACCTCGTCCACACTTGATTCCTCTTCCGTCGAGGCCACCGGCGTTCACTAACGATCTACTTTCAATGGGCAAAGGTCAATCACCCTCTTTACAACTCTTTCTCCTTTTTATAGATTTAGGAGAGAACCTTTACGAGTCTCACACCTCTCTTAGAATGAACTTTACACTTTAAGAGGAAGAGGGGAACACTCAACACCTTTCAAGCTATTATAACTCAGAATCATAAGCTTTTTTGTTTTCTTTTTTTGCTATCTCAAGTAGGAAAGATTGGGGTATTTATAAGCCCCAAATAGCTTTAAAAATGAAACAAAAAAGAGTCTCATCTTGGGTTTTCGAGGTCCTAGTGGCACCACCATCAATGCTGGGTGGTACCACTACCTATAGTATTAACTAATGGTGATACCGTCGCCTAGTCTAGGCGGTACTACCACTTGACAACATGAGGGACATTTTTGTTTTTTTTTCTTTTACTATCTCAAGCAGAAAAGAGTGGGGTATTTATAAGCCCCAAATAGCTTCAAAAATGAAGCCAAAAAGAGTCTCATCTTAGGTTTTTGCGGTTCTAGTGGCACCACCGTCAGTACTGGGCGGTACCACTACCTATAGTATTAACTACTAGTAGTACCATTACTTAGTCTAGGCGGTACTACCACCTGGCAACACGAGAGACCATGTACCAATGGTACCATTGCTAGTTTAGGTGATACCACCACTAATAGTGGCGATACCATCATTGGGTCTTTTGAAAAATATACACTTCGTATGTTCTAGCTAATAGGCAGTTCCACTACCTGGTCTGATAGTGCCATCACCTGACCTAACTATGGGTCACTGAATGGGCCTCCCAATGGGCCCAACTCAGCCCTAAATTAGGCCCAATGGGCCCTTAATTGAATTAGTAAAGTTACACCTAAAACTAACTCAATTTAAGACCTAACTACGATGATTAAGATATAAACGACTAAAGACAAGAGTTCTATGTTGCCCGGCATGTTATTGGTTCATTTGAACTTTGTTCGAACTTTCGGTGTGTCATTTGAGTCTTCAACATATCACCTGATCCATCGGCATGTTGACTCCCGCACATCCGATTTTGGTGCAACGTCCAATTCTTCCGGCCCAATGCCTGATCTCTGACTTCGGCCTAACATATGATTCTTTTGTTTCAATTGTTTTGCATTTTATGATCGAAGTTAGTCTTACATTACTTTTCTCAAAATACAAATTAGATCGTAAACTCATCAATTGATTTCATCATCAAAATTTGGGATTCAACAATCTCTCCCTTTTTGATGATGACAACCAATTAATGATAAAATTTTAACTAAACTCTTCCTATCTATATGTCATATTGAGATAAACTTGAATTTAGAAAAATGATAACTTTCTAATCCAAGTTGAAATGATTTTAATCATGATCATATGCAAGACATCATATCAACATAATCATTACTTGCATCATCATCATATGTTGAAGTATTGCATGCATAATTTCAAATCATCATGCATAATTTCAAAACACAAAATCATCATTACTTTAGGCATAACATGCATGATACCAAAACATTGAACATTTTCAAAACATCATTACTTCTTCCCCATTGTCATCAACAAAAAGGAGAAAAGTATAACTAGCAAGTTTTTGAGATATGCAAGCTAGTAATTTAGCAAGTTTTATATCACTTTAACACATGAGAGTTAGCAAAATTTTTGCTTTTCTTGATATGTACAAGCTTGTACTTTGTGTTTTTTGAGATGCGCAAGCTAGTAATTTTTGCTTCTCTTGAGATATGCATGATAACACTTCTCTTTCTCCCCTTTGTCATAAAGAAAAAAGAGAGGGATTCAATAGTGCTAAATGAAAGATCTTGATAGCGCATCTCATGAAAAAGAAAAGATCAAGTCATGAATACCAAAAGTCCATGAGTCATTTTTGACAAATCTCTTCTTTTGTAAATAGCAAGGTGAAGGAATGATAGGAAATGATCTTGATTCAAAAAAAAAACTCAAGTCATAAAAATCGAGAAATCAAGATAATGATCCAAAAAATATATAAGAAGAATTCATGCATACGAAAGATTTAACATGCCTAATTCTCTTCTAATAAAATTGAATTATTCCTCATTCAATGGTTTAGTAAAAATATATGCTAATTGATGTTTTGTATCAATAAAATATAAAGATATATCATGATTATTAACATGATGTCTAATAAAATAATGTCTAATATCAATATGTTTAGTTCTAAAGTATTGAATGACATTTTTTGTTAAACATATTGCACTAGTATTATCATATTTTATATGGATATTTTTCAAGTAAAGTCCATAATCTTCTAAACTATTTTTCATCCAAATAACTTATGCATAACATGCATCTACTACTACATATTTAGCCTCGACTATAAATAATGCAATAGAATTTTGTTTCTTGAAAGACCAAGAAATACGTGCATGACTCAGGAGTTGACATGTTCCAGATGTACTTTTTCTATCTATTCTATATCCAGCAAAATCAATATCGGCATAAGCAATTAATTCAAATTTTTTAGATTTTGGATACCATAATCCTAGATTAGGAGTTCCTTTCAAGTATCTAAAAATCCTTTTAATTACTTTGAAGTGAGATTGTTTGGAATTAGATTAAAATCTAGTACAAAGTCCAACAATAAACATAATATCAGGTCTAGTTGCTATAAGGTATAGTAAATTACCTATCATACCCCTATAAGTCTTTTATCAAAATATTCTCCATCATGGTTCATACCTAATTTTGTAGAAGTGCCGATTGGTGTATTAATAGCCTTAGCGCTATCTATATTAAATCATTTTAATAGATTTAAAGTATAATTAGTCTAACTAACAAAAGTTTCATCACTTAGTTGCTTAATTTGTAATCCTAATAAAAATATTAGTTTACCCATTAAACTCATTTTAAATTCTTGGCTCATACTTTTGGCAAAAGATTCACATAAAGACTCATTTGAAGAACCGAAAATGATATCATAAATTTAAATTTAAATAATAAAAAAATATTTTTAAAATATTTAATAAATAATATGATATCGACTATGCCTTTCAAAAGATTATTTTTAATAAGAAATAAACTAAGTCTCTCATACCATGCCCTTGGGGCTTGTTTCAATTCATAGAGAGCCTTAAATAATTTAAAAACATAGTTAGGAAAAAGAACATTCTCAATCTAGATAGTTGCTCAATATAAACTTCTTAAAAAATAAAGCCATTAAGAAAAATACTTTTGACATCCATTTAAAATAACTTACAATTATTACAACATGCATAGGCAAAAAGTATCCTTATGGCTTCAAGTCTTGCCACAGGAGTCAAGTTTTCTTCATAGTCGATACCTTCTTCTTGGATGAAATCTTTAGCCACCAATCTAGGCTTGTTTTGAACCACGATACCAAGTTTATCTTACTTATTTCTAAAGACCTATTTAGTGTAAATTACAACATGGTCACTAAGTCTAGAAATAAGCTTCTACATCTTAATTCTCTTAAATTGATTTAACTCCTTATGCATTGCAAAAACCCATGAGTCATTTTTTAGAGTATTGTCAATGCATTTTAATTCAATTTGAGACAAAAAGGTAACATTAGCATAAAAACTTTTAAATGAAGAATGAGTTTGAACATAATTTGATGTATCTCCAATAATTAGCTTCTTATGATAAGCATCTACATACTTCCATTCTTTATGTAAAAATTTTGTAGAAATAGATGCATTTAAGTTGCTTGGGAGAGGAGAATTTTTATTTAAATTCAAAGTATCAAAATCAAAATAATTTTTCTTGAATTCAAGAATCTCATTAAAAACAACATGAATAGATTCCTCTATAACCATTGTTTTTTTATTAGAAACACAATAAGCTTTAGAAATAGAGGAATATCAAAGAAAAATATCTTTATTGGATTTTACATCAAATTTTTCTATGGCATCCTTTCATTTAAAATAAAGCATTTACAATCAAAAACTTTAAAATATGAAATATTAGATTCTTTATTGTTTCATAATTCATAAGGAGTTTTAGAAAGTAGTGGTCTTACGAGAACTCTATTCATGACATAGTATACCATATTAACGGCTTCGACCTAAATGTATTTGTGTAGGCTATGTTCATTAAGCATAGTTCTTATCATCTCTTATAAACTCCTATTTATTTTCTCAATAACTCTATTTTGCTATGGATTTCCTGAAGTAGAGAAATTATGGTTACACCCATTTAAATCATAAAAATTTTGAAAACTATGTTTTTAAAATTCACCATGATGATCACTATGAATATAGGAAATCATAAAACCCTTTATATTTTGAATTTCTTTGTAAAACTTCAAAAAATATTTAAAGCAATCAATTTTATGTGTTAAGTATGTCCAAGTATATCTACTATAATCATCAACAATCACAAAAACATATTTACTATCTCCTAGATTTGTGATATCAATTAGTGTAAATAAATTCATATGAATTAATTATAGTGGTCTAGAGGCACTTACTTAATTTTTATAGTTAAAACTACTCTTTATTTGTTTACTTAGTTGGCATGCGTCATAAACTTTATCTTGATAAATTTAATTTTAGGCATATGTTTTATAAGTTCTTTAGTTGTAATTTGTAAAATTAGTCTCATACTTGCATGACCTAACCTCCTATGCTGAAGCCATGCATCATTATTTAAAACCAAGAAGCAAGTTTCATCACAATTTATCAAGATCAATAGTATACATATTATTAGTCCTTATGACAATCAAGGATTTATTTTTGTGCGGTATCTCTATAATGCAAGCATAAAATTCAAATTTGATGTTATAACCCTTATCGCACAATTGACTAATACTAAGTAAGTTATGTTTTAAACCTTCTACTAATAAAATATTTTCAATTTAGAGGTTTGATTTGTCATATATATTTCCTTTGCCAATAATTTTTCCTTTATTATTGTCTCCGAAAGTGACATATCCTTCGTCAAGATAATAAGCTTAGAAAAATATATTGGATCTCCAGTCATGTGCCTTGAGCATCCACTATCTAGGTATCATCTCTTCCTCCTAGCTTTTGATTATTGACATATTTATAAGAAAGGGGGGTTTATTTTATATACCAATTTAGCTTTGGGTCCCTCATGAAAAAATCTATCTATCTTGACTATTGGTATTAAATTATTTATGGTTCCTTTAGGAACCCAAACTAATTTGTGTGAGCTATATTTTTTAAATAAATATTTATAAGCATAATATCCATATCTATCACAAAATTATATTTATTTTTAGGAAAAACATGTAATATAGGTCCTTTAATAAATCTAGTCAGCTTTTGTTGAGTGTTACTACTTATAAAACCAATTCTTTCTTTTCTATATACATGAGCTTTATTAGAAAGGATCATATTTAAAGATTTGTTTCCAATTTTAAATTTTTCTAATTTTTGTTGTAGAGACATATTTTCCTTTTTGACTAAGTCTAACTCTTCACATTGAGTACTAGAGGTTAACGTACAATTATCATGCTCAATTTTAAATTTTTTAAATTTACTAGTTAGAGAAGCATGATCTTTTTTTAGTAATTTATGTTTCTTATCAACTAATTTAAAATCATCATATAAATCATGAAAAGCATTTAGTAATTCATCATAAGATAAATGAGTTTTAATCAAGTCACTTACCTCGATATTGAGGTCCATTAGAGCATAGTTTGCTACCTCATCTTTATTAGTTTGCTTCTCATTTTCGAATGCACTCAATTCATCCCAAGTCGCATTAAGTGCTTTCTTCTTCTTTAATAGTTTCTTCTTCAGTTGAAAACATTCACTTTTGAAGTACCCCGGCTTCTTGCATTGATAACAAATGATTGTGTCCATTTTGAATTTATTTTTGTTCTTAGTATCTTATTTTACAAGATTTATTTTGTTTCTTTTTATGAATTTTTTAAATTTTTTTGTAAGGAATGCAAAGTCATCATCATCACTTGAGCTTTCGCTTGAGTGATCTTCTTTAGTTCTAAGTATCATATCCTTCCTCATCTTTGGAAGGTTGTTCTCATGTTTATCATATATCTTGCAAGTTATTTTATAGGTTATTAATGACTTTGTGAGTTCTTCAAGAGGAAAACAATTCAAGTCATTTGCTTCTTGAATAGCAATTAGTTTTGGATCTTAATTTTTTAAAAGAGATCTTAGAATTTTATAAATAAGTTCAAGATTAGCAAAACTTTTACTAAGAGTTTTTAAACCACTAATGACACCCGTAAAACGGGTGTACATATCACCAATGGTTTCGCTTGATTTTATTCAAAACAATTCAAAACTATATATCAAAAAATTAATTTTAGACTCTTTAACTCTATTTGTGCCTTCATGTGTAACTTTGAGTGTGTACCAAATGTCATGTGAAATTTCGCATATAGAAACTTGATTAAACTCATTTTTACCTAAAGCGTAAAATAAAACATTCATAGTTTTCGCATTTAAAGAAAATAATTTTTTCTATAGATCATTCCATTCATTCATTATCTAGACGATTTTTGAAATCCACATTCGACAATATTCCATAAATCAAAGTCCATAGAAATTAGAAAATTCCTCATTTGTGTTTTCCAAAATGTATAGTCTGTCCCATTGAATATATGAGGACGAGTGATAGAGTGGCCCTCTTGATTTTCAGAAAAAATCATTTAATCTTTTTTTGATGTTAAACCAATTAAGAGAAACTTGGCTTTGATACCAACTATGAGGACCATGTCGGCACCAAGATGGGGTGGTGAATTAGTTCTTTCATAAAATTTCAACTTTGACAATTTTGAACAATTAAACCCTATCAGAAATGCATTTAAACTTAAAGAGCAAGTGAGAGTAGTAGATAATTAAATCAATACGTAATGGCAATGAAATGCATGAAGGAAATGCACGCCAAAATTATAATGGTTCATACTAGTCATAGGTGTCTTATAAGCCAATCACATGAGTGATGGCACGTGTGACATGACACGCTCTCTTTTTGCTTATTAAATTGTTTTATATTTTATTATTTTATATTACTTATTACATATATATATATTGTGATGTCCATGGATCTATGTAATGGGAATTAGATCATGATAAAATCACGATAATGAGACCGATTCATATTTAGACGAACCCTAAATAATCCCGGTCATAGGTTACTCGAAAAGGATATCGAGACAACCGGATAAACTAGTATACTATATACCTATCCATATGATAGAGGCAATTGGTCTCATAGTTACTTATGTGAGGACACTAGGGACACAATGCAGGTGCTCATTGGAGAATGAGTTCACAAATTGATCCGCTCATGGAGCACTAGATAGTCGATGATGCCTTATTGTTAGACAGCTATTCTGTAGTCCGAGTGGTGTATTTGGTCCTTAGACTTGAGACACCAAGGATGTCTTGTATGAGTACTCCACTCTTTGATATCAACCTTATAGGTCTAGAAGTTTTAGATCTACCACAACTAATCATCAAGAGTGGTAGCCAACCTTACGATGGCTATTAAGTATCAATAGAGGATCAGCTGCTCTCGGAGTTATGAGAGGAATATCCCATGTATTCTCGCTTAAACAAATCCCTTGTCAGGGTCATTCAGATTAAGAGAAAAAGAGTTCTCCAAGAGAATTTGATTAGAACGATACTCGAGTAGAAACCGTATAGGCCTGACAACACCATGCCCGATATACAATCTTTGGGGTATTAGATGGATAAGGGACTATAGATATATGATCATTGATAATAGATAGGTCCAATAGATTGGATCCCCCTATAACATCTAGGAATTATGGCATAGTGGCCTAGTATATTTGTAGTCGATAAGTCAAATCAATTATTATGAAAATAATAATTCACTGAGCTAGAAGGAGTTCTGGTAAGTATAACTCATGACTAGCTCAATATTGGGCTAAGAGAGTCACACATATATGGTAGGTGTTACGACGAGTGGAGGTTCGGATATGAGATATCCGTTGGAGCCCTTATCTTATTGGATATCCAATAAGCCCTTGAATTATTGGATCCTATAGATGAGATCCAATAAGAGCCAATAAGATATTATTGGGTAGAAACCTACTAATCTAAGAGGCTTGGGTAGTTGGATGGAGATCTAGTACCCAATATGGCAGGATCCATTAAGGTAAGTTGACAAAGGGCCTTTATAAATGGGTGGGAACAAAAAGGCCGTGAGCTAGGTTCTTTTTGGCTACCTCCTCCTATTCTCTTCTCTCTCTCTCCTCCTCATACTGCAGCCCTTATTTGGGACATGTGGACAGCAAGAAGGGGCAGCCCCTTCTTGTTGGGAAATCTTAGGGGCGACATCATATGTGCATCGGAAGAATAGAAAACAAAATCCCCAATTTCCTAAAGATTTTTTTATCGTCATGTGAAGATTAGTGCGTAAAAATCCGTGAAACTTAAAACCATGTGTAAGAAAGATTGTGTTACCTAGGGAGATCGTATATCCTTGAATCCCTACAGATCTCTAGAAGATGGTGAAGGAGGTCAAGCACCCTCCTCTCTAGCGGTGATCCACACAGTAGGGTTGCGACGATGCTCCTTAAAACTCCAGGCCTGCTCTGAGGTAGAGAGGGTGAGGAGAATAGGAGAGGCAAGCAAAAATGCTCTAGCCTATAAACCACTGAATCACTCCTATTTATAGAGGTCCCTTATCAACTTAATCTTAATGGATCCTCCCTTATTATGTATTGGATCTCCTTCCAACTATCAAAGCCTCTTAGATTAGTGGATCTCTATCTAATAATCTCTCATGGGCTCTTATTGGATCTCGTCCATAGGATCCAATAATTTAGGGGCTTATTGGATATCCAATAAGATAGGGGTCTAACGGATATCTCATATTCAAACCTTTACTCATCGCAACACCTACCATATGTGTTTGACCCTCTAGGCCCAATATCGAGCTGGCCGTGAGTCATACCTATCAGAACTCCATCTGATTCAATGAATTATTATCTCTATAATAATTCACTCAACTTATCGACTGCGGACGTACTAGGCCACTACGCCGTAGTCCCTAGACGGTACAGGAGAATCCAATCCATTAGACCTATCTGTCCTCAGTTATCATTTATCTATAGTCCCTTATCCATCTAATATCCTAGAGACCATATACCGGGCATGGTGCTATCAAACCCATACAGTTTCTACTCGAGTCTCGCTCTAATCGGATTCTCCCGGAGAACTCTTTCTCTCTCAATCCAAATGACCCTAGCTAGGGATTTATTTGAGCAAGAATACATGCAATATTCTTCTCATGATACCGAAAGTGGTTGATCCTCTATCGACACTCCCTCGTAAGGTTGACTGCCACTCCTGATGACTGGTTGTACTAGATATGGGACATCCAAACCTATAAGTCCAGTATCAAAGAGTGGAGCACTCATATAGGACATTCTTGGTGTCTCAAGTCTAAAGACCAAATATACCACTAGGACTACGAAATCGTTGTTTGACAATAAGGCATCATCAACTATTCAACATTCCGTAAGCGGATCAATCAATGAACTCGTTCCCCAATGAGCACCTATATTGTATCCCTAGTGTTCCCACACGAGCAGCTATGAGACCAGCTACATCCATCATATGGATGCGTATACAACACACCAATATATCCGGTCATCTTGATATCCTTTTTAAGTAACCAATGACTAGGATTATTTAGGATTTGTGTTTAAAGGTGAATCGATCTCATTATTGTGATCTTATCATGATCAGATTCTCATTGCACAGATCCAAGGATATCAAATATATATATTCATGCATATATGCAATAGTCGATATAAAGTGATAAAATGCCAAAATGTAATAAGCAAAAAGACTGTGTCAAGTCACACGTATCATCACTCACGTGATTGGCTTGCATGGCACATATGACTAGCAATCACCTATGTGTCTGATCTCCATCAGACCCCTGTGATGCTCAAAGACAATCTGAGATAACGGCTTTGTCAGTGGATATGCAATGTTATCTTCGGATGGAACTCTTTCCACTACTACATCTCCTCAAGTTATGATCTTTCTAATAAGTTAGAACCTTCTCAGAACACTTTTGATGAGACCCGAGTTCCCTTATTTGAGTAATCGCCCCATAGTTGTCGCAATATAAGGGAATCAGCTTCTCGCTACTTGGCATGACTCTTGGATCTGTGATGAACTTCGTCATCCAGACTCCCTCTTTTGCTACCTCTCCTACAATAATGTACTCTGCCTCTATGGTTAAGCCAGCAGTAGTATCTTGCTTGGAAATCTTTCTATATACTGCTCCTACATTCAGGGTATACACATACCATGAATTCGACTCACTATCATCGACATCGGACTGGAAACTCGAGCCTATGTAGCCTTTAACCTTGAGGCTACTATCTCTATATACCAGTAAAAGATTTTTAGTCTTTCTCAAGTGCTTAAGGATACACTTTACTACTTTCCAGTGCTCCAAGCATAGATCTTCCTAATACCTGCTCGTGACACTTAGAGCATATGCTATATCAGGCCCAGTACATAGCATGACATACATGATAGACCCTATCACTGAGGCATAGGGTATCTTATCTATGTTTGCCCTTTCTTCGATAGTCTTTGGAGACATACTCCTACAAAGTGATATCCGATGTCTCATCAGTATGAGACCTCTCTTGAAATTTTTCATCCCAAACTTTTTGATAATAGTGTCTATGTACTTGAACTAAGACAAGCCAAGCATCCTCTTAGATCTATCTCGATAGATCTGAATCCCCAAGATATAGGATGCTTTCCCTAAATCCTTCATAGAGAAGTATCTAGATAACCAAGCATTTACTATAGATAACATTCCTACATCATTCCCAATGATCAAGATGTTATCCACATATAATACCAAAAAGGTAATAGCGCTCTCACTTACCTTCCTGTATACACAAGGCTCATCTTCATTCTTAATGAAGTCATAAGATCTGATTGCCTTATCAAATCTTATGTTCCAACTTCGCGAAGCTTACTTTTAGTCCATAAATGGATCTAAACAATCTGCACACCTTATTTAGACAGTCATTGGAAACGAATCCCTCAAGCTATATCATATATACTTCCTCCTCGATATTGCTATTGAGGAATATGGTTTTCACGTCTATATACCAGATCTCATAATCATAGTGTACTGTAATAGCTAATAGAATTTAAAAGGATTTTAGCATGGCTACGGGTGAGAAGGTTTCGTCATAGTCAACACATTGCCTTTGACGATACTCATTAGCCACTAGCCTTGCTTTATTGGTCTCTACCTTTTGTTGAATCTCAGATTTTGATGATGAAACTAATTGATTGTGTTTAGATGTTTAACTGCATTTTGAGTGATGTAGGTCTACTCGATCAGGATTAGACAGTTGACACAGGAGGAATTGACGTTGCACCGGAGGAGATCACGTTAGGATATTGGATGGTAGAATGCTTCGGACGTCGGGCATCGGGCCAAGGAGAGTGGAATTGCACCAAGGATATCGAGGTTGCAGAGGTCAACCGCCGATTGGGCAAAAAGTCGCAAGAGAGGACGATGCACTGAAGAATCGGACGAAGCGCCAACCAATGACGTGCCGGGCAACAGAATGTCAATTCGCGTTGTAATAATTGTATAGATCGAAGTAGAGTTTTGGCTTGTGTGTGCAGGATTAACTACGATAACGATGAAGACATAAAGCGAAACAAAGTATCGGAGTCAAGCGTGAAGGATTCGTTGGGAGTTCGAGAGTCCGACGGAAGTCTGAAGGTTTGTCGGGAATGTTGTCGGAACTAGCCGAGAATGAGTAGGGAGCTTGCCGAAGGGTTTTCGGAAGCTCACTAGAAGGTACGTCTGAAGTTTGCGGAGCTCACCGAGAAAGATTATAGCTTGCTGAAGAATCTCGTCGGAACTCGCCAAGATCAAATCGTGAAGTCTAGGAGCTTGCTGGGAGTCCGCAGAATGGTTTCTGAGAGTTTATCGGAAGACCGCCGGAAGTTCGCCGGAAGAAGTCTTGACTTGTGGACTTTGTAATAGCTTAGGAAATGTCTTTAAAATTTATAGTTAGCATGTTAATTAGGGTTGGGATTAGGTGTTAATCTTAAACCCAAGTAGGGGCCAATTAGGCCCGAGTTCGAACTGGTTTGGGCCAAGTTTGGAGCCCAACTAGTGAGCTGAAATAGTGTAGGCGGTGGCATCACCCAGAACCCGAAAGGTTGGACGGTGGAACCGTCGGACTGGGCGGTGGCACCACTCAGCACCCGAAGAGCTAGGCGGTGGCACTGCTGGACTGGGCGGTGGCATCGCCACTGACAAGCGGTGGCAGCACTAGCTTCGGGAACCAAAGAGAATTCAAATTTTCAAGCCCAAATTTGAATCCTCTTGAGGCCTATAAATACCCCTCAATTCTCAGCAGAGATTACAACTTTTGAGAAGTAATAGATTGAGATAAAAGCCTTAGCAAAGTCTTTAGCAAGTCTTGTTTTCAATTGCTTGAGTGTTCACCTCCTTCTTTCTCGTTGAAAATTTGTAAGAGTGTGAACCACTTGTAAAAGGTTGTAAGAGAGGTATTTGTCCTTCCCCTTTAAAATGATTTGCTAGTGGAAGTTGGGAGCCTCATCGAAGAAGGCTTCGCAAGTGGATGTAGGTCATTTTGACCGAACCACTTTAAAATTGGCGTGTTCTCTAGTTTGCATTTACTTATTGCTATTTACCTTACTACAAACCTTCATACGTGCTTTACTTCCACATTACTTTTGGTACACACCTTTACGAACACGCTTTCAAGTTAAGCACTTCCGAGTTCGATTTTTATCGTACAAAAGATTTTCCAAAACCGACGTTTTAATCCGTTGCACTAATTCACCCCCCCCCCCTCTTAGTGCCACTCTGATCCTAACAATTGGTATTAGAGCCCGGTATTTCTCATTTCTGATTTACACCCGCGAGAAATGGCTCTTCATGGCTTTCAAGAGAGCTTTTCTATTGTTCGTCCACCGTTGTTTAACGGATTAAACTACACTTATTGGAAAACTCGAATCATAGTTTTCTTGATTTCTATGAATTTGGATTTATGGAATATTATTGAAAACGGTTTTCAACTTCCCTTTAAATCGATGAACGAATGGTTGGATTTGGAGAAGAAGTATTTTTCTTTAAACGCAAAGGCTATGAATGCCTTATTTTGCGCTTTGGACAAAAATGAGTTCAATCGGATTTCTATGTGCGAAACGGCTTTTGATATTTGGTGAACACTTGAAATCACGCACGAGGGAACTAGTAGAGTTAAAGACTCGAATGTTAACATTTTATTGCATGATTTCGAGCTTTTTCGAATGCAACCAAGCAAGACTATAGGCGACATGTACACCCGTTTCACGGATGTCATCAATAATCTAAGAGTTCTTGGTAAATCTTTTTTGAATTTTGATTTTGTAAGTAAGATCTTAAGATCCCTTTCAAAAATGTAGGGTCCTAAAATAACCGCAATACAAGAGATAAAAAATTTAAATGATTTTCCATTAGAAGAATTAATCAGGTCATTCATGACCTATGAAATGACACTTTTGGAACATTTTGAACCCAATGAGCACTTGAACCACCTTCCAAAGAATAGGAAGGATTTGGAACTCCGGACAAATGAATACCACTTGAGCGATGACTCAAGTGATGAGGACAATGATGAACTTGAACTTCGAACACTAAATCTTAATAAGTTCATTAAATAGAAATCTAAAATAAACAATGAAGTTGAACGGAGGAAGAGGCCAAAGAAGAGGAAGGCAACCAAGGATGAATCAAGAACTTCCAAAAGTGAAACGGCGAATTGGGCTTTGACGGGCTTCGACTATAAGGTAAGTAACTCAACTCTCTTGAATTATTTTGAAATTACTTGAAGTCTTTCATGAGTGTTTAATTTAGATAGTAGGAATAGGAAATAAAAAATTATTTTTCAAAAATTATATCATGTTTTTCTTTTTAGCATTTTTGAAAAATTAAAAAATTTGATCATAAAAAGTATATTGCTAAGTTTTCATGCATGTTATGTTTCGAAATGTTGAATGATGTATGCAACATTAGGGATGATAATTATATGATATGTGATAATACTTAGGATTAATCCATGCATATGTATCTTAATGATTTTATGTCATGCATAAGTTTTTGAAATAAATGTTGATTTAAAACTCTCATTTTAGATAAACATGTTTTTGGTCTAATCGTTTTTATGACGAATTAAGATGATATTCTCATGACATATTAAGATGACATAGTGCATGTAGATCTATGTATGAATTTCTTGATAGTCTTTTGATGATAGATGTGATATCATGATGTGTTTGGTCTTGATGGCTTCATGACGAAACTTATATTTCAATTTTAAATGATGATACATATTTTCAAAAAAGACTTGAATACCCTTACATGAAATCAATTGTATGAAATGGAAATGAATTTTCTATCCTATTGAGATTAATGAATTTATTTTACCAATCTTGTGAATCTCATGAAAATAAACATGATGAATATTTTGAAAATAAATGAGTGTATCATGCATTTGGTCTTAATGATTTCTCTTGAATATACTTTTTGAAATCATACTTGATGATGAATATCAAGATATTAAAAGGATGTTATCATGGAATCATGCTTGATGATTTGTTTTATGAAATTTACCTTTTCGTCTTAAATGTTGACACTTGTTTTATTAAAGGTCTTGCTTGATGAGTTGTTTTATAAGATTTTGCCTTTACGTCTTGAACTTTTATGCTTATCTTGATTTGGCATATAATGACTAAGGCATGCTTAGATGAAAATAATCACTTAAAAAATGTTTTTCCTATCTGATCGAGATTAATGATTTCATGATATTTTTGTGAATCTCGAAATTGATTTTGATGACTTGATTATGAATTTCAAGTTAACAATTTGATTTGAATGAGTTTTATCCAAATCATAATCTTGATCTTGCAAAATTGGAATCACAAATAATATCGTTTGTTATTCATGACTTGAATTTGATTGAAACATTGCATGCTTAAATTAATCATTCTCTTATGTTTCAAAAATTCTTTAAATGCCTTATGTGATGATTGAAAAGTAATTTGCTTTATGATAAATCTATGTATACCATTTTGAATCTCTTGAAAGTAATGTTGAGATTTTGATGAATTTGACGATTTGAATTTGAATGAGTTTGTATTCGAATCATGATCTTAACTTCTTGGATTTACTACTTGATTTTTTTAAATCACAATCTCTTCTTTATATACCTACAATTTTTATTATTTATAAAAAAAGAGATTTGATAAAATGAATCATTGTTGACTTAATGTTCGGTATCATGAATACTTTATTATCATACATGAAAATAGTGATAAATATTTTGAAAATAAATGTTTGTATCATGTTAGATGATTTTACATTTTGTGCATGATGAGTTATAGTGATGATTAAAACAATGATTGAAATGATATGAGTGATGATTTGGAATCATGCATATAATGATGAGTTTATATGTTTTAAAAATATATATGATGATTTGGTATTATGCATGCAATAATGATGCACGCAATGATGAAATATTCATGATAAAATTATTATTTTGATATTCATGACTTGAATCTTCCTTTCTTTTTGCCAATGACAAAGGGAGAGAAAGAGTTGCTAATGTGCTATCATGAATTGATGTAAAGGGTCATTTCAAAGAGAAATTAGCTAGCTTGCACAAGTCAAGAAAATACAAAAACTTGCTTACTTTCTTGCACATCTTAAGAAAAGATACAAATATAACACTTGCTAAATTGTTTGCTTGCCTCATGTAAAACATGGTCCCTTGCTAGTTTGGCATTTTGCTAAGGAAGCAAAAATGACACTTCTCAAAAGAGAAGAAAGAGCTTGCTTTCTTGAACATCTTTAATTTGCTAGCTAGAATGATGTACAATTTGCTATCTTGAACATTACAAAGAAATGCTATCATGCACATCACAAAGAAAAGCAAATATGCCAACTTGCACATCTTTAAATTTACTAGCTTGTATGTAGTAAAACTTGCATATCGTAAAAGTTGCTAGCTTATAGAGAAGCAAAGAATTGCTATCCCGAAAGAAGTAAAAAATGCAAAACTTAGAAAACTTGCAATATAATTGCTCTTGCCATGCTTTGTATCAAAAATATGTTGATATTCTTAAAAGCATCACATTAAATTTTTTAGTATCGCAATGTATCACATGTATCGCAAATTGAAATTTTTGAGACTATTATCATATTATGTTTAACAATTGATGTCTTTCATGACATGATTTCTTTGCATTTTTGTCTTATATGTATCATGTGATGATTGAAATATTGATTGATGCAAATTCATAATTTATGTAAAAGTCTAAATCATTGGTTCCTCTCCTTCTTTTTGGCAATGACATAGGGGGAGAAAGATTGCTAGCTCAAGGCAAATGTTGGCTAGCTTGTACTCTTCCCATCCTTTCGACAAAAACAAAGGGGAGAAAGCTTTTGCTAGTTAGAACATGCAAAGAAAAGCAAAGTGCAATCTTGTACAAGAAGCAAGTGTTGAATTGCCATGATTGAACTTAAAAATCTTGCTATGCTTTTGTGCTTATATGTTATGATGAAAATCTAGCTTCATGTTACAAAAACTTGCATATCTTTTAATATAGCTAGAGCTATTTCTCCTTTTTGTTGATGACATAGGGGGAGAAGTATATTGATGACTTCATGCATTGAATTGAATATTTTATATATATTTGTATGATGGTTTAAATGTTTTTCATAACATGTGATGAATGTTGCTTGGATTTGGGATAATCCAAGTGTTCTATCAATGGCATATTGATAGGAGGAGTTTGGTTAAACTCCAGGGAGTTCAGGTTAACTCTGGTAGTCATCAATTAGTTGTAATCATCAAAAAGGGGGAGATTGTTGAATCTCAGATTTTGATGATGAAACTAATTGATTGTGTTTAGATGTTTAATTGCATTTTGAGTGATGCAGGTCTACTCGATCAGGATTAGACAGTTGACGTAGGAGGAATTGACATTGCATCAGAGGAGATCACGTTAGGATATTGGATGGCAGAACGCTTCGGACGTCAGGCATCGGGCCAAGGAGAGCGGAATTGCACCAAGGATATCGGGGTTGCGGAGATCAACCGCCGATTGGGCAACAAGCCGCAAGAGAGGACGATGCGCTGAAGAATCGGACGAAGCGCCAACCAACGACGTGTCGGGCAACAGAATGTCAATTCGCGTTGTAATAATTGTCTAGATCGGAGTAGAGTTTTTGTTTTGTGTGCAGGATTAACTACGATAACGATGAAGACATAAAGAGAAACAAAGTGTCGGAGTCAAGCGCGAAGGATTCGTTGGGAGTTCGAGAATCCGATGGAAGTCTGAAGGTTCGTCGGGAATGCTGCCGGAATTAGTCAAGAATGAGTAGGGAGCTTGCCGAAGGGTTTTCGGAAGCTCGCCGGAAGGTACATCGAAAGTTCGCGGAGCTCACCGAGAAAGATCGTAGCTTACCGAAGAAGCTCGTCGGAACTCGCCAAGATCAAATCGTGAAGTCTAGGAGCTTGTCGGGAGTTCGCAGAATGGTTTCCGAGAGTTCATCGGAAGACCGCCGGAAGTTCGCCGAAAGAAGTCTTGACTTGTGGACTTTGTAATAGCTTAGGAAATGTCTTTAAATTCATAGTTAGCATGTTAATTAGGGTTAGGATTAGGTGTTAATCTTATAACCCAAGTAGGGGCCAATTAGGCCTGAGTTCGGACAAGTTTGGGCCAAGTTTCGAAATAGTGTAGGCGGTGGCACCGCCAGACTAGGTGGTGGCACCACCCAGAACCCGAAAGGTTGGGCGGTGGAACCACCGGACTGGGCGCTGGCACCGCCCAGCAACCGAAGAGCTAGGCGATGGCACTGCTGGACTAGGCGGTGGCACCGCTGGACTGGGCGGTGGCACTGCCCAGTACACTGTCAATGTCAGAACTGACAGGCGATGGCACCGCCATTGATAGGCGGTGGCACCGCTAGCTTCGGGAACCAAGAGAATTCAAATTTTGGAGCCCAAATTTGAATCCTTTTGAGGCCTATAAATACCCCTCAATTCTCAGCAGAGATTACAACTTTTGAGAAGCAATAGATTGAGATAAAAGCCTTAGCAAAGTCTTTAGCAAGTCTTGTTTTCAATTGCTTGAGTGTTCACCTCCTTCTTTCTCGTTGAAAATTTGTAAGAGTGTGAACCACTTGTAAAAGGTTGTAAGAGGGGTATTTGTCCTTCCCCTTCAAAGTGATTTGCTAGTGGAAGTTGGGAGCCTCATCGAAGAAGGCTTCGCAAGTGGATGTATGTCATTTTGACCGAACCACTTTAAAATTGGCGTGTTCTATGGTTTGCATTTACTTATTGTTATTTACCTTACTGCAAACCTTCATACGTGCTTTACTTCCTCATTACTTTTGCTGCACACCTTGATGAACACGCTTTCAAGTTAAGCACTTCCGAGTTCGTTTTTTATCGTACGAAAGATTTTCCAAAATCGACGTTTTAATCCGTTGCACTAATTCACCCCCCCCCCTCTTAGTGCCACACCGATCTTAACATCTTTCTATCTATTTCAATCTTTTTCTTAATGATCCACTTGTAACCGATGTTACAATACCCTCGGGCGCATCAACTAAGTTTCAAACCCTGTTGGAGTACATGGAATCCATCTCAGAATTCATAGCTTCTTGGTACTTCCCGGAATCTATACTCATAATAGCCTCCTCATTGGTTTGAGGATCAATATCCTCAACATCCTCTCCTCTAATATATCCCACATATCTCTCGGGAGGATGGGATACTCTACCGAACATATGTAAAGTTGGAACTTGTGTGTTAGGTACTTGAATAGACTCAAGTTGTAGAGTGGTGCTTGAGCTAGGTTCTCCTACCTCATTCAACTCTATCATATTCCCACTGTCTCTGCCAAGAATGTGTTCCTCTCATGGCTATAAAGACCTTTTGGTCCTCGAGATGATAGAAATAATACCCACAAGTTTCCTTGGGTATCCCATGAACTTGCACCGCTTCATCTTCGATTCCAACTTATCGGGGTTGTGTCTTTTAATGTGGGCAGGACAACCCCAAATCTTAATTGTCTTAAGATCGGGCTTCATCCCTTTCCATATCTCATATGATATAGACACTACTGACTTAGTTGGAACTCTATTCAGAAGGTAAGCTGCGGTCTCTAGGGCATATCCCCAGAATGAGATGGGTAGGTCAGCGAAACTTATTATGGACCGTACCATATCTAATAGCATATAATTCCTCCTTTCAGATACACCATTAAGCTGAGGTATATAAGAAGGTGTCTATTGGGATAGAATCTCATGATCATTGAGGAACTAGGCAAACTCTATACTTAAGTACTCACCTCCTCAATCTAATCGAAGAGTCTTGATACTCTTTCCAATTTGGTTCTCCACTTCATTCTTATACTCTTTGAATTTCTTAAAGGCCTCGGACATGTACTTCATTAAGTACACATGTCCATACCTTAAGAAATCATTAGTAAAGGTAATAAAGTAGGAGTAACCACTAATGGCATGAGTAGCCATGGGTCCACATATATCACTATGTATGAGTTCAATAGCTCAGTGGCTCTTTCCTCAGTTCTACTAAATGGAGAGTTGATCAGTTTTCCATGAAAGCAAGGCTCGTAAGTTATATATGACTCATAGTCAAATGGATCTTGATCTCTATCTTTTAGCAACTTTTGAATTTTTCCCTCATGAATGCAACCTAGCCTACAATGCCATAGGTATGCACTGTTCATCACATCTTGTTTCCTCTTGGACACACCTACATTTATGATATATGGAGTAGTGTCTAGCATAAACAAACCATTATGCAATATTCCTCTCACTAATCTCCTTGACTTTGCCAGAATCTACAACAAATTACAGATATAATAAGCAATACCGGTATCTAATACCAATGCACTATCACAAAAATCTAACAATTGGAGATTGATCATGAATGTACCTGAAGCTTCTCTAAGCTTTTGTTTTGCCCACTCTGCAAAGTACTCTTTGCAATTCCTCTTCCAGTGCCCATCTTTTCCATAGTGGAAGTACTGGCCTTTGTCTTTTCCCGAGTGTTTCTTAACAATTTTTACTTTACCTGGTCTGCCCTTGCCCTTGCCCTTCTTAAGAGAATTTTCTGCTTTTTTTTCTTTCTAGTTTCACTAGTGTAGAGAACTGGCTTCCCTTTCTTGATAGTGCTCTCTGCCTCCCTTAACATATTGAGGAGCTCCGAGAGAGTCACTTCAAGCTTGTTCATATTAAAATAAATTATGAACTATTAAAAGGAATCTGGTAGGGACTAAAACACAATATCCACACATAGGTTATCCTCTAGGACCATTCCTAGACCTGTGAGTTTCTCTATCCACTTAATCATCTTTAGGACATGGTTTTGAA
Organism: Musa balbisiana; assembly: GCA_004837865.1. Taxonomy (NCBI): domain Eukaryota; kingdom Viridiplantae; phylum Streptophyta; class Magnoliopsida; order Zingiberales; family Musaceae; genus Musa; species Musa balbisiana. Next base: position 13,291,336 of record CM017190.1, on the reverse strand, counting down.
TCGGTGTCCCCTCAATCATTCTAGGGCAGAAGAGGATCTTGGATATCTCATATCGTTGAGTCCTTCCTTGTTCCTCAAACAGTTTGTAAACACGTAGCAGAATGGATCTGACATCCATCTTTTCATATTGTCTCTATAACTCAGGAGTCATGGAGCCCAACATATAACACTAAGCAAAAGTGGAGTCATCAATGTACATTACATATCGAGCGATCTCATCCTAGCTTGCCCCTTCCTCGGGCATAAGCATCACTATATTAAGGACATACAAGATTTTCTCCACTGTGAGAACAATTCTAAAGTTATAGAGCCAATCCGTATAATTTGGACCAGTGAGGCAGTTGATATCAAGTATGTCACGTAAGGGATTTGAAATTGACATTTTCTAAAAATAAAGATGTAGCAGAAATAAATAACATACAAATTTTACAAAAATAAACAATCAAGATATGGACTTCTGTCTTAATATGCTCCCACTATTTTACTTGCAAGTCACGCGACACTCTCAGCACGTGAAATGGAAGTCTCCGACAGACTTCTAGTAGGGATCAGGATTCAATCAATGTCCTAGTGTAACCTCAAGAGACTTGACTAATCACATTAAGCCCAAAAGGTAGGAAACTCTTACTGATCACAACTCCTTATGATTCTCGTCCTGTTTAGCATCCGAATCACCATGATCTTAAGGGACTCGACCAACCATGAAGTTCGGTTAAGTCAACACCATTGTTACAAGATGAATCTGATTTGATGATATACCCTCGAGGGACTCGACCAAGCATACCATATCCATAGGTCATCGGTGACATCTCTATGTCGTAGGCAAGATAGCAAATCACGATATAAGTGAGCCTTGAGGGACTCGACCAACTCAACCTACACCGAGAATCGGTCCCTACCTATAATGATGGAAGGCCACATGAGTAAATCTAATTGCCTCACGTTTATCGACTTCATATTGTCGAGAGAGGGGTTTCTTTGATTTGGTCTCCTAATATGATATGTCACACATATACATATTTAATATATATCTACATCACATACAAATATATATATACATATGTAGTAGGTGTATAAACAATCACACATCACAAGAGCAATTACACTAAATGATCATGGACCATAGCCTAATATGATCAGGCCTGAGCCAGTAGGCCTAATCACTCACATCAAGATCTATGTGTGCAGTGGTGCATCTCCATGCCCTGTGATCGTCCATCTCATGCTCGTCAATTCCATCAGCATCTCAACGCATCTCCATGCATCACGATTGTCCATCTTGTGAGTCCCGCTATCGCATCCACACTCTCACTGTGCCTCCATGTGTGATTACAACTTAATCATAGGCACACAGGCCCGACAATAAACAAGAAATATAATGGAGGCTCGCAGGCCCCAATAATAATAATCACAAGTGCACACACCATACGGTCCATGATCATCCGTCTACACATCATACATTACATATAAATCATCATTATGTAGGACTAAAAACCTTACATATATAATCAGCATTATGTAGGACTACTAATAATAAAATAATAATAATCAATTAAATATTTTAATGTATTAATATTTTTTGAAAATCAGGGATATGCAGAGGAATTTTTTGAATTCTGAGGGGCATTTTCCATAAGTTGGATAAAAGGGATAGACTAAAATTTCGAAAATTCATAGGGGCAAAACTATCTTCTTCTACCCCAAAATCCGTAAACTCTCTTTCTCCCCCTTCCCCAATTGGCTACGGTGGCCGCCACCCCTACTAGCGGCCTGGCTTATGCGGGGCGGGGGTTGGGAGGGCACCGCCCCTGCCCCGCTAAATAAAAAAGTTAGATTAGGGTTTTTATGTTGGAAACAAATATGAATTTAGTATAATTTTAGAAAAAATTAATCTAAATTAAGAAAGAATAATGGTATATATCTTTTTTGGGCTTTGAGGAGTAGTTTTGTGGTATATTCCGGATGGTCCTTCCGTTGATATTGAATTATCTACATAAAAATGATTTGAATTATTAGATTATTTGTTAAACAACTTAAACTTTAAGATTTAAATAAATAAAGTAATTGATCGATGGATATATCTAGTTCTACTTGTTGAATCTCAGATTTTCATGATGAAATTGATTAGTGAATTGTTTGATCTAATCTATATGTTGAGAAAAATGTATAGGATTGACTACGATAACAGCAAGATATAAAGCAAATGTTGTGCCGGAGTCAAGATCGAGATTTTATTGGGAGTTTGAGAGTTCGTCGGAAGCCCTAACGCTCGTCGGAAGTTCTATCGGAAGTGACCGAGACGTCCAAGTGCTTGCTAAAAAGCTTGTCGAAACTTGCCAAGAAGATCGTCATAAAGTTCAAAAGATTGTCAGGTGTCCATTAGAACATTGCCGAGAGATCGTCGGAAGATTGCTAGAAGAAACCAAAACTAACTGGACTTGATTTGCTTAGAATATATCTTAAGTATCGTAGTTAGCATATAATTAGAGTGTGATTTGGGAGATAATCCCATAAACTCTATTAGGGGCCAACTAGGCCCGAAGTTAGGCTGGTTTGGGTCGGATTCAAGGCCAAACCAGGATGCGGGACCTTGTTTGGCAATGGCACCGCTTGGGACTCAGTCTCCCAGGTGGTCTAGGCGGTGGTACCGCCTAGACTAGGTGGTGGTATTGTTGACAGTTATTACCTACTAGTGATGGTACTGCTTGTCAAGCGGTGGTACTACTAGGGCTCGGTCTTCGAGCTCTATCAGGCAGTAGTACTGCCCAATGATGGCGGTGGTACCGCTAGTACTCCGGAAATCCAAGATGAGACACTTTTTGGCTCCAATTTTGAAGCCATTTGGGCCTATAAATACCCCACATTTTTATGCATGAAAGGGCATGAAAGTGTTATCATAATCTTGAATTTTTGAGGTGTTAAAGTGGTGTAAAAGTGCTAGAGTTCTCCTCCTCACTTTCTAAGTGTTGAGATCATTCAAGAGAGGTGTGAGACTTGTAGAGTTATCTCCTAAACCCGTGAAAAGGAGAAAGCATTGTAAAGAGGTAGGTAGTCTTCACCTATTGATGGAAGACCAATTAATGGACGTCGATGACCTTAACGGAGGAGGAATCGAAAGTGGATATTGGTTATAACGACCGAACCACTCTAAATTCTAGTTTGCTTTTCATTTGTACAATTTACATTACTACTGTTGAATCTCAGATTTTGATGATGAAACCAATTGATAAGTGTTTATGATTTAATATGTATTTTGAGTGACACAAGTGTTAGGATCGGAGCGGCACTAAGAGGGGGGGGGGTGAATTAGTGGAGCGGATTTAAAACGTCGGTTTTGGAAACTTTTTCGCACGATAAAAACCGAACTCAGAAGTGCTTAACTTGAAAGCGTGTTCATAAATGTGTGTAGCAAAAGTAATGAGGAAGAAAAGCACTTATAAAGATTTGCAGTAAGGTAAAGCGCAATAAATAAATGCAAACCAGTGAACACGCCAATTTTAAAGTGGTTCGGTCAAAATGACCTACATCCACTTGCGAAGCCTTCTTCGATGAGGCTCTCAACTTCCACTAGCAAATCATTTTGAAAGGGAAGGACAAATACCCCTCTTACAACTTTTTACAAGTAGTTCACAATCTTACAAAATTTCAATGAGAAAGAAGGAGGTGAACACTCAAGCAATTGAAAACAAGACTTGCTAAAGACTTTGCTAAGGCTTTTATCTCAATCTATTGCTTCTCAAAAGTTGTAATCTCTGTTGAGAATTGAGGGGTATTTATAAGCCTCAAGAGGATTCAAATTTGGGGTCCAAAATTTGAATTCTCTTCGATTCCCGAAGCTAGCAGTGCCACCGCCTATCAGTTCTAACATTGATAGTGTATTGGGCGGTGCCACCGCCTAGCTCTTCGGGTGCTGGGTGGTGCCACCGCTTGGCTCAAGTGTTGGGCGGTGCCACCGCCTAGTTTGGTGGTGCCACCGCCTACACTATTTTAGCTCACTAGTTGGGCTCCAAACTTGGCCCAAACCAGTCCGAACTCGGGCCCAATTGGCCCCTACTTGGGTTATAAGATTAACACCTAATCCTAACTCTAATTAACATGCTAACTACGAATTTAAAGACATTTCCTAAGCTATTACAAAGTTCGCAAGTCAAGACTTCTTCCGGCGTACTTCCAGCGGTCTTCCGATAAACTCTCGGAAACCATTCTGTGGACTCCCGGCAAGCTCCTAGACTTCACGATTTGATCTTGGTGAGTTTCGACGAGCTTCTTCGGCAAGCTACGATCTTTCTCAGTGAGCTCCGCGAACTTCCAACGTACCTTCTGGCAAGCTTCCGAAAACCCTTCGGCAAGCTCCCTACTCATTCTCGACTAGTTCCGACAATATTCCCGATGAACCTTCAGACTTCCGTCGGACTCTCAAACTCCCAATGAATCCTTCGCGCTTGACTCCGACACTTTGTTTCGCTTTATGTCTTCATCGTTATCATAGTTAATCCTGCACACATAAGCCAAAACTCTACTCCGATCTAGATAATTATTACAATGCAAATTGACATTCTGTTGCCTGGCACGTCATTGCTTGGCACTTCATCCGATTCTTCAGTGCATCGTCCTCTCCTGCAGTTTGTTGCCCAATCAGCGGTTGACCTCCATAACCCCGATATCCTTGGTGCAATTCTGCTCTCTTTGGCCCGATGCCCAACGTCCAAAGCGTTCTGCCGTCCAATATCCTAACATGATCTCCTCCGGCGCAACATTAATTCCTCCTACGTCAACTGTCTAATCTTGGTCGAGTAGACCTGCATCACTCAAAATGTAGTTAAACATCTAAACACAATCAATTAGTTACATTATCAAAATATGAGATTCAACAATCTCCCCCTTTTTGATGATGACAACTAATTGATGACTACCGGAGTTAACTCCCCGGAGTTTAACCAAACTCCCCCTATCAATATGTCATTGATAGAACACTTGGATTATCTCAAATCCAAACAACATTCATCACATGTTATGAAAAACATTTAAACCATCATGCAAATATATATAAAATATTCAATTCAATGCATGAAGTCATCAATATACTTCTCCCCCTATGTCATCAACAAAAAGGAGAAGTAGCTCTAGCTATTTTAAAAGATATTCAAGTTTTTGTAACATGAAGCTAGATTTTTCATCACAACATATAAGCACAAAAGCATAGCAAGATTCTTAAGTTCAATCATGGCAATTCAACACTTGCTTCTTATGCAAGATTGCACTTTGCTTTTCTTTGCATGTTCTAACTAGCAAAAGCTTTCTCCCCTTTGTTTTTGTTGAAAAGAAGGGAAGAGTACAAGCTAGCCAGCATTTGCCTTAAGCTAGCAATCTTTCTCCCCCTATGTCATTGCCGAAAAGAAGGAGAGGAACCAATGATTTAAACTTTTACATAAATTATGAATTTGCATCAATCAATATCACATGATACATACAAGACAAAAATGCAAAGAAATCATGTCATGAAAGACATCAATTGTTAAACATGATATGATAATAGTTTCAAAAATTTTAATTTGCGATACATGTGATACATTGCGATACACTAAAAAATTTAATGTGATGCTTTTAAGGATATCAACCTATTTTTGATACAAAGCATGGCAAGAGCAATTATATTGCACGTTTTCTAAGTTTTACAGTTTTTGCTTCTTTCGAGATAGCAATTCTTAGCTTCTCTTTATATTGCAAGATTTGCAATTCATTAGTAGTGTTCATGATAGCAAGTTCTTTCAATGAAATGATCGAGCTAGCAAATTTTCCTTCCTTTGAAATATGCAGGCTAGTAAACTAACTCCCCCTTTATCATTATCGAAAAGAAGAGAGAAATCAATGGCTAAAAAATTTTAATCATTATACAAGCCATATTACAAAATCATGTCATGATATCAAGAAAATTCAAGAAGGATATGATTCATTCGACAAATCTTTTTAATAGAGCAAAAGAATTATACAACCAAGGATCATGATTAAAATATATCAATATCATAAATCAAGTCATGATTCGTGATTCATCATAAAGCAAATTAATTTTCAATCATCACATAAGGCATTTAAAAGATTTTTGAAACATAGGAGAATGATTAATTTAAGCATGCAACGTTTCAATCAAATTCAAGTCATGAATACCAAAAAATATTATTTGTGATTCCAATTTTGCAAGATCAAGATTATGATTTGGATAAAACTAATTCAAATCAAATCGTTAACATGAAATTCATAATCAAGTCATAAAAATCAATTTCGAGATTCACAAAAATATCATGAAATCATTAATCTCGATCAAATGGGAAAAACATTTTTTAAGTGATTATTTTCATCTAAGCATGCCTTAGTCATTATATGCCAAATCAAGATAAGCATGAAAGTTCAAGACGTAAAGGCAAAATCTTATAAAATAACTCATCAAGCAAGATTTTAAACATCTATTTTCAAGCCAGAGTAAGTCAAGGATTCAATTATCTCATGTCATGAATTCCAACAGGCATCTCAAATTATCAACATCACAATAAAAAGATATTTCAAAAAGACATATCGATAAGTGATTCATTTGTATCATTTCATTCATTCGGAAGATTCTCCTCTTTGGTAAATAAATCTAGGAGAACAAAATGAATTAAGGGAGATATAACATGATTGAAGCATTGAACATGATTCATATTTAAAATGTGTCTCATGTCATAAGTATGAATCAAGCATTTGTGAAATCCGAAATCATCCTCAAAGTCACATTCAATAAATTCATACATGACAAGCATAGATTTATTGAAAAGTCGATAAGATAGAGGATTGCATTTCGTTTTTATAAATTTCTAGTCATGTGATTTGCTTCTTATAAGCATGCCTTTACCATTAATAAAACAAGTGTCAACATTTAAGACGAAAAGGTAAATTTCATAAAACAAATCATCAAGCATGATTCCATGATAACATCATTTTAATATCTTGATATTCATCATAAGTATGATTTCAAAAAGTATGTTCAAGAGAAATCATTAAGACCAAATGCATGATACACTCATTTATTTTCAACATATATTCATCATGTTTATTTTCATGAGATTCACAAGATTGGTAAAATAAATTCATTAATCTCAATAGGATAGAAAATTCATTTCCATTTCATACAATTGATTTCATATAAGGGTATTCAAGTCTTTTTGTGAAAACATGTATTATCATTTAAAATTGAAACATAAGTTTCATCATGAAGCCATCAAGACCAAACACATCATGATATCACATCTATCATCAAAAGACTATCAAGAAATTCATATATTTCAAAACATAACATGCATGAAACCTTAGCAATATACTTTTCATGATCAAAATTTTTAATTTTTCAAAAATTCTAAAAAGAAAAACATGATATAATTTTTGAAAAATAATTTTTTTATTTCCTATTCCTACTATCTAAATTAAGCACTCATGAAAAACTTCAAGTAATTTCAAAATAATTCAAGAGAGTTGAGTTATTTAACTTGTAGTCGAAGCCCGTCAAAGCCCAATTCGCCATTTCACCTTTGGAAGTTCTTGATTCATCCTTGGTTGCCTTCCACTTCTTTGGCCTCTTCCTCCATTCAAGTTCATTGTTTATTTTAGATTTTTGTTTAATGAACTTATTAAGATTTAGTATTCGAAGTTCAAGTTCATTATTGTCCTCATCACTTGAGTCATCGCTCAAGTGGTATTCATTTGTCCGGAGTTCCAAATCCTTCCTATTCTTTGGAAGGTGGTTCAAGTGCTCATCGGGTTCAAAATGTTCTAAAAGTGTCATTTCATAGGTCATTAATAACCCGATTAATTCTTCTAATGGAAAATCATTTAAATTTTTTATCTCTTGTATTGCGGTTGTTTTAGGATCCCACCTTTTTGGAAGGGATCTTAAGATCTTACTTACGAGATCAAATTTTGAAAAAGATTTACCAAGAACTCTTAGATTATTGACGACATCCATGAAACGGGTGTACATGTCGCCTATAGTCTCGCTCGGTTGCATTCGAAAAAGCTCAAAATCATGCAATAAAATGTTAACTTTCGAATCTTTGACTCTACTATTTCCCTCGTACGTGATTTCAAGTGTTTGCCAAATATCAAAAGCCGTTTCGCATATAGAAATCCGACTGAACTTATTTTTGTCCAAAGCGCAAAAAAAGGTATTCATAGCCTTTGCGTTTAAAAAAAAATACTTCTTCTCCAAATCCGACCATTCATTTATCGGTTTAGAGGGAAGTTGAAAACCATTTTCAGCAATATTCCATAAATCCAAATTCATAGAAATCAAGAAAACTCTCATTCGAGTTTTCCAATAAGTGTAGTCCAATCCGTTAAACAACAGTGGACGAAAAACCGAAAAGCCCTCTTGAAAGCCATGAAGAGCCATTTCTCTCGGGTGTAAATCTGAAATGAGAAATACCGTGCTCTAATACCAATTGTTAGGATCGGAGCAGCACTAAAAGGGGGGGGGGGGTGAATTAGTGCAGCGGATTTAAAACGTCGGTTTTGGAAACTTTTTCGTACGATAAAATCGAACTCGGAAGTGCTTAACTTGAAAGCGTGTTCATAAATATGTGCAGCAAAAGTAATGAGGAAGTAAAGCACTTATAAAAATTTGCAGTAAGGTAAAGCGCAATAAATAAATACAAACCGGTGAACACACCAATTTTAAAGTGGTTCGGTCAAAATGACCTACATCCACTTGCGAAGCCTTCTTCGATGAGGCTCCCAACTTCCACTAGCAAATCACTTTGAAGGGAAAGAACAAATACCCCTCTTATAACTTTTTACAAGTGGTTCACACTCTTACAAAGTTTCAACGAGAAAGAAGGAGGTGAACACTCAAGCAATTTAAAACAAGACTTACTAAAGACTTTGCTAAGGCTTTTATCACAATCTATTGCTTCTCAAAAATTGTAATCTCTGCTGAGAATTGAGGGGTATTTATAGGCCTCAAGAGGATTCAAATTTGGGCTCCAAAATTTGAATTCTCTTCGATTCCCGAAGCTAGCGGTGCCACCGCTTGTCAGTTCTAACACTGACAGTGTACTGGGCGGTGCCACCGCCCAGTCCAGCGGTGCCACCGCCTAGCTCTTCGGGTGTTGGGCGGTGCCACCGCCTAGCTCTTCGGGTGCTGGGCAGTGCCACCGCCTGGCTCGGGTGTTGGGCAGTGCCACTGCCCAGTCTAGCGGTGCCACCGCCTACACTATTTCAGCTCACTGGTTGGGCTCCAAACTTGGCCCAAACTAGTCCGAACTCGGGCCCAATTAGCCCCTACTTGGGTTATAAGATTAACACCTAATCCTAACCCTAATTAACATGCTAACTACAAATTTAAAGACATTTCCTAAGCTATTACAAAGTCCGCAAGTCAAGACTTCTTCCGGCGAACTTCCGGCGGTCTTCCGGTAACCTCTCGGAAACCATTCTGCGGACTCCCGGCAAGCTCCTAGACTTCATGATTTGATCTTGGTGAGTTCCGACGAGCTTCTTCGGCAAGCTACGATCTTTCTCGGTGAGCTCCGCGAACTTTTGACGTACCTTCCGGCAAGCTTCCGAAAACCCTTCGGCAAGCTCCCTACTCATTCTCGGCTAGTTCCGACAGCATTCCCGATGAACCTTCGGACTTCCGTCGGACTCTCGAACTCCCAACGAATCCTTCGCGCTTGACTCCAGCACTTTGTTTCACTTTATGTATTCATTGTTGTCATAGTTAATCCTGCACACACAAGCCAAAACTCTACTCCGATCTAGACAATTATTACAACGCGAATTGACATTCTGTTGCCCGGCACGTCATTGGTTGGCGCTTCGTCCGATTCTTCAGCGCATCGTCCTCTCTTGTGGCTTGTTGCCCAATCGGCGGTTGACCTCCGCAACCCCGATATCCTTGGTGCAATTCCGCTCTCTTTGGCCCGATGCCCAACATCCGAAGCGTTCTACCATCCAATATCCTAACATGATCTCCTCCGGTGCAACATCAATTCCTCTTGCGTCAATTGTCTAATCCTGGTCGAGTAGACCTGCATCACTCAAAATGCAGTTAAACATTTAAACACAATCAATTAGTTACATCATCAAAATCTGAGATTCAACAACAGGAAGCTTCGATCAAGATGAGACAATTAAAGCAAGAAGAATCATGTTGTGCCGGAGGAAAACATGTCAGAGGCTTAGACGTCAAGCCGGAGGATCGGTCGACGTATCGACAGAATGCTTCAGGCCATGAGTTCGGGCATCGGGCCAAGAAGAGCGGATATTATGCCAAGGATATCGAAATTGCAAAGGTCAATTGGTCGATTAGGCAATAGGCCATAAGAGAAGATGATGCGTTGAAGAATCGGACAAAGCATCGATGGACCAATGACATGCTGGACAACATGATTCAAGCTTAGTAGTAATTGTCTAGATCAAAGTGTGTTTTACATGTGCAATATTAACTACGATAGCAAGGCATAAAGAAAAATGAAGTCCTAGAGTCAAGAACGCGATTTTGTTGGGAGTTCGAGAGTTTGTCGAAAGTCCGAACGTTTGTCGGAAGTTCTGTTGGAACTAACCGAGAAGTCCCAAAGTTTGCCAGAGAAGCTCATCGGAACTCGCTAAGAAGATCATCATGAAGTACAGGAGTTTGCCGGAAGTCCACTGCAACATTGCTGAGAGATTGTCAAAATTTCGTTGGAAGATCGTTGGAAGCTCGCCGGAAGAAACCAAGACTTACGGACTTATTTAACTTAAGTATTTCTTAGAATTCATAGTTAGCACATAATTGGGATTGGAATTGGGCCAACCTAATTAAGGGCCAGTTGGCCCTATGTAAGGACTGTGTTGGGCCCAATGAAAGGGCCAAACAGTGATCCAAAAGATGGCACCATCGTGGTATAGTCTCCTAGACTCTATCAAGCGGTGGTACCATTGTTCTGGATGGTGGTACTGCCCAACACAACCTCCCAGGCAGTGGTACCACCTATTGCAGTGTCAGTGTTAGACTTTCTCTTCCAATGAACCATTGGAATGATTTGGAGAAGAAGACTTTTTCTTTAAATGCTAGAGCTATGAATGCTCTATTTTGTGCCTTAGACAAAACTGAATTTAATTTGGTTTCTACTTACGAAACAACTTTTGATATTTGGCACATTCTCGAAATCACATAGGAATGCATGAATAGAGTAAAAGACTCTAAAATAAATCTTTGATGCATGATTTTGAATTTTTTCATACCAAGCGAAACTATTGGAGACATGTACACCCGTTTTACGGATGTCGTCAATGGTTTAAAAGTACTCGGTAAAAGTTTTTCAGATTTCGAACTTATAAACAAAATTTACGTTCTGTTAATAAGAGTTGGGATCCGAAAGTAATCGCAATATAAGAGGCAAAAGATCTTAATAATTTTTCACTTGAAGAACCTTTTGGTTCATTGATGACATATGAAATGATGCACACTGCACAAAACGAACATGAGAACAACCTTCTAAAGAACATGAACTATTTCAGACTTAGAACAATCGAAGACCACGTGCGTTTAAGCTCAAGTGATGGTGAACTTGAACTCATCACTATGAAATTTAAAAAGTTCATAAAACAAGAATTAAAGAACAAAAATAAAAAGAACGTAACTACTTGCTATGAATGCAAGAAGAGGGAAGCACTTTGGAATGAATCGAGCTCATCTGATGACGAGGAGCAAATTGATAAAGACGAAGTGGCGAACTTTGCTTTGGCGACTCTCGTCAATGAGGTAAACAACTCAAACGAAACTCCCTTAGTTTATTTTAAAATTATATGATGCATTTCATGAATTATTTTTAATTTAGTTTAGAAAAATTATTTTTCTTGAAAATTACATGTTTTACGATAAATGAACAAAATGTTAGACTTTCTCTTCCAATGAACCATTGGAATGATTTGGAGAAGAAGACTTTTTCTTTAAATGCTAGAGCTATGAATGCTCTATTTTGTGCCTTAGACAAAACTGAATTTAATTTGGTTTCTACTTACGAAACAACTTTTGATATTTGGCACATTCTCGAAATCACATAGGAATGCATGAATAGAGTAAAAGACTCTAAAATAAATCTTTGATGCATGATTTTGAATTTTTTCATACCAAGCGAAACTATTGGAGACATGTACACCCGTTTTACGGATGTCGTCAATGGTTTAAAAGTACTCGGTAAAAGTTTTTCAGATTTCGAACTTATAAACAAAATTTACGTTCTGTTAATAAGAGTTGGGATCCGAAAGTAATCGCAATATAAGAGGCAAAAGATCTTAATAATTTTTCACTTGAAGAACCTTTTGGTTCATTGATGACATATGAAATGATGCACACTGCACAAAACGAACATGAGAACAACCTTCTAAAGAACATGAACTATTTCAGACTTAGAACAATCGAAGACCACGTGCGTTTAAGCTCAAGTGATGGTGAACTTGAACTCATCACTATGAAATTTAAAAAGTTCATAAAACAAGAATTAAAGAACAAAAATAAAAAGAACGTAACTACTTGCTATGAATGCAAGAAGAGGGAAGCACTTTGGAATGAATCGAGCTCATCTGATGACGAGGAGCAAATTGATAAAGACGAAGTGGCGAACTTTGCTTTGGCGACTCTCGTCAATGAGGTAAACAACTCAAACGAAACTCCCTTAGTTTATTTTAAAATTATATGATGCATTTCATGAATTATTTTTAATTTAGTTTAGAAAAATTATTTTTATACCATTATGTTCTTTCCTTCTTCTTTCTTGTTTACAATGATAAAATGGGAAGAAGTTTTGATCATGTATGGTAGAATGTAATTTGACAAATTGATAAAGAAATTGGATCATGCTTACCTTTCTAGTGATTTTAAAAATAATCATGAAAATTACATGTTTTACGATAAATGAACAAAATGTTAGACTTAAATCTAATGCTCAAGATAAATCCTATATATGTTTTTAAGAAGCATTAATGTGTATCATGTTGATTTCTATATTGTTTCTCGATTTTCATTGAAGATGCTCTATAATTAATGAAATCACGTTTGATTTTAAATAATGCATAATGATCATGCTTAATAAGTTTATATTTCAAAATTATGCATAATAATTTTTGTGATTCATGACTTATCGGTTTGTACCATAATAAAAGTTGTTTTTTTGGTTTTAAAAATGAAGCATATTTTTGATTTGGCATAAATGAAAAAACATGATTATATGAAATAGTGTAAGTGTTATGCTTGATAATTATATATTTAATAATACATAATGATGTAATGAAAATATTAAATGTTTTGATGTCATGATTGATGATTTTATGCATGAGATTTTAAAGTTATACATGATGATTTTTATGATTTATTGATCTTGATGATTTTTTTAATAAATCTTGCACTTTTGTTTTAAACGATGATATATATTTTGATTTGGCATAAAAAAAGACAAACGCATGCTTGTATGAAACAAACAACTAAAAAGAGGAAAGCTTTCTCCTTGAAAAATGATTTTGATTTGATGATTTGAATTTGAATAAGTTTTACTCAAATCATGATCTTGATCTCTTGGAATAACTTGTGATTATTTTTTAATCAAGATCTCTTCTTTGTACTCCTACAATTTTCTCCTTGGTATTTTATTTAAAGAAGAAATTTACTATATGAATCATGTCTTTTGGTATTCAAGTGGTCTTATCTTTCATGACATGATTTTTTTGTATTTATAACTTGTATACCTTGAAATGATTGAAATATTTTATACCATTATGTTCTTTCCTTCTTCTTTCTTGTTTACAATGATAAAATGGGAAGAAGTTTTGATCATGTATGGTAGAATGTAATTTGACAAATTGATACCATCATGATGTGAAATATTTTTGATTTGGAATAATGCATGCAATACTTTTGCTTTTTATTATGATGATGTATGTGATGTATTGCATATGATGAGAATTATGATTAAAACTGCCTTGATTTGAATCCAAGGTTTATCTCAATTATGGCATTTTGAAATAAGAATGATTACTTACCTTTGTTATGATTTAGAAAATTATTGTAAAGGGAAAAAGAGATACAAAATTTTATTCTTCCCTTCTTTTTGACAATGACAAAGGGGGAGATAGCTAGCTTGCTAGCTAACTTGCATACTTCAAGAAGAAGCAAAAAGCTTGCTCATTTCAAAATATGTAAAATTTTGCCAACTCTTATATGTGTAAAATTTGCTAGCTCACAAATCGTAAGGAGAAAAACTTGCTTGCTAGCTTGCAATCTCAAGAAGCAAAAGTGCTATCTTGCATGTCTCAAAAAAGCTAAATTTGTAAACTTGTACAACTCAAAATTGTTGCTAGCTTGTATGTGGTAAAACTTACTTTTTTTTTTCAAAAACTTGCTAGCTTGAACATTGCAAAACAAACACTTTCACATTTCTAAAGCTTGCATGATGATTAAACTTGAGATTTATTATGCAACGATTTAAACTTGCATCTCAAACACTTAGAAAGTTACACTTCTCCTTTTTTTGATGACAAAGGGGGAGAAGTATGATCATGTTATGCATGATGACATGTTGTAAATATTCATGATGAAATTTGCAATAACTTGAATTCAGCTTGAATTCAAGGTTCTATCAATATAGCATATTGATAGGGGAAGTTAAGGTTAACTCCGTCATCAATTGGTTGTCATCATCAAAAAGGGGGAGATTGTTGAATCTCAGATTTTGATGATGAAATCAATTGATAAGTGTTTATAATTTGATATACATTTTGACTGATGCAGGAAGCTTCGATCAGGATGAGACAATTAAAGCAAGAAGAATCATATTGGGCTGGAGGAAAATATGTCAGAGAATTGGACGTCGAGCTGGAAGATCAGTCGACATATCGACAGAAAGCTTCGGGCCAAGAAGAGCGGATATTGCGCCAAAGATATAAGAGTTGCGGAGGTCAATTGGCCGATTATGCAATAGGCCATAAGAGAGGACGATGTACCAAAGAATCGGACAAAGCGTCAATGGACCAATGACATGCCGGACAATATGATATAAGCTTAGTTATAATTGTCTAGATCAAAGTGTGTTTTACATGTGTAAGATTAACTACGATAATAAGACATAAAGTAAAATGAAGTCTCAGAGTCAAGAATATGATTTCGTTGGGAGTTCGAGAGTTCATTGGAAGTTTGGGCGTTTGTCAAAAGTTCTGCCGAAACTAACCGAGAAGTCCCGAAGCTTACTAGAGAAGCTCATCAGAACTCACCAAGAAGATCATCATGAAGTCCAAGAGCTTGTCGGAAGTCCACTACAACATTGTCGAGAGATCATCGGAAGTTCGCCTGAAGATCATCGGAAGCTCACCGGAAGAAACGAAGACTTACAGGCTTGTTTAGCTTAAGTATGTCTTAGAATTCATAGTTAGCACATAATTGGGATTGAAATTAGGCCAACCTAATTAAGGGCCAGTTGGGCCCATGTAAAGACTGTGTTGGGCCTAATGAAAGGCCTAAACAATGACCCAAGAGGTGGCACCGTCGTGGCATAGTCTCCGAGACTATGTCGAGCGATGGTACTGCCCAATGGCAGGGTGCTAGGCAGTGGTACTGCCCAGTGCAATGTCAGTGTTAGACTAACACTGGCAATGGTACCACCCAACAAAAGCGGTGGCACCGCCCGTACCTAGGAAACCCGGGATAGGAAGTTTTTAGGCTCTAAGTTTGAATCAACTTAAGGCCTATAAATACCCCTCTCATCTCTGGTTAACACACACAAGCATAAAGAACTTAAAAGTGAGAAAACGCTATAGAAATTGCTTAAGAGATCCCTCCTCTAGCTTAGACGTAGAATTCTATTTAGAGAGGAGTGTGTGTGCTTGTAAGGGTTGTCTCCTAAACCTGTGAAAAGGAGAAGAGGGGTGTAAAAGGGTAGTTGATCTTCGCTCGTTGAAAGAAGATCAATAGTGGATGCCAATGGGCTCGACGGAAGAGGAATCAGAGAAGTGGATGTAGGTCATGACGACCGAACCACTATAAAAATCTGGTTTGCATTTCCCTTCTTACAATTTACTTTTATAGCAAATTGCCTTTCCTCCTTATTGTACTTTTACTACGCCTACACTCGCATATGCTTTCAAGTTTTCGAAATCAGTTTTCAACGTATGAAAGAATTTTTCGAAACCGACGTGATTTTACTGCTGTACTAATTCAACCCCCCCTCTTAGTGCCGACTCTTTCCTAACAACTGTAAACCTCCTTAACCTTCTCTTTACATTCTTATGAAAGCTTTCAAGTTCTATATCCTTTCGAAACGGATTGTATCAAAATGAACATTTTCTGAAATCAATGATTTTTCTGCTACACTAATTCACCCCCCTCCACCCCCCTCCCCCCCCCCCCCCCCCCCTCTTAGTGCCGCTCTTGATCCTAACAATTGGTATCAGAGCTCAATCACTCTCATTTGGGTTAAAATCGAAGAGAGATAGCATTTGCCGGTAACCAAGAGGGTCACTTAATCACACGTCCACCCATGTTCAATGGAATGGATTACACCTATTGGAAGACTAGAATGAGGATTTTTCTTATTTTTATGGATTTCAAATTATGGAACATTGTAGAAAATGACTTTCAAAAGTCTTCTTTTCCAATGAATGATTGGAATGAGTTGGAGAAGAAGACTTTCGCTCTAAATGCCAAGGCTATGAATGCCTTGTTTTATGTTTTGGATAAAAACAAGTTCAATCGAGTATAGATTTATGAAACAACTTTTAATATTTGGCACACACTCGAAGTTACTCACGAAGGCACTAGTAGAGTAAAGGAGTCGAAATTTAATCTTTTAGTCCATACTTATGAGTTGTGTCAAATGAAATTGAGTGAGAGCATTGGAGACATGTACACCCGATTCACGGATGTCGTCAATGGTCTAAAAGAACTTGGCAAAAGTTTCTCGAATTTTGAACTTGTTAATAAAATCTTAAGATCCCTTCCAAGGAGTTGGGACCCTAAAGTAACGGCCATTTAAGAGACTAAGGATTTAAGTAACTTTCCTCTCGAAGAACTAATCGGGTCACTATGACCTATAAGATGACTTGTAATGCTCATGAAGAGCATAAGAGCAACCTTCCAAAGAACAAGAAAGATATGACACTAAGAACTCATAAAGACCACTTGAAAGAGAATTCAAGTGATGAGGACTATGATGAAGACTTGGCTTTCTTGACAAGAAAGTTTAAAAAATTCATAAAAAGAAATAAATTTAAAAATAATATTAAAAATAAAATTGAACTCAAGAAAGAACAAGTGATATGCTATGAGTGCAAGAAGCTAAGATATTTTAAAAGGAATGTCCCAAAGCAAAGAGGAAGCAACCAAAGAAGAAGAAAGCCCTTAAAGCAACTTGGGATGACTCAAGTGTATCCGAAGAAAAGGAGCCAACCAACACCAAGCAAGTTGCTCACTATGTGCTAATGGCTATCGAAGATGAGGTAAGTAGTTCATTAGATGCAAATTCATCTTTTGATAAACTATTAAGTGCTTTTCATGATTTATTTGATGAATGCAAATTAGTTGGTAAAAAATATAAATTGTAGAAAAAAGAGCATACTTCTCTTGTTAGTGACTTGGATAGATTAAAAGTTGAGCATAATGATGGTTTAGCTCCTTGTACGAAATGTGTAAACTAGAAATACTTAAAAAGGAAAACTTGCTACTCAAAGAAACCTTAGAAAAATTTGAGGTTGGTAGCAAATCCTTGCCAATAAGGTTCATGTCCATAGGAGAGGCGGAATTGGATTTGTGAGTAGCTCTCACCAAAATCCAACCATCTTTGTTAAAGGCCCTACCTTGCATGTTTCACCTCATACCAAATACAACTTTTATTACAAACTTGGACATGTTGCCTATAAATGTCCATTTAAAAGATATAGTCCACATAAATTGATTTGGGTTCCTAAAAGTGTTAGGATCGGAGCGGTACTAAGAGGGGGGGGTGAATTAGTGCAGCGGATTAAACTTGTGAGTTTGAAAACGATTTCGTAAAATGCAAGGAGATTTCGTTTCGATAGTAACTTAAGTAAAGTGAAAAACGAAAACTTGCTGCTATGTAGATAATGATTGCTGAAAAGTAAGAACTTGGTATGTAGATAATGATTGCAGAAAAGTAAGAACTCACACATTCAAGGAACATACCAATTTTAAAGTGGTTCGGTCAAAATGACCTACATCCACTTGGGAAGCCTTCTTCGATGAGGCTCCCAACTTCCACTAGCAAATCTCTTTGAAGGGGAAGGACAAATACCCCTCTTACAACCTTTTACAAGTGGTTCACACTCTTACAAGTTTTCAAAGAGAAAGAAGGAGGTGAACACTCAAGCAATTGAAAGCAAGACTTGCTAAAGACTTTCCTAAGGCTTTATCTCAATTTCTTACACCTCAAAGGTTGTAATCTCTGCTGAGAATTGAGGGGTATTTATAGGCCTCAAGAGGATTCAAATTTGGGCTCCAAAATTTGAATTCTCTTCGGTTCCCGAAGCTAGCGGTGCCACCGCCTGTGAGTGGCGGTGCCACCTCCTGTCAGTTTTGACACTAACAGTGTACTGGGCGGTGCTACCACCCAGTCCAGCGGTGCCACCGCCTAGCTCTCGGGTGCTGGGCGGTGCCACCGCCTAGCTCTCGGGTGCTGGGCGGTGCCACCGCCCGACCTTGCTAGTCACTGGTTGGGCTTCAAGTCCGGCCCAAACCAGGTTTCATTTTGGGCCCAATTGGCCCCTAATCAAGATATAGGATTATTTCTTAATCCTAACCTTAATTACATTCAAACTACGTAACTAAAGACATACTCCTAAGCAAGTTTTTAACCGGCGAACTTCAAGTCTTGTTCCGGCGAGCTTTCCGGCGATCTTCCGACGAACTTCCGATACGCCATTGGATTTCTTTCGACGGACTCCCAGTTGGCTCCCGATCTTGTGGCGAAGTCAACGAGTAGTCGAGCCTTCTCGGTGATCTTTGCGAACCTCCGATGATCTCTTCGGCGGAATTCCGAAAACTCCGATAAGTCCCCGATTTCTTCTCGATTGGTTCCGGCAGCATCTCCGACGAATCTTCGGACTCTCAACGGACTCTCGAACACCCATCGAACTTGACTCCGGTAGACTTGCTTTATGTCTTCAAGCTGTCGTAGTTAATCCTGCATACTTATCTCAACATATGGATTAGATAAAACATGACAATTGAATTCATCATCAAAATCCGAGATTCAACAATCTCCCCCTTTTTGATGATGACAATCAATTGATAACGGAGTTAACCTTAACTCCCCCTATCTATATGCAATACTTGAGATAAGACATTCTTGAATTCAAAGCCTTTGAATTCAACAGACATATTGATAAGTTAAGATGCTTAACCTTATCAATACTCCATCATGATTCCTATCATGATGTATTTCTCTGGAAATGATGTCAAGGCTTGACATCCATTTTCAATTTTTACATTTCAAGTGTAAAAGATAGTAATCGAAGCGATTCATCATATGGTAAGATATCAACATGTAAGATTGCAATGCAAGTTCTTGATATCTTAACATGATGCAATCATGGCATAATGCAAATTTGACAATTATAGCATCAATTCATGTATTTATCCCCCTTTGTCATCAACAAAAAGGAGAACAATATAAGCAAATTTTAAATATAAGTGAGATGCCATAAGCAAGTTCATGTCATTTTTCAACAAAGAGTGATAGGATACCAAATATACAAGCATCTCAAGGAAGACATGACATGGATATAGCTTTGAAAACTTCTTCCTTTTTATTTGTTATTATTATTATTAATTTTTTACATGATAAGTTTATGAGAGATGCATTTGCTAATTGATTTCATATGTCAAAAATCAATGATATGAATCAAACTCGATATGACATATGCTTATGAAAGCTACATTAAGTTGGAAGAGAATGATGTATCAAGAAAATCTGATTGTTAGGATCAAGAAGATACCAAATCTGAAATTTAACATTTTCATGCATTCGGACAAGATTTTTCTATAGATTTTCAAAACGCAATCACGAAGATAAAACATGCTTGTTATCATGGAAATTTTTATATCCAAAACACAAAATTTCCAACATGTTATTAAGGCACGTAGAATCATCATAGCAATTAAGTGATTTGATCATTGAATCAAGAAAGTCCGAAAAATAAATTTAATGAATTCAAGCATTCGGACACATTAACATTCCTAATTCTCTTCTAATGAAATCAAATTGTTCTTCACTTAAAGGCTTTGTAAAAATATCAGCTAGTTGATGTTTAGTATCAATGAACTCTATAACTATATCATGATTAGTGACATGATCTCGTATAAAGTGATGTCTAATATCAATATGTTTTATTCTTGAGTGTTGAATGGGATTCTTTGTTAAACATATAGCACTTGTGTTATCACATTTAATGGGAATATTTTTAAGATGAACTTTATAATCTTCTAAGGTGTTTTTCATCCACACAACTTGTGCACAGCATGCACTAGCTGCTATATACTCAGCTTCGGTTGTTGATAGTGCAACCGAGTTTTGTTTCTTAGATGACCAGGAAACAAGAGCATGTCCCAAAAATTGACATGTTCCTAATGTGTTTTTTCTATCTAATCTACATCCAGCAAAATCTGCATCAGCATAAGCAATTAACTCAAACTTCTCGGTTTTCGGATACCATAATCCTAGATTTGTGGTACCTTTAAGATATCTAAGTATTCTTTTAACCGCTTTGAGATGAGATATCTTAGGGTTCGATTGAAACCTAGCACAAAGTCCTACACTGAACATGATATCTGGTCTAGTTGTAGTGAGGTAAAGTAAACTTCCTATCATACCCCTATAAGTTTTTTGATCGA